>OU975420.1:17021526-17733164 GCA_918857605.2 Philereme vetulata
CAAAGGAAAAACAATTTTTTATGTTAAACCCCTGTTAGAGGTACCGTAGGGGTGGCTCTAATAGGGGTTTAAGGGGTTACCTTCCTCTTGATACGAGGATGCACTACCATTTGTGCTACAGGCTCTTGTCACGTCAGGGTCGAAATTAGTGAGATGATTCAGATCACGACTAAAACACCTGTAGCACAATAGGCAGTGCATCCTCGTATCAAGAGGAAGGTTGCGGATTCAAGTCCCGCTGAAAATTTATGAGATGGTTTTAAAAACCATGGAATCTTCCATAAGTGTTCTTAATCATCTTAAATCATATTTTTTCAGGCACATAACACGTTTAGGCATCGTTGTGCAAGTCGCCCTAAGATTTAAGATTTTTACATATAACCGCAAAATTTTGTCAGTTTATGCTATGTTGGAGACTCCTATAAAAAACTCATTTAGAGGTGGTTGCCACCTCCGCCGTTGCTTATACACGGTGTCCTTTAAATCGCTGTCTTCCCAGAACAAACGTTGCTCAGACCATGGTCTAATAACTGTTTATAGCATCAAATAAGAGAATTAAAAAAAAAATCTAGACCTTCTCAAATAAGTCTAACTTTGTTCAAAAACTAACCGTGACACAAATTCATGGGTACGCTAGGTGTAGCGTATAACCTGCTCCTTAGTTAGATACCTAGTAGCTACCGGTCAGCGCGCTGATTATGTTGTAGGGCGTAACGTTAAAATAGACGTTTTAAGTTCGCAACTTTTTATATTTTTCAAAGACCGATTTCGTTTTGGTTTTTTTAATTTTTATTATAAAGTGTTAGTAGACCATGGTCTGAACAACGTTTGTTCTGGGAAAACAGTGATTTAAAGGACACAGTGTAGAAAAGGTAAAAAAATGAATTTGTAAAACTCACTTTCGTATTTGTAGCGCGATCAGTTTCAGTTCTAGTTCTAATAGTAGAAAGGTCAAGCAATGTGGGTTATTGCTCTCAGCTAATAGAATCAACAGGAGGGCCCGTGAATCATAACTTTGTAAACCGTTACTTGATAATGTGAACTGGCACACACTATCTGTTTTGTTATGAGCAAATAACACCGAACAATTAGTAGTAGGGCTCCTTGTGAAATAGTTCGTCTATGTTAGTACCTAAAGTCCATTTTAATAGGTAAAATTTGACAGTTCATCAAAATTCAACAACGTAACCTTGTAACGGCGGCCATAAAATAATATATTGTTTCGTTTTGTTAGAACTGCACAATTGCTTAACTTTTTTCAATTACGATTACATATTTATTGTAATAATGACCGATACGAGTACGAGTTCGGTACGAGTTGTACGAGTTCGGTACGAGTTGTACCGAACTGCCAGACGTTAACAGACTTCAAATGTTACCTATTAAAATGGCCTGACTTTAGGTACCTACTAGCGGTTCGCCCCGAACTGAGATCTTGCGAATCTTACTAATATTATAAACGCGAAAGTTTGTATGTATGGATGCTTGTTACTCTTTCATGCCGGAACGGCTGAACCAATTGCGATGAAATTCGTTTAAACATGTTTAGTCGCCAAATACGTTTAGGGATCGTTGTGCAAGCAGGCCTTATTCTTTGACTAATAAAATAGTGCCACGAAATGCACATCCAGTTTACTTGACCTACAGTTTCATGCAAATTACAGGTAACGGGAGTTCATGTATTTTGGTTAGAGAAGAATTGGATTTCAGACTTTAGCCTATAGTTGTGTCACTAAACCTACACGCATACCAAATTTCACCAATGTGGGTCACTGGTGTACCCTGTGAATTTGGTCAAAGTTCTTTTTTTATTACGGCTAATAACTTAAAAACACGGACTTCTTAAAGGTTTAGATAGGTTTACGTAGGTTAATAAAGATAAAAACGGGGTCGAAATGTACTGATGAAGACCAGTAGACGAGCCATTTGACCGGATAGTCCCATTTTGGTTATTTTGTACTCCTCTTGAACCCCAATATCTCACCAACCCCCCCCCCCCCCCCCCCCCTCCCCCCTCCCCACATTTTCAGCACAATTAGTCACACTAGGATTGTGCCAAAACTACCACCTATATTCCAAATTTTACGATGATCAGATCAACGATTCGAAAGTTGTCCTCGCCGATTTGCCCAATTTCATTCGGAGATCTCGCTTCGCTAGATCAACTACCACTGCTACGTAACTTACGGGTTACGTAAGTTAATAAAAAATCTATATATATAGCCTTTACTCTAATTTTTATTACCCAAATAGATACAGACAAAAAATCTTTCAAAAATTACATGCTGAGAGCTCTACAGTAGTCTGTAGTACAAACAGACAGACAGACAGGCATGGGGAACTCCGTGGCGCAGTGGGCGAATAGCCGGCTGAGACGCAGGAGGTAACGAGTTCAATTCCCGCCGCGGAACAAATGTTTGCATGATTGACGAGACATTTGTTCCGGGTCTGGGTGTTTTTCTATATATTATAAGTATGTATTTACAAACTAAAAGTATATAAGTATTCCTACCAGTTATCTGGTTCCCATAGTACAAGCTCTGCTTAGTTTGAGGCTAATAGTGCTGTGTGAAATATCCAGCATTCTTTTTTATAAGGGTTCCTAGTTTGAATATGGAACCCTAAAAATTGCTAAGAGACACGATCTTTCGCTGGAATTTAGTGTCAATGGCGTACTAAATCATTTTCAAACGGAAGTATTTTTATAAACATTCAAGTCAATATGGCGATCATCCGAGGAAATCGTAAAATTTTATACCATCTTTCCTCTATCATAGTTGTTAGGGCAAGAGTTATAAATAGTACTCTAAGGAATTCTGTTTAATGCGGACGACATTTTGAACTAAAGAAAAACTATATTATGTTATTTTACACATCAGCGACAGCGCCGGATTAACCCTATCGGGGCCCCTAGGCAATGCAATTTTCGGGGCCCCTTTCCTTTACCCTTTTCTTACTTTTTAAAATATATTTTTTCTATTACAAAAGTCGAGTCGATTAGATCGACTCCTGATTTTTGCTTTCATTGATATGATCACAATGAAATGAATAGATTATAGTTATAGATAAGTGTTATGATCCAGTTCACATGATGGAGTAGGAAAGTTAAATAAGACGCAACGCGGTTATTTTAAATGTAATCTTGTTAAATGCAATTAAATATATCAGTATACCGTAAGAAAATATTTTTGTGAAGTAGGTACAATAAGTGTAACTCTTAGTAGTAGGTACAACTCTTCTAACATTTTTAGATACAAAATCGTTTAAAACAGTCTTGGAGCCTTTAAGTAAAATATTTTTTTCTATGGCAACATTACCGAATGTAAATAATGGGGAATGTCAGGAATGAAACATATTTTTTCTTGGTGCGTGGTCCACATCGACTAGACCCCCGTGGGCCCCTAGTCGGTGCGAGGCCCCTAGGCAGTTGCCTAATTCGCCTTATGGTTAATACGGCCTTTATTAGCGAGCTTGTCCCTGATTGAGTTTTCTTCCAACAAACCTCTAAGACTAGAAAGAGATATATTCTAAAAAACCTATATAACGTTATATTTTGAAATTTTAATCTCCGTCTTTTTTAATCACAATTAAAATATTTTTGATTATTTTTAATTTCTTCATAATAATATGTGTTACTCATTTTATGAATGCGAAAGTGAGTTTGTTTGTTACGCTTTCACGTCGTAACGGCTGAACCGATTTCGATGCAATTTTGAAATGTTGAAAATGAAGATTATGTATGACCCTTTTTGTTGACAAACCACGCATGCCAAGCCGCGGGTAAAAGCTCATCACACTAATATTAAAAATGCGAAAGTTTGGATGTTTGTTTGTTTATTTGTTATCCAATCACTTCATAGCGGCTGAACCGATTTGATGAATTTTAGTATGTACGTAGATTATAAGCTGGATTTAACAAATAGGCTACTTTTTATCCCATAAATCAGGTCCCATGGGACAATAATGGGGTGTCAAGTCTAGTTGCAATAGTGAGTTTAGCTTTATTTCTAGGTTACCTACACATTTGGTAGTATAACGCGTACGAAGTCGCGGGCAACAGCCTAGTAATTTATAATTGTCCCAAAAAGTTGAAGCTAATTACAGCTATGATTAGCTATGACAGCTATTATAAGCTATGACAGACGGATAAAGTCACACACGGGTTCCGTTTTTACAATTTTGGTCCAAAACCCTAAAAACATTTTTGAAGTAAAACTTCTTTACGCACGCTTGACTTGGGGAGTAAGCTGGTGAATGCGTTACGAAAAGTGCGAACGGAAGTTGAGAGGGAGATATTAAGTTAGTGAAGATAAAAAGAGAGAGAATACGTTTCGTATATTTTTAAATGTTAATGTGCGAGTGCGAGTTGCGTCTGTCCAGAATGAACATAGACTGATCGACCTACAGACGTGTGGACAATTTTGTAATTGAATAATTTTATAAATTAATATTTCGAAAAAGAAGTTTTACTTCAGTCGTGTTAAAGCTTGTTTTTTTGATATAGTTTGATATTAGAGACACTGGAGCTGAATGAGCTCAGCTGTTCAAATTAATTCCTTCAATGAATGTAATGTCACATCCATTTACTTTGTAATTGTCGTTCATTGAGCGCACTTCCTTGCTAATTCCCTGTCCTTGTCTTACTTACTATCAAGTACCGTGTTAGAAAGAGATAGGAAATATGAATGGGCACTTCGCATTGACTTTAAGGTCAACAAGGTGATTCAACCCGCGATATTATAATATATGTATTACTGATATACTATCTTGGACATTTATTTTGTGTCAAATTATAATGTGTGGTTCCGGAGTGATATTGAAATGGGTCAGGTGGCGCTAAAATTGACGTTTTTCTTCCTCATCCTTATCATCCACGGCCTGACTCACACATTGTTTGGAAATTTGGGTAGGTATACACTCTTTGCCTGTGCCAGCTTCATCCAGGTTCAAACCGCGATGCTTGCTACTTCGTCTACCCATTCCATTCAGGCTGGCCTCATACAGTCGGAGTAGCTCTCTTTTTTTTACAAGCTTTTTATTAACTCGCTATGTACCTATGTATGTTTGTCCGGGTGGAATCTTGCAACTGAATTTTAAACCCGTTCCCCCTCAACCAATTGAGCGGAAATTTGAAATACATATGTAACTTCGGTGACAATGCAATAATATGGTACCATAGACGTGGTCTCATGATGGAGACGGATGCTAGACAACGGAATTTCTGAATGGATAAGTAGGCTACTAGTGTTTGGGCTCTTTTGAATCTGCTCGCGGTTCTGATTATGAATTTTATAAAAAGCTTGTTTTATTAATATATATTAATTTTAAAAAAAGGAAAGATTTGTTTGTTTGTTTGTATTGAATAATCTCCGAAACTACTGGACCGATTTAAACAATTCTTTCACTGTTGGGAAGCTACACTATCCCCGGGTGACATAGGCTACTTTTTACCCAAATGCGCAGAAGGAGGGTAATGTTTTTATTGAAATACTACGCGTGCGTAGCTGCAGATTGGTCAGCTAGTATATTATACATACGAGTAAGCTAACGGGCCTCTTGATATTAAGTGGTCACTGTCGCCTATAAACTCCTGCAGCACTCGTGGTACTGCAGTCGCGTTGCCTAAAACTTAATGCCTTATTCACACCTCTCTTGAAGGTATTCACGTAGAAGCCCACCGGAAAAAACCTCCGGAGGAAGGTCATTCCGCATCTTGCAGGTGCGTGGAAGAAACGAGCGCGTGATACGCACCGTGTGAGACTTCCGCGTATCTACAGTATGTGGGTGAGCTCGTTGCCGGCTGCGGAAGGTTCGATGGTAGAAGTGGGAAGCAGGGATTGAATTGAACAGCTCTTCAGAACATTTGCATGTATATATTGTATAGAACTCGCTGAGCGCTCCGATGCCACGGCGCAGACTCGGCGGTTCTCTGAATCCATAATCTGAATTCCGGTACCAAAGCCTCGCACACATCTTAAGAATTCAGATTGTTCATAGTACTCTTGAGACCCTAAATTTTGAATCCGTACTAATATTATGAATCCAAAGTAACGCTGTATCTGTCTGTTTGTTACGTTTGCATGACTAAACGTCTGGACTGATTTCGATGAAATTTGGTACATAGATAGAAAGAAAGAAAACATTTTATTCAACAACCACACAGTAATAAAGGAAAATAAAACACACAACAACAATAAAATCTAACCTAAGCACTAACAAACTTAAAGCTCTGTTTGGAGAGAATAGGTACTCAGCTAAGCATGATGCTACGGTATGTTAATATGCCGCAGCGCTGGTCTTCCGCTGAGTCCAGTTTACATTACCTCACGTAGTTACTTCTTGATCAAGGGTAGCCATAATAAGACAAACATAACTATTGTTAAATTCAAATCAAACAAAATTATAAAAAACTATATTAAATACCTACTATTTTAAACCAATAAAACTATCACTACTAACTAACACATTTAAGAACATTTCAATGGTATATTTTAGACAAGACATGGAGACCGGGACGAGAGAGAGAGAGAGAGAGCTTCAGCTACTGCCACTACGGTTGGTTTAGCTGTGTAATAGATATAAATAGATTATTATTTAAAAAAGTTTTAAAGTTATGTTCTATCTCTTAATAATTTCTGTGACTGTCTTGAACTTCATCATCATCATCATCAACAGCCGGGAGACGTCCACTGCTGAACATAGGCCTCCCCCTTAGATCGCCACAACGAGCGGTTGGTAGCCGTTTGCGCCCAACGGCTCCCCGCGATTCTTACTTATAAATCTTGAAATGTAGTCTGTTGAACTGTATAGTGTTGAACTTATAAATTTCTATTATTATTGTTATTTTTTTACACTAGTTTTAATAAAATTAATTATGTTTACGTGCGTTAGCTGTGGCCTGTGGTTGCCTTCACAGAGTGAGCACAGGGAGCGCTTCTATTGTAATTTATCTAAATGTAAGTCTGTGTATTACTTATTGGAAATCCTTAATAAATAAATTAAATTAAAATAGATTATGACCGTTATTGGGACATAGGATATTTTTATACCTAACTGAGCAATAACAACGGAAGACCAGCGCTGTGTTGCCTTGCTAGAGACATAGCAAAATACTGAGTTCGAACCTTTTTGTGGCGGCTACTAATAACTTATATCTGTGTAATCTTTTGTTGTACTGCATATTTTATTTGTTGTTTGTGTTGTTAATTATTGTTATTAGCGGTTGGCATGATAAAAATATTTTCTTTCTTTTTTCTTTCAAAAAGAGGGTACTTAATGTTTTTATTGGAAAACCACGCGTGCGCTAGTAAAGATATAAATTTGAATAAATATTGTGATCTAGTATACCGCAGATTGTTCCGCCTTGGTCCAATCATCGCGAGGTCAGCCGTTCCTTATGAATGAACACCGAGTCATCACCACCCACACCTACTGAGGTCAAGGCAGCGTCACATTGACGATGACGGTGTTGATTAATCATCACGATTTCACTTTCTTACACGTAACTTTTGAAGTTATACTTTTTTGGCACGTTTAGGAAAAATATAAAAGTTAAATTATTACGATGCGCGCGCACACCGACAGTCAAAAAGCGACATGATGAAGTTAGCTGATAACTGTCTGTTAAGTGCCGACAGAAACAGAAGTGAAAACTCAAACAGACTACACTACAGGTACTTATGTACAGATTATTACAGAGGTATCGGTAACAGTATTGCTAATGGTTTTTTCTCATCTCAAAAAATGCCCGAAGTTTTCACTTCAAAAATAATTTTCCATATCGGTTGATAAATGACGGAGTTCTGAGGTAATAACAAACATATAACCGAATTGCGTTCCTATGAAATTTGAGGGTTACCTTCGATTTTTTTGGGATCCCATCGTCAGTTCCTGACTTGTTGGATTTTTTACGCCTATCGATCGAGACCACGCGAAATGCTATGTTTGTGAGAAAAGTTATTCCAAAATTAGGCGCACTACCCTCGGCGTTGCGAACCCATTTGAAATCCGTTCCGAACATTCGCATTCGCACATTCGTCATCATCATAATCCACAGCCTGACTTCACCAATTGTTGGGTATAGGCCTCCCCAAGTTTGTGCCATCCACCACGATCCTGCGTTAGTCTCACCCACTGACGACCCACGACCTTTACGATGTCGTCCACCCATCTCGCTGCTGGTCGTCCTACCCTTCTATACCCGCTCCTCGGCACTGACCTGCTCCATCTGTCATCACCACGCCTATCCAAGTGTCCCGCCCAAGACCATTTGAGCTCCATAAACCGAATACCAACGTCATTAACTTTCGTTCGTCTACGGATCTCGACGTTTGGAACTCGATCTAACAGTCTGATGCCGAGCATGGTGCGCTACATGGCTCTCTGTGCAACTCTTAACCTGCACACAGCCACAGCCTCCTGCGTGAGCGTCCATGTCTCGGCACCGTAGGTCATGGTGGGCAGAACACATTGGTTGAATAAGTGGGGCTTCAGACATTCGCACATTCGCATCCCGAAAATTTGCATTCGCATTCGCGTATATGAAAACTATGACATTCGTCACATCCCTGGTCCTGAGGTGAAGAAGCGGTTACTATTCTAACACTTGATTTATAAATATTGCAATTTTGTACTGAAAACTATTTTTTACCAGAATAACATATACCTACCCTAAAGCACTCAGGGATAGCGTAGATTTCTTTAAAGTGAGTTTCTATGAAATATTGAAGGAATTTTCAGAATCAGTTTAATAGTTTATTTAAATTACCCCTTACAAACAGAGCTAAGACAGTTTATGAACAATAGAGTTCCTTGTGAAAGAGCTCGCTCGGGGAAGTACTACCACCATACCAATTTCTGCCGCCAAGCAGCATTGCTGTGTTTCGGTTTGAAGGGTATGGTTGCCGGTGAAATTACAGGCAGGTGCCTTTACACCCTGTATGCCTCAAGTTGATGGACGCAGGGCAGTGCAACGTAGGGCACATTTCTAAGGTGCGTGACTTAACATCAGGTAGGCAATAAGCTTGTTCCATCTCTATGTAGCATAAAAAAAGAAGAAAAACGAAACAAACTTTACCCCTTTGTGATATTAGTTTAATTATTATCAATCTATAAAAGTCCAGTGGCAGTGGGCCGGTCATACCTGCCGCAGAACCGATAACCGTTGGGGTAAGCGTGTTCTGAAGTGGAGACCACGTCTAGGCAAGCGAAGTGTAGGACGCCCTCCGGCTAGATGGAGTGACGATTTGCGCGCTGTGACTGGCAAAGACTGGTTGAGAATGGATGAGAAGAGCTGAGGATCATCGGGCTCAATGGCGCACCCTGGGAGAGACCTACGTCCAGCAGTGGATATTAAGACGATATAAAAAATTAATTTCGGTTACGATTGCGCGAAGCATCCGGAAATGCAAAAAAGTGACAGTGCTATTTACCTACTTGCTTGGGTGAAGAACGCGACAAACATGTACCATAGCCGCGTCGCATTGTCGCAGGAGTAAATGAGGTAAGGGACAACAGATAAAATCTCGAATGGCATGAGAACCAACGAATTAAAAAAAAATGCTTTTCCATTAATTTAGCTACCATAATTACGTACATAACTATGTAAAAAAAATCTTTTAATCTTTTCTAGAGTCGGAGAATGAACGCTATTAGTGTTATGGAAGAGCCGATTTTGACAAATAATTGTATCGAGAAAAGTTTCACCCATTGCGTTTCTGACTTTCATTTATGTAGTTTAAATCCTTAAGTAAATATTGCATAAATATGAAATCAGTACTGTTCGTTATTGAAAACGACAGTTACTTAGCGGCTCAATTTTTTTACATATCGCCTCAGTTTAGATACATGAAAATATATTACTGTTATACGTGCATACGTGCATGTTATGTGCACGTAATACGTGCAATATAACAGTAAAGGAAATATAATAATAAAAACTTTCATGTGCGTTCCATTAGGTATTTAATATCCAGGATGCGCATAACAAGGGAGCCAGTGTCTGTAATCTGTAATGCGATCTGAGGAAGCGATTTGCAATATGGCGATGCATTTTGCAACACAATGCTACTTTCTATTTGTAGATGTAACTAGTGGTTCAGCCCCGAACTGAGACCTCGCTAGTCTCCCATAAAAACAAAAAAATATTATTAGTGCCTAATCTTTGACTATCAAAATAGTGCCACGAAATGCATAATCAACTTACTTGACTTACAGTTTCATTCAAGTCATAGGCAACGGGAGTTCAAGTTAATTGGTTATTTTTTTTTTGGAGTACAAATTGCAGTTATTCTGGATTTCAGACTTTTCCCTATATTTGTGTCACTAAAGCTACACGCATACAAAGTTTCAGCACAATGGGGTCACTGGTGTACCCTGTGAATTTTGTCAAAGTTCAATTTTTATTATGGCTAATAACTTCAAAATTAAAACGTTAAAACTAAAAATAAAAACGGGGTCGAAATGTACTCACAAATACCTTTTATTAGACGTGCCACTTGATCGGATAGTCCCATTTTGTTTTGGTTCTTTTACCCCTCTTGAACCCCAATATCTCAACAACCCCACAACATTATTAGCTCATTGAGTCACACCAAAATTGTGCCATCGCTTAGATACCAAATTTCATGATGATCGGATAAACGCTTCGAAAGTTATCCTCGGACAAACAAACAACAATACATACAACGCCGATTTGCCCAAGTTGATTTGGATATCTCGCTTCGCTCGATCAATCTTTATTACTTCAGTAATTTAGCAAGGCTTCCACAACGATCCTTAAACGTATATAGCGACTAAACATGTTTAAATTACGTATTTGTATGATTTGACAACTCCATAATATTTTTAGCGACTAAAAACGTTTAAAAGATTTTATTTTAATCTAGATGACCCGCCGAACTTCGTACCGCCTTGACATGCATACCTATAGACGCGGGCTGCCAATATACGTCGCCGGTAGAATTGTCAATTAGCCATCATTACATGTATGATAAAATGAATTTTCTTCATAATATTTTTTGCGTGAGATTTTCCGTTATTTTAATAGTCTTTCTGCTATTCGGGGCGGAGACAAATCCAACAAATCAAAGATCAATGATAATCGGTCCAGCCGTTCTTGAGTTATAAATGGTGTAACTAACCCGACTTTGTTTTAGATTATTTTAAATGTTGTTTAAATTTAGCGTTGTTTCTGAAAATCAGCCACATAATAACATTCGTAGAGTTATAAGCATTTAGAACTTGTCAGGACAACAATAACACAAATATACTGCCCGACGAGATACAGTCTCAAACTAGTTCGGAGGGCAGGGTCTTATCGAGCTTCTCACTTCATACACAGTGTCCTTTAAATCACTGTTTTCCCAGAACAAACTTTGTTCAGACCATGGTCTACTAACGGTTTATAGCATCAAACAAGATAATTTAAAAAAAATCTAGGCCTGCTCAAATAAGTGTCACTTTGTTCAAAAACTATCTGTGACATAATGTTTATTGGCACGCTAGCCGTAGCGTACCTAATATTATTATTTATGTGGCGATACGGCGGCATGTTGTAGGACGTAACGTTAAACTAGACGTTTTAAGTTTGCAATTTTTTATGTTTTTCAAAGACCGATTTCATTTTTTTTTTAATTTGAGTTTATAAACCCTTTGTAGACCATGGTCAGAACAACGTTTGTTCTGGGAAAACAGCGATTTATAGGACACCGTGTATATGTAACTAATCTGATAAATACAGAAATTTAATATATAAATTTTAAAATTTAAGCACAACTGTTTATGTATGTTCTGTTTATTATATTATTCTTATTCTTAGAATATTCATAAGTCTATACTAGCTCAAGTTGATTGCAAGTGTATATTTTTTGTGAGAAATAAAAAACTTTTATCTTCAACAATAATACTACTAGTTGAATCATCTAAAGACGTTGTTTCTTGCCTTTCTTTCCTGGCTTGGTTGCGAAGGTACGGGCAGTAAAATTGACGTTTCAAAGTGATCCTTGTGTTTTTAATGACTAAAAACATTTTGAAATTCATTTTTTTAATTTTGAAATGTTCGTCCTTTGTAATACAAATAGATATAAATAAACTATTAAATATATGGTTATAGATAGATAGATAGATAATTTCTTTATTGCACACCATTAAAAATAAAACAAACAAAAGAGAATACAAAATTAAATCAAAGGTACAATGGGCGGCCTTATCGCTAAAAGCGATCTCTTCCAGGCAACCTTTGGATGGACAGGATCTGTGTGAACAAATGAGAACGGCGGCGTTAATCAAATAATAACTAACAGAATAAGTACATAAATGACTAAAATAAAATATACATATAAATAAATATAAATAATTTTATAATATTAAATAACCTACTTCAAAATACATTAGGTAATTAGAAAAAACAATAAAAAATTATATACAAAATTTAAGTTGCAAAGTCTTAGTGAGCGATGGACGACATATAATGATTATTAACCATGTTTTTAAAAACAGGAAGGGATTTGGCGTTACGAATTGAAACAGGTAGTGCATTCCAGAGTCTGGTAGCCTGAAGAGTGAAGGAGTTAGTATAAAATACTGAGGTATGATACTGAGGTTATATTAAGAGCAAAATACTTTTAATTACAGAAATAATATAAAATTTTTTACAAGACAATAAAATACAAAAGAAGCAGTTGAATCATCTAAAGACCGTTGCAAACGATCTATAGATAGCTCAACTGCTTCCGATTACTACCAGGGGGAAGACCCCAAGACACTGGCTGCATTGCAATGCTTATGCGTTGACCAAGATAATCGCCCTCGCATCGTCGATTCGACCAGACGCCCAGAATGAATGTTTAAAACGCGATGGGCCCCGGTGCCCCTTGGACTCAGGGTCTCGACTATAAATGCCTCAAGTATAATAATTAATTAAATCAAACTAATTTATCCACTATTTTCACTTAGTTTATTAATTCATTTTAGCAATTCACATTTAATTAACTAAACCAATAAATACACCAATTACATTAGTTACTTATTTATGATTAAAAATTATATAAAAAAAAATGAGAATTTTTGTGCACATTTAATATGGTAAAAAATGAATATAATTATAGGTATTTACACAGTTTTAAAATAATATAAACATAAAATAATTTAAGCAAAACAAACAGGCATCCCTTCATTCATCACTTTCGCAAAACCTCAGGCATATCAACATTAGATTCTTCGATTCATCTGCGAAGATATCTATACATATACAGTGTAAACTCCATGTAACGTCACTCGTTTTAACGACAAACTCTCTAATGCGTCGAAATCACTCGGCTTTGGTTGGTTTAGCTTGTCTTGCATACAATGGTACGCTCTGTATAGCATTACACCCACTCTCAATAACGACAACAATTTGTAATAAAAAGTTCTTTTTAAGTTGCCAAATTAGTAAAAACTGCGCAGCTGTGTATATCCTTTTGTCGTTTTATTATCCTAGACCATAATAAACTCTACTGTCGGCATCATACACACCAAACTTTCTAAGAAATCCGTTCTTTTGTTTACAAAATGGGATTGCTTGCACGTGTAGCTGCAGACTGTTGTTAGTAGAAATGATGGATTTTATCTATACGTTGTCATATTCTTAGTAGCTCACAAACTTTCAAATTGTAAACATGGCTAGTAAGAGAAAATCACTGTGTATTGACGAAAAAGTTTTGTACATACGCGCGATAGAGGCGAGAGAGAAAATTAAAACAGATTTATTGTAGGTACTATTTAACAAGACAAATCAGAAATAAACGTTTTCTTTTTCTAATACAGATTTTACTTCTCTCCATTTAACGACAACTCTCTATAACGTCAAAATATGATCAGTCCCTTGAGTGTCGTTATATAGAGTTTACACTGTATATAAAAAACAGTATTTTCTCTTAGAATATTTAGCATGATTTGTGAGTTTTTGGGTACTTATCCCAACATTTTGTTTTCATTTTCTTTTGATTTGTGATCGCGGCTAAACTGAAGTCTTTGCGAGTGGATGGATAATGGCAGATATATCTACTCTCTTTCTCAGTGTCTTGCTAGGAATTAATTATATATGTCGAAGGTAATATTAGTATATTATGATACAAGTGAGCTAAGTTGCTCATTATACACTAGGCTGTGGTTTGCAGCCCGAGCCGTAGGCGAGGGCGTAAATCAGCCGAGTGTCTAGTGAGCTAGTTGATAAGGAGTTTCGTACGCACTTTTTCACACACAAAATAAATCTTCTGTACTAATGCTTGACATTTTTACAATTATTTACCACACAGCAACAAATGCGATACAAAAAAAACACGTGTGAAATGGCGCGCAAGTTTTTTTTGCACGCGCCAAATGTAAGGTGATTGATTACATATAGCCATACAGCCTACTTCAAATTATAATTTTAGTGCTAAATTATATAATGCTAAATATCTTAGGTGGTTCATAATAAAATATGTTCAATACGTTGTTATTCAGTTATGAGGTATTTGACCGGGTTTACCGTATTTACTTAGATATAAATAAGGAAAATATATATAATGGTACTAAGGTCGGTACACACTGTATCTACATACAGTTCTTTACCGGATCCGGAATTTTTTTTCATATAACCTAATAAATTTTTTTATGTTGATATTTTAACAAATAAAAAAAATGTAGAGTGTTTTAGGGCTGTCTTGACTCAAGCTTGCTGTTGCATCAAGCATTCCGTGTAGATAATACAGAGATGACGTTGCTATAACAAAATTTGTAATGTAATTACGTTTATTTTAAATAGATGACCCGCCCGCGGCTTTGCACGCGTGGTTGGTCAATAAAAACATAACGCTCCTGCGCAATTGGGTAAAAAGTACCCTATGTCCCAATCCCGGTCACAATCTATCTATATACCAACAGTACTTAGGGAGTGCAGCTAAAGAATACCTCGTAATTTACCCCTTACTCCCCCCCCTCTTTAGGGATGATATTGCAAAAAATGTGAAATAAATTTTATTTATTTGTTACCAAAAGTCTAAATATGAATTTTCAGATCCCTAACTTGAGGAATTATGGATTGACCATACAAACTTTCAACTACTATTTCACCCCCTCCAAGATTATTTTTTGAGACAAAAGATGTCCTTCTCCAGGATATAATCTATCTTTTTGCCAAATTTCATTACGTTCCTTTCAGCCGTTTAGTCGTGAAACGGTAACAAACAAACAAACTAATAAACAAACAGAGTTACTTTCGAATGTATAATATTATAGTGTGGATTAAATATAGGCTGGCGTTTGTCCACGATGTCGCCTGATATTCGATGTGTCAAAGCAACTGGCACATTACTTATACTTACCGCCAACGTGGCGTTAAGCGTGGTCCGCTTAACGCCACGTTGGCGGTAAGTATGGTATTGTAGCGATGCGACCGAAGTTTTGACAATGCCAATCTACAGCAGCTATAATCTTTAGTACTTAATCAGTGTTTTATGTCTAGAAAAGCTTGTCTGTTTCTAGCACCTCCAAAATTATGGTGCAATGAGCTACTAGGTAGGTCTAGGTACCCAAAATCCTATGTAATTATTTAAGTATCAATGACGTGACCAAGCCTTCTATTGTGTCCCTACGCTAATTTTTCACCTTGAGACATACAGGTATAGAGTAACATAAGAAGCACATTTATTGGAAACCGTTATTAAAATTGTTTTATTTTGTCCACAGTGGATAACCCCGGAGGAATGCGCGGTGTACTCCCGGGAGCAGCGGCCGCCGTTGGTGATTCCTCGCATCACCAACTACCGCGCGCCGAGACAGAGGCAGCTACCAGTACAGATGTACCCTGATGTAAGTATTTTGAGAATTACCACATTAAAATAATACAATGACCTTTTATTAGACGTGCCATTTGAATGAATATTCCCATTTTGTTTTTTTACCTCTCTTGAACCCTCAATACCTCAACAACCCCCTCCCCCCCCCCATATTTAGCTCATTTAGTCACACCAAAATTGTGTCATCACTACCTACCTATGTACCAAATTTCACGCTGATCGGATAAAGGCTTCCAAAGTTATCCTCGGACAAACAAACATACATACAACGCCGATTTGCCAAAGTTGATTTGGACAAATCATAAGCTAGATTATGAAGGCTCTTCCAAGCAACTATATGTAAAAATGGTGGGTTGTTTATTATACTCGTATTACAACCCGCATCTTGCAAAGTTAGAGTCCTTTTTGCAACTTAAGACAGTTACATTTTTATTCTATTCTATTCTAAAACAGAAAAAAGTAGACTACTATACACCACATAAAACAAACTAATAACTATAATATCGATACTGCACTGAAATAACTTGACTAATTTCGTTAAATATAAAAAAATGGTGATAATAATGTTGCAAAATGGAAAATAAAAAAGTATTCACTCTTCCAGTATTTTTCCGGATACGGAAACTCACATGTAGACCGCGCCTTACATCTCCAGATTACGTGACGTCGAATACCGAGACAAACAAACAGAACGGGACAACAAATAAAAAGAGACAAAAATCAATTTGCAAACAGTGCCAGGCAATGAGGCCACGATGAGTCAAGCAAGACGCGCGTCCATATCCCTATGTTAATTGGTTGTAATTATGCGCAGACGCATAGGGCTGTCAATGAAAAAAACGTGAAAAGCCGGATTTATCTGGTTATCATTAATAAAACTATTAATTGCGTTCTTTTAACCAACTTTGCAGATAGCTGGTAAAACAGGCAGATACGAAATAAAGGGACGGTATTTTTTTCGTCATTTTTCAGCATAGCTCCAAAAGTTGCATCATAAGGAATCCGTTTCTACCATTATGGTCCGGAATCCTAAAAAGGAATAAGTTAGATCTTTCACCGAGTGTCCTTTGACTCGAAGTTCTAGGACCAACCCGTCTCTCTGTGTGTGAGTTTTTTACGTTTTCACGACTAAACGGCGGGATCGATTTTGATGAAGCTTGAAATATGGATAGATTGACCGGGAATAAGACATAAGTTACTTTTTAAACTACTTTGACGACCTCCGTGGCGCAGTGGACGAATAGCCGGCTGAGACGCGGGATATAGCGGGTTCGATTCCCGCCGCGGAACAAATGTTTGCATGATCATCTTGTATCAGATATTTGTTCCGGGTCTGTTTGTTTCTATATATATTATAAGTATGTATTTACAAAAACAAAATGTATATAAGTATTCTATCAGTTATCTGGTTCCCATGGTACAAGCTCTGCTTAGTTTGGGGCTAGATAGCGCTGTGTGAAGTGTCCTGCAATATTTATTTATTTTATTTAAATGACTGAGTAGAAGGAGGGTTATGTTATTGACAAACTACGCGTGCCAAGTAGAGATGGGTAACCACCCGGGTTAAAATACTTGAGTGGGTTAAACCCAATTATCACCCAAGTCATTCCACCCACTGGGTTGTTTGAGCGGGTGAAAATGAAATAAGTAGTAATTATTAACAATGACGTCTAATAAAGTACCTAGGTACCTTTAAACTTCTTTAGCCCCATCTATATGTATGTATATTTATAAAGAGTGTTTTTTTTAACTGGGACAGTACGGCAGCACCCATAACCAGAGGAGATACATGTGCAGTTTTTTTAAAACATTAGCTCGTTTTCGAAGAAAAACATTTTGGCATTAAATTTTTTTTGGTCAAGCGTGAGTAGCGCCTTAAAATGAATCAAGTTGGTAATTTATTTTGATGCCGATCCATGCAGTTCTACCTAGTCAGGTCATACATTCTGTCACATGTTTAATATAAAATAATTGAAACAAGTTTATTCATTATGTAACCATTTATATACCAAAATGAACTTAACAAAACATAGATTCTTATGACACTAAAGTTTATTCAAAATGACATCCGTGATTTTGAATACAGGCCTTCAATCTGCGCGGCCAGTCGTCTATCGCAGCACGAACGAGGTTCATGTCAATATCGGCGGCTGCCTTAATCAAGGATGTCTTGAGTGACTCCACATTGGGATGAGGCTTTGAGCACGCCTTTTCCTCCAAGTGTTGCCATATCTTGTAATCTAACGGATTCAAATCTGGACTGGAGGAGGGCCAGTCTTCGTGCCGGATGAAGTCGATTTCACGCGCCGCCAGCCAGTCTTGTGTGCTCTTCGCTCTATGAGCTGGCGCCGAATCTTGTTGGAATACCCAGTGCCTGTTATTGAACATGGTATGAGAAACAGGTTCCACAAGGTTCGTCAGGACTGTATTTTGATACACAACTGCATTCGTCTTTACACCTTTCTCACAAAAATGTATCTCTGTTAAGCCCCAATAAGAAACTCCCAACCGTACCATGAGCGAGGATGGAAAATGACCTCGTTGGACACGCGGAATACGGTTGCTCGCTTCTTCACTACTGTGTGCGTACACCTTATCATTTTGTTTGTTGTAGCTCTCTTCTACGATAAAATTTTTTTCATCCGAAAAAAGAATTTCCCGATATTTTTTTCCCGCGTACCGCTTCAACAAAGCGCGGCATCTCTTCAGTCTCAGCTCCATTAGACGAGCATTCAAACGATGTCCTGTTTTTCTTCGATATGCCCGAAGCCCTAAGTCTTCATTTAACACCCTTTTCACCGTGGTTCTGCTTAACCCCATCTGAAGGGCCAACAGTTTCTGCTTACGTTTGGGATTTCTTTGAATTCGCGCCTTCACAGCTTTTATCACTGCTGGAGTCCTAACAGACCGAGGGCGACCACTTCTTGACCTGTCATCTACACTAGAGTCTTCATTGTATCGTTTGATGGTGCGATAAACGAATCTTTTGGTTATATTCAAATTTTTCAGTATGTCAAAATTTTGAATTGGCGCGTAACTGCAACGATGCAACGCATTAACTGCAACACGGTCTTCTTTAAGCGTCCACTCCATATTTAAAAATGAGTAAAATTCTAAAAAGTATTCATTTTTATTTTCATGAACAATTCGAAATTCGAATTCTATAAACTTTTTTGTGGCCAGCATTCTAAAAGAAAAGTTTTTACTGTGTGACAATACTTATGACCTGACTAGGTATGTAAGGATCGTTTTATTGTAGCGGATGAAAAAAATCTGAGCAGCGAAAGTTAGTCAAATTTGATAAAATATATTCTCATACAAAAGCACAAAGCAAAATTCCTCCAACAAATATTTTATTAGATTCTAATTGCACATTAAAGAAGTATTAATACTGTAGTGATTAAGAAGTTTAGGAACTCCATGCTTTCATGAGCAATTCAAAAACATTTCGTATTTCAGAACAATTTTGAATTTCAAACATTGTTCTTGCACCTGTCGGACTTTTATATCAGTCATTGCATCATCTTATTTGTCCTATCATGGCATTGTCAAATATGCAAAAAGTAGACTGAATTGAAGCATACTTCTGACTGAATTGAATCACGGTCTGGGTAGCGTTCCTGATACCACTTCAGCGCATTAGTTGGGCTTCGTCGGTTAAGGAAGTATGCTTCAATTAAGTCTACTTTTTGCGTATTTGACAATGCCATGATAGGTCAAATAAGATGATGGAATGACTGGTATAAAAGTCCGACAGATGCAAGCACCATGTTCGAAATTCAAAATTGTTCTGAAATACGAAATGTTTTTGAATTGCTCATGAGAGCATGGAGTTCCTAAACTTCTTAATCGCTACAGTATTAATACTTCTTTAATGTGCAATTAGAATGTAATAAAAAGTTTGTTGGAGGAATTTTGCTTTGTCCTTTTGTATGAGAATACATTTTATCAAATTTGACTAGCTTCCGCTTCTCAGATTTTTTTATCCGATACAATAAAATGATCCTTACATACGACTGTATCGATCAGCATCAAAAAAAATTACCAACTTGATTAATTTTAAGGCGCTACTCACGCTTGACCAAAAAAAATTTAATGCCATAATGTTTTTCTTCGAAAACGAGCTGACGTTTTAAAAGAAACTGCACCTGTATCTCCTCTGGTTATGGGTGCTGCCGTACTGTTACAGTTAGAAAAACACTCTGTATATATTTTTAATATATGTATGTATAAAATAATGTTTAAGGAAATGTCAACCTTATTTCGAGGCGCATACAGTAAGTACGTAAGTTATCTTCTGCTGCTGCCTGCCATCTGTTGTGGAATAGCTGAGCTTTTTCGTAAATTGAAGCTGGTGCGTTCTAAATAAAAACGTCATAAATACATTTTTTATCTATAGCAAAATTAACTCCATTATACAAGCATGAAGGAGTGTTTTTTTTGCAGTTTGTATAACTTAGGCTAATTTGGGATAGGAGATATGCGTTCTGGAATTTTCTCCGCTACTCAGTTAGTGATGTAGTCTAATGCGATAGCAGTTTTATCGATCTCTGCCATTTATATTAAAATTCTCACAAAAATTAATAAACCTTCATCAAATTGTTTTACCCCTTACCAAAATGAAGGGTTGTAAAAATTATAACTTGTACTGGTAACTTATGAGTCTATGTTTGTGTCACCGGGTAACCTCAAAAAGTAACAACTTTTGTATGGTGTTATTTGTCAGATAGCTATGTGGAACTTTATCAGGAACCTGTGAAATGGGCCCTAAGTGTTAAAAACGACGAATAAAACTTACGTCATTTAGTTTTCAACTTGTAATAACGACATATATTTATTCATGCGCATTATTATTTACATCATGATCTTCGCAAAAAATAGTTCAATTTCTGTAGGTAATATAATAATAATGATCTTAGTAAGTTTTAGTCAAATATTGAACTAGATTATCTTTAGATTATAAATAACAGCACCCTTTTGTATCCTATAACATTTTAATCAAACCCAAAATCGGGCCCAATTGATAATGACAATATTTTGTGTCACCGCACTGGCTGAGTAGTGGTAAAAATAATGTTATAAGGAAATGTCAACTTTATTCTGTTTCCCTATTTTTTTATTTGCCAATGGCAAATGCACAAAACCGTGCGACGCCAAGAAAGAAAAATAAAAAGGAAATGTCAACCTTATTTTGAGGATCATACAGTAAGTACATAAGTTATTTTCTGCTGCTGCCTGCCATCTGTTTTTTGGAACTTTTTCGTAAATCGAAGATGGTAGATTCAAAATACGAAACGTCGTAAATACTTTTTTTATCTATAGCAATTCGCCAAGTCATGCGTGCGTAAAGAAGATTTACTTAGTAATAAATCAATCTAAATTTAATTCCGACATTTATTAATTTTCCAGCTTTAAGTGTTTATTAGAACGCTACTATTAATTTAATATTTTAATTACATAAGTACCTAGTAGGTACCTACCAAAGTGGGCACCTACCTTATTTTAACTTTGGCATTAAAATAGCCAAACACCCATTGTGGTTAAAATCGGGTTAAAACCCAAATCACCCGGTTATAACCCAAATGGGTAGAATGGGTTTTTTACCCATTACCCATCTCTGGTGCCAAGCCGCAAGCGGGCCAGCTAAGGTAGGTATATGTATTTACTTAAATTCAGATTCTCAGAACACATCGTTTTAAACAATTCAGGATAATTATCCTCATAGATATTCTTTCAATGGCATATTGACGTCAGCATTCTCTGTAAGTTTTCATGATGTCGAAGTAGTTCTTACATGCGGCGATAGATGGCACTGCCAAGGGTTTAAGAACCGTTTAAAAGTCTGGCCAGAAAAAACAAAAAGTCAAAAATAGCAACCTAGTTCTTAAATATGTCGATGTCACTGAAAAAATATTTTAAGTCGGAAAAATACGAAACTAGCAGCCGTATTTAATTATGCGCGCGCATTTGTTAACTCGTTCCAAAATGGCGTCGTTTCGCGCGCCAATACCACATCCGGCGGGAAGCAGAATTGAATGAGTTAATTGAAAGTTTGCCTTGCCCACCATTTTGATCATTGAGGCTTTTGGTTTAATGGGACCAGTCATCGTCATTAATTGCAAATAAACATAATATTGACTTAGTTCATGACGTTGGGATTCGAGTTATGGAGCTCAAATGGTCTTGGGCGGGACACTTGGCTAGACGTGGTGATGACAGATGGAGCAGGGCAGTGACTGAATGGTGGCCGAGGAGCAGGTATAGAAGGGTAGGACGTCCGGCAGCGAGATGGGTGGACGACATCGTAAAGGTCGCGGGCCGTCAGTGGGTGAGACTAGCGCAGGGTCGTGGTGGATGGCACAAACTTGGGGAGGTCTATACCTAACAATGGGTGAAGCCAGGCTGTAGATGATAATAATGATGAAACTTAAGACGATATATAAAAAAGTTTGAGCCGCTAAATAATTGTCGTATTCAATAACGAAAAATGGTACTGATTTCCTATTTAAGCAATATTTACTTGCGGATTTAAACTACTTATATGAAAGTCAGAACCGCAATTGGTGAAACTTTTCTTGATACAACTATTTGTCAAAATCGGCTCTTCTAAAACACTAATATCGTTCGTTCTCCGACCCTAGAAAAGATTTAAAGTATTTTTTTACATAGTTATGTAGGTAATTATGGTACCTAAATTAACGGAAAAGCATTTTTTTTATTTGTTGGTTCTCAAGCAGTTCGAGATTTTATCTTTTGTCGCTTACGTCATTTACCTATTCCTGCGACAACGCGGCGCGGCATGATACATGTTTGTCTCGTTCTTCACCTAAGCAAGTAAATAGCGCTGTCACTTTTTTGCATTTTATATGCACCGCCCAATCATAACCGAAATTAAATTTGTATATCGTCTTAATATCATTGAAGTCGTATTGGTGTAGCGTGCTTAGACTGTGGTGAAGAAAGTGAGCAGACGCAAGTTTGCGGGTTTATTTATCTGTATACCAAATTTCATAGAAATCGGTTCAGCCGTTACAACATGAAAGTGTAACAAACAAACAAATAAAAAAACTCCATTTCGCAATTATAATATTTGTATGTGTTAGTAAAGAAATCATCGGCAATCGTCTAAAAAATGAGTCAAATGATGAAGCTACAAGGATGGATACCTACTCCCCTTTACAAAGAGCTCGTAAATTCATCATTTACAATTAAAGCCCTAGGTTATCTTGCTGACCTCCACAATTACTCTTAATCATCATCATCATGTTCTCGAATGGAGGCCACGGACCGGCAAGCGCAGCGTAGGACGTCCACCTACAAGATGGGCAGACGACTTGGTAAGAACCGCAGGTCGGCGTTGGATGCAGGCCGCTTCCAACCGCAGTTCCTGGAGATCAATGAGGGAGGCCTTTGTCCAGCAGTGGGCGTCCTACGGCTGATATGATGATGATGATGATCGTCTGGGAAAATGTTCCTGGAATTCGATTATTAACTGTACAATAATCCGTTTGTTTGTATTTTAAACACGTCTATTACAAAGTCAAAGATTGTCTGGAAGAGATTCCTTTATTTATAGATAGGAATGAGACCGCTGTGACTAAAATTATTAGTTTTCCGTTTTTTCTTTACCATCTATACTAAGATTATAAAGAGGAAAGATTTGTATTTTTGTGTGTATGTTTGTAATGAATAAACTCAAAAACTACTATGCCGATTTCAAAAATTCTTTCACCATTGGAAAGCTACATTCACCCTGAGTGACATAGGCTATATTTATTACTAGAAAAGATTAAGGATCCTTACTTAAACTTGAGTAACGTAACCCAAGGTGTAAAAAAGTGCCCTAAAACGTCTTTCGTCGCATGCGCTGCAGAAACTATTGATGATAGAGAAAAAGTATGTTCTACAATATTAAAGAACATATCAATATCTACAAAAAACTTCGTAATATTATAAAGAGGAAATATTTGTTTGTTTGTATTGAATAGGCTCCGAAACTACAGGACCGATTAAAAAAAATTTTTCACTGTTGGGAAGCTACACTATCTCCGGGTGACACAGGCTACTTTTTACCCAACTGCGGAGGAGGGTAATGTTTTTATTAAAAAACTACGCGTGCGAAGCTGCGGATTGGTCAGCTAGTTTACAATAAATAAATAAATATTGCTGGACATTTCACACAGCGCTTATTCGTCTTCTTCTATCGTGTCAATGGTTTATGCATAATTAATTGTTAATAGGTTCGAAACTAAATTGACATTGAGTAGAACCTGGTCACTTCTATTCCAGTGGTAGTAGCCTTGTTCAGGTCGTCCTTTGTACAGGTCGTAGGGCACAGAGGACAGTTAATCAGGTGAGGCATGGCCTGGAGGGGGTGCCCACAATCACAGCTGGTTAGTGAATGGTCTCGCAATACTCACCTACAGAGGTTTTTCCTGCACCGCTCAACCTGAGTCCGGAGTCGGAGTTGATAGATTTCCAGATCGGCCACGGAAGGTTGTATCCAGGAGGGAGGTGTTCCCACAGCGCTATCTAGCCCCAAACTGCAGAGCCTTGTACTATGGGAACCAGATATTTGATAGAATACTTATATACTTTTTTTGTAAATATATACTTAAAATATATAGAAAAACACCCAGACACGGAACAAATATCTGTAGATCATACAAACATTTGTTCCGCGGCGGGAATCGAACCCACTACCTCCTGCGTCTCAGCCGGCTATAGCACTGAACACAAAAAACAATTGTTTTTTATGTTCTGTGGGCTATAGGTCCACTGCGCCACGGGGCGGTCGTCAAATTTTATACTTGTAGACCCTCTACGACGTAGATGGTCTACGTAATGTCTACGCAGTAACATGACCTACTTTCTGCGTAAGTAGGTGTCATATTAGGGTTCTGTAGTCTGACTGGGATCCTTATAGTTTCGTCATGTCAGTCTGTCCGTCCGTAGTTAGTCATTTACTCTGAAATGGCATGATGGTACATTTCTGTAAGACTAGTAACACTAATGTTTGTTTGTTTGTTACTCAATCACGTCGTAACGGCTTAATCGATTTCGATGAAATTTAGTATTTATGTAGATTATAACCTGGATTAACACATAGACTACTTTTTATCCCATAAATCAGGTCCCATGGTATAAAAATGGGGTGTCAAGTAAAGTTGCATGCAACAGCGAGTTTCGCTTTATTTCTAAGTTAGCTACGCATTTAGTAGCGTAACGCGTACGAAGTCGCGGGCAATAGCTAGTAAGTTATAAAGTAATTGGTATTTTTTTGGAATTGTATGCTTTTCATACCAAATTCAAAAGAAAAATAGTTCCGATCGCCTCAATAGATAGCGATATCTCAAAGAAAAACTACCAAAATAACATTAAATGTATACAACTTCAGATAACTACATCTGATTTTATAATTTTATGAGTAATCCTTAACTTTTTAATAAATATATGCAAAAGTTGGGGATATGCTATACCTACATATATACGGATAATGCTAGAAGATGGATTAAACATAGGTTTACCCGGGTATACATAGTATTATACTAACCTAACCTATCCCGGGTCTTAACGCGCTGGCGAACCCTGAGCGCAACTTCAATTCGGTCGCGTCAAAAATTTCGCCCTGAATATCGCTATCCCTGTTTAGTGACGAAGTTTAGCCACGCAGAGCGACAGTGATAGCAATAGAATGATTCTAAATTTAATTAGATTTTGACCGTGTTCCGTAATACCAAAAATGATGACTAAAAACTTGTTGTATTTTTCTCATTGTGTTGTTATTCTGTAACTAGACGTTATAATCTATGTTCCCATGACTAGGATATCTAAAATGTTGTTGTTTTTAATACGAAACAATTAGGTTGTATACAGGTATTTTATGACGTAAAAACATGCAGAATGCGATACGATTCTATTTCATTTTAGGTAAGTATATTGATCTAATATATGGTTGGGAACATAGATAAATACTATTCAAATTAAAATAATACCTTATTAAGATAGAAATATGCTCCAATTAGAAATGATCTTGGTAGTACGTGTTGTATGGGCGATTGTCCCTCCGGTGTCCCCTTAAGTGTTTACAAAACAATTTAATAAATGAGCGCCAACACAAAATAAATGTGTAATCATAATAACATTTAACAAAACATGTATCCAATAGCATGTTCTGTTAAATAATGTAAATAAACACAAGATATTGCAAGTAACTGTATATAAAAAGTCATAATTGCACAAAAACCTATCCCTCTACGTGTCTTATTGATAATTAATGCGAAACATACAAAATAATCATTGCCGACGATATTGTGGTCATGGCAAAGTCGATGGAAGAGCTCAGCACGATGCTCGAAGGCCTCAATCGAGTCTCCCAACGGGTAGGACTTAAAATGAACATGGACAAGACGAAAATCATGTCGAATGTCCATGTCGTCCCTGCCCCAGTTATGGTGGAGAACTCGGCTCTTGAAGTTGTCGACGCGTATGTATACCTAGGACAAACAGTCCAATTAGGTAGGTCCAACTTCGAGAAAGAGGTCAATCGTCGAATCCAACTCGGATGGGCAGCGTTTGGGAAACTTCGCAACGTCTTTTCGTCCAACATACCTCAGTGCCTTAAGACGAAAGTCTACAATCAGTGTGTGTTACCAGTGATGACATATGGAACCGAGACGTGGTCCTTCACTATTGGCCTTATGAATAAGCTCAGAGTCGCTCAACGAGCTATGGAGAGGGCTATGCTCGGGGTTTCTCTACGGGATCGAATCAGAAATGAGGAGATACGTAGGAGAACTCAAGTCACCGACATAGCCCGACGGATTAGCACGTTGAAGTGGCAATGGGCAGGCCATATAGCGCGCAGAACAGATGACCGATGGGGCCGAAAGGTTCTCGAGTGGAGGCCACGGACCGGCAAGCGCAGCGTAGGGCGTCCACCCACAAGATGGGCAGACGACTTGGTAAGAACCGCAGGTCGGCGTTGGATGCAGGCCGCTTCCAACCGCAGTTCCTGGAGATCAATGAGGGAGGCCTTTGTCCAGCAGTGGACGTCCTACGGCTGATATGATGATGATGATGATGATACAAAATAATTTAAAAAAAAAACCTATCCCGGGTAAACCTAGGTTTATTCCGTTTTCTAACATTACCCGTAACAAACATAATATATTCTGTGAAGCAAAATCACGATTCTTTAAAAATTTCTCGTTTAAAAACATTCCAATGTCATATCCAAAACTTACAACAAACCCGTAGTATATTATGATATCGTGAAACTTTGCATTGTTATTGATATGTATAATAATAAATAAATATTTTTGTTACATTTCACACAGCGCTATCTAGCCCCAAACTAAGCAAAGCTTGTACTATGGGAACCAGACAACTGATATAATACTTATATACATTTTTTTTGTAAATACATACTTATAATATATAGAGAAACAACCAGACCCGGAACAAATATCTGTAGATCATACAAACATTTGTTCCGCGACGGGAATCGAACCCCCTACCTCCTGCGTCTCAGCCGGCTATTCGTCCACTGCGCCACGGAGGTCGTCGGATTATACGCAAAGCGTTCATAGATTTATTAACCAAATAGCTTCTGCCAGCGGTTTCGCACGCTTAGTTTGTCAAAAACGAGTGTGCTTTAGACCACACTTAGCACAGACTGAAGTAAAACTTCTTTTTCAAAATATTAATTAATTTATAAAATTGTTCAGTTACAAATTAAAAAAAAAAAATAAAGTTGTCCACACGTCTGTAGACTCTTCTGGACAGACGCAATTCGCACTCGCACATTAACGTTTAAAAATATACGAAACGTAACTCTCTCTTTCTATCTTCACTAACTTATATCTCCCTCTCAACTTCCGTTCGCACTTTTCGTAACGCATTCACCAGCTTACTCCCCAAGTCAAGCGTGCGTAAAGAAGTTTTACTTTAACAAAAAGTAGTCTATGTTTGAATCCAGGTCATAATCTAGTAACTCACCAAATTGCATCGAGATCGGTTCAGCCGTGATTTACGGCGATTACGACGTGATTGAGTCACAAACAAACAAATTTCCAAACTTTCACATTTATAATATTAGTGTGTTAGTTTTGATATAAATCTTATAGCGATTCTATATTTAATTCAAGTATAGCTAAGCCAGACATTATTTTGCGTAATTGTATACGTCATACAATTCATACATACGGAACGAGCAATCGCCGAGTTATATTACTGATAAGAGCACTTCCTAACTACGATAGCGGCTAGGGAGGGGAAACTGCTAATTACAACAGCTTCAATACCCGCTAATAAATAGAATAGAATTATTTATTTAACACACACAAAGAAACATAGAACGGATCACAAACAAAATAGGTAGATAGACAGGAAGAGTACAATACCATGACAATATTAGACTTACAGCTAGTACACATGTTACCTACACCTACCCAACCAGTAGGTAGTAGGTAGGTGCACCAACTAGTCCCGCTCCGTGCCACGCGTAGTCAAACAAGCTTTATATATTATACTTGTAGACACACAAGCTGACTTGCCTCCTGATGTTAAGTGGTCACCGCCGCCTATAAACTAACGAGTGCTGCAGAGCACTCGTAGTACTGCAGTCGCGTTGCCTACCACTTAATATCCTATTTACACCTCTCTTGAAGGCGTTCATTTTGAAACCCACCGGAAAAACCTCCGGAGGAAGGTCATTCCACATCTTGCAGGTGCGTGGAAGAAACGAGCGGGTGAAACGCACCGTGTGAGACTTCCACGCATCTACAATATGTGGATGAGCTCGTTGCCGGTTGCGGGAGGTTCGATGGTAGAAGTGGGAAGCAGGAATTAAATTTAACAGCTCTTCAGAACATTTGCCGTTATATATTTTTTAGAAAACGCTGAGCGCTCCGATGTCACGGCGCAGTCTCAGTGGCTCCAGATCATACAGAATGTGTGCTATTATACCAAATAGTCGATGAATCTAACTCTGCGTCTCTGCTAACTCTGGTCAGCGTTCGGTCCACTAACGTGACGTCTTCTTGTTCAAAGTCAGCATCTTCTTATTCTAATTCTAGCGTGCGTGGGGGAATAAGATCTGCATTGACGTCCCGTTTTGAAGTGTATTGTGCATTCCCCCCCCCCCCCCCCCCCATTCTAACCGGACCCCAGCCATCCTAGCTCCTTGAAGTAATGGAGCAGGACTTTGGGTTGATGGATGCAGCTTTCCAGGATCCCCCGTGGTTGTGGTGGTGTTAGCGGATGAGGATCCGATAAGCTCGTGATCGATGAAGCACGTGATGCTTCGACGGCCACGCGCGATGCCAGACTGAAGACGGATCTGCAGGAGCTCATCGTCAGCGTCTGAAGATGGAAGTCTTTGATCACACATTGCTCAAAGAACTTTTTTGTTTATAAATTATAGGCCAGCGTTTGACCACGATCTCGCCTGATGGTAAGCGATGATTCAGTCTGCGATGGTACACGCTTGCCTAGAAGAAACCTATTCACTCTAACTTGAAGACCCTTAGGTTGTAGTTATCAGGAAGCACAAACTCAGGCAAGGCGTTCCACTCTTTGGCGGTGCGCATAATAAAGATGGAAGAGTACCGCTTTGTGCGCATGGGAGGTATGTTTACCATGTAGCGGTGGCGCATCGCGGAGTGTCTGGTTGTTCGATGATAGAATGGGGATGGTGGGATCAGCTTGAAAAGCTCCGCAGCACACTCTCCGATAAAAAACCGAGAGGCTTGCAACCGTTCGACGATGCTCCAGGCTGTGGAGCCTTGCATCTGCTAACTCGTCATTGCAAATGAGCTTCTTGGCTCTTCTCTCAATTGAATCTTGAGCCTCTAGCTGGTATTTCGCAGATCCGTCCCAGAGGTGAGAATAGTACTTACTCCAGACGTGATCGGACTTGTGCTTGGTTTAAGTTGAGCAACTGTCCTGGTGTGAAGTATTGCCTCACCTTTGCAACTGACGGCCTAAAAAGGGTTGCTAGGATATCACAAGAGAGGTTTAAACAATAGGTACTAATCACCGACATACTATTTATAAACGTATGTGTCTCTAATCTGTAGGGAAACCCTTTTTGTATTGTTTTGAATACAGATTGAAATTACCTTGATGCCCTTTTGTAACCACAACTATAAAATTAAATTACTGTGTGGGTAGGTTCGTTAAATACCCAAAAGTAAGTCCAAGAATCATCAAATCACTCAGTGACCCTCACTGGGTGACTTTTAAAAAGGAGTATTCTGAGTGCGGAAATTCCATTCCAGTCCAAGGTGTTATCTGTGTCCTACTACCTGTAAGGTATAAGGGATGACCTCAACAAGGCACACCAACGCTATATATGTGCAAAAAACACTATTAAAAATAGTTTGGATCTCGGCCAATCTTCCATTAAGCAATGATCCTCTCCATCCAAAGGTTGTCTGGAAGAGATCGCTTTGTTAAGCGATAAGACCGTCCATTATGCTTACATATGTTGTGTCTAGCTTGTAAGGTATAATAAATAATTTTCATTCATTTATTCATTCAGTTTTGGGTTTGTTCATTGACATGTCAGAAGCAGAAGAAAAAGAGGGGCACAGAAGGCGACTTGAGGAACGGCTCCAGATTTCTGTTTATTTCAATCGAATTAGTTAAAATATACCTTCTTAAGTTCTTAGACTTAGGGTGACTTGCGCAACGAGACCTAAACGGAATCGTGGCTAACTATGATCAAAGGAGTTGTCAAACCATACAAATACGTCAAATTTTAACATATTTAATCGCTAAATACGCTTAGGGATCGTTGTGCAGTCAAACACTGTTAACACGTGTTTAAAAAATCTTACTAATTTTTTTTTAGGATTTTTTTAAACAGTGTTTAGCGGGTGTTTAGCTTTTTTGTGTTTTTAAATAACGGGAATGGATGTTCCTTATAACTGACCATTGTTCACAGGCCACTCAGTTAGTTTACCCTTTATGGTTATTGTTAACTAAAAGGAAAATGTAAAAGAATGTTTATCCTTATTAAAGTAACTTTGAGATGACACGCCCCGGCATCGCGCGGTTTTACATCAAAAATATAGCATATTCCATTCAGGGATAGCGTAACTTCGTAATTGTAAAGAATTTTTAAAATCGGTTCAGTAGTTTCCCCTACAAACAACTGACTTTATCTTTATAAAATATTACTATAAGTACATCATCGTCAGCCCTTCTCATCCCACTGCTGGGCATAGGCCTCTCTTCGTTGTCGCCATTCGCCTCTGTCCTGCGCTGTTCTAACCCACATACGACCTGGGATTTTATAATGTCGTCGACCCATCTTGCCGGCGGACGCCCTGCGTTCCTGGTTCCATCTCGGGGCCACGACTCAGTCAGCACCCTGCTCCACCTGTCATCACCGCGCCTGGCCACATGTCCTGCCCAACTCCATTTGAGTCCCAATATACGCTTGCTAACGTCTTGAACGTTAGTCCGCTTGCGAATTTTAGTATTGGAGACTCGGTCTAGCAGTGTGATGCCGAGCATGGCGCGCTCCATGGCTCTCTGTGCGACTCTAATCCTGTGGACAGTCTCCTTTGTGAGCGTCCATGTCTCAGCACCGTATGTTAATGTTGGCAGGACACATGCATAGATTAAATTCTAATATTTTTTAATTTATAAACGTCCTTTGTTACATCATAACTTCAGTTCCAGTACATGATAAAAATAATCAATGACCGAATGAAAATTTTAACCTTAGAACATAGCCCAAAAGGTGCAAAATCGTAACCCTATGTTTCGAAAATGTATTGGCGGGACCCTTGACGGGTTAAATGAACAAATGACAGTTCAATCGATCTGTCACTTCAAATCATCGATATCGATTTCTAGCGCTCATCGACTGCGTCCCATCCCTAGCGATTCGATACAAAACGGCAGTATGGTCGATTCGTCACCGCGCGATGTGTTTTCAATATTAATTATTAAATATCGTTAGTTATTTATCAAGTTTATTCTAAAAATAATGTAGTGCTGTGATTAGTGGTAGAAATGTACACGTGAAGTGAATATGAAGCAAATGTTCAGTTTGACAAGGGGAAAAACATGGTTCAAGGAGGTATAACTATATCTAGCCTTTTTGCAGTACCTAGGTACCTATCAACACCATTTGAGTCCATCTGCACCACTGCTACTCTTTATTCAGTCAAGTCTTGTTCTTTGGCGACGTTGACATCGACCATCGAGCTGGTTAGTGCCCTAACGAATTCGGGTTATCAGTGCTATGTCAATACTCTTGACAGACTCTAGACATCAATGACTTTGAACTGAGACATTGACACGACAGAAGAATGGTATTGTAATTTTGACATATTTAAAGCTTTATAAATTATAAACAAGTGGTACGCCCCGAACTGAGATCTCGTGAGGCTTCCTTAAAAACAAAAAAATATTATTCGTAACCTTTGACTATCAAAATAGTACCACGAAATTAATAACCAAATTACTTGACCTTCATTGGTAACAGGAGTTCATGTAAAGTGGTTATTCTTTTATGGGGTACAAATTGCAGTTATTCTGGATTTTAGAATATTGTCTATATTTGTGTCACTAAAGCTACACGAATACCAAATTACTACACTGTGGGGTCACTGGTGTACCCTGTGAATTTCGTCAAAGTTCAGTTTTTATTGTGGATAATAACTCAAAAACTGCAAGAACTTAATTAACAATAAAAACGGGGTCGAAATGTACACACGGCTACACATCAAGCTATACATTTCCAGTATAAGCTGACCTCTCATTCTACGAAAAGCCTACACAATGCGAGGTCAGCTTATACTGGAATCGTATATCTTGATGGGTAGCCGTGTGTACTAATAAAGACCTTTCAATTGACGTCCCACTTGACATAGTAGTCTCATTTTCATTTTATTTTTACCCCTCTTAAACCCGAATATCTCAACGACCCTCCTACATTTTTAGTTCATTCAGTCACACCAGAATTGTGCCAACACTACCTATATATGTATCAAATTTCACGATGGTTGGATCAACGCTTCGAAAGTAATCCTCGGACAAACAAACATACATACATACATACCTACAACGCTGATTTGCCTAAGTTGATTTGTAGATCTCGCTCGCTCTATCAATTATAACATCTGGCATATAACCACTAAAGCTTTAAGTTGGATTAAAGATTAGCAACTATGTCGTATGCTTCGGGCGGCCAGTCTCCGATTCCATGGTTGACCACTAAACATACTTTAAGTAGCAGATAGTAAGAGAAACTGCTTCTCAGTGGCCTCTTAACGCGCCGGCGAACCCTGAGCGCAACTTCAATTCGACCGCGTCAAAAACTTCGGCCTGAATATCGCTATCCCTGTTTAGTGACGAAGTTTGGCCACGCAGAGCGACAGTGATAGCAATAGAACGATTCTAAATTTGATTAGATTTTGACAGTGTTCCGTAATACCAAAAATGATGACAGAAAACTTGTTGTAATTTTCTCATTGTGTTGTTATTCTGTAAGTAGACGATATAATCTATGTTCCCATGACTAGGATACGTAAGATGTTGTTGTTTTTAATACGAAACAATTAGGTTGAAAAAAGGTCTTTTATGACGTAAAAACATGCAGAATGCGATACGCTTCTATTTAATTTTAGGTAAGTATTTTGATCTAGTATATGGTTGGGAACCTAGATAAATACTATTCAAATTAAAATAATACCTTAATAAGGTAGAAATATGCTCCAATTAGAAATGATTTTGGTAGTACGTGTTGTATGGGCGATTGTCCCTCCGGTGTCCCCTTAAATACGACCTACTGAAGATGGCAAGCCTGGCGGAGTTTTGCATGTAAACTGCAGTGCCTAGGAGAGGTTTTTAGGTGGACTATATGCCATCTTAACAGCTTAGTCCCCTAAAGAAACAGTTAAATTAATAATACTGTTTGGCTGTATAAGGTCAAATAGGCTCTGTTAAGATACTGTTTAAGTTGACTTCCCAGAAGATGGGTCATTAGTGTTTAGATAAGTTTGTTTATTTAGCGGCTAAACGTCTTGACGGATTTTAACAAATTAGATGTCAATGGATTTATCTGAACCACGAGAGTGGCATAGGATAAATTGGGTTTTAAGTATTCCAATATGGCGGATGCAGTTGAATAAATAGCGTTGAATAAAATATTCCTTGTCTGTGATTAACAGTTTGCAACCTTTTGGCTTTTTTTAATAATATTTTTGGCCGTTTTTAGTACCGTTTGGTGTAGTATTGGGTCAAATCAAATGTTCTGTAATAACGCGACATTACTCAATACAATGACGATATTTGGTCTGTCGCGTGTTATTTTCCTTAAAGCTTATTTGTACATGACTAAATAATGTTTTTCCTATAAAAGATATCCAACGACCACATCTAGCCATTGGCCATGTATTTACGGCCCTCTATAGTTCGAAATACCATTCTTTTTCTGAGGCTTTATAGCTCTATGCCTCATAAATTGGATTAAGCTCAATTTTGTTTTGTTTTATGTACAGATACCTACTACCTACTTAATTTTGTATTTCTTTTCTTTAAGTCTTTATTGTTTGTTTGAGACATGCTTAGAGTTTAAAGTAGGTAACTTTTGTTTTATGGGTGAAGGTGTTATGTAGGTGGTTATACTAGGTCAGTTTTTGTTATACCCTCGTTAAGTCAGTCTGGAATAAATGTCCTAACAATTAAATGTTCCTAAAACGGGTTAAATACAGACTAAAGTCTCTTTTCTATTCTTTTCAATCCCTTCTCTCCTCACTATCTGAAAGATAGATTTGAATTTCTCCATTCTTCACATAACTATACTCTTAGGTCATCAGTAAACTTGATACTCAGAACTCCTTCGCACAGCACTTCCTTTTACAGCGCTTCTTTTACTGTCCAGGCTGTTCGGCTGTGGAATGCTCTGCCCGAAAAAATAAGACGGTCATCGTCCTTACACACCTTCAATTTGAAGGTGAAACATCATTACCTGACGATGTCATCTTCCTAGCGTTATTTATTTTCTATTTATGTACTTATTTTATCTGTTAGTATAGTTTGCTATATGTATATTATATACCTATATATTAGTCTATTTTAAAAGTATATTAAGTATTAAAATTAAAACTTCATAATATTTTTATTATACCTTAGAATATATGTATGTGTAAATGTATCCTCTAAAGTACACCGCACTTCGTATTTTTGTAAATTTTGCTCCATCCAAAGCTTGCATGGAAGAGATCGCTTTCAGCGATAAGGCCGCTCATTGTATTGCCTTATTTATTTTAGCCTAGTACTTATTTTTGTATCATTTCTGTTTGTGTTGTAATTCAATAAAGAGTTATCTATCTATCTATCTATCTATATTATAAATACGGGATTTATCACGTACCGTCTTATCGGTGTGAGTGCGAGGCGAGACGTTATTCGGAGCGGATCGCACTCACCCTGATGAAGGTTCACGAATTGAACCGAAACATTGTCGGTCGAAACACCGATAAGACGGTACGTGATAAATCCCGTATTTATAATAATGATTGACATCAATCACGAAAGTTTACTAAGTAAAATATCTATCTATAGTTGATGGACGTAGGATTGTGTACCGTAGAGCACGATCGCTTTAGATAATGTCCAAACACTATTCGGTAATAGTTTGGGATTGTCCATTGAAACGTCAGACGAAGCGAATGGTGTCCACAACAGCTGTTTACCAGTACCTACAAGTCGTTATCTTTCGGAAATGGACCAGTCTCATACTTCCGTAGATGTGGGCGTGTCGTGTGAAATCAGAGTATTAGTATTATTAATAAATGAATTGACTAACCGAGTCACCGAAGTCCAAACTCGAGATTTGCCAGAGGGCAATGGAACGCAGCGTTCTCAGACTCGTAAAGGATTGATATACTTACATCAGAAACACCACGCTGCCTTCGTTGACAGGCATTGCCGATGTTGGAGAAAAGACAGCCAGGCTCAAATGGGATTGGGCGGGACACATTAGCAGAATGCACCCCGATAGGTGGGCTAATCTAGCTACAACCTGGAGGCGTTGGCGAGACGATCTTGTTGCCTTTTAACAGGAGCGGTGGAGTGTCGCACAGGACAGAGATAGATGGAAGGGCTTGGTGGAAGACCTTTGCCTAGCAGTGGGACAATTTAGGTTGACAACAAAAAAAAGAATTAATAGTACTAATACACTTATATGCAATATAATGAAATCACGTTATTGTTCACCATAAAAAAAGAGAGACAGAGCTATTTTCGAATTTTATAACATTAGCACAGATATTTGGATTTCATATATCATGTTTATGAACGTTATCCATACTTTATCTCGCGCTAGCTGACCAGTCTGCAGCTTCGCACGCGTAGTTTTTCAATAAAAACATTACCCTCCTTCGGCGCAGTTGGGTAAAAAGTAGCCTATGTCACCCGGAGATAGTGTAGCTTCCCAACAGTGAAATAATTATTTAAATCGGTCCACAAATCTTTCCTCTTTATAATATTATAGTATAAATAAACGAAATAAGCAGTTAGACTATTTCGACGAGTCACCCAGCCGGGGATGTAACTCAGTGGTAGAGTGTCTGCTTCGCATGCTGAAAGTCCAGGGTTCAAATCCCTACATCTCCAAGCTTACTTTTTGCATAATTTTCTTTGAAAATTTTTTAATCGTTACCGGCAATGCGTTATTAAAAACATTATATAAAATGACATGATGACAACGATGAGGTAAGTTTTCGGGATATTTCACATAAAATTAATGTTAGTGGGCCAAATTATCATTTATAGTTATTGCAAATGTTTTTCAAAGGTTTATCTTATCATCACTAGATAGCGCTGCCTAAAACAATAATGAAGCTGCAGTTATTAATAAAATATAAAAAAAATTTTTGTATCATTTATTTTTTTATGAAAATACACATATTTATTTGTAATATTTAACATCATTCACAGACAGATAAATCTCAATTTATTATTGGTATACATAAGCTGCCTCTTATTATTTGCATACCAACGACAAAAAAAACGATGCTTATATTTTGCATTTCACCTGCAAATATTGCTGTGTGCTTAACTTATGTTCCAAATAAGTCAAACAAGACCAGTTAAGTACGAGCGGGACTCGCGCACCGAGGGTTCCGAACCTAGATTGGTTTATTTATGGTAATTATGCAGCGCCATCTAGTTATGTGACCGGTAAACCAAAAAAACTTTTAAAACATAAATCTAGGTAGAGATTTCGTTATAGTTTTCCTGTAATCTTTGCTATATCTATCAATCATATTCATTTCAGATTTTTCACTTCGCAAGGTAGGGTAGGGGGGGAACGGTTCCTAATAAAAATATTCTGCTTTTAACAAAAAAATCTGTTATTCCAGGACTCAGTTCCCATGATGAGGAACTACGACCGTCTCGGCAACTGGAGCCCTACCTCGGAGAAGACGCGCGTGGAGATCGAGCGCAGCTTCAGCAAGCCGGACAGCCCGCGGGTCAACAAAAGACTGGGTAAGCGAATCGAGCTACACGTAAGCGAAACGAGCTAGGAGTAAACTGAGAAAAAATATACTCAGCCTATAATAAATTAATCCAAATTAATCATTTATTATTATCCAATGGAACTCAAATGGTCTCGGACTAGACGTGATGATGTCAGATGGAGCAGAGCAGCGACTGAATGGTGGCCGAGGAGCGGGTGTAGAAGGATAGGACGTCCGGCAGCGAGATGGGTGGACGACCTCGTAAAGGTCGCTGGCCGTGGGTGAGACCAGCGCAGGATCGTGGTGGATGACACAAACTTGGGGAGGCCTATACCTAACAATGGATGAAGTCAGGCTGTGAATGATGATGATGATATTAATACCCATGATGAACATTCACGGATAACTTACTATTCCGCCGGGGAAGATATCCTTTTTGCATAGTAGACTGCATTCACGTGAGCCCATCGCCGCATAATAACTATATAATGTATTTACCTAATACCTTTAATGTTCTGTAACTGTACCAACTTACCTAATATTCTGTAAGTACTACGGTAGGTACTTGTATGCTGTAAAAACCTGTGGTAAATAAAGAAATGCTCTTTGTTTATTAAAATAGTTATATTGTTGTCCCTACGGTTTGAATAAATGAATATGAGTTTAGTAGAGATTATTATTAATCATTTTCTCTACTAAGTACTACATTTTCATGGCCATAACATAATCAACCAATGTGTCCAGATTTTAAAGTTGAAATTACAGTAATTTACCAATAATAGTGTCTTTATCATAAAATACAGCGTATTTTACCGTAAAATATAATTACACTAGCTGTTGCCCGCGACTTCGTACACTTAAGACTACTAAATGTGGAGGTAACCTAGAAATAAAGCTAAACTCGCTAAACATGCCACAGTAACTTGACTTGACACCCCATTTTTATCCCATGGGACCTGATTTATGCGAAAAAAAGTAGCATATGTGTTAATCGAAGTTATAATCTACGTATATACTAAATTTCATCGAAATCAGTTCAGCCGTTACGAAGCGAGTAAGTAACAAACAAACAAATAAATAAATAAATAAACAAACATCCAAACTTTCGCATTTATGTATTAGTGTGGCTAACCGATGAATTGACAGATGCCATGCATGAAGGGTATGGTTGCCGGTGAAATTACAGGCACATGATGCTTTACACTTGTATGTCTCAAGTTGATCGACGCAAGGCAGTGCATCGTAGGGCACATTTATAAGGTGCATGACCTACGAGGCAATTCTCTGATAACGACGATGGTTACCACTTAACATCAGGTGCGCCATAAGCTTGTTCCATCTCCAAGTAGCATTAAAAACATGCCTTTAATTTTTGGTTTTAGGAATGCCGTTTTCCTCTCGATGATTTGCTTAACCGATTTGAGCTTGTGTTTAAGCTGAGATAGTAAAAAAACGAAAAACAACGAGAGGACACTTACATAATCATAAAAGTGTACCATGGTACTAAACAGCTTGCTCCGCTCACTAATCAGAGGGTCTAAATAGCCACTATGGGTGTTTCAAATTGCATTTCAGTTTTGACTGCCGATAGAGCACGTCTATGTCTTACGTCTTATATCCTAGCATAAAAAGTTCTCAAAAGATTCTAATAAGATACAATAGCAGTTACATTTTCTCGTACATACATATCTGTGTTTAAGCATACCAGGGGTTAATACAAATCAGTAACCAGAGAGAGAGCCTCCAGCTACTTAAATAAGCTCAAAGTACGAACTATTTGATTAGATCAAGTTTACTTACAAATCTACTTACTGTTCCAGGTGGCTCCACCGAGAACCTCCTACTGGTTAACGCCCGAAGGCCCCACCACCTGCAGCTGCCAGCATCCTCCTCGGGTGACAGCCTCGATGTGGAAACCCGCGGGGACCACCAGTCGGGACAGTTACGCAGCAGGAAGGTCCGGTCTATGGTGCACAGGCGGTCACCGTTGCCCACTTCGAAGGTCATCTTGCCACCTTCTGTTGATGTAAGTCTTTACTCAGCAAGGAGCTGTGGTTTTACAGACTACAGCGGGGCTATTAAAGACAAAGGCGAGCAGTCAAAATCAATAATGGATTTTCTTATCGCGGTTTCCGAGGATTGCAATCTGCAAATTATACATAATACCCCAAACATAGCCGAGAAGAAAATTGATCCCCGGTTTTTGACATCTCGTCTTCAAAATTAGACAGGTCTGCAAGGTCTTATCGTGTCATCTTTTATGTGTAATATAACTGTAGGTTGTTTTATTAGGCTCGTGAAATCTTAGATTATAAATTGCTTTAAATATTGTCTAACTCAATTCAGTGTTGTGTACGCCTTTATAGGTATATACCTAGTCAGGTCATAAGTATTGTCACACAGTAAAAACATTTCTTTTAGAATGCTGGCCACAAAAAAGTTTATAGAATTCGAATTACGAATTGTTCATGAAAATAAAAATGTATACTTTTTAGAATTTTACTCATTTTTAAATATGGAGTGGACGCTTAAAGAAGACCCTGTTGCAGTTATTGCGTTGCATCGTTGCGGTTACGCGCCAATTCAAATTTTTGACATTCTGAAAAATTTGAATATAACCAAAAGATTCGTTTATCGCACCATCAAACGATACAATGAAGACTCTAGTGTAGATGACAGGTCAAGAAGTAGTCGCCTTCGGTCTGTTAGGACTCCAGCAGTGATAAAAGCTGTGAAGGCGCGAATTCAAAGAAATCCCAAACGTAAGCAGAAACTGTTGGCCCTTCAGATGGGGTTAAGCAGAACCACGGTGAAAAGGGTGTTAAATGAAGACTTAGGGCTTCGGGCATATCGAAGAAAAACAGGACATCGTTTGAATGCTCGTCTAATGGACCTAAGACTGAAGAGATGCCGCGCTTTGATGAAGCGGTACGCGGGATAAAAATATCGGGAAATTCTTTTTTCGGATGAAAAAATTTTTACCGTAGAAAAGAGCTACAACAAACAAAATGATAAGGTGTACGCACACAGTAGTGAAGAAGCGAGCAACCGTATTCCGCGTGTCCAACGAGGTCATTTTCCATCCTCGCTCATGGTATGGTTGGGAGTTTCTTATTGGGGCTTAACAGAGGTACATTTTTGTGAGAAAAATGTAAAATCGAATGCAGTTGTGTATCAAAATACAGTCCTGACGAACCTTGTGGAACCTGTTTCTCATACCATGTTCAATAACAGGCACTGGGTATTCTAACAAGATTCGGCGCCAGCTCATAGAGCGAAGAGCATACAAGACTGGCTGGCGGTGCGTGAAATCGACTTCATCCGGCACGAAGACTGGCCCTCCTCCAGTCCAGATTTGAATCCGTTAGATTACAAGATATGGCAACACTTGGAGGAAAAGGCGTGCTCTAAGCCTCATCCCAATTTGGAGTCACTCAAGACATCCTTGATTAAGGCAGCCGCCGATATTGACATGGACCTCGTTCGTGCTGCGATAGACGACTGGCCGCGCAGATTGAAGGCCTGTATTCAAAATCACGGAGGTCATTTTGAATAAACTTTAGTGTCATAAGAATCTATGTTTTGTTAAGTTCATTTTGGTATATAAATGGTTACATAATGAATAAACTTGTTTCAATTATTTTATATTAAACATGTGACAGAATTTATGACCTGACTAGGTATGTATCCGTTCTAGATCTGAATATTAAAATTTCGGTGTGTGTGTGAAAATATGTATGCTGTTGGCGTTCCTATTTGTTTATCACAGGGCTTTAGCATCTGTAAAAGATGGTTTAAGCAGCATCCGTTGTGAGGTTCGGCACTTACGCATATGACTTGTAAGGCCGATACTAGAGCGACAGCAACGGTCGCAGAACTGGCAGACAAATTGTGTGCCTGGTGGTGATCTTGGAAGTGCAGCGCGTTGATGGCGTTGGTTACGCTTTTGGGACAATAGATCGAACCAGACGTTGTCGTGCACGACAACCCCATGGGATAGAGTTTTTCTCCAACTATCACGGTCGTTAGAGGCTTTTTGACAGTTGTTAGGGTCGATGTTAAAAGATAGCATGTCACATTTAGCAGCGTCTTTGTAACGTAATATTGGGCGCCAACTGGGCGTTTAGCATGTGCTGTCTGTGCAAGAAGAGTTTGTCTTGGCAAACAAGATGGCTCCATCTTATTTGTTAATAAATAAATAAATAAAATCTTCTAGAAGACCAAGAAGAAGACTAATGCGTGGTCTCCGTTCCAGAACCTTTCAAAAGACGTCAGTTCTTCGAGCTTTACTAAAACCACACATATTTTCATTAGAAGCCATCGCTTGCATCTTCTAAAATTCCATCTATCCGTTCCAGGGTCTCGAAGGTCCAGTGAAACGTACCAAGTTCTTCGAAGGCGGCAAGAAGTGCAAGAAGAACTGGACTGATGGCTACATGATTCTGACCCCCACCGCGCTATACTTCTACAAGGATTATAAGACTTATTATGTAAGTAGTAGACTATTTCATCCGAAGAAGTTCATCCACCAAGCACCAGCTCGTATTGTGCCTGTGAAATTACAGGCACATGAGGCTATACACCTGTATGTTAATATTTAATACTTACGGATGCTAGAAGTTTAAGTTAACGTATCTTCTTTGTTAAATACAGCACAGCACCGGAGGAAATATGTTTATTTTAAAGACTAGCCTGATATTTGTATCTTACGAAAGAATACGGCTTGCACAGATAAGTAATACCACAATATCTATTTCTGCCGCCAAGCTGCATTGCTGTGTGTCAGTTTGAAGGGTATGGTTGAAGGTGAAATTACAGGCACATGAGGCTTTACACCTATATGGCTCAAGTTGATGGGCAGTGCATCGTAGGGCACGTTCCTAAGGTGCGTGACCTATAACAATACCTGCCAATAACCATCCACTCACAAAGACTTCAGTTTACCCGTGATCATGGCGCATGCATCTGCGTCGAAATATCTCAAAAACTCACAAATAATGGTAAATATCCCGTTTTTAGTACAACATATTGTATTGTTTATCATTTCTGTTCTTTTTAGAAAAAGGTCGATCGACCCCCCGGAACACCACCGAGTCCAACGGCCCCCCAAGCGGACCTAGTCCTTCCACTAAAGAATGCTAAAATTGAACAGTGTTTTCCTATGCACACAAGAAGGTCAGTGTCTTTTTTGATTAATATTTCTCTTTTGTTTATTTTATTATTCTTTTTTTTAATTTTACGCACCACACTCTAAACGCAATCTTTTCTACCCCATACTTGCAAGATGTGGAATGAGTTACCATCTGAGGTTTTCTTATTAGGCTACGACATGGCACGCTTCAAGAGAAATGTAAAGAGGTTTCTACAGTGTAGGGAACACATCGACAATACCCCGGGTGTTGGCGGTGTCAATAGGCGACGGTGACCGCTTACCATCAGGTGGACCGTAAGCCTGTTTCCCCACAAATAACATAAAAAAAAAAATATGACTACCTCAATCACACACATTGGTGAACACATTGGAAGTATGCTTCAATTAAGTTTACTTTTTGCGTATTTGACAATGCCATGATATGACAAATAAGATGATGCAATGACTGATATAAAAGTCCGACAGATGCAAGAACCATGTTCGAAGTTCAAAATTGTTCTGAAATACGAAATGTTTTTGATTTGATCATGAGAGCATGGAGTTCCTAAACTTCTTACTCGCTACAGTATTAATACATCTTTAATGTGCAATTAGAATCTAATAAAATGTTTGTTGGAGGAATTTTGCTTTGTCCTGTTATATGAGAATACATTTTATCAAATGTGACTAACTTCCGCTGCTCAGATTTTTTTCATTCGATAAAATAAAATGATCCTTACATAGGACTGCATCGATCGGCATCAAAAAAAATGTTTACCAACTTGATTCATTTTAACGCGCTACTCACGCTTGACCAAAAAAAATTAATGTCAAAATGTTTTCTTTGAAAACGATGTTTTAAAAGAAACTGCACCTGTATCTCCACTAGTTATGGGTGCTGCCGTACTGTCCCATTTAAAAAAAACGCACTGTATATTAGAAGATTAATATTTTATTTTTTGTATAGAAACCGTCCCTTCAATAAAATTAGTTTAAATTGCAAAACATATGTATTTATAAGTATTCTAACTAGTTTGGGGCTAGATAGCTCTGTGTGAAATGACCAGCATTTTTTTATTTATATGTGCCCTCATTGTTCCCTCAGACATACTCGATCCCTGGTGCTGACGTGGAACAACGACCAGTACCTCATCCAGGATGAGACGGAGGAAGGTGCCAGGAGATGGTTCAGCGCCATCAGAACATTGATCGCGAAACTGGTGAGTACTAATAAACAGCCTAAGACTTGTTCCTTGGCGCAGTGGACGAATAATTCGCTGAGATGCAAGAGGTTGGGAGTTCGATTCCCGTCACGGAACAAAATTTAACAAAAAAATACATATATTAAAATTATATTCTGGTTCCCGTAGTACAAGCAGAGATAAGATTACTATACTAGTAGCTTTGGTTAGTTTGGGGCTAGATAGCGCTGCGTGAAATTACCAGTTTTTTTACTGTGTTCGGTAAGTGTTGTATTGGAATTGTTATAGGCAGTGACAACCGCATAACATGGCATGGGGCATGGGCATGCTCAGACAAATCATTTTATAAAAAAAAAACAATAAGCTGTTTTCAAGCCTTTTAGGACTAGTATGCTAGTCACTGACTACAGAGAAAAGCTTTTATCTAGAGTTACTTAAAACTTAAAGAAACAAATTGAGTACTTAAAAAATGAATTAAAAAAAATTTTGGTTGTACAGAACGGCAACGCCGCCTCCATGACTTTTTATTTTTTTTTATTTATCAATAAAATCCACAGCTTCTAAAAATAAAAGTTAACATTGCTTGTGTGTCCATTCTACAGCCAAAAACGGATTTACAATTTGTAGATCTACGGAATTAAATAACGGCGACAATCACAAAAAAACATATACATCAATTTATATTAGTATCTATCAATCCATACGTTTATACCACTTTACATGTATTTATCTATCCATCTAAATATTATAGCTATGATTTTTTAATGCCACTACACGTAGGAGTAATATAAATCCTGTCAATCTATCTATCCACATCTAAATACACATGTGTAACCTTAATATCTGCCCATTTATCTAAAAGTCCTAGGATCTATTAGAATTTACTGAAACAGCAATTTTATTCTTTTTATTCATTTATCTACCTTTGTCTCTATCTATACATATATGTAGGTCATATATCTATCCATCTAAACAGATTCAGCGAGCAATTGATAACTGCTACGTCTAAAAGCTTTCTTTCTTTATTTTCATAGCAGATTGGCAACGTCGCATGATACAGCCTTAGAAGCCGTAGCTTAGTAATCTAGAGACATGTTTAATATCTTAAGTTTGGCATACAAAGGTTGTGTCGTTGTAATATCTAGTATTTATAAACTACTTATTTACACTTAAACTACATTTTTTTTTTAGTTTAATTTTAGCATTCCTGTCATATAAACTTTTTCTATGCCAAATCTCAAACTCCTCCGTGCGTGCACTGCATAAAAACATAAAAACGGCGCTCTCTCTTCACGTATTTATATAATAGAAACCAAAGTTAAAGGCAGGCCATTATAATAGGTAACATTTGACAATTCATCAAAATTCAAAAACGTAACCTTGTAACGGCGGGCATAAAATAATATATTGTTTCGTTTTGTTAGAACTGCACAATTGATTAACATTTTTCAATTACGATTACATATTTATTGTAATAATGACCGATGCGAGTACGAGTTCAGTACGAGTTGTACTGAACTGACAGACGTCAACAGACGTCAAATGTTACCTATTAAAATGGCCTGACTTTAAGTTAGTTAAAGGTTAAAGATAACCTACGTTTTTTTACCTGTCACCGTTGACTGGTAGAAAATGCTCTTAGTTTTAAGTCCTCCATTTGTACATTTTTCTTTTTGTGCAATAAAGAATTAAAACAAAACAAAGTTACAGGTAACAAATGATATAATTTTTGGACGTGATTCTTTCAATGATAATAAATCGTGTAATTTCTCCCCCAGTCTCAGTACTCCCAAATGCCGACGGACTCCCCGCACTACCAGAGCAGCAACACGGACCTGGAGAGCCTTAGCCGGACCCCGCCCGCAGTCCGCCACCAGAACAGGAATAAACGAGGTTGGTGGATTACTGAACAGGAATTATGCTGGGGCTCAATTCTACTGAACAAATCGCTTCACTATGACAATGGTATCGTTTTAAAATGCCCACTATATTTACTTACTTACTACTTACAATGCTGGCGCATCAACCCCGAAGCGGGTCTTGGCCTCCGACTCTAAAAGACGCCACTGGTCCCTATTCTGCGCCACTTCTTGCCAGTCTGACACTTGAAGAGCGCGAAGGTCTTTCTCCACCTCATCTTTCCAGCGATATTGACTGGTCGTCGGCCGACTGGCGTTCCTAGGTGGGCACGTTTGGCAGCACGATCGTCCCCCATTCGCTCAACGTGACCGAGCCAGCATAATCGATCAGATTTTATTTCGCCTATGATGTTGGGCTCGGCCACCAGTTCCACTACCTCCCGATTCTTCCTCACTCGCAGAGTGCCATCTTCTCGTCGCACCAGGCCTAGGATCTTTCTTAGCACCTATCCTTAGCTTAGCTTTCTTAGATTATAGATAGATTATAGATATGATTAGATTATAGATATGATTAGATTATAGCCACTATATTTACTCAGCAACAAAATTCAAGATTTTACAAACAAAAATCAGAATGGTTTACTAGGTATAATACAATTCAGGATGAAAAACATACGCCCAAACTAGGATGGACCTGTATCATGGCATACTTATACCTCCCTCTGGACTATGCATCATAATGGAAGGAAGAATTCAGTGAATGTATGTGCGAGTGTGGGGGGTATGTTTGTGTGTGTGATTTGAGTGGGAGTGTGTGTGAGCGCGTGTGTATGTGAGAGGGTGTGTGGTGTGAGGGTGTCAGTTTGTGTATACGTATACGTATACCATAGATACCTTTGGTATTTTACTAACATAATATATTCATAATGACCGCCGTTGCTATGAAAACACCATTGAAAATTTGACAGCTTATGACAGGCACAACAATCGTAATCGATGGTATTGCTCCGTATTTGTTTTTCTTATAATTTAGCAGAATTGGGCTCCGTTACAGGGCAAGAAACAACGAGGTTCTTTACAGAGACAGGATTTTATGATAATACAGGAATTATATAGGTTGGTGCAGCATAGATTAAAAAAATATAAACGTCAATAATGGTAAATTGGTTGCATTCAAAATGAATCAATGAGTCTGGTAACAGAAAACCACTAATTATTAGCCTCTGAACAAAATGATTGTCAACAGAACAGGAGTCAACATGTTTTTACAAAATAGGAATTAACGAGATAGTTGAGGTTATTTACAAGAATACATTATTACAGAATTACATCAGGTAAGCCTGTCTCTCCACAAATAACAGAAAAAAAGGAATTAACGGTATTGGACATTGTTGAGTGTTAGAATAATCTTACAGAAAGGTTTTTCACATGTTTTATTTCGTAAACTTTGCAAATTCTGACCTGTTTTTTTCTTTTGAGATGATGTTTTATAGACAATCATTTATTTACAAGCATTTAGAGGGCTTTAAATATCTAGAGAATGATTCTAAAATAATTTCATGGAATATAAAATAATACAAATCATATTTCCAAATAGACTTAGTAATTACTAGTATAAAATCGTTGGAATTAAACCAGTGTGGTAATACCAGTACCGTCTATAGAAATTGAGCCTAATAGTATTGTAATTCTATTAGATTGACGTTTGTTTACTTAGTTCATGACTCATAATATCCGTACCCGGTAAACGGACCTTTTTACAGATTTTCCTGTTTATTTGATGCATAATATTAGCTTTGTTTAAACGTGGTGGAATGGTCCACGCCCGTTGCCTTTTTAAATCGGATAAGGTCAAATTTACTATTTACTTATTTCGAATTTGTGTTGAATGAACGTTCTTAATTTAAAATTTAAAAAGTTGAATTCCGAAGTGCTTTTTCTGTTTGTGTTTAAAAATAATAAGACATGTATAAAATGTAAATAGTCTAATCCAGAAGTGCTGCTTATGTTTGTGGTATTTTTTGTTCATTTAATTTCTATAACAGTGCATAAAAAGACACTTACATTTAAATTGACTTAAATTTGAAAGTGTTGTACTAAATTTTTCCCGTGATTACAATGATTTGTGGTTGCATTTCCGATAGTGATTTTCGGCGAATGAGCATAGGTAAAGTAACAAAAGATTAATTAAATTTGAAAATAAATTGATTTTAATTTTTTAATCATGGATTGATTAAGACACTTAAAAATCGTCTTTGACATCAATAATTTGTATTTGTACCTATATATGGACATAATTGTATACACTGTGTCCTTTAAATCTCTGTTTTCCCAGAACAAACATTGTTCAGACCATGGTCTACTAACCGTTTATATAATCAAATTAAAAAACAAAACGAAATCGGTCTTTGAAATAAGAATATAAAAAGTTGCGAACTTAAAACGTCTATTTTAACGTTACGCCCTACAACTTAGTGCGCTGACCGGTAGCTACTAGGTACCTATATAACTAAGAAGTAGGTAATACGCTACGGCTAGCGTAACAATGAACTTTATGTCACGGTTAGTTTTTAAACAAAGTTAGACTTATTTGAGAAGGTCTAGATTTTGTTTTATTTTCTAATTTGATGATATAAACAGTTATTAAACCATGGTCTGAGCAACCTTTGTCCTGGGAAAACAGTGATTTAAAGGAAACCGTGTATAGTATACTTCAGGCAGAACTTGGGAGTAAATTTGGCCATTACCTACCATAATTTTAGGTTCATACTGATTTATTCAAACCGTAGGGACACAATAAAAAACATTGTCATCATTATCATCATCATCCTACCAGCCATAGGACAGGATAAATATTGATTGATTAACTTTAATCTGCCAGTAAGGCAGAGTAAGTAAAGTTTTGTAAAGATATGTCTTGTAGGCACGAAGTCCAAAAACAACGAATTATCAAGTTATTTTCTTTTCTTGAATTATTTAAGCTGAATTCCGATTGCGTTTTATATTTTTTTTTTGGTTAGAATCACTTCCTTTCGGGTTAAATTAAAGTATATATTTTGTATGTCTGTATAAATTTTAACTACATTTGTGTTGATGACGCAAATCATTTCACAAATACAGTCAATGCCTTGTTACTCCACAAGTAATATAAATGCAAGCAACAGATATAAATTTCTAATGAGCTTTTTATTAGCGATAAGATTACCTACGTAAATACTTTGTGGTCTGCACAAAGGTTTGTCCATTTATTGTCGATTACTTATTATAAAAATAATGTGATGCAATCATTAATAGCTTCTCAGGTACAGACAACATAGAAAACTATACAAATAAACAAATTTGTAAATCACAGACTTGACAGTTATTCGAAGCTTATTTAATTTGAGAGAACAACTACGTTTCTCGGCTAGCTATTGCTTTGACTTCCGGTACTATTCCTGTCTTTGTCTATCCCCACCACGGCAGTGGCTTGCGTTTCGACCGGCGCCATGTTTATACTTCATTAGCGTCTAGTTTTCCACCGAGTACATATCATAGTGCTTCGGTCCTTCATCAGGGTGAGTGCAATCCGCTCCGAACTGTGTCTCGCCTCGCACTTTCTTAGTTACTTCTGATGTAATATCTTATGAATTATTTCTTTTTTTATAAATTTGTTCTACGGGCTGCTTTTTTTAACCAGCTAAAGCTACAAATTTCCATCAGACGAATTAGATTCCATCTTCCATTGATTGATATTATGTAAAACCTCTTAGGGTTTATTCTGCATTTTTTATAGGCATCAGCCGTGCGTTGCATTCCAACATGGCGTTTTATCATCATAGTAGCCACTATCAGTCATACTAATTTGCCAACCATACAGTTATCAATAGATAAATATTGATATCAAACAATTATCGAATTAATCTTTCAGTGTCCTGTTAGTTGTTACTTCGTATGCCCCCAAGTGTGAAAAAAACAGTGAATCATAGAAACAGTTGAGCTCAAAAACTATGAGCGACAATAACAAGCAAATTGTGTGTGATGTGATAGATTTTGGTCCTTATACTTAGTACCTATGGATACATTTATAATGACAGAAGCGATGGACCATTTCCTGAACCAGGGAGGTTCAGCTATGGCGAAGAATCATTCGATGGAGAAAAAGAGTAGCCCAACGGAAAAACAATCGAAGTTTAGAAACATATTCGGCAGTCATCAAAATTTACATAATAAACGTACCTACATCCAATATTTTTTTAATCTGAGATCAATTAGTTTTATAGTAGGGAATCTAAAAATAGAATTTTAATGAGCATCAGACAATTTAATGAATGATTGATGTTGATGACACCATTCGTAGGGTCGAATCTACGTTATCGATGATTTATTTATTTTAATATCATGTTTGTAACAAAACAACCATCCACCTTAAATGATTGATTACCTACATCGTCTTGACATGACTTAAATCCACTCTACCTTGTTATTTCTTGTTATTTGTTAGCCGTCTTCACTGGTTCTTTGGTGGTCGTTCTTTAGTTACCATAGGTTATTGGCTCTAAAAAGGGTCTAAAACCGTAAAAAGCAAGTTTCTAAAGAAGGTGCTGCAGAGACTTCTTTGATTTAGGCAGGATATATACTTTTAATGTCTATAAAGTTAAAGAAATATAGATTGGTATTAACCAGAGAATTAGCTCTTGGATACGTTTATCAAAGTATAGACAAGTTTATTTGATAACTGTCGATAGCTTATCGCTTATCTCAACAAGCCGTGTAAAGGAGAAGGCCCAAAAATGCATGGTTTAGAAACCCACATGACCGTATCATTCGCATGGATTGTTTCTCTGCGACAATCATTGTTTTTGAAAGTTAAATAATTGATTGAGTTTTCGTTGTCCTTATGAGATAGTGTTGGAGTGTGTATTTATTACAAAAATATATATATAATGTGAGTTAAACTGTATTGAAAAATGAACGCGGTAGAAATGTTTTGTCAAAGTTTAGACCAAATATTTGGACTGTGACGAATTTCAGGGAGTTAAGGTAAATACCTAGCAAGGATATATATATTTTTTTTTTTAAATGTGAACGTATTGCCTGTTTTGTATGTTGTATCTGTACCATCATAACTTGTACTATATTTTTAAGAGAGCTCTCTGCATTATTGTTATATTTTATATACGATATTCTTAGGTAAAATTACAGGCCCCTTTACTGGTATCTATTTGAAGTTGAAGAACTCGCGCTGCGTTTTATTAAATTCATAAGGATGTTATGAATTATTGATTACTTTTGAATTTTTTATGTAATGAGGCACTGGGGCGTAATTTTATCTTGGAAGATCTAACATTGCATGCATCTGGTTTTGGGATACCATCAAATGTTTCTTAATTTTTGTGTTGCCCAATGCCTTCTCCTCGTTATCTGACAAACTTTGATAATAAAACTTAACTTTCTGAAACTATTTATCTACAATCTTACTAAGTTTCTAAAACTTTATGAATCCATTCAAAATCGGTGAAAAATATTACTTAACATTTTTTTTTTCCAAGTTTGTTTCATTTTTGGTCTTGTGTTTGGAGTTCATTTATTTTCAATTCTTTGATTGGATTGAATGTCAATGGAACTTTATGATTGAAATTTTCACTGAATTTGATTTGACCTGTATTTGCTTGGATCTCTTCTCTCACCTTTCATTCTTATCCTACCGTTGCTAATTCCAGCCGGCGGCAGCAGCAACGAAGACCTGAGTGATTCCAATGAAGTCTCCAAATCGCATGTGAGGAGTAGGTTACGGAAATTCTTCGCCAAACGGCCAGCCATGGAGGTTCTCATCCGAAAGGGGATCTACAAAGGTTTGATTTTGATTATATTAGATGCTTTGTATTTGACGCCGGTTTTACTGATCGGTAAGTAAGTAGTGTTTTAGTTTAGTGGTGTACTTTTGGTGGAAAGTGTAGTGGCTTTAGTTTGGGTTTTAGTAGTGAAATTTGGAGTGTTGAATGATTTTGCATTTACAATCTGGTTCATTTATTAAAATGTATTGTTTATTTGATTAGAATTACTAACGATTTCGTTAAGTATTTAAAAGGTAAGTTGGTTTTTGAATTGCAGAGCTATTTTTGCTATATTGATTTGTGTAAATTTTTATTAATATTAATTATTTTATTTAATACTAAGGTGTTTTATTTTAAACCTTTTTCCCTAGTTTTTAAGGTGGATGGTTGTAAAAATGTAGCGGTTTAGTAGCTAGAATAGGTGTATCTTTAGTGCGTAGTATAACAGGTGTGTGGAGTGGTTTTTGAGCTAACACTAATGACGCTTCTTGGTTTTTTTTGGTTGTCATAACTTTCCTTATCGTTAATAGTGTAGACTATTAAATGGTGAGTCAGTTTTATGAATCGGCAAATCGCTTAGTTGTAAATTGCACAATTGTTGACATTAGGGTACTTATGTTATAAGTAATACAGATCCATCCATAATACGTGGTAAGTTTAAACCTATGCGAGACCTTGAATCAATCGTACATTTTTTTTTGCGTGTTTTATTTATTCAAAGACAGGTTTATCAATTGAAAAAACCCTGTTCACAAATCTATCTGAATTATTAATGACATTTATACGGTGTAATTCTGTAAATTATATTCGTCCCAAATAAATGTTTCTCTTACAATTCAAGTCATCATCATCATCATATCAGCCGTAGGACGTCCACTGCTGGACAAAGGCCTCCCTCATTGATCTCCAGGAACTGCGGTTGGAAGCGGTCTGCATCCAACGCCGACCTGCGGTTCTTACCAAGTCGTCTGCCCATCTTGTGGCCATATAGCGCGCAGAACAGATGGCCGATGGGGCCGAAAGGTTCTCGAGTGGAGGCCACGGACCGGCAAGCGCAGCGTAGGACAATTCAAGTAATTCTGAAAAAACAAGGTCATCTATATTCTAGCAGCATGGAAATCTAAATTCAATTCCCATTTTTCTATTCCTATGGTGCGCCCACACAACAGTTACGATAACATTATGTATTATTTGTGTAAATATAAGGGATAAAATGTTATACAACACACGTTATTTAAGTTTAAAAGTATAACTGCTGTGTGGGACCAACATTAGAGCTTCCAGATGACTCGATTAGAAATCTTTTGCGTTTTAACTCTAGGCTTAGATAGGATAAACCATTAATTCCAAATAAACCAGCTCTTATTGTATTGTATTTATTTATTTCAGATAATAATAATCCATAATCACAATAATAATCAAAATAAATTAAATTAATCAAATAATGAGTTAAGATAAAATAAAAATAAATGAAATGAAATTAAATTTGAAAAATAAATTAAAATTATGCACATGTTGCAGCAACACACCGGACGAAGTGTGTCCATATAGGGGACTCTTATACTTGTGGAAATATGTCAAATTACTACCAACGAACAACAGAACCAAATGATACAACATAAAGTCAAAAACATTTATTGCGTACATATTGTATTACATAGGTCTTATAAGTATGTCTGATAACATGAACCCTGCAAGGGCACTGCAATTTTTCTTTAGGTGCCAAAGTGTTTACAATAATAGGTAATTTAAAGGTTAAGTATAAGAAAATAAAAGAATAATAATTAAAAGAATATCAATAAAAATGGAAAACAATAACAGGTTACCTCTGTAAAAGTCTAGTTAGATTACATATTAAAATTAAATGAACTGCATATGAATATCGTCCTGTCGAAATATTGATCCAGGATTAACTAGTGTTTGAAAATGTAATGTTTCACATTATATGTGAAACTTCGTGCTTATTACTCATTATTCAAAAGTACTATACTCATTGTTATGTTGCATGGATAACTTAATACATATTTGGCATGATATGGTTGATTGTCGACGTTCGTACAGCGTTTACTGCATGCAAAATGATACTTTGACCCCAAATCCGACCTATTAAAATTGCTTGAGTTTCTAAAATCACGGTTCTAATTCTAATTCCAGGGTGGGGGGAATAAAAGATCTGCACCGACGTCCCGCATTGAGTTGCTTTGTGCATTACCTTCCAACCTAACGTTAGCCATCTCAACTCCTTGAACTAACGGCGTAGGACTTTGGGTTGTTGGCGGTGTTGGATGAGGATTCGATGACCCCTTGCAGACCCGTTCTCAGTCTGGCGTCGCTTGTGGCAGTGCAGTGGAGTATCACGCGCTCCACAATCTCTTCCTCCCGAAGGCATCCGCGACAAAACCACTGTCCTTGGCTCCGGTCTTCAGGAGGTGATGGTTAAGTTCGCAGTGTCCCGTTATAATTCCCACCATCATTTTTAGATCGCGTTTCATCTTTGACAAGGTGTTTGTTGTTTTTCTGCTTATTGCCGGAAGCATCACGGTTCTTTAAATCCACGTTTCCTTTCAGACGAGCCAGTATTCGGACGGAAGCTAAGCGAGGTGTGCGGTAACACCAGCCCACTCGTGCCCGAGTTCGTGGTCAACTGTGTCACCGAGATTGAAAAGGATCAAGAGAATATGTGCACGGATGGACTGTACCGAGCGAGTGGGAACTTGAGCCTGGTGCAGAAGATACGGCTAGAGGTACATATGTTTGTGGTAAAACTTTAGAAGATACAACTATCCGAATAGATAGGTATTATTATGTTCTTATTTAATCATCTAGAATTCGTTTTTATTATTAGCTTAGAAATACCTTTTTTCCTTTGTCAGACCTTACCTTCTTTTAGCATGACCAGTATGGCTAACATGGCAGGCACGAGATAAAATCGAGACGAGATGAGAAAAATTTGTCGATTTCGAGATTCACTCGTTAGCGGTAACATACGTCAAGACAGAGAAATATCTCACAGCCAACAAGTCTCTCGAGACAAAATGTCAATTTTTACAGGCATAGCGTCGCCACTGCAAGGCTCGAGGTCCACTCGCAGTTTCTCTATTACATACAAAGCCATTGGCTTAGATATGCACCAAAGCGCTTGAAACTCGCTGTCACGGAGATCAAACGGGTTGCAGATATCCCGTATCCGCTTTCGTTGAATCATCTCTCTTCATAAATATATGTTGCAATATACATATATACTACAGCGCCGCCATTTTTTCAACAAATTGAACCGACTTCTACTTATTTTTCAAAAAAATATCACTGCTGTCTCTCAATCTCATCGAATAGAATGATCGACGACAAATTAGTCAAGTCTAGATGTCAAAAGTCGACTAGTCATGAGAAAAAATGACGCGTATGTTACGGTTTTAGAGACATTTGTCACGAAGTCTTCGTTTGACAGAACGACATGATATAAGTGAACTCTATGTTACCGACAGTCTAGATGTAGAGATACGGCGACAAAATGGCGTGACAAAATTATCTCGTGCCTGCCATGTTAGCCATGCAGGATGACTGGTAGATAATGCTATTACCATTAAGTCCTCCTAGCACTATTCTGTTTTATGTGAAAGTATTAAATAAATAGATAGATAACGCTTTATTGTGCATCACACTTAAATTAAAAAAAACAATTATCATCATCATCTCAGTCCGTCTGCACCCACTGTTGGGTATAGGCCTCCTCTTTATTACGCCATTCTTTCCGGCCCCTTGCGAGTCGTATCCATTGACAACCAGCTACGCTTTCAATGTCATTCGACCATCGGGCGGGTGGTCTGCCTCACCTCTAAAAAACAAATAAAAAGACACGCGGAAATACAAGTGGCGGTCTTATCGCTAAAAGCGATCTCTTCCAGCCAACGGATGGACTGGATTTCCGTATAATCTCTGTAGATACTTATTTTTATTTATTTTTTATTCATTTACTACAGAATCAACAGTATTTAATATCAATGTAAAAAAACTGTTATAGCTAAAGACAGATTCTCATTTTATAGACGCAACTTTATAAAAATTATTCACTTCACTAATAAAAACACAATTATTTTCTAATACTTTTGAGACCAGCTCGAAACGACGGGCACAGATCCCACACATACTTCAAATGTCATCGATGGACATAATAAAGGATTAGTATTTAATGATTGTATAATTGTTTAGATATCGCTATGCTAGTAGTAATTTTTTTAATCATTATATCACACTATGAACAAACAGTTTACTTTGCATCCTAATTAATCTAGTTTATGGTATTTTTAAGGTAGGGCATTGCCCCACAATGCCCCACCCTAGCTACGGCCATGGACTGACGTCGTGTGTGTGCGCGTGCACAGCGCGACTAAACGCGGCGACAAGTAGCGAGCGCGCGCGACTCCCCTAGCTTGTCTGACGCCCAGTGTGCGGAGGTTTTAACAAAATATATGAAAATTGTCGGCGGCAGCCTATCGTCGCGTCTAGTCGCCGAGCTGTCGCTGTCGCGTGTCGCCTATTATGCCTTCACTTAAAGTAGCAGAGTAGGAGTTTGGGTTGATGGCAGCAGTTTTTTTAAGTCCCCGTGGTTGCTGATTGTTTACGTGAGTATTGTGTCATGCTATGTTGCAGGTTGACCAAAACAATACAAGTGTGATACAGAACAACGCGGACATTCACGTGCTGACCGGCTCCCTTAAGCTGTTCTTCAGAGAGCTGAAGGAGCCTCTTATACCTTGGGAATACTTCGACAGGATCCTTGCAGCTTGCTGTGAGTGTTAAAAGGGGTGTTAAATTTTAAGTAGCCTTGTAGCCTTGTAAAAAGTCTCGCCCTGGGAAGTACTACCACCATACCTAATTCTCCCGCCAAGCAGCATTGATGCGCACTTTGCTAAAGGCCACTTTATATTAGGTAAGTTGTTCCAAACCCAAGTCGTACAAAAAACCTCACTCTCTTCCCAGCTTTGTATCCCACATGGTGGTGTGGTCAGCTTTCCTGGTCGTTCTTCTCAACTTCGCTCTATCCTCGACGTCGTCATCAGAAAGTTCGCACTCTCTCAGGTCTTTTGACACTACATCTCTCCCTAGGTGGAGAGATGTCAAGTGTCTTGTGTGAGTCAATGTCAAGTCAATGTGATCTTGTCAAGTCTTACAAAAAACCATTTAGCAAATTTAATTCAACATTTCAACAGTTTGATCCAGCCGTTTTGTTGTGACAAAGTAGCAAACAAACAGACATACAGACTGAGCGACAGAGTTATTTTCTATTTCTCCATGCTAACCCGACCTAGATAAGTCAAGGAATTGAAAATAAAAGAATTTATTCGTAGCATTTTATTTGTGTCAGTCAATATTAAATCTTTAAGGATACTTACAAGGCTAGCACAGCGAGTTCCTTGTATATTCTTCGAAGAATAGACAAGGAATCTGTCGAGAATTCTGAAATTGTCTTGTGGTCCCAAGCACACTCTGACACGAAGACTATTATTTTGTCGTAGAATAGAGAAGCTACCACTGTAGCAACACTTAACTATAACCCCGTTATTGTAAACAAAGCCTTCTCTATAGAGTACAATCCGACAATTCATCAATATTAAAAATACAGAAAATGATATCCAACGTCCTCGGCGTCGTAGACTTCTGTCTCTCGCGTGTAGAGAATGTTTCTTCTCTGTCTCTTTCAAAATTCACATTTATATGAAGAATAAAACCCTTGTCTAGTTATTGTGCAAGGCCAGCTAAAGAGAACCTAACCATTCATCGCGTAGTACCTATCTGATATAATACTAATAAACTTATATGTTTAGCTAAAACAGTAAGTAGATTGGTATTTTTATTTATAGTGTTATCCGAACACATGCGGAAGATTCCAAGATTTTTAAAAACATCTCAAAAATTTCAAGCCTATTTGAAATAAGCAACGCGACATCTCTTGTCAATGTACTGAACTGCAACGTTTGGCATTGAGCAGGTACAAAGAACTATATAAGTTTTCCTGTAGATGGAGCTAACGGCGCTTTAGTCGTAATTCTGAATCATCTCACTAATTTCGACCGGGACGTGAATTGCCTGGTTGCACAGATGGTTAGTGCGTCCTCGTATCAAGAGGAAGGTCGCGGGTTCAAGTCCCGTCTAGGCTTGAAATTTTTGAGATATTTTTAAAAATCTTAGTAATTAGATTGTTTTCTACTGAGAATATTTCTCTATTTTCAGCGATAAAACCGAAGGAGACTAAAATCAAGGAGTTTAGGGACATCGTCCAGTCTCTGCCGCAATGCAACAGAGATACCCTCAAGTTTCTACTCGAGCACTTACTAAGGTATATAAGTCAGCTAATTATAAAATGAATTTTACAATAGTTTTGTTTTTGAAGTTATGCTTCTTTTGGCGCGTTTGGAAAATATATTAGAGTGCAATTTTTACGATGCGCGCGCGACAGCCAAAAAGCGATATTATGAAATTAGTTGATAACTGTCACATGCGCGCGCACACCGACAGCCAAAAAGCGACATGATGAAGTTAGCTGATAGTTGCCTCTCAAGTTTCCGTGAAAACTCATAACTACATATATTCAAAGTAGTTTTTTATATTAATTTATCATTCTTATAACAAACAAAGAGTTGTGGCATACGGGATGAAATCTTTAGCGATTTTTGTTCTGTTACGTCAAAGAAATTCTTCTTACGTGCGTACATAAGTACACACACACACACACACACACACACACACACACACACACCTATTTTTTTAATTCTTTTTATTGTGTAGTTTTTTAATAACATGTTTTCTTTCTTTCTTCTATCTTTTTAATAATTAAGGCTCATTAATTCAAATCAACCTTATTAAACAAAAATTAATTAATCATAAATGGTATCATTTTTAACGCACTAATTTTCATTTTTTAATTCATCAAAATAAATAAATTATCCTCGAATACCATTCAACCATTTTATTCTTGATAGCACCAATTTAAATTTATTCTCAATTCTTGATTGTATCTACACAAATAGTTTACAGACAAAAAACCTTAAAAAAGTAGGTGTACAGGCGAGCTTAGATCTTCTATTTTTAACAATTAGTAAACATATACAATATCCGTATGCATTGTGCGGATAGCTGTCTGAGACGCAGGAAGCTGCGTGTTCGGCTCCCACCGCGGAACAAATGTTTGCATGATCTACATATATTTGTGTATATTTGTTCCCGGTCTAGTTGTTTCTCTATATATCTATTAAAAGATGTATTTAATAAAAAAAAGTATAGCTATCAGATAACTATAGGCTAGAAAGATATAGCATTTATTTGTAATATCAAACACACACACATACATATTATAAAAAAAACCAATTAACAGTTTAGAAATGTACAAAGAAAACAAAAACGATATTTATACAACATAATAAAATTAGTGTGACATAGATAGCACTGTGTAAAATGTCCAGCACTATTATTATTATAGTAGCTGTTGCCCGCGACTTCGTACGTGTTACAATACTAGATGTGTAGGTGACCTAGAAATAAAGATAAATTCGTGTAACGTTTATAATGTGTATATGTGTAAAGTGGTAACGAAGGCCGAAAATATTTTTTATATAAATTGACACCCCATTTTTATTCCATGGGACCTGATTTATGGGATAAAAAGTAGCCTATATGTGTAAATCCAGGTTAAAATCTACGTACATACCAAATTTCATTGAAATCGATTCAGCCGTTACGACGTGATTGAGCAACAATTTGTGTGATTATTAATATAACTGAACTCACCTTGAATTATATTATTCGTAGGGTGACGAAATACAGCGAGAGAAACCGAATGCACACCGCTAACTTGGCGATCGTGTTCGGGCCAACTCTCCTCTGGGCGCCGGAGGAGAAGGCGCACAACATCGCCGTCGACTGCATCCAACAAAACAACGTCGTCGACATCCTCCTCAACGAATTCAAAAACATTTTCGTTGACGACCCGAAAGGGAAGAAGAAAGCGTGATGACTCTGGGAAGCCAGAACGGTGTTTTAAAAAGAAAGAGACTTATGACGTAACGCTAGTTTCAAGTTAAAGTACCTATATATATACGCAAGAAATAGTTAAATTGTAGCCAATATTATCGGAGTGTGATGTGCCCAGGAGTGTCTTAGAAGTGTCGTTTAGTGCTGTGTACATATATATCATGTGTAAAACATACTGGGTCATACACGGTGTCCTTTAAATCACTGTTTTTCCAGAACAAACGTTGTTCAGACCATGGTCTACTAACAGTTTTTATCATCAAACAAGAGAATTAGAAAAAAAAATCTAGACCTTCTCAAATATGTAAGTCTAACTTTGTTCAAAAACTAACGTTGACATAATGTTTATTGGCACGCTAGCCGTAGCGTACCTAATATTGTTATTGTTGTGGCGATAAGGCGGCATGTTGTAGGGCGTAACGTTAAAATAGACGTTTAAAGTTCGCAACATTTTATGTTTTTCAAAGACCGATTTCATTTCTTTATAATTTGAGGTTATAAACCCTTTGTAGACCATGTTCTGAACAACGTTCGTTCTGGGAAAACAGCGATTGGGACACCGTGTATATACTGTCTAGCGCGTGTTTAAAATAATGCTATACAAAAATTGGTAAGGATTTTTTTAAACACACGTTAAACAGTTGCTTATCTTTGTGGTAACAAGGACTATTTTCGAAGTATCTCGGCGGAATAAAAAGGAAATTGACGGAATTTTGTCCAAAAAACATCCAGATCAGTGTTGTGAAGAGGTGATTCGGAAAGACTGTCAGAGGCTATAGAGATAATATATTCAAATATAAATTATAGAGAAGTATAAAAGATATAATTTCGTGTGATCTAGATGTAGAGTTTTATCTTTGATAAATTTATTTTCGGGGCCAACTTTGTACATATGAGTCCTGCGGTTTAATAGATAAGGCTTGAAGCCATTTATATTTTGTGCCTTAAGCTAAAATGTACATATTCATCATGGATGATTTTCTTTTTTTGTGATATATAGTTTTGTTGTGGGGGTTCAAAATTATAGTAATTTATCTAACAGCTATAAGGATCCAAGGGGAGGGTCATGGAGGTCATGACCCCCCCCCCCCCCCCCCCTGGGCTGGGTCCAGGACCTAGGTGGACCACTAATTAAAATTGTTAAAAATAATGTTTATATATATTTTTTGTCACAATATAGATTTTATGTTCAATATTAATTCAACATTAATACATAACATAAAATTAAATTCGACATTCAATATTTAATTAATTTAATTTATCCCCCCCCCCCCTGGCACCAAAGCTGGATCCGCCCTTGACATAGGCCCCGTAGATTTCCAGAGCGAACGATCTTGTGCATTCAACGGCTAATAGCAATCTTCTATACCTCGCCCAAAATCGATGAGAAATGTTTGTAAATAAAACATTTACAACACGCACGCGCTTCTAATGGTGTACTTCCCTGGAATGCGACCCCACTCCCGCTTCTCCGCGTTCGCCTCACGCGCGACTAACTATAGCATCATTGACGGTGACGTCACAGTGCGAGGTGCACAGTTAAGTCGCGCTGGAAACCAGTCTTTGTAATGATTTGTAGAAATTATTATACATTGGTATTAATTCTGTCCAGAAATCTACACCTTGCAAGTGAAAGTTTATTTACAAATATGTCGGATCGAATTTGGTTGAAGCATTAGTAGCCGTTCTACGGATGCACTTTCCAGTGCATGATTTCCACTGTAACTTAAAGTTAGCTGTTTAGCTTAGGTATAATCATCACAATCAGTTGCGGATCCAGAGGGGTTTAAGGGGCTCTAGCCCCTCCAAAATCATAGGGAATAGCTGGTTTTTTATCGCTATTTCGAAGTTAGTCCCATTACAAAAGCTATTAAGCCTACCTTTAGCTGTACCTAGTGTTGCCAGGTGTCCCGATTTTGAGGGGTCAGATGACACGTCCCGATTCACCCTTGATCGGGACGCTGAATGTCCCAATTCTTCACTAACCTCCTTAGTTTGTATTTGTTTATATTATGTACCTACATATAATAAATAAAAAATCTGTGGGGGGAATATAAATTGCTACTTTTTATAAGGGATACAATAATTAAAAGAAATAATATACAATTATTTACATAACTATTAAAAAAAACTAACCAGCAGATAAATTATGATTCACAAAAACCAATTTTTTTGAAGCCATTATCCCGATTTGAAAACTAAAATCCCATCCCATTAATGTAACCATCTGTTCCGAAACTTGACACCTGGCAACACTAGCTGTACCCCCCAAACCTAAATCCTGGATCCGCCACTGATCACAACTATAATAGTTTCATAAAATAATACTAAACCCAGGGTTGTTGTTACTATTTATGTAATTGCAAGTGACAGTCTAGTCCTTTTATTTAACTGGACGATATTATTAAAATCATATAAAATTGTGCTTTATATAAATACTCATAATAAATGAACACCAATAAATAAATTTAAATACGCTAGTAACCAAAGTTTTTGTATTTTTGAGAGGTAACAGTATATAGAACTTTAAATTTGTTGTGTAGATTAATGTAAGTTAACGCCAATAATGCTTGGAAATAAATGAAGTTACATAAATTAAACAAAGTATTTAAAAGGTATTAATTTGTTTTAATTTTCATTCCAAACCAATATTTTTAAATGCAGGTTTACGTTTTTTTATTGTTTAAAACGCAGTCCTACTTACCTTTTTATGTAAGTTTTATGTTCATGGCTACGAAAATCCGAGCATAAATGAACCCAAATTCGGGATAATGAACCCAAATTCTGATTATTTTAAATAATGTTACATCAATTAAACAAAGTATTTTAAAAGGTATTATTCAATTGTTTAAGTTTTCATTCCAACAAATATTTTTAAATGTAGGTTTACGATTTTTTATTGTCTATAACATAGTCATAGGTACTTATCTTTTTATGCTCATATTTTCGCAGCACTGGCTACGAAAATCTCAGCATAAATGAACCCAAATTCGGGAAATGAACCCAAATTCTGATTATTTTAAATAATGTTAAATAAATAAAAATACAAAAATAATGTCAGGACTTTAATGAATTGTCATTCCTTAAGAGAACTCCTTGCAGACATCTTTTACTCATCTACTTTATTTATATATTTGCAGTCTTATTATATAAAAAAACTTTCGGACAGATTTTTTATTTTAAAAATTGTCGTTAAGGAATGTAATATTAATAATTTATTTCAAAATTAAATTAACTATAAACATTAACAGTTAAAGTATCATAGTAGGTAAATTAAACCTTAATGTATATAGTAAATAACTATGATGAAAACCCAACACTTGAAATATAACTTGTTATAAAACTGCAATGCTAAATGAACTACGTTAAAACAATACAATAACAATGTTAATCCTTATTTTTAATAACTTACAAATTAAATTGCAATTCACATAAATTTTTACTTGTAAAACATTCATATGAATGTGACATTATTTAAATGATTAAAATATCATAAAATCACGACCACTATTAATATGATTTTAGAAATAACAATTACAAAACATACTTGTTTTGCCATATTGATAACAACAGGTACATTACATACAAGTAATCTAACTATAAATGTATTACTAAAACATTTATTTCCACAACTGCATTTTATGAGTTTCTATTTACATATTAATTAAATAAAATCTGCACTGCCTACAAATAATTTAATCAATTATAATTTAATATATTTTAATGCCTATAAATTAAAAGACTACAGTAAAAAAGCTATTATATTACAATAATATTACAAAGCTCATGTTTTTATATATTTATGCATAAAGTCAATGGTGTAGTGTTTTAAATGAAAAAATATGTACAGTATTTTATCTTGATACATATCTGAAACACACAAAATTTTAAAATAATTAATATGTAGATGCAAGCAACAATTAATTTATTTACATTTGAACACTACAATTATATTCAGTCAGCTTAAGTTAAAAACTATCATTCCAAAACTACATAACAAGAAATTACATGAAAATTTTGTTCTACACCATTAACAGTATGTATTTGTATAATAAAATTCTACTTTCTCCAATAACATCATTGTACCAAAATTGGATGTACAAATATATAAAAATCAGTGCATAAAATGTTCCAAAAATGTGTTCTCAACGTTTCATTGATCCACCGCTATGTTATACTTTTTTATATTTTTATTTATTTTTTTATTATTGAAGACGGATATTGACTTGAAGCGATCCGGTAATATTTACGTATTCTTGTTATAAATGTATTTTTCACCGGCTTCATAACAATTAGTAAGGTTTTATTTTTAAAGTGTTATTATTGGCTGGTCAAATTTTCAGTAGTATTTGGTGTGTATTTTTATAAATTATAGGCTAGCCCTTGACCACGATCTCGCCTGATGGTAAACGATGATGCAGTCTACGACGGATCACGATTGAAATTACCTGATGGTGGTCCCAAAACTCATTTTCCTACTTGATCTTCGGTTCTTAGCACAATTTTTCGAAATAAATACCTACCAGTTACTTAGGCAGGAGTCGGTTTCATTTGTAGAAAAGTGGAATGGATTTTTTTTAAATTGTACATTTAAAGTTCATTTAAAGGCGGTCAAACTTCATTTAAAGTCGGTCAAACTCCATGAGGACTTATAATTTTATCTTCGACAGTCAACACCCGTCTATAACTTACATCAATTGCAAATAAATATAAAATTACTAACTTATTTATAAATATTATGATTTTACTACGTACGTATATTATTTCAAGCTCCCTAGTTTGGTAGAAGCTTCAGATTTACTGTACCTACTTAAAGAAATATCGCAACATTATTTTATCATATTAAACTAGCTCAAACAAAAACTAAAATAAATGAACTGAATTGAAAATAAATGAAAAATTGTTCAAATGATAAACTCATATTGTAGGTACGGTTTTAAAAAGTAGGTATACTTACCTATTTGTCAAATAAAACGAACTACTCGTAACTAACGAATCTTTTAACAAAATGGAAGGATGCACAAAGACTTACTTAACCAAAATAATAGGTCACAATAATTCTTAAAGTACGTCTAAATACATCCATGATTTGTTATAGCACAGTAAAATAGAAAAATGGAGTGACAACGTATTATATTTTCATAATAAAAAATCAAAGGAAACCAAAGTAATGCTCACTAAAAATCGCTTGATGTGGCTACAATAAAAAAATATGATTGAAAACCTCTTTACAATGATTCTTTACTTCGCTCATGTCAGTAGGTCACCTCTTTTTACCCAAACGATTGCTTTCTGGGTCAAAATCTTATTTATTAGGCTAGCTTTGAATATTATACTTGCAGTTGTATTATTTTCAACTGTTTGCAAGTCAAATTGATGTTAATAAAAAAAATAGCAAACAGGAGTAGTTTAGGGCGTTTCCTCGTGGCCTAACTAGGTTTAGTTTGGAATAATATAGACGGTGTGAGCTCCTAGACTAGTTTTCACGTTACAACCTAATAATCCTAGCAAAAATTATATTTCACCTAATTGGTATAGAAAGTCAAGGTGGCATTAAGTGCTGAGCTGCCCTTGAAACCCGCACGCAATATGGAAATCTGGTTCACAATTTATTACTCCTACCACAATTTATTTGGATGTTCGACAAATCCATTTTGCGTGGGCTGATTGGCTATCAATAATAGTATTTCGAATTGATTGCCCTTTCATTTTGATATAATTGTTATTTGATAGAAACGGCAGGTGATTGTCAAAGAATGTCAAATGTGAATGTCAAAATTGAATGTCAAAGATGGTCATTCGAGTCGGATTAATCAACTCCAATAATGTCGTTCGACAAAATGAATTGTAAAGTTATATTGAAATGCATTGTCATTGTCACTCCATTTAAAACTAGTAGGTACAATTTATATCAATACAACAACCATTGTAAAACTACTGCCAAGCCGGGTTCACTAAAACAATCAGTCACAACTAATTAGGAACATTTTAATACAAAAAACCTAAATCCTTAAACCTAGCAACATGAACTCTCTCCATTAAAAAGCACAATCAGTCTGCACCATTGTTTCATCACTTATTCTAGATCTCATCAGAGTCGGATCTTATCGAGTCGTAGTTGGACGTTTTGCTCCTCAGCATCCTAAGGAAAGAGCCTACAGCGAAAATTGTTCTTCGGTGCCTGTGGAATATACCCTGATACAGTGCCTCCCGCAAAGCCTTCCTGTCATCTCCAATAGAAGCCTGAGTAGGCAGAGTTATGTCTGACGTAGTGGCAATCGCCTTTTGATGCCTCAGACTCCCATGCTTCTTCTCCAAAGACTTCTGGTTTGGTAAGCTCATCGTTGACTCTATTGAAGAGTTCTTTGTCTTTCTCAAATTAAGGATTTTCTTCCCAGAAGATTGATTTTCTGAAGACGATCGAACCGGAGCCAGTTTGGATCTGTGCAGAGGGTTAGACCCTTCTGGATTGACCGAAATCTCGATAGATTTCTGGCTAACAGCGCTGGATCGCGTTAAAGTTCTCTGTGTGGAAGTCGGCGGCGGTTCCACCTTTGGAACCCTGCCTTCCTTAGAAATAGATTGCTCGGGCTCAATAGCTAACATTTTGCTTTGTTGACGTTACTGGATTAATCAGAATCACATCATCGGGGGGCGAGCCTCGTCGCTGTCAATGGAGGGTACGGCCAAATGGATGACGACGTTCGTATTGTCTGGTTTCTCGCTTCTGGCGCGCCCGTCGCAACAATTACTGAAGGTTATTGTAGGTACTGAAGCATCACTATCAATTTTGACCGAATTAAGGTTTTGTGCGAGGCAGTCCACGTTTTCTTGTGGATTCTGGCGGTCATCAGAATTTGCGCTCATGCTCGTTCGCCATTCCTCCTCGTTCTCGGCCTTTTCTACGTCCGGAGAAGGTCCAAGGTCATCGCGGCACGGTGAGAAGCCCTCCCCGTTTACTCGAAGCCCAAACAAGTCGGCCAAGTTGACATTGAAGTATTTGTGTCGCTTGGGTTCCTTTTCCTCTGACCTAACTTCCTCTGTTATAATCCGATCGGTGATTGTCTCTACTTCCTTCTTCAGGGATTGGTCGTCTTCGTAGAATTCTGTTAGGTCCTGTAAATTCTCAAACCAGTTTTTGTTCAGCAGACTGTTTTGAGGACAGGGTTTGTCTTCAGCGTTTGCTTGGCGGTACTCGTCGATGAGAGGCTGGAGAGATTCCTCGTGCTGCCGGAAGAGATAGTGGTAGGTCTGGCTCACGGTGTAGAGGGAGTAGGCAGAGCGAGGCCGCGGGGCCACTGACGCCGAGGCTTTGTGCGCGGCACATCCACGCCACACTTGTCCTTGTCGCTCCGACAGTATTGCATTAGAATTAAGAATCCTTTCAAAGTCAGACACTTGCTCGGCTTCGCTGATCTGCACCAACAGTTGGTTCTGCGTCTCTTTCCCGCTGATCGTCTCGCACAGCCTCTTGTTGTCGCTGACCTGTTTGGAAGAATTACTGAGCTTAGTTTTGTTACTATCGATCTTACGGTTGCCAGATTTGGAGGTTGAATGCTTAGGTTTCGGGTTGTCCGCGTATTTCATGGGTATGGAGAGTGTTTGGACGTTAATTGCGAAGGGGATCTTCTCTACTACTTTTCGGTTTTGCGGTTTGACGGTGACAGTGCTCGGGCGGCGCGATTTGGATTCTGCGGATTTTTGTCGAGGGAAGAAGCTTTTCTCCGAGAAGCGGATGTGGTTCGAATCTGCGCTGCGGATCGGTCGGCCATATTTGGACTGAGGTCGTTCGGCTAGGCTGACGGACTTGGCTCGGAGTGGCCGGGCTTCCTTGGGGAGCTCTGATAGCTCCTCGGAGTTGGCCCTACGGTTCGGCAGACGAGCTGTCATGGGAGACGATCGCGGGCCGCCACCAGCCACGAGTGACTGCTTGCAAGTCTTGCACCGTACTCTGTAGTGAGCATAAAAAGTAATTTATCGTCGTTTCGTGCCGGCCCGATCGATTGTACCGAGCGAACCTTATAAAGATGCGCATAAAATTTTGGGCAACGTATGCCTGATACGGCTGAATGACAGTTTTATAATGTTTTCGTGATTTCTTTTCGGTTTGCTGTTTCGATTTATGTGGTAACTTCCATGTGGCATGTTTCGCGAAAGACAATGTTAGATCGCGTGTACAGAGTACCGAACGAACAGCGAATGAATCGGGTTTTATTGTACTTAGAAGATAAATAGAAAAAATATATTTCTTCAACACTGCTCTGAACTGAAAGTGGTTAAAAGCGATTTACGGTCGTAAACTGTTCTCTGATTGTGAGTAAATTTTAAAATAGAATGAAACGCATTTCATTCACAATGGCATGTGGTAAAATTAAATATAATTTCCATAACAAATCCTTCAGTATTTATATATAAAAAAAGGTAATAGCCACAGTCCGGTCATTAAAAAAAATGGACACCGGGAACGCTAATTTCATTTCAGCAACAAGATTTTGTCGCATTCGTGATGAAAAATTATGTGTTATACTCGGGTGTAAGCGATCAATAACACCCTCGACTCGTTAGCATCGCTTAGGGCCCTTGTATAAAAGTACGTTCAATTGGTATATAACTTTTTAAATGCTGTTATATAAATAAATAAATATTTCTGGACATTTCACACAGCGCTATCTAGCCCCAAACTAAGCAGAGCTTGTACTATGGGAACCAGATAACTGATAGAATACTTATATAGGTACTTCTTTTTTTTGTAAATACATATCTACTTAAAATATATAGAGAAACAACCAGACCCGGAACAAAAATCTGTAGATCATGCAAACATTTGCTCCACAGCGGGATTCGAACCCGCTACCTCCTGCGCCTCAGCCGGCTCTTCGCCCACTGCACCATAGAGGTCGTCTAAAAAAACAATCATTCATTCATTCATCTCAGCCCGTCTGCACCATCTGTTGGGTATAGGCCTCCTCTTTAATACGCCAGTATTTCCGGTCCCTTGCGAGTCTCATCCATTGACACCCAGCTACGCTTTCAATGTCATTCGACCATCGGGCGGGTGGTCTGCCTCTTGGCCTACGAGCATCCCTTGGCCACCACTCTGTAATCGCCTTCGTCCAACGCCCGAAAAAAAACAATAATATTCAAAATCGAAACGTTCATAACCTATGACATTTCAGTTGAATGTCAAATTAAAGAAGCCACATTCATATATGCTATATTGAAATACAATCTCCATGACAAAACGTTAACTATACCTATAATTATGTATAATTATTATGCTTCTATAATATGCGCCAAGACTCGTGGCCGACCGACGGGGCCAACCAATAAACATGTTTGTTTCCATTTCCATACAATCACTGGCAATTAGTGTTATCGATAGGCACTCGGCGCATCACTAGCGGCTCCCGTAAGGGCTGCAAGAGAAAGCGAGATAGCAATATCATCTTCACTTCTCCCACGTATTATAACTGTTCTGTATGTTCTGTTCTGTATCTAGTTCAGTGCGGTATCTAGTATAATTTCCCTACTATTCAAAGTAATGCTTTAACGCACTTTCGTAATGGAAGTTTATAATAATTAGGTTTGCCACTCTCCTCCCTTCAGTAACATATAACCCCTTCGCAAGCACTCTCAGTTGTTCTATGACCCTAACCTGAAACATTCGAAACGGAGAGCAGATAAAGTTTGCAAAATAGCTCAACGACGTACAGCAGTGGCAAGTCGTCACTTCTTTTTTATTAGCTCTTCCTTGTACAACAGAGTTAACAAGGAAATTAACATTTACCCGCTACCCTACAACAAATGTAAGATTAAATGTCTAGAGTGGCTCAAATCTTTAAATTACGAAGATACTGAGGACCTCCTAAAGATTCCCAAATAGTGCCTACACACAAAAACACACACTCCATTACACACATTCATACACATACACCCTCACACAAACACACACAAACACACGCGCACACACACGCACACACACACACTCGCAAATACATCCACCCACACAGATCCTTCTGGTCTGTTGGAGAATAACTAGAATTTTTAGTTTAGTTTTATGATAATGTACCATTTACCTGATTGGAACTCATAGATATATAGGAGGAGGGCGTTGGTGTCTGTAACACAGTTTTCATACTAATACAGGCATCATCGTTTTAAACTGTACACATGACTGTATATTTGTTGTTCCTTAATAAATGCTTTATAAAAATTATAAAATAAAATAACGTTCTAAGTATAGCGAAATAGGTAAATTGCGCAGCAAAATCATGATTGGAATTATTCCTATCACTATTCACGGACCAATAACGAAGATCTTGGTAATATTTCACAAGAGTTCACAAATCATGATCACCTCTTGAACACATTCATACAAACGCTAAGGTACATGATCACCTCTTGAACACATTCATACAAACGCTAAGGTACAATCTCACGACTTGGGTTTTTTTTTTACTTTTAAAAATACAGTACGTTGAATTATGTATGTACAGTGTAAACTCCATATAACGTCACTCGTTTTAACGACAAACTCTCTAAAGCGTCTAAATCACTCGGCTTTGGTTGGTTTAGCTTCTCTTGCATACAATGGTACACTCTGTATAGCATTACACCCACTCTCAATAACGACAACAATTGTAATAAAAAGTTCTTTTTAAGTTGCCAAATTAGTAAAAACTGCGCAGCGGTGTATATCCTTTTGTCGTTTTATTATCCTAGACCATAATAAACTCGACTGTTGGCATCATATACACCAAACTTTCTAAGAAATCCGTTCTTTTGTTTACAAAATGGGATTGCTTGCACGTGTAGCTGCAGACTGTTGTTAGTAGAAGTGATGGATTTTATCTATACGTTGTCATATTCTTAGTAGCTCACAAACTTTCAAATTGTAAACATAAACTGTAAAACGCAATAGCGTTCAAATTAAAACAGATTTTTATTGTAGGTACTATTTAACAAGACAAATCAGAAATAAACGTTTTCTTTTTCAAATACAGATTTTACTTCTCTCAATTTAACGACAACTCTCTATAACGTCAAAATATGCTCAGTCCCTTAAGTGTCGTTATTTAGAGTTTACACTGTATTTACAAAAAAAAAGTATATAAGTATTCTATCAGTTATCTGGTTCCCATAGTACAAGCTTTGGTTAGTTTGGGGCTAGATGGCGCTGTGTGAAATGTCCAGCATTATTTATTTAATAATTCTAAATAACAGCTCTTTTCTTAGAGACTTCTAAACAATTTTTTAATCATAAAACTGATAAACAACTTGACTTCTTCAATTTTTAGCAGAAGCCCCGATGCGAACGAATTATGTAAGTTCACTTTTGTCCATTACAGATTTATTATGGTCTACAAACAATTTAACAATCAGTTTATAATCACTCTCTCCATTCTACGGTTACCTGGAACACTGTTAGAGATCGCTTTCTTTAGTGATAAGACCGCCGGACTAAAATGTTTTGAAAGTCGAATTTTATGTAACTTGAGTATGTTTATACATTTATCACTTACTAACGGTTGCCAGCGGCTTCGCCCGCGTTATTCTGGGGTGCAAAAATACATATAGAAACTTTGACATCCCATTTTTATCTGGTAACTGATTTATGGGATAAAAGGTCGCATGTGGTAAAAACTAAATGTGTAATTAATTTCAGAAATTAAATCAAAAACCTAATAAGGTACGTATGACGTACAGGTATGTATACCTAGGTAGATAGGTACCCGTCGAGTTTATACAATAGTGTAATTATATAGTTTGTTCATTAATATTAGAATATAAGCTATTATATAATACATAATATTATAAAGTCTACCTAGGTATATAAGTTTAAGTTTTAGTGCGCATTGTAAAATGCAATTATAGATTTTGCCACGCCCTAACAGGGTACATGTCATTTAGATTACTACACAATACTTATTCTTAAGATGTTTGTATGTAACTGATTTTGTGTCGCAAATAAAGAATATTAATGAATTTGAATATGTGTTAATCCAGGTAATATACGTACATACCAAATTCTATTCGGTTCAGCCGTTTCGTCATGATTGAGTAACAAACAAATAAATAAACATCCAAACTTTCGCATTTATAATATGTATTAGTGTGATGTCGGTGTGTTGTATATTCTTGTATTGTATGATCGGCAAGGTATTGATCAAAACGGCTCATTGTGACTAGTAGGTCAACATTAATAATGCTTGGTTTTATGTACTGAATCCGAAACGAGGTTATCCGACAGAGAACCAAGGTGATCGACAACTTGGAGGGTCAGCAAGCTGAAGTGGCAGTGTGCATATCTGCCGCAGAACTGTTGGGGTAAACGTGTTCTGGAGTGGAGACCACATCTAGGCAAGCGAAGTGTAGGACGCGCAGTGGCGTAGCGTAGTAGGGGCGGCAGGGGCGGCCTGCCCCGGGCGGCACATTTAGGGGGCGGCAAAATTTAACAATAAATAATAATAATATTTTGTAAGTATTTGAACTATTTCATATTTGTCGCATAAGCAATGCCAGCAGTGAGAGAAGTATTACAAAATTGAAATAGATCCGAAATTATTTATAATCAACGAGACTTTGCGATTAAAAAAAGTAGAATTCAAGTTTTAGTTAAAGACAAGTTTTATTTTTAATTCTAACAAGTAGGTAAAAACTTCAATAAAAATATAAATAATAACAGTATCGTCAGTCAAAGTTCTAACTGAAAGGCAATTTGCGTTTTATGTTCAATTCGCTAAAAACATAATCTTGATGATCGTCAAGGTACCTATAATCATAAATGCTCTATACCTACGAGTATTACCTGTTAGATCAATGTAAGTGGCACTAGTGTAAGAATTTTTTTAATAAATGTGATTATTATGTTGTAAAACACATATATGACCGTTTTATTTGTAACCTGTACAATACACAATAATGATGTCTGTTCTTGCCGAAAAGTTCTTTAGAATCACTGTATATTATAGTCTATTAAATTGAAATAACTAAATAAGAGGGCGGCAAAATTTTCTTCTGCCCTGGGCGGCTGACACCCACGCTACGCCACTGAGGACGCCCTCCGGCTAGATGGAGTGTCGATTTGCGCGCTGTGGCTGGCAAGGATTGGATGAGAAGAGCTGTGGATCGGGCTCAATGGCGCAGTATTCAGTATTCATTTATTCACCATTTCATTACCTTTCATAATATTGGTATGTCAAAAATAGATTACAAATGATGTCAGCTAAGTACCTATAGAATATAAAGTATATAACTATAGAATAAACAAAATCAATACAAAATAATTACAACTAAACTATGAGGTTACAGCAGATACTACTCATGCAGATGAGAAAATGAACAGCTCATATATTCATTTAAATGATAAAATGGGTGGTTTTCTAGGAAAGTTTTTAGTTTTAGTTTAAATCTTTTCAAAGCACTTTCTGCGCACCCTGGGAGAGACCTACGTCCAGCAGTGGACTGCTATAGGTTGATGATGATGATGATGCTATTATACCTACTGAACGTGGTTATAAAATTCCAATATATTTTTCATCCCTCATGTTCTGAAAGTTGATTATTATAAACTCTATCACGGCTCCGTAAATGCAAATTACGTCCTTAGAGTCGTAATTAACGAAAGTATAATGTGACTCATTCCGTTCATAATATGCTTAAATTAAATACAATCCACATAACAAACCCTTATTTGTATTTAAAAACAAAAAGGCCACATTCATAATATTTCGCATCGTAGTCTCTTCAATTCAGAGTTGATGACATCTGTTTGTGGTGCATTTATAGATTTAGTATTAATTTCATCATTATTGTCTCTTAAGGTGAGTATAGACTACAACATTTTCTCGAGCATTTCTGTGTAATGTAACGTTCTTACGAATGGTCCAATACAGGCAAAAGCTCAGTTTCCAAAACATTTCCATATAATGTAACGTTCCTGCGAATGCTCGGCGTTGTTATGTTACGGGTAAATGCTTTTTTTTCCCTATCCCACGACATAGTTGAATAGAAAATAGTTATTAAGTATAAATAACGAGCTAATGCAATGCACGTATAAAATCACCGTGTGAACTTGAACAACTAACGACCGCGCTGACCGCGTGCGTCGTTCGTCCCTCTTCCTCTGTGTCACCCCGCACCCGCGCATCGCCCGCACTCGTGCAAAGGCTCGACGAAATGTTACACCAATACGCTCGACGAAATGCTCACCAATATGCTCATTGGTTTGTACAATAGGCTGTAACAAAGAGGCGAGCGTGCTTATACACTAGAACATATCACAGAGCGGCTCGTTGTTCTGTTACAAGTAAATGTTGTAGTCTATACTCACCTTCAGTGCTTGAGTTTTTGTATTTAACTTAGTAGTTACGTCAGAATAACTGTCCTAAGTAAAGCTTTAAATCTTCTTCTAGTTTAGCATTTTTCTCTTCCGATAAGCTTATTTGATCTTTTAGTTGTTGTACATGTTGGTCCAATTGATGTTAATAAAATATGCTAATATAATACAATCTCCATAACAAATAGTTATTTCTATTTAGAAACAAACTGACCCGCCAAACTTCGTACCGCCTTGACATGCATATGACGCGGACTGCCAATGTACGTCGCCGGTAGAATTGTCAATCGGCCATCATTAGCTGCATCTATGTAAGAGAAAATTAATTATCTTCATAATTTCTTTTTGCGTGAATTTTTCTAGTTATTCTGCTATTCGGGGCGGAGAAAAATCCAACAAATCATTGATTATCAAAATCGGCCCAGCCGTTGTTTAGTTACAAATGGTGTTACTAACCCGACTTTGTTTTATACATAGGTAAAAAGACATAGGTAGTTTGGTTGTGAAAAAAAAACAATGGTTGGGAACGCAAATTGTCTTTTTGGCAACAAACTGATATAAAAATACTTTTTTTTAATTTGCTCGCGTTTAGGTATGTGTGGTACGGTTGTAAGCGATCAATAACACAATTATGAAACTATCTCGCGTGTACAATAGATCGCTTACAGCCCTTGTATAACAATGTACTATTACTTAATAACGAGTTAAACGGTGAGAGAAAACATCGTGACGATATCGGCATGTCCTAGAACTAAAAATTCGATGGCATGTGCGGTCGGGTTAGTATTCTTAAACGGCGATAGGCTTGCAACCTGTCACGTAAATGCAAATAGTAGGCATGTATCAAACGTAGTGTTTGAACTTCTCTGACTACCCTCTTGTAAAATCTTTCTGCGTAGTGGGGTTGGTAGTGGGCAAAATTGCGTTACGATCCGTTCAGCCGTTTAATCGTGTAAAGGTAACAAACAAACTAACAAACAGAGCTATGTGTATTATATATATAAACCTTCCTCTTGAATCACTCTATCTATTGCTAAAAACTACATTAAAATCCGTTGAGTAGTTTAATAGGTCTAAGGTAACAGACAGCGGAAGCGGCTTCATTTTATACTATATAAAGATAACACACATCCGACATCGTATTAACTGATTTTAGAGGTGGGTTTAATACCGGTAGCTTGGGTATTTATCTAGTAATCGATACATTTCCAATAAACAATTTTTACGTAAATCGGAGGCGGCAATGCGACGATGCCGCTTAGTCAGTTTATCAGGTACCTACTTACATGATGAATGAATATGAATTGGGTAACCTATTTTAGAACATGAAGGGAGACCTTCCTCTGACACTTAAGCGCCAACTCATCGACATGTGTATCCTGCCCATCCTAACTTACGGTGCGCAGACATGGTCTCTGACTGAAGCCCAAAAGTCAAAGCTCAAGATTTGTCAAAGGGCAATGGAGCGCAGCATTCTCGGCTTTAAACGTGTCGACCGAGTGCGTAACACCATGCTGCGCTCACTTACCGGCATTGCAGATGTAGGGAAGAGATCAGCTGGGCTTAAGTGGGAATGGGCGGGCCACGTTGCCCGAATGCACTCCGATAAATAGGCCCATATTGCAACACCATGGACGCCTGAAGACGGAGGGCGACGTCGGGGTCGGCCGAGAAAGCGTTGGCGGGACGATTTCGACACCTTCCAAAGAGGATGGTGGGAAAAAGCGACAGGTAGGGATGCTTGGAGGGGATTGGGGGAGACCTTTGCCCAGCAGTGGGACGAGATAGGTTAGGAAAAAAAATTATACACTCTGTTTCATTGATATTTTAGGACTTGACTAAGGTTGTTTGAAAATTTAATTATTTTTATGGTAATTAATTTGAAAAAAACCTATTGTACAACAATAATAGCCATTAGCCCTATCCGTGTTTTCATTTAATGTCGTAGTATATAACAATCGTATTTAGAAATTCAAATTCAATGATGTATTTCTGTTACTGCTACAACAACAAATAAAAACAGAATAAAATAAACTTTTAAGGGGGGCTCCCATACAACAAACGTAATTTTTTTGCTCGTTTTATCTAGATATTGATAAGGGCAACAGGTAGACGCTTGAAATATTTACAAAATATTTAGTTAAATATTCACTTTAAAAATAAGTAATTATATTAAAATAAAATAAATATTTAAGGGGGGCTCCCACATAAAAAAACTTTTTTTTTCCGTTTTTATAGATAATGGTAAGGAATTTTTCGTGCGTGAGTGCGACTTGCACTTGGCCGGATTTTATTAAAAAAATCAAGTCAATCCATCCACTACTTTTAAAGATTTGCGGACACAAACATACCGAAGCTGATTTTTTACAAAACATATAAATACCACAGTCCATAAATTTTAAGGGTGTTTCTGGCACAAAGAGTTTCTTAAGCTATTTAATGCAGGGATACAGCTGTGCAGACGAACTATACAACGATTTAAGGGTGTTTCTGGCACAAAGAGTTTTTTAAGCTATTTAATGCAGGGATACAGCTGTGCAGACGAACTATACAACGAATGTCATGGCTGGATATCGTAATTGAATTTCTACAGCAATTGAAAAGCATCACATTCCATTGACGTTTGTGAAAAGAGTGTGAAATGCACTGAACCCTGCCTGCCATCCTATTATCTTGCTTCCTTGTAAGGTTGTCTGGAAGACATCGCTTTAAGCGATAAGGCTTGGTGTACATTAAAGAGATAATCTAGAAATCTATACTTCTATACCTACTAATAAAACAAAACCGACCAAGTGCTAGTCGGACTCGCGTACAAAGAGTTCCGTACCATTATCTATAATAACGGCAAAACAATCATGTCTGTTATATGGGAGCCCCACTTAAATATTGATTTTATTCAATAGCACAATTTTATTTAATTGCCTTATTTGAGGTTGGTGCCGATTAAGCTAGTCCTCTAGATTGTATGAGCGCCTATACAATTTAGAGACTATGTACGAGTATGTACGGGAACAAACAGCTTTTTATATTATACTTTTTTATTTTTTTGAATTATTCCTTTATTTGTGCTATAAGACTTTTCGCCTAATTTCGTGATTCTAGGTCAACGGGAACTACCATATATATTTTCGACCCAAAACCTATAGGGTATTTCCGGTTGACCTAGAATTGTCAATTTTGGTTAAAAGCAAGATCTTCACAAGTAAAGGGAAAATATAAACGAAAAATATAAAGTTGAAAATTAAGGTAAATTTTGGTACTTACAAGTTTTCGCGAAAATCTAAATTTGCCTATATCTTTTTATCGTGTTGCCCTTGATTTTTATACACCTAATAGAGACTATAAACCTCAATATCTAGTATAAATTTCAACTTGCTAGATCCATCCGTTCCTGAGAAAATCGGTGGTGACACACGGACAGACAGACGGACGACGGACAAGAGAGTGATATTATGAGGGTACTTTTTTTACCTTTTGAGGAACGGAACCCTAATAAAAGCAGTTAAGATTTGTGAGTTGTTGTTATTTCACTAATAGGAAACTAAATTATCCTACAGCTAGGTACATTTTGTTTTTATAAAATTTCGAGTTTTTTTTCTATATTCCAATGAGTGAATAAGTAATAATAGGTTGGGGAAAAAGTATTTTCGCATCATAGTATGTATGAACTTGTAATAAAATCTCTTTGGCTATACTATTTGTATCTGGCTGGTTTTGATATCATTCAACGTTTAAATTTTAAAGAAGTTAATTCCAAATTCAAATTAGGAAAATGTGTGATTTTTATTTGTTTTTCGTACTGTAAAGATGAGTGAATCTAATGAAGAAATTCGATACATTTTAAAATTTTACTACAAAAAAGTTAAAAATGCAACGCAAGCCGCGAAAAAAAATTTGCGATGTTTATGGACCTAGTGCAGTGTCTGTGAGAGTAGCACAAATTTGTTTTAAGTGTTTTCAATCCGGAAATTTTGATGTCAAATATGCACGTCGCTCTGGTCGCCCTATTACGGATAAAATTGATGCCATTTTTGAAAAAGTAGAGCAAGATCGGCATACCAGTAGTTACGACATAGCTGAAGAACTGGGAATTTACCACAAAACAGTATTGGCGCATTTGAAAAAAACTGGGTACATAAAAAAGCTCGATATTTGGGTACCCCACGAGCTCACTGAAAGAAACCTAATGAACTCATTTGTGATTCTTTATTACGACGTAATGAAACCGAACCATTTTTGAAGAATCTGATAACTGGTGATGAAAAGTGGATAACGTACGACAAGAACGTGCGAAAAAGGTCGTGGTCAAAGGCCGGTCAGGCTTCACAGAGTGTGGCGAAACCCGGGTTAACTCGCAACAAGGTGATGCTGTGTGTGTGGTGGGATTGGAAGGGCATTATTCATTATGAGCTGTTACCACCAGGCAGGACCATTGATTCTGAACTCTACTGCGAACAACTGATGAGATTAAAGCAGGAAGTTGAGAGAAAGCGACTGGAATTAATCAACAGAAGGGGTGTGGTTTTTCATCATGATAACGCTAGACCTCACACATATTTAGCCACTCAGCAAAAATTAAGAAAGTTTGGCTGGGAGGTGTTAATGCATCCGCCGTATAGTCCTGACCTTGCACCTTCAGATTTCCACCTGTTTCGGTCTCTTCAGAATTCTTTAGGCAGTGTCAGGTTAACATCACGAGAGGACTGCCAAAACTACTTGTCGCGGTATTTTGATCAGAAGCCCCAAAATTTCTATAGCAATGGGATCATGTCCCTACCTACAAGATGGCAAAAAATAATCGAACAAAATGGTACCTACATACTTTAGTTAAATGTAAATAAACAATATTAAAAAATGTTTTGAATTTTCTTAAAAAATGCGAAGAAACTTTTTCCCCAACCTAATAGATAGATTATGTGTGCTTGATTAACCAAAATTCCCCGCTACCCATTAATGCATTCTCCGAAAATTCCCCGAAATGATATAATTATCGATCGTCCTCGATTTCCCAAAATTTCCCTATATTATTCATTCCACGCGCTCACCGGGGAGAGCGCGCGACTAAAACCCGATTAACTCGGGGAATTCGCATCTCTAGACCAAACTACGCACTTCTCAAAACACATACTAACTGCAACTTATTCCGCGACCCCAATATCCTTGGTCGAATTAATACAAACAAATAAGTTACGTTTGTGATTTTAGTGTATTTGGAATTTGTTTACGCAACGCTATATTGGTACCGTGTGTTTGTTTGTCCAAATTCGTACTGACCGGTAATGAAATTGTATGAGTGAGGTTAGGAATTTTGGTTGCTTGAATGTTTGAACTTCATAGTAATTTTATTGCTCTGTAAAATGGCGTATAAAATTTACATGAGCATTTGCACGTTAACTCTTCAAACTTTGAACACTTTTATTCACATTATTTGCACTGCTAGATAAAGCTGCTAGACGCGAGTCGGACCGAGCGTATTTTTTCTTTTATCACCTCTGTTTTTACGCCGTTTTAGTATAAGTATAGTGGTATATACCTAGTCAGGTCATAAATTCTGTCACATGTTTAATATAAAATAATTGAATCACGTTTATTCATTATGTAACCATTTATATACCAAAATGAACTTAACAAAACATAGATTCTTATGACACTAAAGTTTATTCAAAATGACCTCCGTGATTTTGAATACAGGCCTTCAATCTGCGCGGCCAGTCGTCTATCGCAGCACGAACGAGGTCCATGTCAATATCGGCGGCTGCCTTAATCAAGGATGTCTTGAGTGACTCCAAATCGGGATGAGGCTTTGAGCACGCCTTTTCCTCCAAGTGTTGCCATATCTTGTAATCTAACGGATTCAAATCTGGACTGGAGGAGGGCCAGTCTTCGTGCCGGATGAAGTCGATTTCACGCGCCGCCAGCTAGTCTTGTGTGCTCTTCGCTCTATGAGCTGGCGCCGAATCTTGTTGGAATACCCAGTGCCTGTTATTGAACATGGTATGAGAAACAGGTTCCACAAGGTTCGTCAGGACTGTATTTTGATAAACAACTGCATTAGTTTTTACACCTTTCTCACAAAAATGTACCTCTGTTAAGCCCCAATAAGAAACTCCCAACCATACCATGAGCGAGGATGGAAAATGACCTCGTTGGACACGCGGAATACGGTTGCTCGCTTCTTCACTACTGTGTGCGTACACCTTATCATTTTGTTTGTTGTAGCTCTCTTCTACGGTAAAAATTTTTTCATCCGGATAAAGAATTTCCCGATATTTTTTTCCTGCGTACCGCTTCAACAAAGCGCGGCATCTCTTCAGTCTCAGGTCCATTAGACGAGCATTCAAACGATGTCCTGTTTTTCTTCGATATGCCCGAAGCTCTAAGTCTTCATTTAACACCCTTTTCACCGTGGTTCTGCTTAACCCCATCTGAAGGGCCAACAGTTTCTGCTTACGTTTGGGATTTCTTTGAATTCGCGACTTCACAGCTTTTATCACTGCTGGAGTCCTAACAGACCGAGGGCGACCACTTCTTGACCTGTCATCTACACTAGAGTCTTCATTGTATCGTTTGATGGTGCGATAAACGAATCTTTTGGTTATATTCGTTATATTCAAATTTTTCAGTATGTCAAAAATTTTAATTGGCGCGTAACCGCAACGATGCAACGCAATAACTGCAACACGGTCTTCTTTAAGCGTCCACTCCATATTTAAAAATGAGTAAAATTCTAAAAAGTATACATTTTTATTTTCATGAACAATTCGAAATTCGAATTCTATAAACTTTTTTGTGGCCAGCATTCTAAAAGAAAAGTTTTTACTGTGTGACAATACTTATGACCTGACTAGGTAATATAGTGGTTCGCCCCGAACTGCGATCTCGCGAGTCTTCGATTAAAACAAAAAAATATTATTTGTAATCTATGACTATCAAAATAGTGACACGAAATAAATAACCAACCTACTTGACCTACAGTTTCATTCAAATTACAGGTAACGGGAGTTCATGTAATTTGGTAAACTTTTTTGGGGTACAAATTACAGTTATTCTGGATTTCAGACTTTTGCCTATATTTGTGTCACTTAAGCTACACTCATACCAAATTACAGCACTGTGGGATCACTAGTGTACCCTGAAAATTTTGTCTAATTTCAGTTTTTATTATGGCTAATAACTCAAAAACTGTAAGAACTTTTCTAAAACTAAAAACGGAGTTTAAATGTACTAATGAAGACCTTTCATTTGACATCCCATTTCACCTAATAGTCTCATTTTCATTTTTTTTTTTGCCCCTCTTGAACCCCAATATCTCAACAACCCCTTTGCTTTTTTAGCTCATTTTATCACACTTAAATTTTGCCATCACTATTTACCTATGTATCAAATTTCACGATGATTGGATCAACGCTACGAAAGTTATAATCGGACAAACAAACATACATACCTACATAGGTACAACGCCGATTGCTCAAGTTGATTTAGAGATCTCGCTTCGCAAGCACATACAAAAAACTCTTAATAAATTTCTATTTTACAACTGAGATCCCAAGAAAAGTGCAGATAATGTTTGGATCGGCCGACCTGTACTTGATCACACATAGCTACGAGTAACAACCACCCAAATTAAAACAACTTTGCTTTCTATAAATAAAAACCGCGTCCGAAGCGGTACTACGAAGCCACAGACAGACACACAGACAGTCGTCAGCTTATAACACCCGCATTTTTGCATCGTTAAAAACTGTCAATTACGGAGTCGGTACTATTGTGTGTGTGTGGACTGAGTGACCATATGGTTTTTTGTAGTTTTTTAAACTAAAAGGTTTAATAAAAGTTATAAAACATTTGTAAAACGAATATTGGAGTTTGTAAAGAATTTTATAAAAAGATATATCTAGTATTGTGTGGTCTCTCAGTTCACACACTTGCCCTTCCAAATCTGGTATGTTATAAAGGTCCTTATAAAAAATTAAACAAAAAAAATCCGTTAAATACCAAAAACCATGTGGTCACTCAGTCCACACACACATGGTACTATCGAAACTTTTGTTCCGTCGCGTCACTAACATGAAGAACAAAGACCAATGTCAGACGCAATGTTAGAATTAACATTTTATATTATTAAAACAACATTTTCAATGTGAAATATCAATGTAAAAGTCGCTTACTAATACTTAATACTTAGCGTCGCTGCACTCCACTGCCACAAAACGCCGCCACATGAAGCGGCCACTTAGTTACTGATACGTGCGACAGACACTTTTTTAATGTTTTCCTCCACTTGCGGTCGGTGGCGGCGACACGACCACACGTAAGAGTAGAGTAGAGAGTAGTAGGTAGAGCTCCTTGTGAACGGGCTCGCCCCTTAAGTACGTACTACCTATTTCTGCCGCCAAGCAGCGTTGCTGTGTTTCGGTATGAAGGGTATGGTTTCCGGTAATATTACAGGCACATGGGGCTTTACACATGCCTCAAATTTATGGACGCAGGGCAATGTCACTTGCTGTTATATCTATTATCTCCAGATAATATAAGAAAAATAAGCGTGGCGAGAAGCGGCGTCTCGTGGCGTGTAGCGACCACTGGCGTCAACCGTGTGCATATAAAATGTACGAAAAATGTAGTCCGCAGCTCAGTTGCGGCGATTTGTGGCTGTGACTCGTGACTAGGTACCCATGTACCTACTAGGATTTAAGATCTGCGTCATACGTGTTTACATGTCTGCATGCATTCTAAAAGTGTTTTATTATCAATGGCGCACGAAATATGCGCGGCCGTGATATTATCTTATTTATAATAGCTTTGCAAAATGGAGAACGCGTCTTTGAATGCCTAAAAAACTTTACACGTTGTGTTTGAGATGTATTCAAGGTGAAACGTTGAAATTTGGTATACATTTTTTTATTGATGATAGTCAAGCGTTTGACCACTACCTCACCTGACTGTCAGTGATGGTGTGATCGAAGATGGAGCACGCTTGCCTAGAAAGAACCTAATTCACTCTGGACTTGAAGACTCCGAGATTATACTGGTCCGGAAAATATACGCCGGAAGTGAGTTCCACTCCTTACTTGTGCTAACAAGAAAAGTTGAAGCAAATGTTTGGTACGGCAAGGTGGTATGCCAACCAAGGGGGCAGTCGCGGTAATTTTGAACGTGTCTAATGTTGGAACTCACGTTGGTTGACTGATGTCGTGCGTGTCAGCGCGATACGAAATGTGCATAATCGTTCAAAATATAGATATGGGTGGTACTTCACGGTACATCTGCTTGTCCGGTGGTGGAAGGGGGAAGGAGGGATAAAATCACGAAGATCTTGCGCACATTCACCAAAATGAATCTTGTAAAAAACTGAAAGTCTGGCTACTCGGTGTCTGTGTTCTTGACTTTGTAAATTGGCATCCACTAGGGAGTCATCACTAGGGATCGGCGTAGTGACCAATACAACATGTATTTGCATAAAGCTGAATAGTTTATTTAACAGGTTTTTTACCCTGTTAAATAAAATAAAAATATATTTCCAAGACATATCCATGTTAAGTTAACGGTCACTAATTCCCGTGAATAGCACTACCTACGCCGATCAGTAGTTATCACCAATGAGTCTAGCAGCACGTCACTCAATTAAATCAAGGGCTTCAAGCTGATACTTGGCTGAGCCATCCCAGAGATGGCAGCAGTACTCCATACATGAGCGATCTTGTGCTTTGAAGAGCCTGAGCAGCTGTCCCGGTGAGAAGTACCGCCAAATCTTAGCTAGGATACCCAGCTTCATAACAGATATTTTGGCCCTAAACTCAATGTGCGAGCCGAAGTACAGGTTGGACGTGAGCTCAACGCCCAACTAGCTTAGACTTTCAGTAATTAAGAGTGGTATGTCACAAAGGGTGGGAATGGAATGAAAGGGAGTTTGTTTTGCAGAAAAAACGTCCGAGTTTTAGTGGTATTGAACATGACCAAATTTGCGTCACCCCAGTCAGAAGGTTCAAACGCTCCACCATATCCGTAGGTAGATTGCGGATTTCGTCAGCACTTGCACGTGGACTAGAGAAATACCTTTCAACAACTGTACTGTCATCCGCATACCCATAGATACCGGGTTTCAACAGATATTTGATATGTAGGAGAAATAGAGTTGCTGAAAGGACAATTCCTTGAGGTACCCCGGCATTGATAGCCAATAGATCAGACGAGAATCCACCAATGACTACTCGAATTGATCATTCCCTCAAGAAATTAGCTATCCACTTTAGCAGGTTGGACGGTAATCCATACGAGGAATGCTTGTTAATGAAACTGTTGTGCCAAACTCTATCTAAAGCTTTTGAAATGTCAAGCGAAACTGCAAGAGCTTCCCTGTGCCTTTCGATGGCTTTACTCCAGATGTAAGTAGCATACACTAGAAGATCTCCAGTGGATCGTTTACGACGAAAGTCGTAGTTTAGATCACTAAGGAGGTCATTATCTTCTATGTATGAAAGGAGTTTGCAGTTAAGGACACGGTCCAATATTTTGATAGAGATTGGCCGAAAAAAGGTAGTAGAGATGACCCCACTATCTACAGTGGGGTCATCTCTACTACCTTTTTTCGGAAATGGTTGAACTTTTGCAAGCTTCCAGGATGTTGGTATATTACAGGTATCTAAATAGAGGCGGAACAGGTGTGTAAGCACAGAAGTCAGCTCAGGTCCTCTTAAGCACCACCGCAGGTATTCCATCAGGACCACTGGCTTTATTCACGTCAAGCGATAGCAGCACATTGAGTACCTCTTTTTGCTTAACACGGACCTCAGGCATAACTGGCATAAACTAAAGCATAAACTTAAAGAGGTATCTCATCAGTGGTAGCAAGACCTGAATACTCTACGAAGAGAAATGCAAACAAGTATGCATTTTCTTCAGCGGTGTGGGCCAGCGGAACTTTTGTCGCGACAAAAGTTCCCTTCAACCAGAAAACTTTGCTTCCTGGTGTATACGAAACTAGCTTGGTCCCTGTTTTTCTAATATGATTGAAGCGAGCTGTCCTAAGCACCTTTTTGCAAGACCTTGCAGCCCTGTTGAAAGCTTGCTTCTTAGACCTTACATCTGTAACCAGCTGTATATTTCTAATAAAAGTGGTTTGTCAGAATATGGAATAAAATATTCCATAGCCTGACACACCACTTCCGCCACGATGTTCACACAAGATATAGAGTCGTCTGAAGAAAACCACAGAAGCTGCAAGGGGCATGATGCGAAAAAGTGTCGCATCTCGTCTCAGTCGGCTGATTTGTACTTCCACACCCGTCGACTGCCTCTGGGGCTATATATACTATACAGATATGATAGATTATGACCCGAGATCAGAACATAAGCTACTTTTTATCCGACTGCGCAGGAGGGTAATGTTTTTATTGACAAACCACGCGCGTAACGCTGCGAGCACCAGCTAGTAACAAAACATTCACGTTTCCACGTAGGACACGATTCGAATGTGCGTGTCCTAAGAGGCTATTCTCTGTTATAGACGATGGTTACCACCTTAACATCAGGTGGGCCACAAGCTTGATCCATATTCAGGTAGTGAAAAAAAGAAATAAGTTTAGATGATAGCCGTAGTCGTAATCCACCTAGCCTAACAAAACAATACATTCTTACAGTACCTAGGTAAGCGATCATAAGCTTTAGGGCAAAGTAGCATGAATCTCGTAATTGCTTCGCCGTAATCGGGCAAAAATAAAAGTAGATACCTATAGTGCGAAGCCGCAGGTAGATATTAGTTTCGTATAACACCCAAATTAGTAACCGTATATCCTAGAACACTTCGCACACAAAGACTTGGCCTTCAAACAAAGAAAACCGCATACAAATTGGATTAGTCGTCGGTACACAACTGCGACTTGCTACTTAACATAGATATATAATTATTAATTTATTTATTTTTCCTTTTATCATACAAGGGCTGTAAGCATTGATAAATATTATGCACCCGATATATTTTAGCGTACGAGCGAGGATGCTAATCGAGGCTTACATATATAACACATACATATTTTTCACAAATGTGGATAAATAAAAAGTATTTTTAACGGTTTGTTGCTAAAAATAAAATATGCGTTCCCGGTATCCATTGTTTTTTTACTTTTAGCCTATGGCCTCTTTCGTAATAGAAATAAGGATTTAGAATGTGGCCTCTTTCATTTATAAATAAAAATAATAATTTGTCATGAAGGTCGTATTTAATTTCAGCATTAATGAATGTAACCTCTTTTATTTTTTAAATAGAATTAAGGATTTGTCGCTTATTTATTATGCATGCAATGAACCTCATTCTATTTTCAAGCTACGGCCCTAGAGCCGAAAATCGCATTTACGGAGCTGAGCTTACAATGATCTACTTACAGAGCATGAGTGATGAAAAATATATTTTAGCATAGACATTAATAACATCAGTACGATCGTGTTTCTACACTACGGTAATATATAATTTAAATCTATTTTGCCGAAGATCTCAAGCAGCGCAAATATTGAAGTCTCGACAGAGCTTAGTACGTATTTGAGCTATTTGGGGTCCATATGGGGTTGAGACTCGATATCTTGTGTCCATGGGGTACCGGGGTTCATCGCGTTTTAAAAATTCTTCTGGTCGACGGGAGCGAAGTGTGAGAGCTGGCGTTTATCTGGGTCAACGTAATTCAGCGGGGCAATACAGCCAGTGTCTTGGGGACACTACCCCTTGGAAGCAGTTGAGCTATGGAGCAGTTGAGCTATCTATAGATCGTTTGCAACGGTCGTTAGATAATTCACTGTATCTTATGTATTTAGTCTTGTAAATAATTGTACAATTATTCTTTCTGATAATAAATTTTTATTTTTCCGATGTTAATCTTTTCTAGGTCGGTCATGCTGCTTACCGGAAGATATCAAAACACGTCATTTATCAAATGTCCAAGCCCACATAATGTAGATGGCTATATTTAGGTATATTGTATAATTAAGTTAAGTTAAAGGTCAATAGGCCAGTTAAGTAATTGGTTAGGGCGATGTTATTACTGGCACGGCACGCCAAACTTCAACATCAACTATACAGCCATCCATTATGATTACATTTATTTTCTTTTTCTATGTTGTCCCTAGCATATAAGGTAGGTGCTAGCTGCCGCCTACGGTTTTGCATGTATGGTTTGTCAATAAACACATTACCCTCCTTTTGCACAGTTAGGTAAGAAGAACCACCTTAGTGGTAGAAAAATACAGCGCCGTTCGATTTGAACCTTACAATATATGTTTGATTCTTTTGTGGTGTACCTACAGAGCCGGATTATCCATAAGGCGGATTAGGCAACTACCTAGGGGCCCCGCACCGACTAGGGGCCCACGGGGTCCTAGTCGATGCGGGCTACGCACTAAAAAAACGTTTCATTCGTGACAATCCCCATTATTTACATCTGTTAATATTGCCATAATTATTTTACTTACTGTAAAAAGCGGTAAAATCAGCTTTCCCGAATGTATTATTAGCATTGCAAATATATAGAAGTCTGATGATATCAAACGCCACAGGTAAACAACATTTTTGAAATTAAAATTAATAAAAACTGTCTTCGTTCAACAATATAACAGAACCGTTTAAATTCATTGTCGATAATGGCGATTGAAAATGATGTGTTGGAAAAGGTCAACTTCCAAGATGATAAAAACTATTTATATCTAAAAAAGTTAGAAGAGTTGCTATTTAAACTTGTTGTACCTGCTTCACATAAATATTTTCTTTCGTTATACAATATATTTTGTTGCATTTAACAAGATCAAATTTAAAATAACCGCGTTACGTCTTATTTCTCTTTTCTTCTCCATCATGAAACCTGGGTCACCACTTATTTATACCTAACTATTGTATCTATTCCTTAAGATCATTTCAATGAAAGCAAAAAGCAGGAGTCGATCTGATCGACTCGACTTTTGTAATCGAAAAAATTATATTTTAAAACGTAAGAAAACGGTAAAGGAAAGGGGCCCCGAGAATTGCATTCCCTAGGGGCCCTGATAGGGTTAATCCGGCCCTGTGTACCGAGTTTTTAGGGTTCCTTACCCAAAGGATCAAACGGGACCCTATTACTAAGACTACGTTGTCTGTCTGTCTGTCTAGCCGTCTGTCACCAGGCTGTATCTCATGAACCGTGATAGTTAGACAGTTGAAATTTTCACAAATGATGTATTTCTGTTATCGCTATAACAACAAATACTAAAAACAGAATAAAATAAATATTTAAGGGGGGCTCCGATACAACAAACGTGATTATTTTGCTCGTTTTTGCTCGATATTGATAACGGCAACAGGTAAACGCTTGAAATATTCACAGAATATTGCGTTATATTATTCACTTTAAAAATAACTAATTAAATTAAAATAAAATGATGCTTCAACCTGCAAACTTGCTACCGGGTGATCTCATATTGGTAGATGTTAGGCTTCACACCTCGGTTTGTTATTGTTTGTAGGATTTTTGAATTAAAACTTCTTTACGCACGCTTGACTAGGGGAGTAAGCTGGTGAATGCGTTACGAAAAGTGTGATCGGATGAGGCGAACGGAAGTTGAGAGGGAGATAAGTTAGTGAAGTTAGAAATATACATACATGCCGACCTCCGTGGTGCAGTGGGCGAATAGCCGGCTGAGACGCAGGAGGTAGCGGAACAAATGTTTGCATGATTTACAGATATTTGTTCCGGGTCTGGTTGTTTCTCTATATATTATAAGTATGTATTAACAAAAAAAATGTAGGTATATAAGTAGGTATTCTATCAGTCTGGTTCCCATAGTACAAGCTCTGCTTAGTTTGAGGCTAGATAGCGCTGTGTGAAATGTCCAGCAATATTTATTTATTTATTTTATATAGACGGAGCTAAAGAAGTTTTACTTCGGTCGTGTGATCTAAAAGCACACTCGTTTTTATATAGTATAATAACTTTTAATCTCGAATGCGAGAAAATAAATGAGTCTTTTATAACAGTTTCTTACTTACAAAGAGAAATTGCGTTACCGGTATCTATTGATTTTATGTTCACTACCGGACTATGGCCCCTTTAATTTTTAAATAGAAATAAGGATTTTCCATGGAGATTGTAAGTATTTCAATAGAGCATTATTATGAATTTCAGTTCCATTTTTAAATAAGCATAAATATAATAAGGATAATAATAAGGATTTTTCATGGTGGTTCTATTTAATTCCAGCATTTATGAATGTAGGTATCCTCTTTTATTTTATATAGAAATACGGATTCGTCATGGAGGATACATTTTATTTTAGTATATTATGAATGCAATGAGCCTCATTCTATTTTCAAATTTACTTACGGCTCTAGGGGTGTAAATCGCATTTACATATATATATATATCGTGCTAACAATGGCCAACTTTAAGAGCATGAGTGATTTTAAAATTAGTTTTGTAACAACTTTGTACTGTCGTGGTATCTTGTTTTTTTTTCTTTTCTTTTCTACGGTTAAATATAAAGAAGAAAGGCAAATATGTGCCCAAACACGCCCGTACGTAGATTTGACAGTTGAAACGCTGACAGTATTGTTAAGTAATGGATAATCCGTATTCCGACCGTTGTTTTTCCAATTAACATGTGTGTGATGAATGAGTGAATGATGAATGATGACCGTGGGTACGGAAATGGAATAATCTAAATAAATAACAATAGAAATAATTAAATAAATAAAAAAAAGTGGCACTCCGGGAGTGGTGACAGAAGTGAAAACTTAAATAAAAGCAGACTACACTACAGATACTTATATATACAGAGGTGCCAGTGTCAGTGACAGGTGTAAACAGTCAGTTTCAGTTGTCAGTGACAGGTGTCGGTAACAGTGTCGCGAGTTCAATAGTTTTTCGTTTTTCCCATGTCAAAAAAAGCTCAACGCGCCTAAAGAAGTTTTCACTATGCAAAACGCGCATAAAAAAGTTTTTACTTCAATAAGATTCGATTGACGTAGGTACACTTCTGTATAACTGATAGGTAAGTACAATATAAAGAGCAACAAGTGAGATACTTTATCTAAAATTGTAATGGTTTATTTATCAAAACAGTTTCAATGACGTTGTTCAATCGCATTTATTTTGTTTTCATAAAAAAATTAATTATAAATCCGGGTTTTAACTATCTATTGTTTTCATACGCGGAATAATACATTTACTTAATAAATCGCTCACAAGAAATATTAAATCATCCCAATTTACTTCCATGCCGATGAAATTGAAAATCGCAAACTCATTTTCCGAAACCTAATTTGATACCGCTCGAGTTTTGATAGGTTAATGATACAGAAACCGAGCCCTTATGTACCAGGTTATGTACGGAACCATCAATCAATATGAGAACATCCACTTCCCAAACAAAAACAACCATTAGGCTATAAGTATATACATTCAACCTCCGAAAAAAACAACCCTAATAAATTCCGTCGCACTGAAACGTAAAACATAGATAATAGAGTTTATTGGCTTCACAAATCAACTTACCGTAATGATTATCGATCAAAAATCAACAAAGGCACCAGAAAACACAGTCACAAGCACAGGAGTTTATTTTTTCTTTTTTAGAGCGCTGCGTGGAAAATCAATATGTGCGCCATATTGTGGAGAGCGTCACGTAGGAGCTCGACTCATTCAATACTGAGCATTCAAGACCTGCGTAGTCGAGCGGAGACTGACGCAAACGGCGGGAAAACTGACGTTTTGTTTTTTTTAAAGATCAACTTGTCATTTAATCGGCTGATAACATCCACAAATGTTGATGTTGTACTTTATATTGTTGTTTTTATGTTGTTTAGTTATGATATGCTATTTTAGTTGTAGTCAGACGCCATATGAATAAATAATGTAAATAAATTGCCGCTTACAACATCGAATCACACCTTACTTGTATCGTACGTAGGGAGTAGGTACATAGCGCTGTATAATGTACGCATTAAGATTTAAATTTTGAATGTTATTGCTACTCGTAATTAGGTACTGCGGTAGATAGGTACTTCGGAAGTACTGCGGAAGTATGACCATGTTATGTATGACCAATTGCTTCGTTTTGACTCCCTTCAGAGAAGAGCCATTAGAATAATCGGTGATCCCAAACTCGCCGACAGGCTGGAACCGCTGAGTCAACGCCGTGACATCGGATCGCCCAGTGTATTCTACCGCCTGCATAATGGGGAATGTTCTGAGGAGCTATTTGATCTCATCCCGTCGGTCGTCGAGATTTTACCACCGCACTTCTCGACAACGTAATAAAAGCTCATCCACATTATAACCGACAATTGGGTATCGCGCACCACACGCTTCACGCGATCTTTTCTACCCCATACTTGCAAGATGTGGAATGAGCTACCATCTGAGGTTTTCCCATTAGACTACGACATGGCACGCTTCAAGAGAAATGTAAAGAGGTTTCTACAGTGTGGGAAACGCATCGACAATACCCCGGGTGTTGCCGGTGTCAATAGGCGACGGTGACCGCTTACCATCAGGTGGGCCGTAAGGCTGTTTCCCCACAAATAACATAAAAAATGTGTCCGAATTTCACAGTAAGCTCAAGTGGTTACCCATGCGCCTTCGCCGGGATACTCAAATCCATCACCATTTATATAACACCATGTTTAACCCTTCCTCACCAATTCCATTTCCTCCATCGATCCAATCCTCGGTCCTTGCGTTCGTCTGACACACTCCAACTCAGGACACCTGTAGGTACACTCCTCCTCCTTATTTGATAAGTCTTTTACAGTGCAGGCTGTCCAACTAAGGAATGCGCTGCCGGTAGCTATCATAGTGCCAAGTCACTTGTCATTTTTAAACGTATCTATGCTAGAACAATATTTGAGTGTTTGTCGCTAAATATCTATGTATTGATTTTAATAATTGAAGATTATTAAGAGTAGAATTAAATTAAATTATTAAGCGAAGCGAGATCTCTCAATCAACTTGGGCAAATCGGCGTTGTATGTAGGTATGTGTGTATATATGTATGTATGTTTGTTTGTCCGAGGATAACTTTCGAAACGTTGATCCGATCATCGTGAAATTTAATACATACCTAGGTAAGTAGTGATGGCACAATTTTCGTGTGTCTAAATGAGCTAAAAATGTTAGGGGGTTGTTAAGATATTGGAGTTCAAGAGGGGTAAAAAAATGAAAATGAGGCTATTAGGTCAAGTGGGATGTCAAATGAAAGGTATTCATTAGTAAATTTTAGCTTTCGTTTTTGTTTTTCGTAAATTCTTTGTAGTTTTTGAGTTATTAGCCATAATAAATACTGAACCTTGACAAAATTCACAGGGTACACCAGTGACCCCACAGTGTATAATTTGGTATGCGTGTAGCATAAGTGACACAAATATAGGCAAAAGTCTGAATGCCAGAATAACTGCAATTTGTACCCCAAAAAGTGAACCATAATACTTGAACTTCCGTTACCTGTAATTTGAATGAAACTGTATGTCAAGTAATTTGGTTACTTATATCGTGGCACTATTTTATTGATCAAAGACTTGCATAACGATCCCTAAACGTATTTAGCGACTACACATGTTAAAATTTTAGGTATTTGTTTGATTTGACAACTCCTTAAATCATATTTAGCCACTAAACACGTTTAGGCACCGTTGCGCGAGTCGCCCTAAGAATATTTTCTTTTGTTTTGGGAGACTCGCGAGATCTAAATACGGGGCGAACCACTAGTTATGGTAGGTACGAATACAGCCCAGTGGATTTTTGTAATCGAATATTGTGCGCATTTACTCAAAACCGCGGAAACCGACATGTCCTAGAACCAAAAACTCCAATACATATGCCATTGTCCTCTTGACCTCTGTTGCGCAGTGGCCGAATAGCCGGCTGAGACGCTGGAGGTTGCGGGTTCGATTCCCGTCGCAGAACAAATGTTTGCATGACCTACATAATATTTGTTAGGGATTTGGGTATTTTTCTATATTATTTGTATGTACGAGTATTTACAATGAAAGTGTATCAAGTATCTAAGCTTTGCTTAGTATGGGGCTAGATAGCGTTGTGTGAAATGTCCAGGATTATTATTATTTATTTAAGCTAGTATTCTAATATTTTACGTGGTAGGTCACGTAAATGCAAACTTCTGTAAGTATCAAATTTAATTTTAGGACTTGCCTTTGACTACCTCCTTGTGGAATATTTACGGGTACTGTAGGATGATATTTGCAATTACAGACAAAATTTGTATTTATTACATTCTTCAGACTCTCATAATTTATGTAGTGTTTTCCAAAACGCGTAGATATATTTCTTATCAGATGAAAAATGCTAATAAACCTAAGGATTTTCAGCAATGTATGAACATTAGCGGAATTAAATTCTTGGCAGTCATAGGTTAGGCTGTCTGGCGTCGATTCATGAAACAGCCGTTCGACTTGCTAGAGATGGGGGAGAAATTAATTTAATTCAAGATTTTAACGCTATGTTAGAGAAGTAACCGCATATGTAGATAATATCAATAAACATAGTAGGAAATTCAATTATTTGGTTAAAGTAATTTGACAATCAAAATGACCACTACTTCACCTGATGGTAAGTGAAGGTGTGATCGAATATGGAGCACGCTTGCCTAGAAAAACCCTATTCACTCTGGACTTGAAGACTCCGAGATTATACTGGTTTGGAAAAACATACGCCCGAAGTGAGTTCAACTCCTTTCTTGTGCTAACAAGAAAAGTTGAAGCAAATCGTTTGGTCCGGCAAGGTGGTATGCCGACCAGGTATGGGTGGTACTTCTCGGTACGTCTGCTTGGTGGAAAGAGGAAGCAGGGCTAAGGTCATGAAGATCTTGCGCACATTCACCAAAATTAATTTTGTAAAAAACTGAAAGCCTGCCTACTCGGCGTCTGTGCTCTAGACTTTGTAAATTGGGTTCCACTAGTGAGTCATCACTAATGAGTCTAGCAGCACGTCGCTCAATCGAATCAAGGGCTTCAAGCTGATACTGGGCTGAGCCATCCCAAAGATGGCAGCAGTACTCCATACATGAGCGGACTTGTGTTTTGTAGAGACTGAGCAGGTGTCCCGGTGAGAAGTAACGCCGTTTGATTTCTAAAAACATTAATTTTATTTTTGTTTATTAAAATCTTTATTAGCTTACTGAAATTGAAATCTAAATAAGTATTTTTTTGTTATATCGTTTATTTTTGAGTTTTTTTAACACGTTCCCAGCGGCACAGATTTATGTGTACTTTCCATTACTACGTCTACGGGTCGTTTTAAACCTTGTCCTAAACCAGAGATTGTGGCGGCACTAGGCATATTAACCCCCCCCCCCCCCCCCCCCCCCCCCCGCCCGGCCGCCCGTAGGAGACCCAAATCCTTTTTTTTTTGGCGCCAAATTAGACAAAGTGTACGGTTTTTTTTTGGTGTGCGGCACGGGGTCTAAGAAACCCGGCATTGAGGTTGGTATACCATAGAACTAGGAATCAATAGCACATCTCAGATATATAGTTATCTCTTTCCTACACTGAACCAGATGGATGTTATGAGGCATAACATCCACATGGATGTTATGCCTCCCGCACGACAGAGACGTTTAAGTTTTTTCTTACCGCTTAATGACGAGGAATTGGAATAATATTATAAATTCTTATAATATTATTGGAATAATATTTAACACAAATATTTAATGTAAGAAGGTGGTGACAGCACAAATCGATGGTTTTTTGTGGGTACATTTCAATTTTAGGAAGCTACGGTAAGCGGCGCTGGCTAAAAATGGATCTGGAATTTCTCAACTAGCGGTTTTAATTGATACATTTTTTTTATTACGAATTGGAGATGGAACAAGCCTATGGCCCACCTGATGTTAAGTGGTTACCATCGCCTATAACAAAGTATCGCCTCGTAGGCCACGCTCATTAGGAACGTGCCCTACGATGCACTGCCCTGTTTCCAATAACTTTAGGCATACAGGTGTAAAGCCTCATGTGCCTGTAAATTCACCGGCAACCATTCCCTTCAAACCGAAACACAGCAACGCTGCTTGGCGGCAGAAATAGGTATGTTGGTAATACTTCCCCGGGCGAGCTCTTTCATAAAGAAATCTACTCGTACTACTCTTACAAAGAACTCTACAACATAAATCAAGTTCTTTGCTTCTCCTAAATTTCGTTACACTAGCTTAGTCAAATAATAGGGGTTCTCATCATTCATGCTCTGAAAGTAGGTCGTTAACTCGAAAACTGCTCCAAAAATGCGATTTCCGGCCAGAAGTAAATTTGAAAATAGAACGAAACTTTGTGTTGCGTGAATGATATAGTGAAATACAATCTCCATGATACCTTATTTCTGTTTAAAAATGGAACTGTTCACATTCATACTAAGTACCAAAGAGTATATAATCACTACGTTATACTAAGTACATAAGTTATGATGAAATACAATCTCCATGACAAATACTTCTATCATATTTTTTTTATTAATTCAATTTTAATTATAAATAATAATTATAAATAAAAAATACGGTGGGAACTGAATGCAAATTTTCTTTTTAATGGGCAACAAACTGTAACTTTATTAATTTGGAGTTGCCTGCAGGTTCGTTTTATCACCGCTCGCTATCAGCAGGGATCCACACACCTTGGAGGCGATCTGGTCGCGTACCGTGAGGTTCCAGAGGAAATTCTTCCCGCGAACACTTCGCTTGTGGAATGGTCTCCCTGCCGTGGTTTTCTCTAGGGACTACAGTATCGAGTGTAAGTATGTTTCAGCTCATCCGTGGTTTCAGTCCTTGTCAGTATTAAGAATATACCTACTATTTTTATAAAGACTATCTTGGATTAAGCTTTCCGTGTGTGTGTTTTCATGATATAGGTTTTTTTCATACCAATTGATATCAATTATTATGTCATTAATTACCCTTGACAGAAGCTGCCGCTAATTAAATCTAAGAAGTACCTAATTACCCTTGACAGAAGCTGCCGCTAATTAAATCTAAGAAGTACCTAATTATTATTGTCTGTACACAAAAAACCATAAAGAAACCCAATAATATAAGTATTCGAAAACAATTATAAATTAATTATCCTACTTTTCAACGGCTTTTCAATTTGCTCTGCATTTTCCTGATCTGAAGGTATACGAGCCCAATTCAAACTAAAATTAAAATTATTCTTTCAACAAAATCCGTTTTATCACATTGACGAGTTGTTCCTTCTCTGATTTGTAGGTGCGAGTGTGTCTCTAAGCTGTACCTGCTTATGTAGATGTACCTATGTTTTAGTTTAATTTAGTTAGTAGTTTGACATTTATCTAAATTATTGTGTTTTTTACTATGTACCGACCCTATGTATCTTGACTTGCCAATGTTATGCAATGTAACTTTATGGTTTAATAAATGAATATGAATATGAGCAAAATTTTTATGGAAATGCGTAGCCGATAACTATTTGTCCATATTTGTCGAGTGTTAATTGTAGAAACTACAATATTTTGCGTAAAGCGGAACGGAATTATTAAGGTACAGAGCAGCAAAAAATATTCATTTAAAAAATAAATATTTTAACCACATACTATGTTTTTTTTTTAAATTTTTGCCATCTATACTTTTAGAGGTAACAGCTTTAAAAATACCATATTTGATAGAAAAAAAGTTGGTAACCCAGTTAGGGTTACCAACTTTTTTTCTTTACCAACAACATATAATGAAAACACAAGTAGAGCTATTGTTGTAAAATAGTGTTTTTTAAGCTTAATTACCGTAGAAAATTTTCAAACAACCTTATTATCCCATAGTACAAGCTCTGCTTAATTTGGGGCTAGATAGCGCTCTGTGAAAATCCAGCAAAAAAAAATTATCAAGTTTAAAATATCCATGAAACAGCCTGTATAAAATAGGTAAACCAATCATATTCATTCATCATGTAAGTAGGTACCTGTTAACTGACTAAGCGGCATCGACGAGAAGGCGCCGCCGATTTACTTCAAAAATTGGTTATTGAAAATGTATCGATTACTGGATAAATATTTCAAGCCCACTTCTAAAATCAAATACTACGATACGTGTTTTAAAATAACGTCGTACATAAAGTCCTCCACATCGACCTTATAATAAATAAAATGCGCGCAAGAGTTTGTGAATGTACCTAACCTTGATGTAAATTATCAACATACGAGGGGGTTATCAATAATCATTCGGTCCTGTGGGGTTGCCAACGTACTTAATAATAAATTATCTTACGCAATTTTACTTCTGTATGCTAAATATTTTTGAATAACAATAAAGTACGTATCTTCTTCCTGCCCTTTCCCCACATTACGCGAGGTCGGCACAACATGTATTCCTCCTCCACATCTCTCTATCAGCCGTCATCTCCGTTGTCACTTCCCTCCTACCCATATACCCATTCTTCACACCGTCCATCCATCTCTTCTTCGGCCTTCCTCTACTTCTATATCCATCCACATCTAACACTCCTCTAATCACATGATTTTCTTCCCTGCGCGTGACATGCTCATACCACGCTAGCCTCTTACTCCTCAATTTTTCTATCACTGGTGCTAATTTTAAACTCCCTTTAATATAGTATAATTCCTCTTTCTCAATAAAGTACGAATATATACCTAATTTTGACAAGATTAAACAAAATGTAACATAAATGAGTTTTTATTTTTTTTAGACCTATGCCACAATCTGACAGAACCGATATCGAAATACGATTGAAACGATGTTAAAGTAAAGATGAATTAATTGCGTTGTTCATACTTTTGTTTGTGCAACTGTACTTTATTTTCTAGCCCCTGGAGCCAGTAATAAGTTTTTACTTGTAAAAAAAGTTGGCAACCCTGATGGTGTTTTCAGTTAAAAAAAAAATTAAATTCTTTTTTTAATTGATGATGATGATAGCCAAGCGCCCGACTCACCCGATGGCAAGTGATGGTGTGATCGAAGATGGAGCACGCTTGCCTAGAAAGAACTTATTCACTCTGGACTTGAAGACTCCGAGATTATAGTTTTTTTTTATTGGTTTGTATTTGTCTGTATTTTGAATTATGTTCATTTTAATGATTAATACTATGTAATAATGTACCTATAATGTGTATGATTATTGTTATGATTCAAATACAATTAATTCATTGTTCTGTCAATAAATTTATAAAAAAATACGTTTGTAATAACACCAAAGGCGTCACTCGCACGTCACATACTCGTACACCTGAAAACTGTGCAGGTACTGTAATTTTCTAGAAAAAAACTACAGATTCGATTAAATATTTAACGCTATGTATGCCAATAGTACTTTCGTAAATGTCATCATAATTTATAACAGCTTACCACTAGAAAGGAAAATTCGAGAAGGTACAGGTTTAGGAATTGTCTAAGAAAATGGTTAACAGGTTTTCTACAGTATTGTTACGCCGAGGCCGTTACAGAATAAGTAATAGTAAAGTCAGCTTCTCAAGTTATACCTACTGTGCACTAAAGTCCGTGCTACTGTGTCATAAAATGGGTAATACTTGGTATGGAACACATACCACGTTTTTACCTACAATTGCACAGATTAAGAAATAGTAGTTGGTCGAAATACCTACACTTTTCTAGTAACTAGTAGAAACATTGAGAACGTTCTGGAAATAATTCGTGGTAAGTGCGTAGAGACGCTCGAGGAGTGAGTCTGGATTTGGCTATACATGCGAACATTTCGCTGACTTTTAGTGTTTTATTTTGCGATAGTGTTGTGATTTAGTGTGTTCTGAATCCTTGTGATTAAGATCGTGTATTTATCATTTTAGTGTTGAATAAAAGTATTATTTTGGTTAGATTCATTTTAATTATTTTATCCCGAACCCTCAGCTCGTAACACTATTAAAGAATTTTTTTTGAAGTAAAACTTCACGCACGCTTGACTTGGGGAGTAAGCTGGTGATAGAAAGAGAGTGTTAAGTTTCGTATATTACTGAAGGGGCAAGAGAGAGAGAGGTGCGCGCGCACATTTTCTTTCTCTCTTCCTCTCATAGCCAGTGTATGAAATATATATCTTAGTCAGTAGTTCATTTACGAGTTTGCTAGCGTTACGCGAACGGTGCTTTCTTGATTAGTTTTCGTAATTTCATTTCGTTCTTGAACAATTTTATAAATTAATATTTTGTAAAAGAAGTTTTACTTCAGTCGTGTGGTCTAAAGCACACTCGTTTTTTGATAGGGTTTATGAATGATGCAGGTAACATTGAAACCTATCTAAAATACCTATTTGCATTGTTCTACCTACATAACTACTCTTAAGTTAGTTGTTGTTATTATTCTAAAATCTCTGCTGCGTAATTTATTTGTCTTTCTATTTATTTTGTTTTTTAATGTACGTCCGAAACGGATAAACTGTGCAAAATGTACCTAATATTTAAAATCTTTGTTGTACAAGAGTTCAACAATACAATATGTCTGATTCTGATTCATAGGAAATAGCGTTTTAATTTAACCCCATTTCCTTATACCCCATCCCTACTGTTGTGTAAGGGATGTATACGGGTCGTTAACCCCGTAACCGGGTCAACCAACTATTGCATAATCAAGACGCTAGCCCCATAAGCTATTGCTTGAAAGGTAGGTCTTGGAAACTGTCAAAAAGAGACTAAATTGTTACTTTTTACACGGTTTCAAAAAAGGAGGTTTTCAATTCGGTTGTGTTTTAGGGTTCCGTACCAAACGGTCAAACGGGACCCTATTACTAAGACTCCGCTGTTTGTATCTCATGAACCGTGATAGTTAGACAGCTGAAATTTTCACTGATGATGTATTTCCGTTACCGCTATAACAACAAATACTAAAAACAGGATAAAATAAATATTTAAGGGATGCTCCAATACAAGCAACGTGATTTTTATGCTCGTTTTTGCTTGATATTGATAACGGCAACAGGTAGATGCTTGAAATATTCACAGAATATTTAGTTATATATTCACTTTAAAAATAAATAATAAAATTAAAATAAAACTTAAGGGGGACTCCCATACAACTTTTGCTCTTTTATTGATCGAGCGAAGCGAGACCTCCAAATCAACTTGGCAAATGTACATATGTACGTATGTATGTTTCTTTGTCCGAGGATAACTTTCGAAGCGTTGATCCGATCATCGTGAAATTTGATACATAGGTAGGTAGACTAGGTAGTGATGGCACAATTTTGGTGTGACTAAATGACCTAAAAACGTTGGGGGGTTGTTGAGATACTGGGGTTCAAAAGGAGTAAAAATATGAGACTATTCGGTCAAGTGGGACGTCAAATGAAAGGTGTTCATGAGTACATTTCAATCCTGTTTTTATTTTTAGTTTAATCGTTGTAGTTTTTGAGTTATTACCCATAATAGAAACAAAACTTTGACAAAATTTACAGAGTACACCAGTGTCGCCACAATGCTGAAATTTGGTATTCGTGTAGCTTTAGTGACACAAATATTGGCAAAAGTCTAAAATCCAGAATAACTACAACTTCTACCCCAAAAAAGTGTAACCAATTAAAATGAACTCCCATTACCTGTAATTTGAATTTCGTGAATACGTAATATTTTAATATTCAAAGTTTACGAATAATATAATTTTTGTTTTTATGGGAGACTGGCGAGATCTCAGTTCGGGGCGAACCACTAGTATAGATAATGGTACGGAACCCTTCGTGCGCGAGTCCGACTCGCACTTGGGTAGTTTTTTTCCACCATAAGGCAATCTGTTGCTATAAGCACGAAGTCTGTTAAGGGCGCACTATACCTGGGGAGACGATAAATCGCTTATTTTGAAACAATGTTTTGTTCAACAAATTTTGTGATTTCAATTTGTAATTTATATATGTTATAGTTAAGGATACGTGCTAGAGCGCCTGTGTTGTGAAAACACGATTCCGTAAAATTTTCTCGATAGAAAAAAAAATCCAAAGATGACTCCAAATTTATCTTAAAACCGTTCTTATGCGATGAATACCACAATTTAGATCTTGAAACTTTGTACAGTAATTCTACACAACCTAAATAAGGGCACCTGTGTTTTAAATTTTGAAAATACCTTTTGATTTTATCATAAAATGAAAATATCTAAGTTTTGCACTAATGAAACCATTCGCTCCGGACGCCCGTTTCGCGATTCAGTCTGGCCTCGGCTTTCAGACGGGGTACCCGTGACGCTTGTCGCTCCAAACGAACACGTAATTCTTAGGTAGAATTTATATTTAGTTGGTTTTTGTAAAGACGCAGTAATGAGAAATAAACACAACAAGATAATGAAGGGACTGAATGATAAAAAACCCGGCAAACACATGAACCACGGCGAGATAGGACGTGCAGCGGCGCGCGGAGAAGCGGGGGTGAAATTCGAGTTTGGGCTGAGGTTTAGATGAGGTCAATACGTTGAACGTTTTTATCATGAACTACCATTTGGTAGGTATCTCTTATAAAGTTCAACGCATTGACACCAATGATATCAATTGGACAAACAATTTTTCTCGTTCTCAGCAATTAGAGCGTAGTTTCACAATTATAGCCCGATAGTAGCTGTTGTGATGACTTTTAGTCTTTTAGTAATACTTCTCTCCATCGCCTTTTTTAGCTATAACCGCTCATTATTGCGGATCTTATACCGAAGTTGGCGAAGGTATGCCTAGAATACTGCGAGGGATTAGATTAGGACTAATCCTTTATTTGATCCTTGATTATCCTTATACAGTTATTCCATTATTACTGTTTAATCATTATTTAGCATGTACATAGGTATTTAGTTAATTTTATATAAAACTTACTTTTTATTTCTGTTGAATGCTTATAACTTAAATTTTTATATTTTGTAATTTTGTTTTTATTGATTTATGTACACACGGCTACACATCAAGCTATATAATTCCAGTATAAGCTGACCTCTCTTTCTACGAAATGCCTACACAGTGCGAGGTCAGCTTATACTGGAAATGTATAGCTTGATGTGTAGCTGTGTGTCCTAGTAAGGTGCGTTGGGGTAAGATCGTAAATGGGGGAAGACCGTATTTGTTAAATATATTCCGAATTAGTAGTTATTTTTCTAATCTGGCAACATAGCGTGAAATGCCATTTTGTATTGCCTCGCGTCCCAGTCCGTGTTGGTGGTTCCGACACATAGCTGTTTTTTCAAATAATACATTTTTGAGTTATCAGGATATGTGGTGTCTTTTGATATTTCTGTAGGTTAAATAGGGTTGTAGGCTGAGATCCGGGCTTTCCCCAAGGAGATATTAATAGGTGAAGTTCGGACTAAAATAATCCGATCATAAACTGGAATGAAAATGCATGTGGTTGTCAAACTTTATTTTAATTCGAACTTTAACCTTCATGTTTTGTGGTGTTGCAATCTATCGTTATGTAGCTGAGCTGGTTTATAAACAAAACTTCTTATGAAGTTGTTGTTTATTTTGTTTATTTTATAACGTGAATTTCTTGCTTTTAATTAAGTTTTATTAAAATATTATTGTTAATAGATTATTAAGATGCCTTTTATGCGCCGAACATAAAATTGTGTATTTTATATAGATAATTCGTTTATAAATATATGGTCTGTACTTATTAAAGTATTTTCTTTGTAGGGTCATAATGCCGCGTCAATGCGACAGAAAGTCACTGCGGGCAACATCGTATTCGCAGGAGGATTTAAGATGTTATTTTAATGTCTAAGGACAAATAGTTGGTCTCAATACCTAAGACTGATTAGTAATATAAATCAGCAGTTTAATAAAAGTTTGATCAACAACAAATTGTAAAGTTTTATTGATATATAAAATAAATAAATAAATAAACATTGCTGGACATTTCACACAGCGCTATCTAGCCCCAAACTAAGCAGAGCTTGTATTATGGGAACCAGATAACTGATAGAATACTTATATACATTTTTTTGTAAATACATACTTATAATATATAGGGAAACAACCAGACAGGGAACAAATATTTGTAGATCATGCAAACATTTGTTCCGCGGCGGGAATCGAACTCGCTACCTCCTGCGTCTCAGCCGGCTGTTCGCCCACTGCGCCACGGAGGTCGTACATATAAAAGTATAACCTACCCAGGCTTCAATCTGCTTATAGATAAATAGTTTTGACTGAAAGAAAATCTTATCAGGATCAGGAACACGAAAGTTTGAGAGCCACGGCAATTTGAGATTTTGTCTAGTGGGGTAAGATCGGACTTCGGAAACAAAAAAAAATACTGTTTCAGGTGACTTTTTACAATATCCAAATTTCCAAGGATAATCTTGTAGAACGTATAAAAACGGATATTCTCTTTCTATGAACTCTGTGTTCTAAGCCTCAATGGCGATATTAGAAGGTAAATCTTTACCCATGAATGTCCGATGTTTCACAAGGTTTTAAAATTTTATTCTAATTTTAAAACCCCGATAAATAGTAGTTGTTTCATTCATAACTACATAAAACACATTTTATCTATAGCTTATATATTTGCAATCAATTTTCACTATAATTTATTGTGCTAACTATTGTAACTTTCGTGCAAAATAAATTTTGCCAAACTCTTCCAAATACAACTAAAAACCGTCCGAACTTACCCCAACGCACCTTAATAACGCTTTGGTTTTTGTAAACTGTTATGTTATTTCTGTAGTATTATACGAATTTGACTTAACGCGCCGGCGAAGACTGAGCGCAACTTCAATTCGGCCACGTCAAAAACTTCGGCCTGAATATCGCTATCCCTGTTTAGTGACGAAGTTTAGCCACGCAGAGCGACAGTGATAGCAATAGAACGATTCTAAATTTGATTAGATTTTGACCGTGTTCCGTAATACCAAAAATGATGACTGAAAACTTGTTGTATTTTTCTCATTGTGTTGTTATTCTGTAACTAGACGATATAATCTATGTTTCCATGACTAGGATACGTAAGATGTTGTTATTTTTATTACGAAACAATTAGGTTGAAAACAGGTCTTTTATGACGTAAAAACATGCAGAATGCGATACGCTTCTATTTCATTTTAGGTAAGTATTTTTATCTAATATAAGGTTGGGAACCTAGATAAATACTATTCAAATTAAAATAATACCTTATTAAGGTAGAAATATGATCCAATTAGAAATTATCTTGGTAGTACGTGTTGTATGGGCGATTGTCCCTCCGGTGCCCCCTTAATATTTTCTTATTTCTCATTATGTTGTAGGTTATCATTATTTTCCAAGAACCTTTAAATAAAATCATACGTGTTTGTTTTATCTGACGAAGTGAGATTGTTTTAGACAAATTTTAATAATGTTTTTGGGATTGCGGCATATCTTCTTTTCTAATATATAAAAATCTCGTGTCACGGTGTTTGTGGTCGCACTCTTCTCAATTTTTTTATGATTAATGTTATTCAAGTGAGGGTTTCTCAAAACATAAAAAATTACTTCTCGAAAAAAAACTGAGTTATATTAAGTTATACTAAGTAAACTACTAGTTATAATAACAAATTTTAAAGAAAATCGACTATGTAAGAGTACACTTATGACATTATTATTATTAGCCCACTGTGTCCCACTGCTGGGCAAAGGCCTCCCCCCCATTCTTTCCAGACACTTCTTTCAAGCGCTAAGATGGTCCAATCCGCTCGGAAATTAGTGAGCTCATCCCTCCATCTCTTCTTTGGTCTGCCACGACGTCTTCGGGCTGTGTCGGGGTTCCACTCGGTAGTGAGCTTAGCCCACTGATCACCCGACATACGGCATAAATGACTAGCCCAGTCCCACTTGAGTTTGGCCGCTTTCTTAGCTATATCTACGATTTGTGTTCGCGAGCGCAGCTCGGTCCGAGAATGCTGCGCTACATTGCACGTTGGCAAACCTTGAGTTTATACTTTTCGATGTTAGTCGAAGACCAGGTCGACTCACCATAAGTAAGAACGGGGAGGATGCATACGTCCATCAACTTTCGCTTGAGCGAAAGAGGAAGGTTCCCCGTCATCAAATCTCCCATCACACTTAGGACATACCTACGTTTTTTTTTTATTTTATAAGGTAGGTATGTAATTGTATGCAAGATGTCATGAAATCAGGGGTATAAGGATGCCATTATCCCATCAGCTCTGTCTGACCCCACGTGCATAGGTATACAACTATTCTCCAATAAAGATAATCGCAGTTTGTTTGTACCTACCTATTTATATGTACTTTTGGTAGAATTGCAGCCAAGGTCTGCCAATAAATCCATACTTATATTATAAACTAGCTGACAAATCTGCAGCTTCGCATGCGTAGTTTTTTAATAAAAGCATTACCCTCCTTCTACGCAGTTGGGTAAAAAGTAGCCTGTGTCACCCGGGGATAGTGTAGCTTCCCAACAGTGATAGAATTTTTTAAAACGGTCCATTAGTTTCGGAGCCTATTCAATACAAACAAATCTTTCCTTTTTATAATATTACGAAGTTTTTTGCAGATTATGGATATGTTCTTTAATATTGTAGATCATACTTTTGTTCTATCATCAATAGTTTCCGCAGCGCATGCGACGAAAGACGTTTTAGGGCACTTTTTTACACCTTGGGTTACGTTACTTAAGCTAAAACTTAAGTAACGTAACCCAAGGTGTAAGAATCCCTAATCTTTTCTGTCACTAATGTCACTCATCTCGCGTGCTCTTTTAACCATGCAATAACCAACACTTTCCCCTGGCTTGCGATCCCTTTGTCCTATGAGGACGAACCTGGTGTCCAGGTTCGTCTCGTGGAGGTGGAGAGGACTGCGTAGTCTGATTGATATAGGTAGGTACAAATTTTCCGAAAAAAATCAGATCCGTCCATACATAACAACGCTACAGTAAACTTCCCCCTTTTGGATTTTTTTTTCGCAACATCTTGCTTGTGTAGAATGAAGTACTTAGTGTGCCTCTCAAATTTGATTGAAATCCGTCGATAAATATTATTGATCGAGCGAAGCGAGTTCTCTAAATCAAGTTGGGCAAATCAGCGTTGTATGTATGTATGTTTGTTTGTCCGAGGATAACTTTCGAAGCGTTCATCGATCATCGTGAAATTTAATACGTAGGTAGGTAGTGATGTCACAATTTTGGTGTGACTAAATGAAATAACATGTACACCAATGACCCCACAGTGTTGTAATTTGATATGCGTGTAGCTTATGTGTCACACATATAGGCAAAAGTCTGAAATCCAGAGTAATTCAATTCAAAAAAGGATAACCACATTACATGAACTCCCATTACCTGAAATTTTAATGAAACTGTTGGTCAAGTTATTTGGTTATAATTTCGTGACACTATGTTGATAGTCAAAGATTACAAATAATATTTTTTTTTTGTTTTAATCGGAGACTCGCGAGATTTCAGTTCGGAGCGAACCACTAGTTACATCGTAATAAAAAAGTTTTTGCTATGATCATCGATATAACTAATTGTATGTTTTATACCTAACCTACTAGTAGCCACGTGGTCCCCGATTATCCAATAAAGAAGCGGCGCAGCTCGTACATTTGCAACCAAGGTCGATCAATTGATCTTGTCAGACACAATGCAACCTATTATCCCAATGCTGGGATTGTGTTCAGCGGTTCAGGGCTAATAATAGTTCGTTAAGCACTCTGCGTAGCCTGGTTGCTCTTAACTACTGATTTCTGGGTCTTCCGCTACCTACAAGGCTAGCATAACAGCTATTCTATACTATATTCTGTATAAATAAATATTGCTGGACATTTCACCCTATCTAGCCCCAAACTAAGCAGAGCTTGTACTACCCAAACTAACCAGATAATTGATAGAATACATAAATACTTTTTTTGTAAATACATACTTATAATATATAGAAAAACAACCAGACCCGGAACAAATATCTGTAGATCATGCAAACATTTGTTCCGCGGCGGGAGACAAACCCACAACCTCCTGCGTCTCTGCCGGCTGTTCGCCCACTGCGCCACGGAGGTCGTCAATATAATATTATAAAGAGGAAAGATTTGTTTGTTTGTATTGAATAGGCTCCGAAACTACTGGACCAATTTAAAAAAATTATATCACTGTTGGGAAGCTACACTATCCCCGGGTGACATAGGCTACTTTTTACCCAACTGCGCAGAAGGAGGGTAATGTTTTTATTGAAAAACTACGCGTGCGAAGCTGCCGATTGGTCAGCTAGTAGTTTATATAATGCAACACGACATTAGTTGCATACCTACAGTCTTAAATAAATAAGGATATAAGATATACCTAGTCAGGTCATAAATTCTGTCACATGTTTAATATAAAATAATTGAAACAAGTTTATTCATTATGTAACCATTTATATACCAAAATGAACTTAACAAAACATAGATTCTTATGACACTAAAGTTTATTCAAAATGACCTCCGTGATTTTGAATACAGGCCTTCAATCTGCGCGGCCAGTCGTCTATCGCAGCACGAACGAGGTCCATGTCAATATCGGCGGCTGCCTTAATCAAGGATATCTTGAGTGACTCCAAATTGGGATGAGGCTTTGAGCACGCCTTTTCCTCCAAGTGTTGCCATATCTTGTAATCTAACGGATTCAAATCTGGACTGGAGGAGGGCCAGTCTTCGTGCCGGATGAAGTCGATTTCACGCGCCGCCAGCCAGTCTTGTGTGCTCTTCGCTCTATGAGCTGGCGCCGAATCTTGTTTGAATACCCAGAGCCTGTTATTGAACATGGTATGAGAAACAGGTTCCACAAGGTTCGTCAGGACTGTTTTTTGATACACAACTGCATACGTTTTTACACCTTTCTCACAAAAATGTACCTCTGTTAAGCCCCAATAAGAAACTCCCAACCATACCATGAGCGAGGATGGAAAATGACCTCGTTGGACACGCAGAATACGGTTGCTCGCTTCTTTACTACTGTGTGCGTACACCTTATCATTTTGTTTGTTGTAGCTCTCTTCTACGGTAAAAATTTTTTCATCCGTAAAAAGAATTTCCCGATATTTTTTTCCCGCGTACCGCTTCTACAAAGCGCGGCATCTCTTCAGTCTCAGGTCCATTAGACGAGCATTCAAACGATGTCCTGTTTTTCTTCGATATGCCCGAAGCCCTAAGTCTTCATTTAACACCCTTTTCACCGTGGTTCTGCTTAACCCCATCTGAAGGGCCAACAGTTTCTGCTTACGTTTGGGATTTCTTTGAATTCGCGCCTTCACAGCTTTTATCACTGCTGGAGTCCTAACAGACCGAGGGCGACCACTTCTTGACCTGTCATCTACACTAGAGTCTTCATTGTATCGTTTGATGGTGCGATAAACGAATCTTTTGGTTATATTAAAATTTTTCAGTATGTCAAAAATTTGAATTGGCGCGTAACCGCAACGATGCAACGCAATAACTGCAACACGGTCTTCTTTAAGCGTCCACTCCATATTTAAAAATGAGTAAAATTCTAAAAAGTATACATTTTTATTTTCATGAACAATTCGAAATTCGAATTCTATAAACTTTTTTGTGGCCAGCATTCTAAAAGAAAAGATTTTACTGTGTGACAATACTTATGACCTGACTAGGTATATAAGGAATCGTAATCTAACGGACGTGTACCCTGTAACTTTATCTCTACTGAAGAAAAGTAGAATGTACCTACCTAATAATAATAAATGTAGAGTAGAAACTTATAGCGGTCGTGTTTCTACGTCATTTTACTCTACTTTATTTAGAAAACTTTCGTGATTGATTTCAATCATTATTATAAATACGGGATTTATCACGTACCGTCTTATCGGTGATTCGCCCGACAATGTTTTGGTTCAATTCGTCAACCATCAAGGTGAGTGCGATCCGCTCCGAATAACGTCTCGCCTCGCACTCGCACTTCATTTTTCTTTCAATAGCTTTGTGACGTCACATATCAAAATCTAAAATACTAAAGCGCGAAATTTATACCTTAACATAAAACTTAAAAATATTACTAACTCGATCTATATTTATAACATTTATGTAAGGTTTTAATTTGATCACTTCTAAATATAAAATTTCAAAATATATGACGTCACACAAGTGTGACCACCTGTGACAGAGGGCGTGGGGGGGGGGGGGGGACATAAAAAACCCAAAAACTTGCGTGACGTAATAAGGGATGGAAGGTGGAAGGGGCCACGTGTTGTAAATGTACGCGAAATCTGGTTATTGGTACCCTCAGTTTAGAAGCTAGTCACGATTTAAAGACTGCAGCAAGCAACTCTAGGCACTCTAGCCTCTTTTTGCCGAGGCAAGAGCTGAAACACAAAACTGTGATGCGATGTGTGTCTGTTCAAAATCTTGCAGTCGGTCAACTCTTGTATAAAACTGCTAATGGTACCATATGATTTACGACTGATCTCGCTTTCGAGGCTCATCGATGCTGGTAAATAATAAAAAACCGGCCAAGTACGAGTCGGACTCGCGCACGAAGGGTTCCATACCATTATCTATAAAAAAGGCAAATCACGTTTGTTGTATGGGAGCCCCCTTTAAATATTAATTTAATTATTTATTTTTAAAGTGAATAATATAACTCAATATTCTGTGAATATTTCAAGCGTTTACCTGTTGCCGTTATCAATATCGAGCAAAGAAATCACGTTTGTTGTATAGGAGCCCCCCCCCCCCCCCCCCTTAAATAATTATTTTATTCTGTTTTTAGTATTTGTTGTTATAGCGGCAACAGAAATACATCATCTAAGTATCACGGTTCGTGAGATAGAGCCTGGTGACAGACAGACAGCGGAGTCTTAGTAATAGGGTCCCGTTTGACCCTTTGAGTACGGAACCCTAACGAGTAAAAAAATCACGTTTGTTGTATGGGAGCCCCCTTAAATATTTATTTTATCCTGTTATTATTATTTGTTGTTATAGCGGCAACAGAAATACATCTTCTGTGAAAATTTCAACTGTCTATCACGGTTCATGAAATACAGCCTGGTCACAGACGGACGGACAGACAGACAGACAGTGGAGTCTTATTAATAGGGTCCCGTTTTACCCTTTGGGTACGAAACCCTAAAAACGGATTACAGTATAGCATACGTACACACGGCTACACATCAAGCTATACATTTCCAGTATAAGCTGACCTCTCATTCTACGAAAAGCCTACACAATGCGAGGTCAGTTTATACTAGAAATGGCTTGATGTGTAGCCGTGTGTTTTTCATTCTACCGTAATTCAAACAAACATACAAACAGCCAACATCTTTGTTGCAAGAAAGGCTAACACAGATTAGGTACCTATTTACTTGAGTCTAAATTAAATATCAGCTCAGGCTCCAAGACAATGGAAAGGAGGTCTTGTCAATATTTCATTTACATCTTGTGGCGAAAACTATGCAAATATTTGTACCCACATACTGTAACGTCTGTTTCTCGGGGAGACCACGGATCTCCCCTTTTCTAAGATCTCTACCGCTGACTACATTCAGTCTCATCACATTCTATAAATATTAGGGTATTTATCGCGTAATTAGCTTATTATTTAATAACCCGACGTTTCTACTGTGTTGCAACAGCTGTGGTCGCGGCAGACTGGGGTACCTACTTGGAGCTACGGTCGAGAAGAGAAGACAGCTGCAGGAACTACCCTCACTTGCTCTTCAGAATTAGAAAAGTTTACACTCATATTACGACACACTACACTAACCTATGGTATTAATTAAGTACAGTGTGCAGTGAGCGCGAAAGTTTAAAAAAATATATAAACATGCTTTTAGACTAGGGTTGCCATAAATCCCCAAGGCCCCGTCGGGACATTTACAATTAGGAGTCCTTTTTTTGTATACAGCGTGTAACATAAATCATGGAAAAAAATTATAGGTATTATTATGTCATACACATCTGTATCTCTAGCTAGATGTAAGGAACCTACACACCTGAAAAAAATACCTAAAATAGATGATAGATTGTGTAGTGTAGATGATACATAATAGAAAATCTGATCCAAATAGCACAATTAAGAAGAAAAAAAATATTTAAAATTTGCATTAAAATAAAAAAGTCGTCTGTTTGCGCGTCCTGCGCGGCGCGCTCGATTATGTATGTCGGGACATTTTAGAGTTTGTCGGGACGTCGGGACACCACTGTTAAAAACGGTGACATGTCCCGACGTATCGGAACGAATGGCAACCCTATTTTAGACTTACGGTAGAGACTAGAGTGCTTGGGTTGGTAGACTACCTATTGCACGGTAATAGGAACACAGAACGGTGGACCACCCACTTATCTATTTTGTGATAAGTGGGTTCTATTCTGAAGTAACTATCTACTTCTCTGTTCATCATCATGTAAGGGTTATAAGCGTACCTATCTTTTAAATATTCGCGCGCACACCATAGACTGTCGGTCGCATGCCGTTTACTAGATGGGCTATCGTGATTGGCCAATGAGAACAAAGGAACGGTATGCGACCGACTGGGCTGCGTGGAGAAAAGAATGAATTGAGTTGACTGAACGAGGGCTTCGTGATAAAATAAATAACCATCAAAGATTTAATACTTAGGTTATACAAATTACTCTTATACAAATTACCTACTTAGTTTTGTGTTTTAACCTTCCGGAACATGTGAAACCCCAAATTCGGCTTCAACCTACCCGCAAGCACAGCGTAGAAAACTCCTCATCACCAAGTCATTCATCATCAGAACTAAACTTGGAAAAGGAGTCGGCGCTCCATATTGCAGCTGCTGTCTCTGGACCGACTCCCGCTCATGCTAAGGCCAGTGGCATACTAAGTGGTTGCTACGATTTCAATCACCCAACCCTAAGATATCTGTAGGCTGTTTAGTTTATTTAAATTAACCCCTTATTTTGTTTATTTACTAAATATTAATGGTAACTATCTATCTTGGTTTTCTTCTACTCATCTCGCTGGTAGTATAAACCTGTAGAAATGTTTCAATCATCCACAACCTGACTTCGCCGACTGCTGGGTATATAGGCCTCCCCAAGTTTGTGCCATCCGCCACGATCCTGCGCTAGTCTCACCCATTGACGGCCCGCGACTCTAACGATGTCGTCCACCCATCTCGCTGCCGGACGTCCTACCTTTCTACAGTCATTCCTCGGCCACCATTCAGTCGCTACCCTGCTCTACCTGTCATCACCACGTCTTGGCAAGTATCCCGCCCGCGTTTGAGCTCTATAACTCGATTCCCAACGTCATTGTTTTTAAATTATGTGCGTTATATTGTGTATAAAATAAATGTATTTTTCGTACCACTTGCTCAAAAAAGTGACATTTTATGCCACAAAAAGCGAACATAACAATAGTCATTTTTAATCTGTTAAAAACAAGGAAATAAAATTGTACTGGATTTCATTCATCCTCTAGGGGGAGAATGAGATTTAGGAATACTTACCGAAATTTATACTGAACTACATCTGTGTTTATACCATTGAGTTTGTATATAAAGCATTATACATCTTTTTGAAAAAGGAATACGCATTTATTATGCAGTTATGATTATTAAATAAAATTACGAAAACCGACGTGGTCGTATGAGCTTGCTGCCTTTGCTTTTCCGACAAAAAAATATTAGTCTAGGAATTTGTCGCGTTTTTGTTTTCTTCAAATACATAAACGTTAAGTTTATTTTAATTTATTTTTATAAATAAGTTAATGTTATAAAAATATGTTACATATACCTAATCCTACATATTTGCCGACCTGCACGATTCTATTATTTACGACATAAAATAGAGTCAAAGTGCATCGACGGAATCAGCCGACGCTGCACTATTGCAACACGCCGGACACCGCCGCACGTCATCGGAGCCGAGCCCCGCGCACCGCGTCGCCGCCGGCTTCACTTCGGTTCACACATCGAACCAGTCAAGTAGTTATAACTTAGTTCGTAAAATCTATATTGTAAAATCCTGAATAAATTAGTATTCCAGAATCGGTTTTTTTTAGGAACCCCGGGCGTCGTTCCTATATTTGGCGCAGGCGGTAGGATAATCCGGGTCATTCCAGGAAATCCAGGAGGAAAATCCAGGAGTGATAGACTTTTCAAGGTCGAGCCGGGTCATCCACACTCAGGCGTTCGCCGGGAATCAAGAAATCGATTACCTCCCAAGAAGTACCGAGATGCAGATTATGTAAGTCCACTGAATTTTCTCCAGTACTTGCTTTCCTTCCTAAAATTATGTCCTTTTTTTTAACTCATAAATTTTTCGATCAAGAAAATTAACGAGTCTTATGAGTAGTAGAAACAGTTTAATTGATAGTAATAGGGATTTAGAAAATTTAGATATTAGTACCGATAGTAGTAATTTCAGTTTAAGTAGTTTTTCTGAAAATAGCACAATGACTACCAGCTTAGATAGTATTTGCAAAGCTCTACGATTGGTCCCAGAATTCGATGGGAATCCCAATGTGTTAGTTAGATTTGTTAATTTGTGTGATCAGTTAGTAGCTACATACGGAATAGACGGAAATCCTTTAAATAATTCGGGATTATTAAATGGTATTCTTAATAAAGTCGTGGGCGCAGCAGCACGACAGATCAATGCGAACGGCATCCCGAATGATTGGAGTAGCATCCGTAATTCTCTCATAAATAATTTTGCTGATCAGAGAGACGAAACAGCCCTCTACAACGATTTGGCGATTTTAACACAAGGTTTTAGCACCCCTCAAGAATTTTATGAGAGGTGCCAAAATCTTTTTAGCACAATCATGACTTATGTGTCCTTGCATGAATCCTTGCCTACTACCATAGATGCTAAGCGGGAATTGTATAAAAAACTAACCCTCCAAGCCTTTTTACGCGGTTTGAAGGACCCTCTAGGATCACGCATTAGGTGCATGCGTCCTGAAACAACTGAAAAGGCTCTGGAATATGTGCATGATGAAATGAACACTATGTATATTCAGAGTAGGAATGTGTATTTTCCTGATAAGAAAATAGGTGATAGTCAGAGAAACCAATTTGATAATTTTAAAGTGCCCAATCAAGTTTTTCAGCCCTTCAGGCCCATGAATTTTAATATGCCTTCAGGGCCTAGCTCACAGTCTTTCAGACCACAGTTTTTACAAAGGCAGCCCCCATCATTTAAAACGCCTTTTAACCAGCCGAGAATGCCTTCACGCACTCAACAAATATTCAGTGCTCAGCCGCAAAATTATCAGCGTGGCTTTCAAATGCCTCCTAGGCCGCAACCCTCTTTTCATGGCCCTAAGCCTATGAGTGGTGTATCACACTTTGTCACTAGGGACAGACCGACACCAGCGGGACCCAGTGGTTGGAACTGGGCTAAGCAAGGCAATCCACCCCCTTCCAATTATTTTAAAACTAAAGATGTTAATGTAAATGAGTGTTTGACTTATGACTGTGACGGTTATGAATACTATGACTATGGTGACTATGACTATTACGACGATTATTACAACGAATATTACAACTACCCCACTGACTATGACTATCCCTGCCAACCAAATAGCAGTGTTAGTGTACAGGAAGTAGATGACGAACAACCCCAGCCTGAGTCGAAAACCGAGGATTTTCACAAAGTTACGACTATAAAAAAAGTCAAAATAGAATTAAATTTACAGACTCAGAGACAGTTACCCTATATTCATATAGCAAACCCTCCATTAAATTTTCTCATTGATACAGGCGCGAATCAATCATTTATTAGTCCAGAGGCTGTGGAAAATTATTTCTCACATGTACCCCTTAACTACGATCCATTCGAAGTTACAAACGTTCACGCTACTAGTAGAAATGAGTATTCTATAACTCTTCCATGCTTTTCAGAATTTAAAGATTCGGAAAATATTAAGTTATTCGTGTATAGGTTTCACAATCATTTTGACGGGTTAATAGGTATGGATTTATTAACCAAATGGGAAGCTAAACTCGACCTTAAAGATTTAGTGCTTATTACCAAAACCGCAGTGAACCCTATTTGCTTTTATAACTCGCGAAACTTGAATCTTTACGAAGATATCATACCAGCAGAATCATCAAAATTGGTTAGACTACCGATTAACGCCCCGGACGGCGAAGTTTTTATTCCGGAACAGATTATTTGTAACTGTGTGATTAGCGAGTGCTTAACCACAGTTAGTAAAAGCCGTGGTATAGTAGAGGTTTTAAATAACACCCAGAACGATATAATTTTATCGTTAGATCACGCGACGCAAGCGACCGTATTCACTATGGAGTGCACGCGCACCGAATCTATTACGTCACGCGCTAGGGATGTTACCGCGCGATTGCGAACTGACCATTTAAATGCAGAGGAAAAGGCCAACTTACTCGCCCTTTGTTCTAATTACGCCGATGTATTTTATATCGAGGGTGAAGCGTTAACGTTCACGAATAAAATTAAGCATAAAATTAGGACTCATGACGAAATACCCGTTTACACAAAGAGCTATCGTTACCCTTACATACATCGTGAGGAAGTCCAGGATCAAATATCAAAAATGTTAGACCAGGGTATTATCCGACCATCGGAGTCTGCGTGGAGCTCACCTATTTGGATTGTTCCGAAGAAGATGGACGCTTCGGGTAGACAAAAATGGAGATTAGTGATAGACTTTCGTAAGGTTAATGAAAAGACTATTGACGACAAGTATCCCATTCCCAACATCAACGACGTACTTGATAAGTTAGGGAAATGTCAGTATTTTACGACACTAGACTTAGCATCGGGATTTCACCAAGTTGAGATGGATCCCGCCGACATACATAAGACAGCATTTTCCGTGGAAAATGGGAAATTTGAATACTTAAGAATGGCCATGGGATTGAAGAACAGCCCTAGCACCTTCCAACGTGTCATGGACAACGTCCTTCGAGGCCTAAATAACGTAATTTGCCTCGTATACTTAGATGACATCATAGTTTTTTCCACGTCACTACAGGAACATATGGTAAACCTTGAAAAAGTATTTCAGAGACTAAGAGAATCTAATTTTAAAATTCAACTCGATAAATCAGAGTTCCTCAAACTCGAGACCGCATACCTAGGACATGTTATCACTAGAGAAGGAATTAAACCTAACCCCGATAAGATTTCTGCAATACAGAAATATCCTTTACCTAAAACTCCTAAAGAAATAAAATCATTTTTAGGTCTTATCGGTTACTACCGTAAATTCATTCCCGACTTTGCCAGGATAACTAAGCCCTTAACGCAGTGTTTAAAGAAAGGTAGAAAGATTACATTTGACTCTGAATATGTTAATAGCTTTGAAAAATGTAAAACTCTTCTGACAAACGACCCCATATTAAGATATCCTGACTTTGACCGTGACTTTATTCTTACGACCGATGCATCTAATTTTGCTATAGGTGCAATTCTTTCGCAAGGTCCCTCGGGCTCCGATAAGCCCATAGCGTACGCATCACGTACTTTAAATGAAAGCGAGATAAACTATAGCACCATAGAAAAAGAATTACTTGCTATCGTGTGGGCGACAAAGTACTTTCGTCCTTATCTCTATGGCCGTAAATTCAAAATCTTTACCGACCACAAACCCTTACAATGGGTTATGAACTTAAAGGAGCCTAACTCTAAGTTGACTAGATGGAGACTTAAATTAAGTGAATATAACTTTACTACCGAACATAAGCCCGGTAAGAAAAATACCAACGCCGATGCTCTCTCTCGCGTTGAGATCTGTAACGAAGAGACTAACTCTATGGCCGGTAATACATCAGAAGTACCACCACCTATCCCCAACGACTCTGACTCAAGAACAGAGACTGTACATACTTCCGACGAAAACCCTATCCTTGAAATTCCCTTGACTGACGAGCCCTTGAATAAATTCAATCGTCAGCTTATCATGACGATAGTAGGTGACGTCAAGAAGCGCGCGTCAGCGACCAAGCCATTCGACACTCACACACGTACTTCCGTACAGTTATCTGAATCTAACTTAGAACAAGATTTAATTAATGTTATAAAGGAGTATGTAAACCCTAAAATTAAGACAGGTATGCTTATTAACCCTCCTTTAGGTATGTATAAGATCCTCCCTATTTTACAGGATACATTCAAAAGCTCATGTATGAAATTGGTACTTGCAAAAAAGGAACTTGAAAATGTCAAAGAATATCTCAGACAGCAGGAGATCATTCGTAATTACCACGAAGGTAAAACTAACCATCGCGGCATTAACGAATGCTACCTAGCCCTTTCAGCCCGTTACTACTGGCCCCGAATGAAAGATCACGTGACCAAATTCATAAATGATTGTACGATTTGCGGACAAGCTAAGTACGATAGACATCCCATTAGGCCCAAGCTCAATATAGTGCCACCAGCTACAAGGCCCTTTGAGATAGTGCACATGGACAGCTTCACTGCCCAAAATGAGAAATACGTTACTTTAATAGACGTTTTCTCAAAGTATGGTCAGGCCTACCTACTTAGAGACGGCACAGCGCTCAGTGTAATACAGGCTTTATTAACATTTAGCACGCATCATGGCTTACCGCTCACTATTATCACAGATCAAGGTACTGAATTTACTAATCAGATGTTTTCAGAATTTTGTAAGGTTCATAAAATCATTCATCATCAAACCTTAGCACATTCACCTAACGCTAATGGAAATATAGAACGTTTTCATTCGACTTTACTTGAACATCTGCGCATTTTAAAATTAAAACAAAAAGATCAGCCCGTTATCAATTTAATGGCATACGCTTTGATTGCCTATAATAGTTCGGTACATAGCTTCACTAAGTGTAAACCATATGACCTCATACTGGGACATACTGACCCACGTGACCCAACTGACATCGACATTACAGGACATTTGTTACAACAATATTCACAATCCCACAGAGAGCAGATGATACAAGTCTATGATCTCATAAACGAGACATCTCTCGCTAATAGGACCGCGATTATTGAAAATCAGAATAAAACTCGCGAATCCGAGGTTGAGTACCAACCCGACCAACAGATTTTTATCAGTAATCCTTGTGCTAGTAGATCTAAGCTCGCACCTAGATACACACAGGATACTGTTTTAGCTGACCTTCCTATTCACATCTATACATCTAAGAAAAAAGGTCCCATCGCGAAGAATAGGTTGAAACGAGTCCCTAAGACAGCGAAATTGTTACAGGATGCTGACCCTGTTGCTGTCACTCCTGACTCTAATACAGACTCACGGACAGGAGATAAAACTTGAAGGACTTGGAGACGGACCAGGACTTTTACCCTTCAAACTAGGACCCATGCGACTAACAACTCATTATCATACGTTTTTACAATACATTGAACTAAAAGAAATAGACTCTAACATTACCTTAGTAAGGTTGCAACTCGCTGAAATAAAAACCAAGGTAGATAATTACACGTACGCAGTCTACGAAACTCAGCTAGATCACTTAAATAACGAATTAAATAACGCAGAGCTTCAATTAAAAACTTTAGAGCCAACTCGTTTTAGAAGAGGTTTAGTAGATAGCCTTGGATCAGTTATTAAGAGTATTACAGGGAATCTAGATTATACAGATGCTGTAAAATACAATGATGCCCTTTCAGTTCTAAGAAAAAATCAAGATAAAATCGTTTCAGAACATAATCATCATATCAGTCTCAGTCGAGATTGGATGGATGAACAAAATAAAATTATTGCTAAAATCGTAGATAATCAAGTTAAAATAAATAAAACATTGCTGATGCTAATTGACCCCGATTCGTATCCGCGACACGAGTTAATTAAACTAGCTAAATTCGCACAAATATTGGCGATAACTAGCAACAACATAGGTAGCTTAGTAAGTGAAATAAGTAGGTTAGAAAATGCGCTAGCATTTTGCAAGGCTTCGCAAACTCATCATTCGATGATAGGTATAGAAGTAATGAAAAATATGTTAGGTAAACTGAAAACTTTTTACATTAAAGATCAGTTATTAGACTTAGAAATTAGAGAATACTACGACGTTATAAAACCAGCATCGTTTTATAACGGAGATCAATTAGTTTTTGCTTTTAAGTTTCCCGTGGTATCACCACTAGTTTATACTTTATATAAGTTGGTTATAGTTCCGAATAAAAATAGGCAGGCTGTCATCCCACCTTTCCCATTCCTCGCAATTACTGGAAATATTCACGTGTACATAGAGGCTGAATGCCTGAAATTAGGTACGAGGTACATCTGTGAAGATCAACTCAACCATCAACTGAAGTCTCAACCTGACTGTATCAGCAACATCATCCAAGGAGAAATGACCAAAGGAAAACCCTGCGAGATGACTACTATCGATCTGATGAAACCCGCCATGGAAAAACTGGACGACCGCCACTACGCCGTCGTGTTCCCTCAACCAACTCAAGTTCGACTCACATGTGAACGAGACGAATTCAACACGCTCACCGGCAGCTATCTAGCAACTATACCGCACAACTGCAAACTACGTACAGATGACTTCACCATTGTCAATGTCAATGACCATATCCAAGGACAACCTTTGAAGATATCCAGAGTTCCAGATCACCAGGACGAAGTACCTTCACCTGCACCCCACATCAAGATCAATTCAATCAACCTGAGAAAACTGCACGATCTTCAAGATAAAATACACCTACAAGATCCTGTGTATATAGAACAACCCACATCGTTCTATCATACAACCATACCTTTCTACAGTATACTATCCGGTGCGCTTGTACTCACTATCATTGTACTATATCGTAGATTCTTCATACGCCGAACAAATGAAACATCGAAGACTGAGATAGAATTAACTCAGGTGGCGCCAACTTACGCTGTACCAGACTCATCCCTTAACCAGAGGAAGCTGCCAACGACATTTTTTCCCAATCTTCAAAAATAGTCGTTGATCTCAGGGGGGAGATGTTACATATACCTAATCCTACATATTTGCCGACCTGCACGATTCTATTATTTACGACATAAAATAGAGTCAAAGTGCATCGACGGAATCAGCCGACGCTGCACTATTGCAACACGCCGGACACCGCCGCACGTCATCGGAGCCGAGCCCCGCGCACCGCGTCGCCGCCGGCTTCACTTCGGTTCACACATCGAACCAGTCAAGTAGTTATAACTTAGTTCGTAAAATCTATATTGTAAAATCCTGAATAAATTAGTATTCCAGAATCGGTTTTTTTTAGGAACCCCGGGCGTCGTTCCTATATTTAATACGTTACGATGTTAAATCAAAGCGACAGTGACAGTGAATTGTCGGATTCCATCAATGCAAATGCTGCCGCAATTATAAATAATTTGCTTCCAACAAAATCCAAGGTAAATTATTTAAAAACTTATGAAGAATTTTCAACGTGGAGAAGTGCGAAAGGCCTATCAATTTCAGAATCAGTACTTCTTGTCTATTTTGATTATTTATCCAAGACAAAGAATCCGAATACACTTTGGTGCATATACTCAAAACTGAAAGCTACAATAAGCATCAAACACAGCATTGAAATAAATAGATTCACAAAATTACTGGCTAGAAAATCAGAAGGGCATTGCGCAAAGAAGTCAAAAATTTTTACGACTCAAAATGTGGAAAAATTTCTTATTGAAGCTCCTGACGAAACTTTTCTGGCCACAAAAGTAAGTATACATGATTTAACTATAAATATTTCGTATCTTAGTAATGGTATTTATTCCATATATTTACCTATTTTTTATCTTTGTTATAGGTGGCCTTAATTTATGGACTCAATGGTGCTTGCCGCGGATGTGAACTTGTAAACTTAAAGGTGGAGGACGTTGAAAATCATTCCAATGAGTTACTGCTGATTAATGTAAAGGAAACTAAGATCGGAAATCGGTCATTCATTGTACAAGGACAATATACTAAAATCATTCATAAATACCAAGCATTACGTCCCACCAACATGGAAAACAATATGCTAAAGGAAATTGCTAAATATTTAAAACTTAAAGATGTTGAACTCTACACCGGTCACTGCTTTAGAAGAACTTCGGCGACTTTCTTGGCGGATTCAGGGGCGGATATTACGTCAATAAAAAGACACGGTGGTTGGAGCTCTGATAGAGTAGCTGAGGGTTATATTGAAAGCTCAATGGCGAATAAAACCATATTAAGCAGTCAAATTACAAAAATATAAAACTTAATCCATCAGAGCCACAACCATTAACTTCCGGCATCTTATCTTCGTCCGTAACTCACAATGCACCACCACCAATATCTCCGACGTACGAGTATACTATCTACAATGAAACGCAAGTTCCTCAGACGCAAGAACAGAGAAATACTCAAATCAACTCATCAACAATAAATGTACCAAACAAAAATGTAACTCTATCAATAATTGGACCAATGTTTCGAATGTTAACTTTTACTTTTAATTGTCATTATTTTTAATAAATGCTTATCTCATATTATTATTGTGTTAATTTTTTCGCAAATGGTACGAAAAGTAGAGTATTTTCCTCGGTGATAAAGCTGTCTTAGTCTTGGGTGAACTTAAATCCCTCGCTACACGCAGGACTCGTCTTAAATCCCTCGCTTCGCTCGTGATTTAAGTTTTTAACACCCTCGCTACGCTCGGGAGTAAACCTCGAGTCCTTCGTTACGCTCGCGATTTAAATCCTCACCCGCGACAGAAAACACTGCTTTATCCCCTCGGTTAATAATCTACTATTCTTTCTTTCTTTTCTAGAGGCCGTCTAATCTACAACTAGCTAAAACTGAACGCCCTTCTACCACGTTATCTTGAAGTTAACGCATATCAAATCATTTCAAATCAAATCATTAGGTGACCTTTAAACACATTGATTGCATTAAAGTTTTATACTTTGCCTACGTTAGGAGCATCTTAGAGAATGCCTGTAGTATCTGGTCTCCGTGTTACATTGTTCACATACAAAGAATCGAAGCAATACAAAAGAAATTCATAAAATTCTTAGGTTTCAAAGAGTATACACATTATGAAACATATTTCGAGGCCTGTAAATATTTTTGTATTGACTCACTAGAACAAAGACGAAAACAGTATGACATTGTGTTGCTTCATGATATTATATCTGGAAAAATTGATTGCAGTGAGCTGCTAGGTAATGTGGCATTACAGGTTTCTTTGTATCGTACACGGCACACACCGCTACTTCATGTACCCAGCGTCAGCACGAACTACGCCCATTTGTGTCGAGCAGCCCAGACTTACAACAAACATTATTCTGGCTTTGATTTGTTTAATTTATCTAAAAACACACTGAAATATGAAATCAAAAGGTTGCATCGATCCAATTAGGTACCTATAACCACAGACCAGTATAATTTAAATAGACTGACAGTCTCAAACAAGATAATGTAACTCGATATTTGATTACCTGCTAGGACGCAAGATGTCGCTAAGAGTTACAAATCGATAAATACCTAGTCAGGTCATAAGTATTGTCACACAGTAAAAACTTTTCTTTTAGAATGCTGGCCACAAAAAAGTTTATAGAATTCGAATTTCGAATTGTTCATGAAAATAAAAATGTATACTTTTTAGAATTTTACTCATTTTTAAATATGGAGTGGACGCTTAAAGAAGACCGTGTTGCAGTTATTGCGTTGCATCGTTGCGGTTACGCGCCAATTCAAATTGTTGACATACTGAAAAATTTGAATATAACCAAAAGATTCGTTTATCGCACCATCAAACGATACAATGAAGACTCTAGTGTAGATGACAGGTCAAGAAGTGGTCGCCCTCGGTCTGTTAGGACTCCAGCAGTGATAAAAGCTGTGAAGGCGCGAATTCAGAGAAATCCCAAACGTAAGCAGAAACTGTTGGCCCTTCAGATGGGGTTAAGCAGAACCACGGTGAAAAGGGTGTTAAATGAAGACTTAGGGCTTCGGGCATATCGAAGAAAAACAGGACATCGTTTGAATGCTCGTCTAATGGACCTGAGACTGAAGAGATGCCGCGCTTTGTTGAAGCGGTACGCGGGAAAAAAATATCTGGAAATTCTTTTTTCGGATGAAAAAATTTTTACCATAGAAGAGAGCTACAACAAACAAAATGATAAGGTGTACGCACACAGTAGTGAAGAAGCGAGCAACCGTATTCCGCGTGTCCAACGAGGTCATATACCATCCTCGCTCATGTTATGGTTGGGAGTTTCTTATTGGGGCTTAACAGAGGTACATTTTTGTGAGGAAGGTGTAAAAACGAATGCAGTTGTGTATCAAAATACAGTCCTAACGAACCTTGTGGAACCTGTTTCTCATACCATGTTCAATAACAGGCACTGGGTATTCCAACAAGATTCGGCGCCAGCTCATAGAGCGAAGAGCACACAAGACTGGCTGGCGGCGCGTGAAATCGACTTCATCCGGCACGAAGACTGGCCCTCCTCCAGTCCAGATTTGAATCCGTTAGATTACCAGATATGGCAACACTTGGAGGAAAAGGCGTGCTCAAAGCCTCATCCCAATGTGGAGTCACTCAAGACATCCTTGATTAAGGCAGCCGCCGATATTGACATGGACCTCGTTCGTGCTGCGATAGACGACTGGCCGCGCAGATTGAAGGCCTGTATTCAAAATCACGGAGGTCAATTTGAATAAACTTTAGTGTCATAAGAATATATGTTTTGTTAAGTTCATTTTGGTATATAAATGGTTACATAATGAATAAACTTGTTTCAATTATTTTATATTAAACATGTGACAGAATTTATGACCTGACTAGGTATATGCCAACCTTTAGCTTACTACTCTACCCACAGAACATAAAAAACAATAGAACTAGCATGATGACTTTTTACTAAGAAAACCAGTGTAGCTAAACTCACACATGTAAAAACTAGCACACTTAGAAATAAAAGTTATAATTGGTTGAAAGAGAACGTTCAAAGAGGCCTAAAACCATAAAACCAATTTAACGGATATAAAACATTAGCTACTATAGAACATGGTCTAAAATTCGATAAAATAAACAGTAACAAAAAATTAAAGTTTACTTCTTCTACTCGGCAAAAGATGGCGCTTTAGAAAATATTTTTATTTTAGTCTCTATTAATTAGAAATAAGACTGATAATGCAATGGCTGTTACTTGATTACCTACAAAACCAAACCACTCAATAACAGATGGCGCTGTCGCTAACGATTTTTGTTATAGTCTCTAACAGCAAAGTATAAGATAGATAATGCATTGGCTGTTATTCGGATGCTCAAATAACAGCGCTACTCACTTAGTGATGTACCAATGAGCATACAAGACGAATGTATCAATATCGATTATCACCTACCTACTACGGGTAACGAAATAGGTACGTCAGGTTATATTTCTGGTGGTCGAAATAAAAAGCTTTTCTTTTCTTTCTTTCTTAACATAATCACAAATATCCAACTCATAAATACTTACTAAAAAATATTATATTACTGGAATAATATACAGAGTATTTTTTTTTAACTGTGACAGTACGGTAGCACCCATAACCAGAGGAGATACAGGTGCAGTTTCTTTTAAAACATCAGCTCGTTTTCGAAGAAAAACATTTCCGCATTAAAATTTTTTGGTCAAGTGTGAGTAGCGCCTTAAAATGAATCAATTTGGTAATTTTTTTGATGCCGATCGATGCATTCCTTTGTAAGGATCATTTTATTGTATCGCATGAAAAAAATCTGAACAGCGGAAGATAGTCAAATTTGATAAAAAGTATTATCATACAACAGGACAAACAAAATTCCTTCTACAAACATTTTGTGTTACAGTATAAAAAACACTCTGTATACTGTATTATTATTTGAGGGGCACACTAAAAGTTTCCGGATTCAATACAAAAATACTAATAATGGTTAAAAACTAATTTATTGTTTCTCAAAACATTCTCCCTTTGCGTCAATGCACTTTTTCATAAGATTGAACAAATTTTGAAAACATTTGTGCCACTCCTCCGGTGGTGACGTCAGATACATGTTATTCATACTCTTCGACAGCCTCTTCTGGTGATGAAAACCGTTGATCGGGTAATTGGTTCTTAATTTTTGAGAACAGAAAAAAGTCACTCGGTGCCAGGTCATGACTCTGTATGCTGGATGACTCATAATTTGTACGTTTTTATTAATTTTTTTTATGTTTAGAGCCTTGGCGAAACTGAAAACAGAAGTTATTATATTATTTCACACCATAGGTTTAAAATACATTCAGAAAATCATCAATAAAACAACAAGGAATTAACGCCCTAAAACTTATACACCTTTTAATAGGTGTAACTAATTAAAGCTGACGATAACACATTCATCAGTATATTGGGGTCACATCCCTAATTGAGTAGCTTAAGTTGAGGTTTAAGAGAAACGCGACCTTAAAGAGTATGATTCACAGTCTATTTTGTTTGACGATTTTGCATTTTAAACAAAACTAACAAAAAACAATAAAATAATACTTACCGGTGATAGGATATGCCCCCTTTTGTTAAATTTTTTGTTCGGCTATAATATTTACAGTCCAAAACGGCACAATATGGCATTTTTATATTTTTTTGAAGTACGTTTACCCCACAGTAATTGAAACACGACTGAAGTGAGCGAAGCTTGTAGTGCGCGGAACTCCGCGTACTTGGTGTTACGCGGGCCCCGCCTACTTACGACTTCTATTGGTTTTCGTGACGAGATGTCGTAAGTAGGCGGGGCCCGCGTAACACCAAGTACGCGGAGTTCCGCGCACTACAAGCTTCGCTCACTTCAGTCGTGTTTCAATTACTGTGGGGTAAACGTACTTCAAAAAAATATAAAAATGCCATATTGTGCCGTTTTGGAGTGTAAATATTATAGCCGAACAAAAAATTTAACAGAAGGGGGCATATCCTATCACCGGTAAGTATTATTTTATTGTTTTTTGTTAGTTTTGTTTAAAATGCAAAATCGTCAAACAAAATAGACTGTGAATCATACTCATTAAGGTCGTGTTTCTCTTAAACCTCAACTTACTCTACTCAATTAGGGATGTGACCTCAATATACTATATATATTATATATATATACTGATGAATGTGTTATCGATAGCTTTAATTAGTTACCCCCTATTAAAAGGTGTATAAGTTTTAGGGCGTTAATTCCTTGTTGTTTTATTGATGATTTTCTGAATGTATTTTAGACCTATGGTGTGAAATAATATACATATAAACTTCTGTTTTTAGTTTACCCAAGGCGAAAGACATAAAAAAAATTAAAAAAATGTACAACTTATGAGTCATCCAGCATACAGGGTCATGATCTGGCACCGTGTGATTTTTTTCTGTTCCCAAAAGTTAAGAACCAATTACCCGATCAACGGTTTTCATCACCAGAAGAGGCTGTCGAAGAGTATGAATAACATGTATCTGACGTCACCACCGGAGGAGTGGCACAAATGTTTTCAAATTTTTTTCAATCTTATGAAAAAGTGCATTAACGCAAATAGACGGAGAATATTTTGAGAAACAATAAATTCATTTTTGACCATTATTAGTATTTTTTATTGATTCCGGAAACTTTTAGTGTGCCCCTCAAATAATAATTCAGTATATAATATTCCAGTAATATAATATTTTTTTAAGTAAGTATTTATGCGTTGGATACCTGTGATTATGTTAAGAAAGAAAGAAAAGAAAAGCTTTTTATTTCGACCACCACAAATATAACCTGACGTACCTATTTCGTTACCCGTAGTAGGTAGGTGATAATAGATATCGATACATTCGTCTTGTATGCTCATTGGTACATCACTAAGTGAGTAGTTATTGTTATCACTGTTATTTGAGCATGCCAATGCATTATCTATCTTATACTTTGCTGTTAGAGACTATAACAAAAATCGTTAGCGACAGCGCCATCTGTTATTGAGTGGTTTGGTTTTGTGGGTAATCAAGTAACAGCCATTGCATTATCAGTCTTATTTTTAATTAATAGACTAAAATAAAAATATTTTCTAAAGCGCCATCTTTTGCCGAGTAGAAGAAGTAAACTTTAATTTTTTGTTACTGTTTATTTTATCGAATTTTAGACCATGTTCTATAGTAGCTAATGTTTTATATCCGTTAAATTGGTTTTAGGCCTCTTTGAACGTTCTCTTCCAACCAATTATAACTTTTATTTCTAAGTGTGCTAGTTTTTACATGTGTGAGTTTAGCTACACTGGTTTTCTTAGTAAAAAGTCATCATGCTAGTTCTATTGTTTTTTATGTTCTGTGACTCTACCGCTCATAATGATACGAAGAAAAATAGATGGCGTTATTTTCAGTTACACGTGCGCGATAATCTTATTGTGACGTTGCGACCTCTACATTGTGCGAAGTTGCCGCTCTTCAGTTATGTTAAAACTTTAGTCTAGCAATTTTTAGAGATTTGCGCACATTTTCTCAGAATTGCCAGAACATGAAAGTTTCCATCAAAATAGGGATTTTTTTTAGGAAAGGAAAGGATAGATATCTTTTATTCATTGCATACGTCTATGATCGTATCATTATCACTTAAATGCGGAAATACCTACATATTTGTAAAATAAGAATACGTATTTATAGTGATGTACAGATAAGTAGAACACTTTTTGAAACAAAATAAAATCAGTGCGAGGCGAGACGTCATTCGGAGCGGATCGCACTCACCCTGATGAAGGTTCACGAATTGAACCGAAACATTGTCGGTCGAAACACCGTTAAGCTAAGACGGTACGTGATAAATCCCGTATTTATAATAATTATTTAAATTAATCACGAAAGTTTTCTATGTAAAATAAAATTAATTTGTAAGTACCCGGCAATCTACCTTCTACAAGATAATACGTTCTATTAATTTGAACTGGAAACATAACTACTAAAATAATGAACACAATACGTACCCACACAATATGTAAATACATTAAGCACAACAAAGTATCGACTTGATAGTCGCGACTTTTGAGAATTGAGGTTTGTTACACAGCATGTAACAAAATTAGGTATGAGCAGCGTGACTTTGCTTTGCTTCCCGGCTGTCAATGTCAGTCAGTTCACGGTTCTCTTTCGTTCCCTTTGTTTTGGACTTTGTGTTAAACGCCATCTAGGTAAAAACGATGTGCTACCTTCCCACGCCATCTGTGATTAAGCATATGAAAGTGGTAAATGATCAATATAGAATAAAATCGATAAATATTATTTTATGGACAATATTACTTATTCTAAATAAACTAGAAATATTTTGGTGTGTTTTAGTGGAAGTTTATTTTTATTTGTTGGTTGCAATGGCCGCTATGAAAGTTCCCAGGCTATAAGACAGCGCCATCTACAAATAATACGGGATTTTGAGCTTTTTGCGGGTTACGATTTCTTATATGGACATTGACAGTCTATTGATATTACTGGTCTCTGCTATAACTCAGGTGATTGATTGGAGCGATGAAGCCTTCTCTAATATTTTTCAGCATAACTAATATATTTAATAAGTATGTATTACAATTTCAATTATTTGGACATTTATCAAGCACCACACAATTGCAAAATACATCCACTCACACACCTTCTTACACAAACATACGCACACTCACACAAATACACACACAACCACATCAATATGTTATTTATTACGTAGGCATATGTGCCTGCATAGTGAATGATCATGTTGGTGTGGACCATAGGCCCATTTCATAGTTATGAATATAATTCATTATTGATTATTGTTGTTTTTTAGGGATCTCTCAACTAATTTAACACTGTTGTTTATTGTTATTTAAAATGTGTTAAATTAAGTAATCCTATTTTTGGCCTTACTATAAGACATAAAAAAAATGTGTACTATATTTTGTATTACGCTGTTGGATTACGGAAATAAATAAAATCAAAAATCAAAAACGTTACGTTCATTCTAATCATATGGTGATAGGGCTGACACTATCGATAAAACTAAAATTGTCAAGTCCGTGGATTATCATATTTGAGCTTATTAGCTGACCAGTCCACGGCTTCGCACGCGTGGTTTGTCAATAAAAACATTACACTCCTGCGGAGTCGGGTAAAAAGTAGCTAATGTTTCAATCCCGACCATAACTCTCTAGTTTTAAATGTTTGCAGGAAGAAAACTCTACTTAGGGTTAAGCTCGCCTTTGTACATGCTCTATTTCTGTATTTTTAAAAGTAAGATCATTGATTAATTGAGCATACCATGACCGGTACGAAATGACAGCGTAATATTATTTTAATATTGCTGCAAGAGATGGAGGTTGGCTCACAGGTAACGCCACACTCTTCATTTCGGCGACTTGGATGGTATGCACAATCTTCTGCTTGTATTTAGTAAGTACTATAAATATAAATTTTAAATAGCAAAATAAAACAGAATGTTAGTGTTATGAAATATAATATTTGGCAAGAATATTAAACATACAGAACTTACTTCTAACATTATTTAAAATACGGGATATCACGTACGAACTGTTTTATCGGTGTTTCGAAGACCGACGATCTTTGACTCACGTGAATGAAACATTGTCGGTCGTTAGTACGTGATAAATACCGTAAATAAATCACAAATGATTTCTTACTGAAACTTACTTCATATAATTAATAATCCATGGTTTCTACGCTAACTTAATAATAAAGCCTCGTATACCTACAATTGCTATAGCTTTGGGTTAACATTATGCTTTGGGATTAAATCAATCACAATATGAATAAGATTTGCGGACAACATACTTCAAAAACGATAAAATATGAATCTTACATTTAAAAATATAATAAATAAAAATAATTCAGTTTTAATCTAATTATTTTCTAATACGTTTTAGAATAAATTAAAACTTAATTATTTATAACTGAAACCTATAGTCACACTAGTAATTAATGATAGCAATTATAATTTAAAAATAAATTAAATAATAAACTACAAATATTAAGGGCGCACTATACCCTGGGGAGACGTTAAATCGCTTATTGAGAAACAATGTTTTGTTCAACAAATTGTGTGCTTTCAATCTGTAATTCATATATGAGTAGTCCACTTTCAAACGCCGCTATGTCAATTTTTTACCAAAAATGACTTATACACACCACAGGACGCAGAATGATAAATAATGTTTGACAGTTATAAATTCATCTTGCAGAAGTGGTTACTTTCCCTACAATTTTACAGCAAAAATGACCTACAACTGCAAAACTTGTTACTTATCATCACCATGAAGTTTCAAACAGCGCTATTTCCATTACTGCAACAAAACGCGCTATGTCAACGTCTGACATTTGCATACGCCGCCATAATGTTTCTATCACTTGCAATTCGCGCCTTTTTTCATACTTCAAGCGGTTGTTTCGTTGAGTAAAGAGTGTCGGTATAATTTCTATAAAATTTTGAGAATTTTACGTACTTTTATGGCCTGGTGATAGAAGAAATACAAGAAAAAGTTATTAATTTATCGGAGCCACGCAAAGGAAGAAAAAAACTAGGTGATAAATCTCTTGGAAGAGAGAAAAAGTAATGACAGAAAGGTAGTGAATTTGTTTTATTCATAGGTTTTGTATGAAAGAAATAAGTTATAATAACTCAGTAAAGGTATAATAGTTGTGTTTCAAATCTTTTAAAGCTAAAAATAGCCATGTTTTACAAAAATCCTTATAACTTTTATCAAGATTGATTGATGTAGGTAACTTCTTTAAAAGTTGTTTGTCCAAGAAATTTATTGGGTTATTCTGTGATTGCAGGTACAAACTCAAAAGCTTACCCAAATTACACAAGTGTCAGCACGGGTTCAAGAAACAGAAATTACATTGTTCGTTGCTGACAATTCAAGATGTTAGCAGGTTCCACAGAAATTTTTACGCAGAGTCAGACAAAATAAAGCAAGATACGTTTTTGTTAAAATATTGCATTGCAACAACTCCCTCACGCAACGGGGTGCCTAAGAACTCCAGAAACAAAAAGCAGCAGACTATTTGTTATTTTATACCCAAATATGAAACTACTCTAACGAACCACAAAACTTATAAGAGTTTGTCAAAAGGCATTTATCACAGCTTTGGGTATTTCAAAAGACCGCATTCAAAGGATCTGCAAAAACCACACAACATCGATGGCAATGCCTAAGGAAAAGCGCGGAGGAGATCGACGCAGTGCCAAATACGCGGATCGAAAAACCAGTGTGATGCATTACATATTGGGTTTAAAATCTTTAGTCGCATTATGTGCGTGAAAGATCCAAGGTCCAATACCTCAGCAGTGATTTGAGCATACGTAAACAGCTTTGGAAATCATACAATCTGGGGCACAGCGATAAGCCAGTGAAATATGAATATTTTCGTAGAATATTTACAAAGAATTTTAATTTGAGTTTCAAAAGCCCGGCTACAGATTCATGCTCTAAATGTGCCGAGATAAAAGAGCTTATAAAGTTTGAAAAAGACGAGCGAAAAAAAAGTCGTTTGATGGCAGAGTTGCGCGTCCATAAGCTCCGAGCCAAATGGTTTTATAGATACCTTGGCTCCCAAAACGAAAACGAAATAACTTTTTCATTTGACTGTCAAAAAAACTTACCTGTTCCAAAACTTCCTGACCAAGCTACATACTACTCACGGCAGCTATACGTCTACAACTTTACCATTTGCCAAGGAACTTCACGTGATCCCCAAAATACAGGAAACACCTTCATTTATACTTGGCTGGAAAGTGAAGCGCCCAAAGGTTCTAGCCAAATAGCGTCTGCAGTGCACCATCGTTTGACCAAGACTTCCTTTGCTGAAAATATTAATCATGTAAGACTAAGTAATGTGCGACGGTTGCGGGGGACAAAACAAGAACAGCATTATGCTGGGCATGTTAGCTTACTGGCTGAAGGAGGAAGCACCCAGACACATAAAAAGAATCACAGTTACTTTCCCGATGGTGGGTCACTCATTTATTCCTCCAGAACGGATATTTGGAAACATTGAGAGGCAGATCAGGAAAAACGAGATTATCCTGACTCCTAACGAATATTTTGAAGCATTTTCTGCTTTTGGAACCGTTCTACGTTTAGGCCAAGACTTCGATTTTTTTGATTGGAAAGCTGCAACCAAAGAAGTGCTGAAGTTACCAGGAAACTGGCATTTTCAATTCAATTTATCAAAACGACTATTCATAAGAAAAGATCAAAATAACCGGATTGCTATCAAGGGAGAAGCTAACTTTGTGTCCGAAACAGCTAATTAAGGCAATATATGTAAGAAAAATAAAACTATAAGTTCGATTTCTCCAGCAAAATTAAATATCGGGGCTGAAGTCAATGCAGCAAAGCTGCAAGACGTGAGAACATTGCTGACAAAACATTTTGGAGCACAATGGCACACTCGTCTATTCCTAAAATTTTTCTGTAATTTGTTTCGTGTTACAAGCCAAGATGATGCTCGTGCTGACGACGCAGATAATCCGTCTACATCTCCAACTGCCGAGACTGATGACGAGAATACCGTGATGGAAGAAGTGGAAGACTTACGTATTTAATTGTCCTCTTTTCAAAATAAAAATGGCCTCTGTATCGTCTTAAATAAAATAGTAATTTTTACATTTATTTTTCATTTTTACATTTTTTTACAATTATTATAATGAGTGTCGAGGACCATAACGAAAAGTGTAACCTTGAACGGCGATTTATTTCCAGATTAACAGTTCAGATTATTTACGCGCAGTTAGGGAGAGTTTAAATAACAAAAGAAAAGTCAGGTAAAATCAAACTATAATGTCAATATAACAGTTAAAAAGTTACACAGGGTAAATAAATAAATCGGATGCGTCCGACCGGGAGGCCTTCCTCAACCGGGCGAATAGCTCTCGCCGAACCTGCTGCCAGAGGAGGAAGCCGGCGGCGTTCCGAGAGCCGTGCTCACCGGACAGACTGCACCCGCCAGGCTTCATAGGGGGCAGCGAATCGGATGCGTCAGACCAGGAGGTTCCTCGACCGGTTGACCGCGTTCGCCGAGCTCGAACCTGGCGGACGGGGTGGGGTAGCCAGCGGCGTTTGTCCGAGAGCCGTCCTCCACTAGACGGACTGCATCTCGCGGGCTCGCAGGTACGCGGCATTAAGTCGGTTGCGTCTAGCCGGGAGCATTCCTCCAACGAAACCCCGATTCTTTATAGGTTTTCAACTTTCTTTCAGCCGCCCGCAACAATAAGTACGTACATACTGAATCAAACTAAGCTATTTACCGTTATTGTTGTTGCAAAATGAGCTATGTTGCTTAAGTTGCGTTGCAAAACTAGCTATTTAGTCGATGCACTTGCAATACTGGCTATATTGATATTAAATTATTAAATAGATTAAAAATTGTTAAACCAACTCAAAGAACCATAGATATTCTAGAAACGTTTTTTGCAGTTCCCGTAAATTTAGGTTTGACGTAAGTAGCGGTGTTTGTAAGTGGACTACTCATATGTTATAGTTAAGGATACGTGCTAGAACTCCTGTGTTGTGAAAACACGATTCCGTAAAGTTTTCTCGATAGAAAAATAATCCAAAGATGACTACAAATTTATCTTAAAACCCTTTTTATGCGATGAATGCTTCAATTTAGATCTTGAAACTTTATACAGTAATTCTACACAAAATAAATAAGGGCACCTGTGTTTTAAATTTTCAAAATACCTTTTGTATTTACCATAAAATGAAAATATCTAAGTTTTGCACTAATGAAACCATTCGCTCCGGACCCGTTCCGCGATTCAGTCTGGCCTCGGCTTTCAGACAGGGTACCCGTGACGCTTGTCGCTCCAAACGAACACGTAATTCTTAGGCAGAATTTATATTTAGTTGGTTTTTGTAAAGACGTAGTAATGAGAAATAAACACAACAAGATAATGAAGGGACTGAATGATAAAAAACCGGCAATCATTATGAACCACGGCGAGATAGGATGTGCAGCGGCGCGCGGAGAAGCGGGGGTGAAATTCGAGTTTGGGCTGAGGTATAGTCAACTCTTAAGATAGATACTTAAACATGTTCCTCCAAATTATAGATTATAGAGTTCAAAATCCTTTCTGTATTAATTTATGAATTCACATTATTGGATACCATAAAAGAAACAAACATTCATTACAAAAACTCATTCTGCGACTTCCTCGCTGTTGTTCCTTTTTTTTAAACATTATAGGCTTGCGTTTGACCACGATCTTGCCTGATGGTAAGCGATGATGCAGTCTACGATGGTACACGCTTGCCTAGAAGAAACCTATTCACTCGCGACTTAAAGATACCCAGGTTGTAGCTATCAGGAAACATAAGACTCTGGCAAGGCGTTCCACTCTTTGGCGGTACGCATAATAAAGATCGAAGAGAACCGCTTTGTGCGAATGGGAGGTATTTCTACCGTATAGCGGTGGCGCATCGCAGAGCGTCTGGTTGTCCGTTGATAGAATGGAGATGGTGGGATCAAGCTGAAAAGTTTCGCCGCACACTCCCCGAAATGTACTCTGGGGCTGATGCAGCTATTCTTGGCGAGCGCAGAGGGCGCTCAGTCCAGGAAGTTTTTATTTGAGGCAACTAGCGCAAAAGGGCACAATTTAGTTACCTACAAACCTCGTCTTGGGCCGTTGCCAGGAGAGGATAGGACAGAAACACCCAGATTCATGCCTGTACCTTGTGTAGGCTACAACTGAAGGGACTCGTCGACCTCGCCGGCGGGGTCAGTGTACCTGTGAAGTGTTTACTCTGTCGCGAGTAGTTAGATGACTCTGAAATCTCCACCGCATTAGCCGAGGTGATTGTCATCTGGATCACCGAGAACGTGTCTTGGACTACGGAGGGATTGTCGTCACATGTTTTATTCTTTAATTGGTACTTATCTTAAACAACAATTAGGTACTATGTTTCATCTTTTGCTTATGTAAATGTAAATTAATTACTTTGTATCAATCAAGCATTTAGGCATACAGATAGCTCTCCTTTGGCTTGCGCAGTCGGGTAAACACAATCTAAACAATAAGCTCCTTACTTATTAAAGATGCCAATACTCAAGCAACAAGCATTGTTTAACTTTTGATAGATTTTTATCAGTAAGTAATTATATGCAAATGTATTTTGTTTTAATACAAAGGGGATTTTAATCATGTATATTAAGTACTTAGGGAAATGTTATAGCAATTACATATATGTTCTACGTATATGTTCTTGTGGAATTCATTCTACCCAAAGATTGTCTGGAAGAGATAAGCGATAAGAATGCCCGTGTCTCGTTATTCAAATTAAATCAACATTGTTTATTGCATAATATGGGTAATAACAAGGTGTTGGTAGATACAGTTTTGTGTAGGTACAGTCATATTCAGCGTGTTTAATAATTGTGTGGTATAATAAAACTTTATCTTTCTATCTGTGTTTCTACCGGAAAAATATTTGCATATCATGCAAACATTTGCATCTAGAAATCGTACCGACAACCGTGAGACACCGTTCACCGTCATTAAGATCACATATTCTGCTGCAAAAACTTTCTCTCATTAATACAATTCTCCAACTCATCATGGTACTTATCGATCTTAGCGTCGAACCCTGGACTAGCCATGCTGTAGTCAAAGCTATTACCAGTAATTACCTTCTCTTGGTTCAGGGTAGAATCAAACCGAACCTTTTTCCCTGGCGTATTGGCCCTATTACTTACATCTATATCATCATTCCTTTCTCTCAGTGGAGTAACATTCATATTTAGTCGCGTATTTCTTAGTGTTTTAATCGTTTCGTATTGATGCTCTCCATCATCAGACAACTCTTCGAATTCCAAATCATCTGAATTATCTAGGTTTAGGGCGGGGTTTTCTATTCCTGATTCTTTAGCTGCTGTTTTCTGTTTCGGCGGTTTGCGGGGAACTTCGTAAGGGTTTAAAGTTACGTTGATATCAGTTTTATCATGTTTAAATGTCTTTTTTAAGGACTTAAACACTTTTTTTGATAGTTTACCAGCTTTGAAGAAAGAGTGTTTCTCTTTCTTACTATCGTTTGATTCGTTAGAATTGTCGGCTTTAGACTTTTTATTTATATTTAATATGTCTCTATCACTGAACTGAGAAACATCATATCCAAGTATTTTGCTTTGTTTGTTAAGTTCATCGATATTCTCATAGATGGGGTCTGGGTGTATGTCTATGTTTTCGTAATCATGTTGACTTTCGATAGATGTTTCGTTGACGGTTGAAATTGTACTGTTTGTGATATCTGTGAACAGCCTACGAGGCATCAGCGCATTGTTATTAGATACAACAGTCTTTTCCTGTCTGTTAATAAGTTCTTCCTGATATGTTATCTCTGGTTTTATATCTAAGAAAGGATTATTCATTGGTATTTCAACGTTGGTATCTAAATTTGGGTTAAGAAATGGATTTGTGTTTTTCTTCTCAATAATTCGCTTTTTCTTGGTAATTATTGTGATTGTTTTAATCTCCATAATATTGCTTTCGTTTAGATCATCGTCTAGAAAGAGAGATCGATCTGTAATGTTAGGAGAGTCCAAATCCAGTCTGTCTATGAAACTTAGACTCAGATTACTGTTGTTAACAATGACTTGATTAGTTATATTACTTTGTATGTTAGTTATATTTGAAATGTTATTAAATTCAGCTGCTCTGTTTTGTTCTATAACTGATATGCCAGAATCTGTATAATTTTCTTCTGATACTATTCTTGAAATATCAGTATAATTTTGAAGACTTTCAGCTATATTAGTAGTTTCATCAGGTACAGTTTCAGTAATAGGTAGTGGACATATTTCTTTGGTTTTTACATTATTAATTGGAGTCTTGCATACATTTGGCTTATGATGTACGTCATTTAGATTTGCATAAATCGGTTCTGTTACGAGACTGGATGCATTATCAATTGTTATTTGTGAGTACTCTTTGTTATAAGTTATATTATTGAATACACTACTTTTATCAGCAGTATCTATAAAATCTACATCATCAGTATTATCCTCAATGTATCGGAGAAAAGTATCATCTTTCGCCACTTTAGTAGCATTAATATTATCATTTATATGGACATTTTGGACTCTATTAACAGAGGTATTAGGTTTAACATTTCTCCGAACATTATCAATTTCTCTTACCAAGACTTCATTGACAGGTTTGACTCCTAAATCTAATCCGGAGTTTTCAAATGACACAATATCACAGGATTTTGTTCGTTTTCGTTTTTTGACCGGAATCTCCATAACTGTATTGCAGATACGGTCTTCGTTAGCTAGTAGGTCGAGTGCAGGGTTCAAGTAGACGTTGGGACACGGAGTGATCTTGCGCTTGCTTGAGATTGGTTTTACTTCGAATTGATTGTTGTTGATATTGTCCATGGTCCTGGAAAGTTTACAAGATGATTTATGTTATGGTTTGTAAAAAAAAATACAAGACAGCTGTTGTCCTGGGAGTAGCACAGTGGCAGCGCTAGATCAAACGTGGACGCAGGCGACATCAGCTTTGCGAGGCCCCTTTCATTTCCCACTCAAAAAGAAAATATTTAATTTAATGTCTTGAATTATACACTAATGTATGAGTAGATACTTAAATAAATTTTAATGCTAATCGAATGATGAAAAAAATTAAATAGGTACCAGATTCCAGTTCCTTCGAGCTTGGGATCGACCAATAGCCAAAAAATAAGATTTTTTTATAACATTCATACTGTTGTCAGACGACTCTATAAGTACTATTCACGCGTCCGAAAATAATTACGAATAACTAAACTTATAAATAACTTGTAAAACGTTTTTGCCGCCACTGCATTGTGGAAACAAATCACATTAGGTAGGTATCTATATTAGATAGGCGGAATTCCGCGCGATAGCGACGCAACGCCAGCAGATGTTGCTAGACAAAAATAAATTTGATATGTCTATTGTAATATTTATCGTTTTATGACGAGTAAAACTTTTACGTCACGTTCAAGGCTTGGTAATGCATCAACCTCCGAGGCGCGAAGCCGTGGCCGGTGGCCCACGTCGCCTGTGCCTTGCGCCGCCTCTGGTCCTAGGCTACTAGTTTGCTAAGCCTGAGTTTAGACAGGCTGTCCAAGGCACAGATAGAGTCTGTCAAATGAAAGTAGACTCTGAAAAATCGCGGCAAATTCAAAACATATCAGCGTGGCAACCCAAACATTAAGGAATAATAATGATACCACACTCCGATTCTCATTTTCCGTAATCTGTTGAAAAAAAGTCAAGAGTACCTACCTTAAACGACGACATATTTGAAGAATATTAAGAGAGTGACTGAAACGAAAAAAGGAAGTCAGATTCATGGGAAATGGTCATCCGTGGTTCCTGCCTACATCTTCGGGAAAAGGCATTTTTTGCCTATTTTTCCGGTTCAGAATGACAACGCCTATAAAATAGTTCAATATTATTAATCTGCAGTTGATAAGAGTGGGTTACAATTCGTTATTATTATAGTTATTTATAGTACGTGCAATTATTATTTTATACCACTCTAAATTTACCCAGCTGTAGAACATAGCGTCCGTAGGTGGAAACACATTAGTATTGCCATGTAAAAAGTTACGAAAAAATGCGAGTACTTACTTTCGTTTGACAGACTCTATGATAATAATATACTATACTAGAAAAAACATAGCTTGATCTCTGGGACAGCTGTCAGTAAAATCGCGCCTATGAAGTTCTGAATTTAACAGTACGGACAAACGTACCAGTCAATGTCATACTTTATGGGCATGCTGAGCTAATTATAGTGATGAGCGATGAATCATCGTGACCACAGACTATAAACTATCGATATATTGTATAAAACTTAATTCAAAATTAATTTATCATTTAATTTAAAAAAATACAATTATTGAATATTGTATTTATGATATTAAAATATGTTTTTCTTTCAAGGTTACGCTGCTAGACATAACACAACACCGCCTATCACGGCAAATAAAATGTTGCAGTTACTAAACACTGCGGTTGAAAATGTGTCTGTAGAAGATTGGAAAAAGGTAGTTACCAAATGCAGAAAATTATTGGAAGAAGATTGGGAGCGGGACGTTCGATTTGATAATATTTGCGAACAAGAGTTCGTTATAAATTTACAAGATTGCTCTAGCGATTCTGAAAGTGATTCGGATATTGATTTGGATACATACATTATTGATTTACATACATTTATTTACTCCTTTGGAATAAATAAATGTATATATTAAAATATTCGTTTCATTTTACTACCCAAATCATAATATAATCCAATATACATATAATTATGGCAGACAGCCTTCGTGGCGAAGCGGTAGTGAACACGACTGCTGCGCAGGAGGTCGCGGGTTCGATTCTCGCTCAGTGCAAATATTTGTATGCATGAATATGGGTTTTTGCACTGGTCTGGTCGTGACTCGGAAAGCACGTTAAGCCGTCGGTCCCGGCTGCCATACAAATATCTAATGGCAGTCGTTACGGGTTGTTGGAGCCCTCAAAAGTCCAACAATTGGTCTTACTGCAAAGCTTCTATCGATAAGTACTATCGATATTTTTTTCGTATCATAACAACCCTAGGAATGTCAGTTTAACAAATGTCGCAGAGATCAAGCTATGTTTTTTCAAGTATAGTATTGATGCCCCATCCAACACAACAAACTCGACCGGAGCTTTCACTCCCCTAACACTCAGTGCTTTTACCGTGAATCACAACTAGATTTATGTGGTTCCGCCATCTATTTAAACTATTAAACTGCTAACTAACTATTAACTAAAAAACTTTATAGCGTGCCAATCTCAATGTAGAACAAATAAATACCGCAAGAAGAACGTCGAATTAATTAAATTTAGAATAAGTTTTTTGTTGAAAAATTCCTTTTTCAAAACAAGCTTTCATAAAATTCCTAATTAGAACCGCAAGCAGATTCAAATTACCCCAAACACTAGCAGCCCACTACAATCTATTCAGAAGTTCCATTGTCTAGCACCCGCCTCCATCATGAGATCACCTCCATGGTACTATATTATTGCATTGTCACCAAAGTTAAATATGTATTCCAAATTTAAATGCGTATACTATGTTTTGTGTCTATGCTGTTGACCGTTGAGGAGTTCCTTCTTGGAAGCAAACCCTGAGTGCAGCAGACCTGTCATGGTGGAACTTAGAACAGGATATTATAATTAAATGCGTACACAAAACTCGTGTCTGTGCTATTGACCGTTGAGGAGTTCCTTCTTGGAAGCGAACCCTGAGTGCAGCAGACATTTTGACGACCTCCGTGGTGCAGTGGGCGGATAGCCGGCTGAGACGCAGGAGGTAGCGGGTTCGATTCCCGCCGCGGAACAAATGTTTGCATGATCTACAGATATTTGTTCCGGGTCTGGTTGTTTCTCTATATATTATCAGTATGTATTTACAAAAAAAAATGTATATAAGTATTCTATCAGTTACCTGGTTCCCATAGTACAAGCTCTGCTTAGTTTGGGGCTTGATAGCGCTGTGTGAAATGTCCAGCAATATTTTATTTATTTATTTATGTCATGGTGGAACTTAGAACAGGATATTATAAATAAATGCATACACAAAATTTCGTGTCTGTGCTGTTGACCGTTGAGGAGTTCCTTCTTGGAAGCGAACCCTGAGTGCAGCAGAAATGTCATGGTGGAACTTAGAACAGGATATTATAATTAAATGAGTACACAACATTTCGTGTCTGTGCTGTTGACCGTTGAGGAGTTCCTTCTTCGGAAGCAAATTCTAAGTGCAGCAGCCATGACATAGTGGAACTTAGAACGGGCTACCACAATTAAATGCTTATACTAAATTTCGTATCAGTGCTGTTGACCGTTGAAAAGTTCCTTCGTCTGGAGCCAATCCAGGGAGTAGAATCAGGTTATTCTTACTATAAATATGCATTGTTCTCCAAAATAAGCGTGTATACCAAATTTCAGCTCAATCAGTTAAAGATAACTGATCTAAAATTCAGTTGCAAGATTCCACCCGGACAAACATACATACATTGCAAGTTAATAAAAAGCTTGTAAAAACATAGTCAAATTTTATAGATGAACTCATTGAGGGTTTTTTTTGTAAATGAGAATCATATTTTTGGATGTATTATAATTTTGTATATTCCTTATTTTTATACAAATGTCAATAGCAGAACAAGACTTTTAATGCCATCTATTGAGATTTTAACTAAGTCTTAGAGTTGAGAGCAAACCCATTACAAAGGCTAGGATAAAAAAATCCCTTCATATCTAATAAAACATAATAATTATGGAGACCATTTTGTCAGCATACATAACACAATATTCCATTGAAATATTTCTAGTTCGATTAATTTGACAGCTGCTAGGGCAAAACTTACTTAATTGACCAATGATGAGCTATGACAGATGGGATGTGTTTTTAATATATTTCAATAACAGCTATCTTGCTAACTTCTGAGCTCACATGACCACCGTAGAAAAAAGAAAAAAAAACAGGGAATAGAGCAAAATTGCATTATAGCCTATAGAGTAGAAACATGACCTTACAAATGTTTCTACTCTCTACGCTAGAATATTATTTTACTATATTCTTCTATGGAGAAACTTCTGTCATGGTAGGACAGGAGTAATCATGATAGGACTAGGATAGGTATTAGTAATTATCCATACTAATATTATAAAAAAATCTGTCTCTCTGTTTGTTAGTTTTCAAGACTTAACAGCTGGACCAATTTAGATGAAATCTAGTATTAGATAAACCTGGATTGAGACATATATTACTTATTAATGACAAACCACACATGCAAAGCTGCGCGTGGAAGCATAAAAACTTAATAATAATTTATTTATTCAAATAATATATAAACACATGTGTACAAATCAAGGTATAAAAACACAAATCTATTGTGAAATACAAAGTACAATAAAACTTAAAGTATGTGTTATACACATGGGTGCAAGTTTCGAAGTGCACTAACTTCCACCCTAGGTTGTGTTGTGGGGATAAGTTCTCTTCCGTGTTCAGCAATGGTACATCTAGATAGTGATAGTGTTTTGTTTTTATACATAAAATAATAAGTTCTTATATTTCTGAATTTATGTAAATAAAGTTAGAAAGAAAAATATAAATTATAGCGTTGCCTGCGGCTTTGTTGATTGACAAATTTTCACCAAAATGGGTTGTTTGCAAAATACTTACATTTTTATTCGAAGTATCTGGTACTGTTTGAAGACAACATTTTGGTATTGGTGCATATGGTTTTCTGTGGTTGATCCAAATATAACTGCGAGAATGTCTAGCGCTATATTTATTCTTTCGAAAACAGATTGAATTTGAAGCTTTCAGCTATGTTTTCATTCATAAAAACATAAAATGCGAAGGTACAATGGTTAGTCACAAAGCGAATCATTATTTACCTTATTTCCTCAAATCCACAGCATTGATCCTCCGGTATAATATGTTTTTCTCACAAATAGTTATCGCTTTATCTGTTTCTATCACTGAAATATCACAAAACAATAACTTTAATTCTTAATTTTCCGTTTAGCAAAAATAAGTAAACTAAAATTAGGCAGGTGTTCAACGGCGGTTAGAAACCAGTGAGTGTTGCCAACTCCTATAAACTCGAGTCCGACCGAAGTAAAACTGATTCGGAGAAGACTCAAGATTTTGTTCTGGTTCCTTATGTTTATTTAATTAGAGCTAGAGTTTAGTAAAAAATAACTTGTAAACTTGATACAAAATTGAATGTATAAATATGAATATTTGTTTAAAATAATTAAAGCTTGATAATAATTAATTACAACTAAATATTTAAAACTTGAGCCTTTAATTAAAATTATGGAACAATGGGAACTGATTTATGGGATAAAAAGATCCCGAATCGATGTAAAGTAACCTTAATCACCGGTTATAATCTACGTATACACCAAATTTCATTGAAATCGGTTCAGCCGTTACGGCGGCGTGATTAAGTAACAAACATCCAAACTTTCATAATTGTGTCGAGTTAACAAAAAAAAACGAGTGTGCTAAAGCACAAGAAGTTTTAAACTAAACTTCTAAAACTTCTTTTTCAAAATATTATTTTATAAAATTGTTCAATTACGAAACGTACCTTTTTCTCTTTCTATTTTCTCTAACTTATATCTCCCTCTCAACTTCCGTTCGCATTTTTCGTAACGCATTCCATTCGTAACGTAACCAGCTTACTCCCAAGTCAAGCGTGCGTAAAGAAGTTTTCGTTCAAAAATGTGTATATTACTGGCCCTAAAATTTTTTTGATTTGTACTCCTAAAGTCGTCGCTAAACCATTTTTGTCGTCAAATCTTTTGTTTTGATTTAAACAAAAGTCGTCACTGCTAGCGATAAAGTCGCTAAATTGGCAACACTGATTACGACGTTCATTTTAGTGGCGCGTTTCCAGCTATTTACACGTTTTTTGTTAGTAGAAATATCTAGCCAGACAGAATAATGAATGAATTATAATTCTTACAAGCTCGACATAACAGACATAAAGAAATATAAAAAAAACATGTAAGCAGAATTGGCGGTCTTATCGCTAATTAATTTAATTTTTTAATCGCCTAATTTTCCAACTATTTAGGTACCTACGTATTTCCCGATGGACTACTGAGGCTACATGTCCGTCCATGGCTATTCTATTCTAGCGGTTACTGTAGTCAAACAGAACGAACAGACACAAAGCGACAGAAGTACGTTCAATATTTCTCGTATAGTCTATGGTGGCCTGTATATTACAAAGTTGAGACCTTAGTTGTGGTAACGAGCTTAAACAATTTTACAGTAATATGTAAATTATGATGGATTGGTGATACGACCATTGTGTTGTAGGAATTCAAACCAAGCACAAGCAGCAGTGCTGCCAACTGATCTTAGGCAAAACGCGCTGTACGCTCTTTAAAAACGTGTTGAAACGCGCTAAATGACACCTATTAAAATAGCGCTACAACACGCGCTGAATGACACCTGTTTTTATCGTGTTTAGCTCAAATGATTATGTGGATAAAATAAAATAAATTAATTTAAACATACGAGGTTTATCAAAAATACCTTATAGTTAAGAATGAATACTACTTTTATTTATGAAATAATAATTAATGAAATAAAAATATTCGAAAGTAAAAAATTGTAGATTCCTACTAAAAATATTGAGTTTTAGGCGGCAATTTTGTGCAAAACGATGACATTAGCTTTGTGATGGTGATCATTATGATTTCAAAGAAAGCGCTAGGCTCTAAAATGCTGTTTAGGTAAATAAAAGCGCTAGATCTGGCGCGTAAAGCGCTAAGTTGGCAGCAGTGACAAGCAGCCAGCAGGCAAGCAAACAAATAATTGCTACGGCTGGCTGGGCTGCCAACTTCCAAAAATATTTTCTACTCTTGATGAATCTCGATTTCTACTATTGTGAGTTTTTGATCAGTGTCAAAAGATGTCACTTTCATTCCCTATAAATATATGTGTTAAACAAGGTATTTTTTAGACCGGAAGAAGCCTAGTTAGTTCTAAGTCATAGTAATAATAGTTTATGGCGGGTTCGTATATCCGTCGGTAACCAGCTACGACGCTACGAGTCCTTTCTCCTTGAAAACGTGTCAAAAGTTTAACATTAGTTTGACACTTTTTCAAGGAGATACGAGTCGTAGTCGGTTACCGACGGATATAGGAACCCGCCATTAATCATTCCTAATTCCGGTACCTATTTTAAACAAGTACAGGTTGTACTATAATTAAACTATTATTATATTATATTCAGGAATGAAAAGGGAATAATAAAATAGTAGATATATTCCAAGCTAAAATTGCGTGCCCCACAGCGTCTACTAGAAGTTTATTAACATGCAGTAAGACAATTATCCTTATGTTTGCAATGAATAAAGATGTTTAGCTTAAAATGCGCGCAATTTAAACTGGAATATCTCTAGTTAAATAAAAAATCTAATCTGAAATAAAAATATATTTAAGCCTAAATCACAATCCTCGGCTCTTTGAACCAGCAAAATACTTTACTATAAAAAAAAAACTCACGCAAGTGTGGCAAACTTCCTCCACCATTTTAAAAGTAAATAAAAAATCTCCTTATAATAAATAAAACAAACATTAAAATCACGAAAAAACAATATAACACGGTTTCTAAGTAGATTTTAAGAACTGTAAAGCTAGTAATTTTTTATTAGGAGCGGCAAAAAATATGATAACCAGGAACTAAAGAAGTACACTAAGTTGTTTCTAAAAAAAATGGGTTATGAGTATACCTACTCGATTTACACACAGCTAGCCGTAAATATTTAACAATAAAACCATAGCCAAAAGTTGAATATATTATTTAAAGGAAAACCGCCCATACTTAACCTAAAAGTCAGCATTCATCTGGGTTTGCCCACATCCATAGCCTTACTTAGCAATATTTTACAATCTTTTTATTAACTTGCAATGTATGTATGTTTGTCCGGGTGGTATCTTGCAATTGAATTGTATACCCGTTCCCCTCAACCGATTGAGCTGAAATATGGAATATACTTAATGTAACTTCGGTGGCAATGCAATAATATGGTACCATGGAGGTGGTCTCATGATGGAGACGGATGCTAGACAACGGAACTTCTGAATGGATTACAGTAGGCTACTAGTGTTCGGACTCATTTGAATCTGCTTGCGGTTCCAATTATGAATTTTATTAAAGCTTGATTTAAAAAAAAATTCAGTTTCTAACAGTTGTAGGGTACAGTGATGAACTTATACGACATAATCACAAGTAATACTAAAGCTATAAAAGGCTAATAAGAAACAAAACGGCTGAACCGATTTAGATAAAATTTAGTATAATGGATAGATTATGACTTGGATTGAGACATATGCTACATTTATTTGACAAGCCACTCGTGCAAAGCCCCGGAAGATATTTATCAATACTTACTCTCACAAAAAATGCAAGCTACGAAAGTGAATTTTCGTTTAAGTATGGGCGGATTTAATTACAAACACATCGAAATTGGCTTACTTATATAATATTAATTGATAACATAATATTCTAACAGAAACCATTGCCTTGTCGATATAGAGTAACTGGTACAAAACCTTTAATTTTCACAGAGTAACAACCAGTGGCGTAGCTAGGTAACCAAAGGCCCTGGGGCAAAAAATAAACTATTTAAAATCGTTTATTCCGTATTCGTCGTATTCCGAATTCGACGTAATTATTAATTAAAACGGGTATTTATCGCTTTTCAAGGCGGGTTCCTATATCCGTCGGTAATCAGCTACGACTCGTTTCTCCTTGAAAACCTGTCAAAAGTTTGACACTAGTTTGACACTTTTTCAAGGAGATACGAGGCGTAGTCCGTAGTAAGTACCGACGGATATAGGAACCCGCCTTCAGTCAACTCGAGACCACGACTGTTGTATGTAACACAGCCGTAACGTCGCGATTACAAATAGAAAAGGTGCATACGCGATAAATGCTCGTTTTAATCAATAATTATGTGTAGTGATCGCGAAAGTTTGAAAAATACGAATTCGACGTACTCCAGATTTGTCGAAATCCAGATTCGACGTAATACAATCGACTCCATAATAAAATTAACAACCTTAAACAAATTGTAACTTACTCCTGGAATCTGGTTTATTTATATTCCGAAAGTGGGAGAAATTTTCACTAGTTCAACTTATAGTTTGTAAGTCAGAGGGGCCCCCTGAGCTTGGGGGCCCCGGGGCACTGCCCCGTCTAGCCCTCAGGTAGCTACGCCACTGGTAACAACATTCTTAGAGCAAAAATTGACTTTAATGGTCCTAAAAGGCTATAAATATTTAAATAGTTTTACAATATTGGTACATTACCTAAGCATTTACCTAATATTGTTTATATTTTTTTTTTAATTTCATAAATTACTAATTGTGCTTTTATGAAAAAAGTAATAAGCGATATTGAAAAACTATAATTCGCGGTCATCACTCACATCATCACTTAAAAGAAGTGTTGCCAGGTCCAGTGTGACAGACGGAACGGAGGGTTAAAATAATCGGGATATTGATTTTCGTGTTTTCGATCGTCGTATCGACAATGCCTGGAAGAGCTACTGGTCCATGAAGACATTCATGAAAGGCCTTCCATTATCACTAAAACGTCAACTCATCGACATCTGTATTCTGCCTGTCCTAACCTACGGTGCCCACTCTTGGTCACTGACTGAATCTCAAAAGTCCAGGCTCGGGGTTTGCCAAAGAGCGATGGAGCGCAGCATTTTGGGCGTCAAGAGAATAGACAGGATTCGGAACACCTTGCTGCGCTCAAGGACCGGCATCGCTGACGTCGGTATCAAGGCTTGTAACGTGACAATTTTATGACGCGTTACATTCTTAATTTAACTTAACATTTACACTAATAAATAAAAAAAAACAACATACCATTACACTGATAAACAAACAACATACCACGACATCTAGCGGCATGGCAGCGTACTCACTACCCAAACACTCGATTCGCAATACCGAAATCCAAGCGTGTTATCAACATAGTTCACCAAGTTTGCCGCAGATGGCGTTGTATGTATCCTGTAAAAATTAACTACCTATTTTTATTGATCGATAATCAATTTTAATCATCGGAAACAATTTTTAAATACTTATATTAAAATATTCTTTGCTTATTATAACAAAATAAAAATCTTAAATAATAAAAGACCTAATTCAATTAGTGTCTTTGACTGAAGCAAAACTGATGGGAACATCACCTTTATCTTGAGTGACACCGGATGTGTCAGATTTTTCTATATGGGATCACCAAAAAGTATTGCATCATGCAGTTCTAGAATATCTTAGAAGGAAGGCGTATTTTACTAATTATTAAAGGCCGGTAGATTCTTATCGGGTATAAAAGGACACTGTCGTCTGTCCTCACTCTTTTTTCCACGCCTGGACTCAACAGTAAAACTTCTTATCAACGTGCTACAAATTTATTCTCTGGACAGTAATTCCCGTGACTTTTTATTGTAAATTCGTGCAGTTACTTCCAAGTCGGGAAGTCTTTCACGATCTTCGCTGCTGGTTTTTCCGATTACTTCTCGATATCTACACCTGACGCCCGTCAAAACCTATCACCGGACCCGTCGAGAAGCGTGGTGATTCTTCAGTCACCCTGCTGGCTGGGACCACGCCTTCACACAAAGCCTACCGCCACGAGGTCGTTCGCCAAACGATCTGCTAGCTGCCTTGACAGACGCCAGGGACCACGCCTGCCCACGAGGTCTAACACCCAACTCAAAACCCGCTCCATCTCTCCGAGCAGACGCCAGGGACGTTCGACGAAAATAATACGAGGTGTATCTATTCCATTATTTTATCCGGGTTGGACCCTAGTAACTTTCTTCTCTCTTTTCTGACGCTAATGTCAGATTGCGCCCACTTCTTTAAACTAGATAAATCTGTTGTACCAGGTGCTCAACATTCTTTAATTGCTGCACAATAGGCCATAAGCCCTAAGATTCTAAGCTCTTCAAGCCAGCGTCTGTCTGTACTACCTTCACTGTAAAATACTTAATCTGTAACCTGTAATCTCTAATCTAAGTATATATTCATCGTTAAACCAAGTCATTTGTGATTAACCTTTGTTTATCTTGCCCATGTATAAGAAGTAAAATCTAACGAACCTACTCGCTCTACCGACTTCTCTTGTTTTTATTATTATATGTACTGAAAACAAATCTAGTTTCATTTATATCTAATTATATTGTTACAGGCTGCCAAGTTGAAGTGGGATTGGGCGGGTCATGTCTCACGCATGCAACCAAATAGGTGGGCTAAGGTCGTCCCTGTGGATGGAAAGCGACACCGTGGAAGGCCTAAGAAGCGGTGGCGCAATGATTTGGACGCTTTTTATAGGGACTGGAGGGATTTGGTACAAGATCGAGAAGAGTGGAAAGACGAGGGAGAGGCCTTTGCTCAGCAGAGGGACAGCATAGGCTAGATAAAAAAAATATTTTCAAATCGAGACAGCTAAAATAGCTACAAATAGGTTAAATAGCTAACCAAACAGGTTTTTGTGAATCATCATTTGTTTTATCGGGTGGCTAGTTTTTTTTAATCCCACTAATATTATATTGTAAACGCGAAAGTTTGTATGGATGTTTGTTACTTTCTCACGTCGTAACGGCTAAACCGATTTTGATAAAATTTGGTATGATTATATTTTTACGTAGATTATAACCTGGATTAACACATAGGCTACTTTTTGAAGACAAACCACGCGTGCGAAGCCACTGGTGAAAGCTAGTTAATAATAATTGTATATAATTTCAGTAATGAAATGTATACCTTTTAAAAAGTAGGTACCTATTTTCCCCCCTCACAGATCTATCCAACAATTTAGTTAAGTACATAGAATAAATACAAAGGACGTTAGTGAAGAATCAGGACGTGTCACCAGACCCCTGAAAAACGGGAAACCCGCGCAATTCGGGGACACCTGGCAACACTACTTATAAGCCCCAGTGACGAGTGACCTTGTTGTTCGGCTCGTTATTCGCGCGAATCTGTAAACTCGTTATGATGCTTACTTTGTTTTCCAATTCCGCATATAGCTAATGCCTACTTGCGTAATGTCAGGGTCTATTACACCAGTTATCTATTTAATATCAATAATTAATTATCTTAAAGTATGATTACTTATATTTATCACAAACAGCTGAGCTGATAAAACTTTAAATATTAACGAAAAATTGCTTCTAATTTTTAACCATTACAAAAAAAAAACCTATCGTAAGTACAGTAAAAGCGATTTTAAGAATGTAATTTTTGCTCTATATCTTTTATACAGTTTTAAAAATAGACAATCACGAATTTTGTTGACTAACAAACACCAAAAAAATATACATAATTTTTTTTTAAAGTAACTTAGATATCTACGTTTTGTACTAAATGTTGGACATTTTAATATATGCACCACATAATCATATAACTTTTTGTCATGTTCTACCGTACACAAATATAATAATTTATTTATATAACATCAACTAGTGCTTCGCAAAAATTTTCCCACGCGAAATAGGTATTATACAATACCTACAATATAGATTACACATAATAACACTACAAGAAAAAAAACTATCTTCATTCATTTTAAATAAGTACATTTAATTGCTCTACACCCAAATGTTTATTAAGAACAAAACTTACAAAGAATTAAGTAAAGTTAAGTACAGATTTTTGAAAATATCGCAGCAAAATTCGGTTACGTATTCTATCCGAAAAGTTTCGAAAATGCAAAAGTATCTGTCGCGAGACGACATGAAAGCTTCGAACAAACATTGAAAGAAACAGAAAACGAGAAAGGAGGAAGCTGCAAGAGCCAGATTAATAAGATGCCATGTCGTATACGAGAGAGACCAACACCAACACAGCGAAGCTCTTAATGATAAGAGATGAGGAATTTCTTGGTTCCAAACTTTTCAGTAAGACATTGTTTGTTACACACACAAACTTATAATAAAAGGAACCTAGCATTTCTCTTATAGTGTGATAGAAAGGGTATTTAATTGTTAATACCTTTGAAGCTATATTTTATCAGTCCTACCCTAACCCAGTCTAGCCAAAAAGGCTATCTAGAAAATCACTTGGTTACAATTCCTCGTAATTGTCAAATTCTTGATAGCAGTTATCAATCCTAGATAGTAACTTTGTAAGCATTTTACTTGTCGGACATTGAACACCGGATGATTTTCAAGATACTGATAAGGGAGCTGATCCAATTGCCGTCATTAAAAGTTCAAATCGCGTAATGAAATCTACTAGAATAAAATTGACTGGGGTTTAAATTAGGAACATTGGTAGAAATTGGAAGAATTGAGGAAAAAACGAGTGTGCTTTAGACCACACGACTGAAGTAAAACTTCTTTTTCAAAATATTTATTTATAAAAATGTTCAAGAACGAAAAGAAGATACGAAAAATAATCAAGAAAACACCGTTCGCGCAACGCTAGCAAACTCGCAAACGAACTACTGACTTAGATATATATAAGTTGAGAGGGAGATATAAGTTAGTGATGATAGAAAGAGAGAGAGAGTTACGTTTCGTATATTACTGTAGGGGCAAAAGAGAGAGAGGTGCGAGCACACATATTCTTTCTCTCTTTTTCTCATAGCCAGTTACATTTCGTATATCAAAGATACAGTGCAGGCCTATTGTCTGTATCACATTGTAGAAGCAAGAGAGAGCAGTGCACATCTTCTTTATCTCTTCCTCTCATAGCCAGTGCATGAAATACATATATATTTCATGAAATATATTAACTGGCTATGAGAGAAAGAGAGAATGAAAATGTGTGCTCGCACCTCTCTCTCTCTCTTGCCCCTACAGTAATATACGAAACGTAACTCTCTCTCTTTCTATCTTCACTAACTTATATCTCCCTCTCAACATCCGTTCGCCTCGCCCGATTACACTTTTCGTAAGGCTCTCGTCACGCATTCACCAGCTTACTCCCCAAATCAAGCGTGCGTAAAGTTTTACTTCAAAAACCTTTAACAAGTAGTAAATCCTGAATCATAAGCACATAAATTGTACTAACCAGTATATACTACAGATATAATAGAACCGAAATAAACAATTACTCTAGCGTCTGTAGGACTACATTCAATCGAAAACGTAACAATGACGAGCTACACACCAATAAATACAACTACATACCGAATTAATCTATATCCAGATTCTTGAAGGCTCTCTCCATAGCCTTGTCTCGCTTCTTATCAGGCAGTGCCTCTATCCTCTGCTCCTCTTCAGCTTTGAAGTACGGTTCCAAGATCTGCAGTTGCTGCATGCATTTCTTGTGAAGTGTCTGGGCGTCGGACGCAGTGCCACCGAAGTCGGGAGGAAGGGTTGAACGTGGGATGACGGTGTCGTAGAATTTCTCGAGGTCGTCGTTTTTGTTGTGGAATTTTAGCTGAAAGATGGAAAGAACTTATTTGGAGGATCTCTGTGGCGCAGCGGGTGAAATAGCCAGCTGAGACGGCAGGAGGCTGCGGGCTCGATTAACGCCGCGGGACAAATGTTTGCATGCTCTACAGATATTTGTTATTCTTTAAGGCGCTAACCGTAGCCGATGACCTTGAGGGAATGGGCGTAAATATTGTTTCGGCCCCGCACCTTCCGCCACACGCATCTAACCGACCCGCAAAAAGGTGAGCGCGAGGCAGACGAGCACAACCCTCCCGTACGACAGTCAGCGGTACACTGCCGCCCGTCGCCCGCGCAACCACCTTCTAAGTGTACGCCCGCTAATTATTAGGAAAAATTGTAAATAATTAATTGCCACGTAAAAGACCGTTGCAACACAGCATCATATGTTCAACTAGAAGGTATAGTCCTTGCCCACATGTAGTTAAAAGAAAAATTACAAAATTTTACGTCGTTTAGAGGTTGAATCAAATTGAAAGTCGAAAACAGCTACATTTTTTTTTTCATATTAAATAAACAGTTAGAACTTTTTTGTATGTTCACTTTGCAGATAAAAGGTCAATGAATGACATATATTTTTTTGAGCACATAAAATTGATTCCTCCCTGAGGAGAAAGCCTCCAAATAAGACCAATCAGCTACTATACTCGCCTTAAGTATTCAACAGTATCTGGTTCCCATAGTACAAGCTTTGCTTAGTTTAGGGCTAGATAGCGCTGTGTGAAATGTCCAGCAGCAGCATTATTAAGCACAGTAATCAGAAGGAATAGCGGATGTATCTAGGCCATCGTTCATGTGGCGTTTTGAGAAAATGAATGCAACGAAATGTGTAATCGCTTTTCACCTTTTCTGTACGAGCAGCGATTGAATCGTGAATTCTTTAGTGATAAGGCAATAGTTCTTTATTATTTATGCATTCTATAATTTCCGTTGGATATTCTCATTTTTTATGTTTTTAATAAGTTATATCTGCTGTTGGTTGTTCTACAAATAAAAAGTGATCAGTGCTTTGCCGTTTTAAGTTTTTTTTGGGCATTACTGACTGTAAAATATTGCCCATTTGGGCACTTGCCCAAAATAATACGTGATTGGTGATTTAATTGTAGAGATCTCCTGCTCGAGGTCCACCTATTCAAAGTTTACAGTGATTAAGATCATCCTTAGACAAAAACAAAAAGGGAAGATACGGCATAAGCGTCTCGCAAGTGGGCAGCTCATATTAGGTTCATACACACATGTTTTTATCTAAGTGATCATCACAAGATTAGACGCACAAAGAGCAGTACCTACTATTTGGTAACCCCTCCGTATGTTTGAAGTAGGTATCAAATAAAAAGGTGTAAGTATCTAAAAACTTTTTAGAATGTTTTTGGTAAATCAAACTTATTTCCAAAATAAAGATATCATCTAGCCCGGCTTGCACAACGATCCCTAAACGTAACAAGTAACTTATTAGCAAAAATATAATCGACTTCAGTTTACAGAAAAAACAAACTACTTAACCGATTTCGATGAAATTTTTATGGGATTATTTGAAAGGATATCTGAAAGTACATCCTTTCAAATATGACGACCTCCCTGACGCAGTGGGCGAACAGCCGGGTGAGACGCATGAGGTAGTGGGTTCGATTCCCGCCGCGAAACAAATGTTTGCATGATCTACAGATATTTGTTCCGGGTCTGGTTGTTTTTCTATATATTATAAGTATGTATTTACAAAAAAAAAAACATACAGGTATTCTATCAGTTATCTGGTTCCCATAGTACAAGCTCTGGTTAGTTTGGGGCTTAGATAGCGCTGTTTGAAATTTCCAGCAATATTTATTTATTTATAAATAATAAAAGAATTTCCAAATCGGTTGATGAATGACAGAGTTATTGTATGAGGTAACAAACATAAAAAAAATACAGTCGAATTGAGAACCTCCTCCTTTATAGAAGACGGTTAATTAAGGAAAAACCTAGTTAAGATTGACGTAGGTATTTGTATGAAAAGACAACTCTCATAATCATACTCTCTATAATCAACTTTTTAATCATACAATCTAAACTATAAGTAAAACAACGTTGTGTCGTAAGCAAATTCGGCAATCCAACGTCGAGCGCCTTGCTGTGCCCGCGTCGTTACTGCGCCGCGTCTGCTTCTGACACTGACAGATATCTAAGGCCGCTACTGTATTAATCAAGAAGTCAAGAACAGCCGAGAAGAAGCGCTACCAGGCTCAGGACCTATCCGGAATGCCTATCAACGAACAAGCCCTTTGGGCAGACGGCAACGTGCGTGTCCATATTGAGGTGATGTGCAGCGTTTTAAGAAGACGAAGGTCAGTTTATTTTCTCGACGACAGTTCTAGTTTGATAGTTGTAGTGTTGTGATCAAATAAGTAATGATATCGATCGCATATATTTATTATATTTTGAACAAAGACAAATACAACAAAACCATTCAAATATATTTTTTCAAGGTGGGTATTTATTTCGTTTCATTGTCGAGCACCTACCTATACCTACTTATTTTACAAAAGCTTCGAAAATTTTAAAGAAGTTGGCATTATCAATCAAGCACATCTTGTAATGAAATATAATATTAGTTATACCTAAATAAATTTGTACAAAAGTATCCGGCAGTAGTTTTAGTTTCTTACATTTTGTAAAAACATATCGGGTCTGTTATTGTGTTACATTTATCGATAGCTCCATCCCTATCAGTTTCTCCGACTCTGGTATAACCGCGTAAGCGTCATATTTTTATGAAATAATGCATACATAATGTAAAAAAGACGCTCGTTCAAGTTTTCACGGGAGCTGTCATCGAGAAAATAAAGAAATGGAAATAGTCTAGTTACCTTCTTTGCCCGCAAGTGGAGTCGCGTTTAATGATGTAGTTTCATTACCGCGCCGAAACAGGCACTAAATGTGATTACTGATTAGGCACGGTTGCGTAAGTCACCTCTAAATAGTAACAATACGTAATAAAAACTATAATAAATGATATTTTTCCTTGTTAAAATTATAATCTTTGAACATATACTCAATTGTTTTCTGTACGTTGTCTCTTCGAAAAGTTCATCACCGTATATCCGGGTCACTGCGTCACGGTGTTCTTTATGTATTTTAAAAAAGTTCTATGTATGTCTTTGTTTTGTTCATTGCAAATTAATGTATTTTCTTTCCTTATCTTTTGATTTAGTTATATTGTTTTGTTGTTGTTTATTACTGTTGCAAATAAAGTCTAGATTTGAACAAAAAAACGGGATATTTACCATGATTTGTGAGTTTTTGAGTATCGGGATATTTCGACGCAGTTGGATGCGCCATAATCACGGGAAAACCGAAACCTTTGCGAGTGGGTAGTTATTGGCAGATATAGCGATCTACCCTCTTTCTCAGTCATTTGCTAGGAATTAATTCACTAATTGATAGAGCGAAGCGAGATCTCCAAATCAACTTGGGCAAATCGACGTTGTATCTATGTATGTATGTATGTTTGTTTGTGCAAGGATAACTTTCGAAGCGTTGATCCGAGCATCGTGAACTTTGATACATAGGTAGGTAGTGATTGCACAATTTTGGTGTGACTAAATGAGCTAAAAATGTGGGGGGGTTGTTGAAATATTGGGGCTCAAGAAGGGTGAAAAAAAATTAAAATTTTCTATTAGGTCAAGTGGGACGTCTAATAAAAGGTCTTCGTTAGTACATTTCGATTCCGTTTTTATTTTTAGTGAGGTTAATATAGTTTTTAAGTTATTAGCCACAATAAAAACTGAAATTTAACAAAATTCACAGGGTACATTGACCCCACAGTGCTGTAATTTGGTATGCGTGTAGCTTAAGTGACACAAATATAGGCAAAAGTCTGAAATCCAGATTAACTGCAATTTGTAACCCGAAAAAGTATATCCACAAACATGAACTCCCGTTACCTGTAATTTGAATGAAACTGTAGGCCAAGTAAATTGGTTATTTATTACGTGGCTCTATTTGGATAGTCAAAGATTACATACACACATTTTTTTGTTTTAATCGGAGACTCGCGAGATCTCAGTTCGGGGCGAACCACTAGTAAGTACTATTACTATCACCGGTTTCATTCCCCCATCATAACTTGATGCCGACTATTTCCGACACACAACACTCATGGTAACAGGGCGTATAATTGGCACTTTACTTCTTCGGTTCTTTCCTACACCTTCTCACCACAGTAGACTCCCTAAAGTTGGAAACCATCTTCACGATTGAAATCTCAATTGCCTCTTGACTGAACTAGTCTTGGCATATAATGACGCTCAGTTAAGATCACTTGTGGGTGGGGGTGATCATAACAAATCATGGTAAATATCCCGTTTTTAGTACAAATAGTGTTGATAACCATGATATATTCAAATGGTATAAAGTCTGTTAACTTCCGTGGCGACATCCGTGGCACAGTGGGCTGAGACGCAGGAGGTAGCGGGAACAAATGTTTGCATGATGTACAGATATTTGTTCCGGGTCTGGATGTTTTTCTATATATTATAAGTATGAATAAATATACAAAAAAATATATATATAAGTATTCTATCAGTTATCTGGTTCCCATAATACAAGCTCTGCTTAGTTTGGGGCTAGATAGCACTGTGTGAAATGTCCAGCAATGTATAATTATTATTTCAAAATTTTATTAGCCTGATCAATCCGCAGCTTCGCACGCGCTGTTTTTCAATAAAAACATTACCCTCCTTCTGCGCAATTGGGTAAAAAGTAGCCTATGTCACCCGGGGATAGTGTAGCTTCCCAACAGTGAAAGAATTTTTTAAATCGTTCCTGTAGTTTCGGAGCCTATTCAATACAAATAAACAAATCTTTCCTCTTTATAATACATATTAGTATAGATGATTAACGAGCCATTTGTTCCATCAGCGCATATTCGCAACTTATCTTCTTGCGTATGCGCAACTTGTGTTTTAGTTCCTTAATTAAATCTAGCGATTTAATTATCCACGGTAGTTCAAGGTAAAGCCAAATAGGAAGACATACCTACCTTTTTTACTGCAATATACTTTGATCCTTAACTCATAATAATTATGATTAGGAACCTAATTGTTATTTGAATTATAACAAGATTTTATTGCGTTTTAATGTTAATAAGTTGATTTATACAGGGTGTTTGGTAATATACTGACGATATTCAAGTGACGGTTTCTCAAATTTTAAAGAAAATCGACAAAGATTAGGTGATTAATTCTATATAAAACTTGCTGTTCTTGCAATCGACATCCAAAAATAAAGGCCGATTTGATAGCTCTTTCAGAAATGGCTGCGGGTTTTGGGTTAGAAAGGGACAACAAGAGCTATCTCGAGTAGAGATGGGTCGTCGACGATTTTTTCATAAACGAAACGAAACCGTTCATCGTCGACTAGTCGATCAAGTAGTTGAAATTTTCGACTAGTTCATAACGTGACCTATAGTATATTCGTTAACTAATTGCTATCCTTTTTCTTTAATCGACAGGATAATTTTAATAAATGCTAACTCACTATAACTATTTATTTATTTATTCAAATATGAACGCTACCTACGTAACTTTAAAGTTCAAATTTATTTTATCGTCGCGTTGAGCCAGCTATCTACCGTTCCCGTATTATACGACTATGTTTACGCGTCGAGCCGTCGCGCTCTAGTTGAAACAAACGTCTCCACATTTTATTCAACCGTCTACGAATTCAACAAGTCTACGAATAAACGATAGACCGTTGAAGCGTCGAATGTTAATCAACGGTTGATTCGACTAGTCCGTTGAATAAACGCCCATGCCTAATCTCGAGACGTCACCAATACAGTATTTGTGGTTAGATGGCAAGCATTATGCAATAGCAAAACATAAGTTTAATAAAGTGTTTGTTTTTATATGTTAAAATAAATTTAACATATCTATGGTAGGTAACATTTTACAAATTTATTTATTATGCTCATCAAAATAACCCATTTCATTTTTGTGGATATAATATTATCAAACAGTCTTTATATGTATCGTAACCTTTGCTATATTACATTATCATTTATTACGTGCGTTATTTTGCTATTCATTTATGATACTTAATTTAAATAGGTAGTCTACTGTTATACCGGACACGAATACGTCATAAAACCCGTACATATGTACATATAGCTTGGCTCTTTTAAAACATGGTATAACAGATAGGCTTTTTTTAACAAAATAGTTCTTTGTGTCTACATCTGATGGTAAGAGATGTAAGTGTCTAACATAGGGCATAAAGAATAGAGAAGATAATCTTCAGAAAAAACTAACGACGGTAAAGTCCAAAAAAGTAACTGCGAATTGGTATATTTGGTTTGTATACAAAGGAAGTATGGTTTACTGAGCCGTGAAATTTTATTCTTAACTAGTGGTCCCGCCGAACTTCGTATCGGCTTGACATGCATAGGTATAACGCGGGCTGTCAATATAAGTCACCCTGGTAGAATTGTCAATTGTTGTCCCCGGCCATCATTATGTATGAAGAAAATGAATGACTTCCAGAAATAATTCAATACCAAAATTAGCCAAATCGCTTCACCCGTTCTCGAGTTTTAGCGAGACTAATGAACAGCAATTAATTTTTATATATATAGACAATATATCTCGGGATAACTCCTACCGAAGCATCTGTTTCAAACGATATTAATTTTTTTTACATCCTCTTTGACGATATTTGCAGCACGCATTCTGTCAATTCTATGTCTAACGTCATAATGTTACATTATAAAAGCGCTAAGGTTAGATTATAAATAATTTTATATGGTGGTTAAGTATTCTTACATTTTCTAATTTTGCGCGCAATTTTCTTAATTTTTTCTTTCATAAGTACTTTCTCCTGACAGTAAGAAATACAACAAAAAAAGAATTGGCCAAATTGGTCCAGGCGTTATTGAGTTATGCGCTTACCAACACATTTATACATAGATATGACTATATTTACATATAGACTAGCCAATCTGACTGACCAATCCGCGGCTTCGCACGCGTGGTTTGCCTATAAAAAGTATCATATGTGTTAATCCAGGTTATGATTTACGTACATACCAAATTTCATCGCAATCGGTTCAGTCGTTCCGGCGTGAAAGAGTAACAAACATCCATACATACAAACTTTCGCATTTATAATATTAGTAAGATCTGGTTCTCATAGTACAAGACTTTGCTTAGTTAGGAGCTAACTAGCGTTGTGTTAAATGCCCAGCATTATTTATTTTAACAAACAATAATTTAAGAAAGAGTTCATGCCATGCGAATGCTTAACTTCTATGCAAAAAGTGGGTAGTATCACGTAATGTTTGGACTTCACTTGAGTAAGAGATACGAGGATCACCATTATGGTGATTAATATAGGTTGTTTGATAATATACGAATATAGGTAAATGAAAGGGGTTATTTTTATGAGCATAATAAATAAATTTGTGAAATGTTTACCATAGACATATGAAATTTATTTTGGCATGTAAAAACCAACACTTTATTATAGTTATGTTGTGCTATTCCATAATGCTTGAATCTAATCACAATCACAGACACTGTATTGGTGGCGTCTCGTGATATCTCTTATTGTCCCTTTCTAACCCAAAACCCGCAGCCATTTCCGAAAGAGATATCAAATCGGCCTTTAGTTTTGGATGTCGGTTGCAAGAGTAGACAGTAAGTTTTATATCGAATTAGTTTTCTAAACTTTTCATTAAAATTTGATAATATAACTAGTAGTTTTTTTTCGATATCTTTTTAATGTTTTGAGAAACCGTCACTTGAATCTCCTCAGTATATTACCAAACAGCCTGTATAGTCGAGAGCTATATTATTTATGATTATTTAATAAAATAGAGCAACGTGTGTAGTGAATGATATTTTTGCTTCGTCTACTCTTTAATTTGTACTAACTTTGTAATTAAACGTATCGCACAAGTTCAAAGTGCACATTGTTTATTGTTTAAAAGTAGGTAGGTACTTAATATGTGCAAAAAAGTTTAACAATCAAAACAATGGAACAATCAAAAGTCATGAATGACTTATTGTTTTTTTTTCATGACAATGCAACTGCACCATTTCAGAGCACAATGTTACCGTTTGCTAAAGTTTCCTACGGCTTTATATTTTTTATGAACATCAAACAGGCATTAAGAAGCCGGCGAACCCCGAGCGCAACTTCAATACGGCCGCGTCAAAAACTTCGGCCTGAATATCGCTATCCCTGTTTAGTGACGAAGTTTAGCCACGCGGAGCGACAGTTATAGCAATAGAACGATTCTAAATTTGATTAGATTTTGACCGTGTTTTGTAATACCAAAAATGATGACTGAAAACTTGTTGTATTTTTTTCATTGTGTTGATATTCTGTAACTAGACGATATAATCTATGTTTCCATGACTAGGATACGTAAGATGTTGTTGTTTTTAATACGAAACAATTAGGTTGAAAACAATTCTTTTATGACGTAAAAACATGCAGAATGCGATACGCTTCTATTTCATATTAGGAAAGTATTTTGATCTAATATATGGTTGGGAACCTAGATAAATACTATTAAAATTAAAATAATACCTTATTAATGTAGAAATATGGTATGAATAGAAATGATCTTGGTAGTGACCGTGTTGTATGAGCGATTCCCTTCCGGTCTCCCCTTAAGAGGAAACACAAGGGCCGTTTTGCCATACAAACGTAGTCCCCTGTTTCCTCGCTGGATAATGTCAGTACAGCCATATTTTTTTTTCTCAAAAATCTATTGCCACTATTGGCATGCCTCTATGTTTTCCTTTTTTTTCATAAATTAGTTATTAAAAGAGATACGAACATTCAAAAACGTATAAAATTTATCAGATTTTCCGCTGTGTTCAAACATCCAGAAAACCAATTTGACTAGATTGTATAAAAAATAAAAACATAGGAACACGGCCAAAGCCTATCTTTAATTTATAATGAAGAAAGTAGTTAAATCGGTCAAGTTTTGGAGAAGAAATCAGGGAACTACGAATTGTTTTGTGTAATTTTAGTAGGTATTTTCGGTCCAAGCTGCAGTTGTCTCTATCGCGCCTGTACGGGCACTGCGCCATCTGCGCGACAGCAATAGATTTTGCAAATACCTATTTTTCAATTCTCTAGCCCTTGGTGTTTCCTCTTAATTCCTAACGATCACACTTAAAATTATCTATGTCGTGAATATAAGTAATTAGGTGTGCTATGCTAATGACAAAATTAAAAATCAAAACCATTTTATTGAACGATCTCCGTGGCGCAGTGGACGTCTACCCGGCTGAGACGCAGGAGGTAGCGGGTTCGATTCCCGCCGCGCCACAACAAATGTTTGCACGATCTACAGATACCAATGCGCATGAATAAATATGTGTCGTTATTACCAGTTGAAAATTGTTTTACTTCATTCGTGTGGTCTAAAGCACATACGTTTTTTTTCATTTTTATTTTATTTTATTCATTAAAATCACAAGGATCAACGTCAATTTTACTACAAGAATAACTAGTCCCAATTTTTTCCTGACCTAGTCGCGTAGAAACAAGTCTATAAAGTTGACGTTTAAAATTGATTCTTGAGATTTTAATAAACAAATTCATGTTGACACCTAAACCGAACCAATAGGTACACGTATCATTATAGATACGGGATTTATCACGTACCGTCTTATCGGTGTTTCGACCGACAATACCATATAACTGATAAATCCCGTATTTCAATCACGAAAGTTTTCTAAGTAAAATACTCGCATAACATGCAAAATTTCCATATGCATAATCTGATAATAACAATTATCCCGTAGCACATCTGAAATAGCACCTCAGAGCTAAGACTAATTCCTCACCATATCAAAGAACTTCTTGTCCATAAATGGTCTGATCAGCAGCATCAGCTTGTCCAGCACCGGCTCCGTGTTCAGCACGTGGATCGCCTTCATGCGGACCGGCATCGCCTCTTGCACGTACTGGAAGAACTTGCGAAGCCCTCTGGAGAATGAGAGGGGTCTTGTCTTACACAAAAGCCGATGTAAAATGCCCGATATTGTAGGCCCGAAGTCTTACTATAACCTACATAAGTAATACGACGCAATTCAAAAACTTGAGTACATACCTTCATTTTTTGACATTAATTACGTAGTGGCTTTTTAAACAGAAAACATGTCTGAACGACCTATCTCGATCTGTTGACTCGTAAATATGCCAAAAATCGAGCCATACAGGATGTTTGGTAATATACTGACGATATTCCAGTGACGGTTGCGCACAAAACATAAAAAAGACTTCTCGAAAAAAAAAATTACTAGTTATACATATTATTTAATTTTAAAGAAAATCGACTAACTTTAGATGATTAATTCGATATAAAACTTACTGTTTACTCTTGCAATCGACATCCAAAAATAAAGGCCGATTTGTGATCTCTTTCGGAAATGGCTGCGGATTTTGGATTAAAAAGGGACAAGAGATACCTCGAGATGTCACCAATATAGTATATTTGGTTAGATGGCAAGCATTATGCAATAGCACAACAAATTTAATAAAGTGTTCGTTTTTACATGCCACAACAAATCTCACATTTCTATGGTAAACAATTCACAAATTTATTTATTACGCTCATCAAAATAACCCCTTTCATTTTTGTGCGTATATTACCAAACACCTTAAGTTTATATTTTACTGAATAGTTTTTGAACTCCGTCGCAATAAGTCGTATAGTTAGGCTCTTTAAATCGATCTTAATCAGACAAGCACAGGCCCTTATCCTGGAAAATATTTCATAACGAATTAGTCTCAAGCACCGTAATGCCCGGTTCCTAGTTCCTACGGGTATAAACGACGGTAACCATCAACGACACATCTTAGGTTTAATAATAAATTATTCTCAAAAAGATAATAATTATCATTTACATAAGAATCGACACACATCGTAAAAATATTGTTTTAAATATTGTAATTATCATCCCTTAAATAAGTGTCAAACTTCTTTAAAAAATATCTTTTTGTGTTGTGTCGTAGACTGGCAGTTGGCGTAGCGTAGTAGGGGCTTCAGGGGCGGACCGCCCCGGGCGGCACCTTTAGTGGCGGCAAAATTTCACAATAAATAATAATAATATCTTGTAAATATTTAAACCATTTCATATATTGTCGCATAAGCAATACCAGATGTGTGAAAAGTTTTTAAAAATGGAAATTGATAAAAAATCCACAATGAGTACTTTAAGGTTAACCAATCTGGCTATCTTGTCTATTGAGTAAGAGGTGTGTGGTGCTATAGACATTGATAGTGCAATAAAAGACTTTGTTCTTAAGAGTTGACTATACCTCAGCCCAAACTCGAATTTCACCCCCGCTTCTCCGCGCGCCGCTGCACGTCCTATCTCGCCGTGGTTCATATGTTAGCCCGTTTTATATAATTCAGTCCCTTCATTATCTTGTTGTGCTTATTTCTCATTACTGCGTCTTTACAAAAACCAACTAAATATAAATTCTACATAAGAATTACGTGTTCGTTTGGAGCGACAAGCGTCACGGGTACCCCGTCTGAAAGCCGAGGCCAGACTGAATCGTAGACCGGGCGTGTGGAGCGAATGGTTTCATTGGTGCAAAACTTATATATTTGCATTTTATGGTAAAATCAAAAGGTATTTTGAAAATTTAAAACACAGATGCCCTTATTTATGTTGTGTAGAATTACTGTATAAAGTTTCAAGATCTAAATTGTAGTATTCATCGCATAAGAACGGTTTTAAGATAAATTTGGAGTCATCTTTGAATTTTTTTTCTATCGATAAAATTTTACGGAATCGTGTTTTCACAACACAGGCGTATTTTTAACTATAACATATATGAATTACATATTGAAAGCACACAATTTGTTGAACAAAACATTGTTTCTCAATAAGCGATTTAACGTCTCCCCAGGTATAGTGCGCCCTTAAAATATGTAGACGAAAATGTTAGTTAAAGACAGAAGTTTTGTTTTTAATTCTAACAAGAAAAACTCGAATAAAAATATAAATATTAACAGTATTGTCGTAGTTTTAATTGCAAGTCAATTTGCGTTTTATATTCAATTCGCTTATAACTTTATCTTGATAATCGTCAAGGTATAATCATAAGTGTTCTATACCTGTTATATCAATGTTACTGGCACACGTGTAAGAATATTTGTAATTAATGTGATTATTATATTGAAAAACATATATAAATATATATGATTTTTTTATTTGTAACCTGCACATTACACAATAATGATGCCTGTTCTTATCGAAATGTTATTTAGAAGTACTGTATGTTATAGTCTATTAAATTGATACCTAAATAAGAGTGCGGCAAAAAAAATCCGCCCTGGGCGGCTGACACCCACGCTACGCCACAGCGTAGACGAACTCAGAACCGGGCATAAGACGTCTTCTTTTCCGATATTAGACGAAGCTTTCACTATACTACTCGACATCTCAAACAGTAGAAATTTTACTACTCAACACCCAAATGTCATGTCTTAATTACCATTGTGTCAATTTGTATCATGCTAAACCGAGTGCTAAGTTATAATCGCGTTGTGTTCGATTAATCACGTGCTATCAGATAAAAATGTCATTTGATTTAACAACAGTACTTTCGGAATGATTCACGTAATTGCAAATCTTTTGGCCGAAAAAGAAGAGTTTCCGCGAATGGCGATACGTGTTGATCGAGAATGTCATAAGCTTCTGAAAACGAATGGTTGTTATGTGAAACAGGATACTGAATACTAGCTAAGCAGTTGATCAAACTGGCTCTTTCTACTATGACGAAACTTGCCCTAGTAGCACGCCATAGAAACGTTTCCCTCTAAGTTAGAGTTAAATGCCATTTTAGCGGAGAGAGTAGAAACACGACCGTACAAGATTTATTTTTCAAATTACCAGGAGATGGAACAAGCATTATGGCACACCTGACGTTATGTAGTAACCATCGATTATAGCAAAGTATTGCCGCGTAGGTCGCGCACCTTAGAAACGTGCCCTGCGTCCATCAACTTGAGGTATACAGGTGTAAAGCATCATGTGCCATTTCACCGGAAACCGTACCCTTCATACCGAAACACAGCAATGTTGCTTGGCGGCAGAAATAGATATGGCGGCAGTAGGTACTTCCCCGGGTGAGCCCTTTCACAAGGAACTCTTACTACTTATAAATGTGAGCTTACTGTCTACGCTAAAACGACATTTTATTCAACTCTTCCGTCGTGAGAAAGTTTTTCTAGGGCGGTGATGCTAGCCCAACTGAAAAAGTCTATTTACGAGTACCTTAAAAGTGAAAAATAAACGTCATAACGATTATGTTTCTGACAATATGATGTATTAAAAATTTAAGGTTTTGCGTAATATAAGTCTATCCTTAAAAAAATACATATTACCACATTTTTTGTTTAATCAGCTGTTTTTAAGGGTTCCGTAACCCAAAGGGTAAAACTGTCTGCCTGTCTGTCATCATTACATTAGGCTGTATCTCATGAACCGTGTTAGTTAGACAGTTGAAATTTTCACAGATGATGTATTTCTGTTGCCGCTATAACAACAAACACTAAAAACAAAATAAAATAAATATTTAAGAGGCTCCCATACAACAAATGTGATTTTTATGTTCGTATTTGCTCGATCCCTTCGTGCGCGAGTCCGACTCGTACTTGACCGGTTATTTTAATACTTGACTAAAATATCATACCTTGAATTAACCAGCAAATATAGCAGTAGAAACAACCGGATCATTACCATTTATGAAACTTGACAAACTACTTAGGAAAATGTATTATGTTCTGTGGCTATTTCACTTTTTTACCTTTGTCTATCCTTTTGAAAGCTAGAAAAACATAATTATTTACTTTACGGGACAAAAATAATTGCAGAGATAACTTTAACGTATTTTTATCATGAATATTTTCAAAATGGCGGCTATTATACACTTTCAAATAATAAAACCACTTACGATAAACTAACTCGGGTGAGATGACCGAACTTCACTCCACGCATGTCAAACAGGAAGATGTATCCGGGCTGTGGCCCCCGCTTTGTAAGGCACGCATCTGGAAAAATTAAATTACCAATTTAGTAGATTTTAGATTTCCACATGTGAAGTGAGTGACGGACGGAACCAGTGTTGCCATGTCCAAAATCTAGTCAACGGTGATACCCCTTAAAAATACGGTACATTCTGGGAAATTACCACAGAACACAAAAAAACAATAGAAGTCGTAAGTAGGCGGGGCCCGCGTAACACCAAGTACGCGGAGTTCCGCGCACTACAAACAAGCTTCGCTCACTTCAGTCGTGTTTCAATTACTGTAGGGTAAACATACTTCAAAAAAATATAAAAATACCATATTGTGCCGTTTTGGAGTGTAAATATTATAGCCGAACCAAAAATTTAACAAAAGGGGACATATCCTATCACCGGTAAGTATTATTTTATTGTTTTTTGTTAGTTTTGTTTAAAATGCAAAATTGTCAAACAAAATAGACTGTGAATCATACTCCTTAAGGTCGCGTTTCTCTTAAACCTCGACTTAAGCTACTCAATTAGGGATGTGACCCCAATATACTGATGAATGTGTTATCGATAGCTTTAATTAGTTACCCCCTATTAAAAGGTGTATAAGTTTTAGGGCGTTAATTCCTTGTTGTTTTATTGATGATTTTCTGAATGTATTTTAGACCTATGGTGTGAAATAATATAATAACTTCCGTTTTCAGTTTCCCCAAGGCGCAAGACATAAAAAAAATAAAAAAACGTACACCGTGTGACTTTTTTCTGTTCCCAAAAATTGAGAACCAATTACCCGATCAACGGTTTTCATCACCAGAAGAGGCTGTCGAAGAGTATGAATAACATGTATCTGACGTCACCACCGTAGGAGTGGCACAAATGTTTTCAAAATTTGTTCAATCCTATGAAAAAGTGCATTGACGCAAAGGGAGAATATTTTGAGAAACAATAAATTCTTTTTTGACCATTATTAGTATTTTTTTATTGATTCCGGGAACTTTTAGTGTGCCCCTCAAATAATAATTCAGTATATAATATTTTTTTAAGTAAGTATTTATGAGTTGGATACCTGTGATTATGTTAAGAAAGAAAGAAAAGAAAAGCTTTTTATTTCGACCACCACAAATATAACCTGACGTACCTATTTCGTTACTCGTAGTAGGTAGGTGATAATCGATATCGATAAATTCGTCTTGTCTGCTCATTGGTACATCACTACGTGAGTAGCGCTGTTATTACAGCATGCGAGTAACAGCCATTGCATTATCAATCTTATTCTTTGCAGTTAGAGACTATAACAAAAATCGTTAGCGACAGCGCCATCTGTTGTTGAGTGGCTTTGTTTTGTGGGTAATCAAGTAACAGCCATTGCATTATCAGTCTTATTTCTAATGAATAGAGACTAAAATAAAAATATTTTCTAAAGCGCCATCTCTTGCCGAGTAGAAGAAGTAAAGTTTAATTTTTTGTTACTGTTTATTTTATTGAATTTTAAAACATGTTCCATAGTTGCTAATGCATCCGTTAAATTGGTTTTATGGTTTTAGGCCTCTTTGAACGTTTTCTTTCAACCAATTATAACTTTTATTTCTAAGTGTGCTAGTTTTTACATGTGTGAGTTTAGCTACACTGGTTTTCTTAGTAAAAAGTCATCATGCTAGTTCTATTGTTTTTTTATGTTTTGTGGAAATTACGGTGATAGGCTCAGGAAAAAACGGTGTTCATTACGGTGCAATTACTTTGAAGAAAACAATAATTTTAGAGAGAAATAAATTAAGTTTTTATTTGAAAAAATAAACAATAATGTAATTCTTATGAAAATCATATAAAAATTACACATAGAAATAAAAAGTCAGTCTGAATCTGCCGCCATCATTTCCTAATTCTCATTTTTGTATATATAAAAAATATATTATAATTATTTTTGAAGTCTGTGATTAATTCTATATAACGTCTGGGAGTTGTAGATGGTGATAGGTTTGAGGAGTGTATCTTTTATTTTTTAATATTTACTTATTTATTTTTGGTTTTCTCTGTTTTTTTTTGTTGTTTGTTTTTAAAGTACCTATTTGCCTAAGAAATGTTCGTGGCTATTTATTTTGCAGATCGTGTATTTTATGTATTGTTAATTTAATTTATTGAGTATCTTCTCCTTTTAATTGGTCTACATGTTATTTATATTTTATTCTATTTGTATTGTCTTTTCAAATGATCGTGTCGTCACCTAGGCCCTGTCAGAAAACCAGCGCTGCATCGTATCCATCGTGGTACGAAACAGCTTATGCTGAGACAGGGACCATTTTGTCCCCACGCAACACCAGTATTGTCTGTCTGAGTGAATCTTGACTTTGCCTTTGTTTTTATTGTGTGTGATGTCAAGTGGGTTCAAATAAATATATTTTCTTTCTTTCTTATTTTTTTATTTCACGGCAACACTAGAAAATGCGGTAAAAATTTGAAGTAGAATACGAATGATGGCCTCAACATAGTTACATAGTGTTTCAATATTTGCCATATATGGATTGATTTATCTACTGTAATATATTAAACAGTTTGCATTGCAACATTATACCGGCTTGCACAACGATCCCTAAACGTAAAAAGCGACTAAACATATTTAAATTAGAAGTATTTGTAAGATTTGACAACTCTCTTAACCATATTTAGGCACTAAATACGATATCGCATCGTTGCGCAATTCGCCCTAAATCATGAAGTGTCCCAAAGCTTGTTTAAGCTAGTTCAAGCCTCTTGGTTGCCTTAGGTCGCAGGCATTGCCAACTATGTATTAGGCAATTAGAAACATTACATACTAGGTTTCTCGGGTCACTGCTTTTTAGAGTCAGTGTTATGTCGTTGACTAGTACTAGTAGACAAAATTTCGGCACTGTGGGGTCCACGGATGAGGGAAATGTCTGTGGTGGGGTCACTAGTCTACGGTGTACCCTGTGCATTTTGTTAAAATTCAATGTTTATTATGGCTAATAGTAATAACTTAAAAACTACAAGGTTTAAACTAAAAATAAAAACGGGGTCGAAATGTACTCACAAATACATGTTATTAGACGTGCCACTTGACCGGATAGTCCCATTTGTTTATCCCTCTCGAACCCCAATATCTCAACACCCCCCCCCCCTCTCATTTTTAGCTCATTTAGTCACACCAAAATTGTGCCATCACTACCTACCTATATACCAAATTTCACGATGATCGGATAAACGCTTCAAAAGTTATCCTCTGACAAACAAACATACATACAACGCCGATTTGCCCAAGTTAAATTTAGAGACTCGCTTCGCTCGATCAATAATATACCATAATATTATGGTATATGGTCACCTAGTGAAATGGCGGGCTGTGCTATGCTGCGTTTTCCAGTGCGTGGTCTCCACTTACTTCTGTCCCAACAGCCTACGAATCTCCTCATTTCTGATTCCACAACCACTGTTTACATTGCGAGTAATAATGGTTTATGTCCTTTGTAAATGTATTTTTGGATAAACTAATCAAACTACAACAAAATAAACAATTGTCATGAGAATATAATAACAAAACAAAACAGTCTGTTTACAATAGCAAAACAGTACCAAAATTTAATTGTTAAGTAAATATTGCGGTAAAAATTGGCATGTTTTCCGACACATTTTTTTGTTTATAACTGTTATGATCTGTCAGTTTTTTATTTTAAATATTTTCCTGGATTTTGTTATTATTAACCTAGGTATGTTTGTTTAATAGTTGCTATTTTGTTATAATTTCAAAAAGTAGTCGCATTTTTGTGACGTTTTTGTCTTCTTTCCAATTCCAATCTATATCTAAATAATTAGTACAATACATAGGGATAACTTTATTAAATAAAAGGTATTACCTTAAAACATCTTAGAATCTAAATGTATACTAAGTTCAACTTCATTGCTAATACCGAATCCAATGTCGTCGGCGCTAGTAATTCTACCAACATTACCTTGGCAACTCAAATTACCTACCTGTCTTCATTAGGAACCGACAGCTAAATCAACGAAGATTTACTAACTATACCTAAAAACAAGTTGCACGCAGCGGTTGTAATATATGAAGATTATGTATTCTACTTTATGATTTCAATTTGACCTGTGGGACGGTGGTTTGAAACGAACGAGTGTTCTGTGCGATGGTATATTTGCGACAGATATTAATACCCTAAGGACAATAAGATGTCAGACAGCCAGCGTGATGTATGAAACGAACGCCACGGCACGCAGGCACGCTCACATCACGTGCATGTACCTATTTCATTAAACACTTATTGCAACAACACAATATTTTTATTGATCATGTCCATATTGCACCGGTACTGCGAAAAATTCTACCATTTTGGTAGCTTTTTCTTACTAGGTAACACTGACTCAGAATTCAAATTACTGCATTCGATCGATTTCCTGCAAATTACACCGTCTGTGTGCTAATGAATGTTTTGGGGACGGACTATACTATGCATACCTATCCAAAACACAGCAACTTCCAGATGAGGTCAAGTTTCGGTCGTGTACATTATAGAAACGTTTTTTTACATCCTGGTGGTGGAGCAAGCATATGGCCACCCACAAGTGGCAACGCATGGCTATAACAAAGTATGCCTCGTAGAACGCACCTTAGAAACACCTTAGAAACGTGTCCTGCACTGCCACTGCCCTGCATTCATCATCTTGAGGCATACAGGTGTGCCTGTAATTTCACCGGCAATTCCCTTCAAACAACTTTTTCAGGTGGGACATATGCTTGTTCCATCTCCATGTAGAATAAAAAAACCGGCCAAGTGCGAGTCGGACTCGCGCACGAAGGGTTCCGTACCATTATCTATCGATATTAAACGAGCAAAAAAAAATCATGTTAGTTGTATGGGAGGCTCCCTTAAATATTTGTTTTATTTTAATTTAATTATTTATTTTTAAAGTGAATATATAACTTAACCTGTGAACATTTCAAGCGTCTACCTGTTGCCGTTATCAATATCAAACAAAAACGAGCAAAAAATCACGTTTGTTGTATGGGAGCCCCCCTTAAATATTTGTTTTATTTATTTTTAGTATTTGTTGTTGTTATAGCGGCAATACAAATACATAATCTACGAAAATTTCAACTGTCTAACTATCACGGTTCATGAGATACAGCGTGGTGATAGACGGATTGACAGACAGACAGCGGAGCCTTAGTAATAGGGCCGTTTTACCCTTTGGGTACGGAACCCTAAAAAAAACTAATCACAGCAATTCTTCTTGCAAGCAGAATTAGGTACTAGGTAGAACCATCTGGTAGCACTATCCTGGGTGAGGAGACTCAAGGAACTCTACTCTTAGAATAAAACGCTAAAAGCAGTTCTCTTAAAGTAGAGATTATGTAATTTTCCGATGCGATGTCTATAAATAATGGTCAATTACGTCATTACCATAACCTGTTTGGTTGGACGTAATATAACTGTTATTGCTTTTGTACGAGATTAAATAATAAATAAATAACGCTGGACATTTAAGACTGCTCTATCGAGTCCCAATCTAAACTAGCTTGTATTAGGGGAAACAGATGACTAATAGAATTAAAAATGTTTATAATTAGTGATTAAAACGGGTATTTATCGCGCACGTACTTTTTTATTTTTGCGGGGTCTTCTGACACAAGTATAATATATACAAAAGAAGATCCCAACCACCTTGTTATAGATCTATGTTTTACAGAAATAAAAAATATTTTTTGATTTTTTTTAAGTGAAAACTTCTTTAGGCGCGTTGAGCATTTTTTGAGATGGGGAAAAACCGTTGAATTCGCGACACTGTTACCGACCGACAGCTGTTACTGACTACTGAAACTGACTGTTGACACCTGTCACTGACACCTCTGTATCTGGTAGTGTAGTCTGCTTTTATTCAAGTTTTCACTTCTGTCAGCACTCCCAGAGTGCTGCTTTTTTTTAATTAAAACTTCTTTAATCACGCTTGACTTGGGGAGTAAGCTGATGAATGCGTTACGAAAAGTGCGAACGGAAGTTGAGAGGGAGATATAAGTTAGTGAAGATAGAAAGAGAGAGAGTTACGTTTTGTATATTTTTAAACGTTAATGTGCGAGTGCGAGTTGCGTCTGTCCAGAATGAACATGGACTGATCGACCTACAGACGTGTGAACAATTTCGTAATTGAACAATTTTATAAATTAATATTTTGAAAAAGAAGTTTTACTTCAGTCGTGTGGTTTAAAACTCGTTTTTTTTATTTGTTATCCTGACGTTTCGACTGTTGCAACAGCCGTGGTACATACATTACATTATGTACAATGATCGCGACAGTTTGAAAAATACCATGTTTTGTTTGACAAGTAAATACATACTTTTATTATACTGACTACCTCTGAGAAGTTATTCAATAATGTGTCAATTTTTGAAGTGAAAACTTCTTTTGGGCGCGGTGGTCATTTTTAGAGATGGGGAAAAAACCATTGAACTCGCGACACTGTTACTGTTACCGACACCTCTGTTTATAAGTATCTCGTACTTGAACTACTTTTCACTTTTGTCGGCACTTCCGGAGTGCCACTTTTATTATGCTACCTGGATATGGAACAAGCTTAAGGGACCCACTTGATGCTATGTGGTAACATCAACCTATAACAAAGTATTGGGCTCAAGTTTCCAATATATACTGTGAGCTAAGAGTTTTATTTAATTTTCTATAGATACCAATTATTAGACCAGGGTCGTAGCCTTCAAATATGGTAATAAGTGAAAAAATAATAATAGTAGGCTGAAACCCATTAGAAAAAGAGGGGAATATGATAAAAATGAAAGGAAAAATAAATTACGGGCGATCCGAGTTCGGGAAGCAGGATCTACAACTTTTGTATTTTCAATTTTTCACATAACCTCAAAATTTATGTGAAAACTTCAAATAATTTTTTATTGTCATCTTTTCAAAAAAAAATCTACGAAATTTGGTGAAAACTTACCATATGTCCCAAATACACTGTAATTTATTTGATTTAAAATATTTATTTTTTCACCTTATTTTGACTTAATATCAAAAAACACCCTAAATTTCAATCAAAAATTCTCGCGTCAAAATATCAGCTTTTTTCAAAAAGTCGGTGGGCTTTTTGTTCATTGAAATCTCTACTTTCTGATGGTGTAAAAAAAAACACATTACTATAGTAAATGTTCTCAGAAATTGACATAATGTTATCAGTCTGTGGAAAAGAAAGCCTACATGTGAAGTTTCGAACTCCGGAGCCCTATAGTTTTTTATATATTCATTTATGAAAATCCAAAATCGAGCGCGATAATCGCTTGAAATCAATGTCGTATCGTCCATTTTTGCGTATCATCGATTATTATGACACTAAATTGACATTAACAGTGACTGCAAAAAGGGGTTTTTGGCCCGTTTTGGCATTTTTTGCAAATTATGACTTCAAAAAGGTTTTTTTTTACAGTTTGGGCATAAATGGTTAGGTTAGGTTAGTCGTGATAATTTCTTTTCGAGACGTTTACGTAGTGTACTCCTGTAAAATAAATTTGCGTGACTAATATGGCGAGTTCCCCCGCTGCGGAGATCGAGTGATGTGCAGAGCTAATCTATGACAAAGTCAAATAGTAGACAGAATCGAGACAGAGCACCCCGACTAGTGTTAGGTTAGGTCTAGATGAGTGGGAGAATCGACACGGGGCACCCCGACTTTAGGCGGTCTTGTGCGTGACACCCCTAGAGTGTTATAAAAAAGCGCGGAGCCATATGCTCGCGTGGAAGGTCCTGAGTGGAGCAAGCCCGCGAAGCCGAGCGGAGTGAAGGTTGAGTGGGCGAAGCGACACTCAGGGCTGACCACGCGAGAATTCTGGCGAAAGCCCACCGCAAAAAACTATTTGGGCACCCCGACTAGTGTTAGGTTAGGTCTAGATGAGTGGGAGAATCGACACGGGGCACCCCGACTTGAATAGGTTAGATTACAGAACCTCCTAGCTATGAGGTAATAATTTTATTCTAAATTTCTTTGGACTTTTTCAACTTTTTTTCTATACTTAACCTCAAAATAGTTTGGTTTTTCAAAAACTATTGGTTTCCTGTAAATTACAACCCCCGGGAGGGAGGTTTGATTGATTACGTACTTTAAGCCAAGACTATATTTTTTATGATTTATTAAAAAAATATAGTTTTCAGATTTTTCCCTGTACTCCTAGTGCAAGACGATATTACTTGCCAAATTTCATAGTTATAGGTCAACGGAAAGTACCCAATAAATTTTGATTCCCTTGCGAATGTCGAAATATACGTTTTTGGCGGCATGAACAGCCGTATCTTTTTATATATTATCTTAGAAGTTTGATTTTTTCACAGCTTCAAGGGACTGTAGACCTGAGTTTTAATATCAACTCAATTCCTCCACGCGTTCCCGAGTTAAAGGGGTCTTGACAGACAGGCATACGGACAACAAAGAATCAAATAACGGTTTCGTTCTTTCCGTTTGAGGTACCGAACCCTAAAACGGGATATTTACCATGATTTGTGAGTTTTTGAGTATCCCGATATTTCGACGCAGATCACGGGTAAACTGAAGTGTTTGCGAGTGGGTGGTTATTGGCAGATATAACGATCGGGATACAGTAAAAGCTCTTTATTCGCGGGGTATATGTTCCGTAAATATGCCGCGCATACAGAAACCGTGAATATGGAATGGTAATTTATGAGGGATTGGATTTTTTAATTTGTCGCCTAGGAACGGGATACGTTCCTAGGCGACAAATTAAAAAATAAATATATAAATAAATCAATTTAATTGAAGTTGTTTACCATATTGAGAAGAATTTTTGAAATCGAACCAGTAGTTTTTGAGTTTATTCATTTCAAACATACACACACACAAAAATACAAATCTTTCTTCTTTATAATATTATCTATACTTACTAATAATATTATAAAGAGCATAGATTTGTATTTTTGTGTGTATGTTTGTAATCAATAAACTCAAAAATTACCTACTGGTCCGATTTAAAAAATTCTTTCACCATTGGAAAGCTACATTCACCCTTAGTAACATAGGCTACTTTTTACCCAACTGCGCAAAGGAGGGTAATGTTTTTATTGAAAAACTACGCGTGCGAAGCTGCGGATTGGTCAGCTAGTATAATATATAAAAACATGACCGTGAAAAATCTCACATTGACACAAAAAACTATGTAAATATTCGCTTCTATACCGTTCCGCGGCAATGTAAACAGAGCAGTATCAAAAGTCGAACAGAAACGAAAGGTGTCGAAAAACACAATCTTTGTCCTTATTTTCACTCTCAGATATTATTGGGTAATAAGATGTTGCGAGAAGCAAGGCCAACCGCTTCATAATTAACTACGGATAAGCATAAATAAATTATTGAAGTTGGAGGATCCAAGATTCCTTTTCTTCATGGCTCAATAAACTAGTGGTTCGCCCCGAACTGAGATCTCGCCAGTGTTTGTTTGTCTTCAAAATAGTGCCACGAAATAAATAACCACTTTAATTGACCAACAGTTTCTCCCAAATTACAGGTAACGAGAGTTCATGTTATTTGGCAATATTTTTGGGGGTATAAAATACAGTTATTTTGGATTTCAGACTTTTGCCTATATTTGTGTCACTAAAGCTATACGAATACTAAATTTCAGCATTGTGGGGTCACACTGTGAATTTTGTCAAAGTTTTGTTTTTATTATGGCTAATAACTCAAAAACTACAAGGATAAAACTAAAAATAAAAACAGGATTGAAATATACTAATACCTAAAGACCTTTCATTTGACGTCTCATTTGACCCAATAGCCTCATTTTCATTTTTTTTATCCCTCTTGAACCCCAACATCTCAACAACCCCCCCAACATGTTTAGCTCATTAGTCACACCAAAATTGTTCCATCACTAACTACCTATATACCATATTTCGCGATGATCGGATCACTACACATAGAACAGAAGTTAAACGTAGGCCACAAAGCAACGGATGTGTACGTTAGTGCCAAGTTTTACATACGCAGGCACGCACACAAGCGTACAAGTAATGGATGGATGGACATTTTCACCGCACAACTGTCATTTTTAGGGTTCGTACCCAATGGGTAAAATGGCACTCTATTACCAAGGCTCCGCTGTCTGACTGTTCGTCTGTCCGTCTGTCACCAGGCTGTATCTCATGAACCGTGATAGTTTGACAGTTGAAATTTTCACAGATGATGTATTTCTGTTGCCGCTATAACAACACATACTAAAAAAAGATAAACAAAAAAAATAAACATTTAAGGGGGGCTCCCATATAACAAACGTGATTTTTTTGCTCGTTTTAACTCGATATTGGTAACGGCAACAGGTAGGCGCTCGAAATATTCACAGAATATTTAGTTATATATTCACTTTAGAAATAAATATTTAAATTAAAATAAAACAAATATTTAAGGGGGGCTCCCATACAACAAACGTGATTTTTTGCCGTTTTTATAGATAATGGTGCGGAACCTCGTGCGCGAGTCCGACTTGCACTTGGCCGGTTTTGTTTTTGTTTTACCGAGAACCTCACTCACTAATATAACCAAACATAAAACTCACAGCGCGAACGTCGTCGTCGTTTGAAGCCATATATGGCTTCAATTGAAGTGGCCTATTTTTCGCACGTGTACTTTCTTTCTATTTGTAGTTATTCTAAGAGTTACTGTTAGGTATATCTTACTAGCTGCCTGCGGTTTCGCAGGCGTGGTTCGCCAATAAACATATTACCCTCTTTCAGTTAAAAAGATAACCTATGTTTAAATTCTGGTCACAATCTATCTGTATACTAAATTTCATCGAAATCGATGCAATCGTGAAAACGTAACACACAGACAGAGTTACTTTCGACATTTCCGAAGTTCAAATGAGTAAACTTGAGCGCCTTCAAAACCTTTGTATTCGTTTCATATTCGGCTTGCGCAAGTAGGACCATGTCTCAGAATTCCGCGCTAAACTCAAGTGGCTCCCTATCCGTCTTCGCCGGAATGCACATATTCTATCACTTCTTTTTATCGTTCTCTATAATCCCACTTCACCTTCTTATCTAAAGGAGCGTTTCGAGTTTCTGTATCAGGCACACTCTCAAACCCTTCGTTCTTCCGAAGCTCTACAGCTTGGAACTCCCGTGTGACTCCCGTCCATAGTTAACAATTTTATGGTGATTCCTTCCCAGTACAAGCTGTGCGACTGTGGAACGCCTTACCTTTGTCTATAAGGTCGTCCCGATCTCTTCCTATTTTCAAAGTCAAGGTATACAACCATTTCCTTTCGTTGTCTCGTAACTGCTAGTTAGTGTTTATGTTATTTATCCTCTTTATGTAGTGTAGTTTATTTATATATTATTTGTATGTATATAAGTTTATATCTATTAGTATAATCAATAGGTATATTTTATTTTGTGGGTTATGCTTATGTCTGTACTCTTACACCGCCGTCTTTTGGTTTTGTTTATCCTATGCATTCAAAGGTTGTCTGGAAGAGATCGCTTTTAGTGATAAGACCGCCCATTGCACCTTTATTTATTGTTTATTTCCATTGACGACCTCCGTGGTGCAGTGAGCGAATAGCCGGCTGAGACGCAGGAGGTAGCGGGTTCGATTCTCGCCGCGGAACAAATGTTTGCATTATCTACAGATATTTGTTCCGGGTCTGGTTGTTTCACTATATATTATAAGTATGTATTTACAAAAAAAAAAATATAAGTAAGTATTCTATCAGTTATCTGGTTCCCATAGTACAAGCTCTGCTTAGTTTGGGGCTAGAGAGCGCTGTGTGAAATGTCCAGCAATTGTTTTTGTTATTATTACTGTATTTTTGTTTGGTGTGCAATAAAGAGTATTTCGTTCATTCATTCATTCATTCTTTCGAATTAATAATCAGTTACAACGAGCATGAAGGTAGGTATCTTTAGAAGTGGAGAGCCTTAAGATTCTCAGAACAAGACGTTAAAACTATAAGTAAATAGTGCCAAGGTTAAGTATGTTTTTAACTTGAAGGCTTAACTTGTTTAAGTTAATGTTGAACGTAGTATCTGTATTTCTATATTTCAGTTGCTGGGGCCTGCAGGGTAAGTAATTTTGTTACTATAAAATGGCTATGTACAAATTTTACTGTAAAAAACCTAAACAAGTTATGAATTTACATAACTAGCGGTTCGCCCCGAATTGAGAACTCGCGAGTCTCCCATAAAAACAAAAAAATATTATGTATTTGTAATCTTTGACTATCAAAATAGTGCCGCAAAATTATATCCAACTACCTTGGTCTACAGTTTCATTCAAATTACAGGTAACGGCAGTTCATGTTAATTGGTTACTCTTTTTTTGGGTAGAAACAACAGTTATGTATTCTGGGGATTTTAGACTTTTGTCTATATTTGCGTGATTTAAGTTGCACGCATACCAAATTTCAGCACTGTGGGGTCACTGGTGTACCCTGTGAATTTTGTGAAAGTTCAGTTTTTATTATGGCTAATAACATAAAACTACATTTTAACTAAAAATAAAACGGGGTCGAAATGTACTCAAGACCTTTTATTAGACATGCCACTTGACTAGATAGTTCCATTTTGGTTTGTTTTACCCCTCTTGAACCCCAGTATCTCAACAACCCCACAATATCATCTATCCAGCTATCAATAAAAATAAAAGTTCAGATGAATTAACTGCGCTATTCAGTTCAAGTTTTGTACATATAAATAATAAATATTGTTGCCAGCAGCTGTACTTATTGTACGAGCGAAGCGAGATCTCCAAATCAACTTGGGCAAATCGGCGTTGTATGTATGTATGTTTGTTTGTGCGTGGATAATTTTCGAAGCGTTTATCCGATCATCTTGAAATGTTATACATAGGTAGGTAGTGATGGTACAATTTTAGTGTGACTAAATGAGCTATAAATTTTTGGGGTTGTTGAGATATTGGGGTTCAAGAGGGGTAAAAAAACCAAAATGAGCCTATCCGGTCAAGTGGCACGTCTAACAAAAGGTCTGTGTGAGTACATTTCGACCCCGTTTTTATTTTTTGTTTAAACAATGTAGCTTTTAAGTTATAAGCCATAATAAAAAATGAACTCTGACAAAATTCACAGGGTACACCAGTGACCCAACAGCGCTGAAATTTGGTATGCGCGTAGATTAAGTGACACACATATAGGCATAAGTCTAAAATCCAGAATAACTGCATTATGTACCCCAAAAAGGAGTATCCAACTAACATGACCTCCCGTTACCTGTAATTTGAATGAAACTGTAGGTCAAGTAAGTTGGTTGTTTATTTCATGGCACTATTTTGATAGCCAAAGATTACAAATAATATTTTTTTGTTTTTATGGGAGACTCGCGAGATCTCAGTTCGGGGCGAACCACTGGTATTATAAGTATAAGTACATTAAAAAGCCAGATAATACGTTATTTCTTAAAAGTTGTCAAAGCTAGTTAAATGTGAACTACAGGCGGTGGCTTCCTATAATGGAAGTGATAATAAATTGATAGTCATTATTCTGAAATGTCAGCTCAAGGCCGGCTACTGTCGATGGAAATAACCGCTTTTACGCGTACTTTTCTCTATTCGAATGCACAGGGAAATTTAATTTTTTGGTATTATATTATTTTTTTTTTTTTGTTACATTTCACACAGCGCTATCTAGCCCCAAACTAAGCAGAGCTTGTACTATGGGAACCAGATAACTGATACAATACGTATATACTTTTTTTTTTGTAAATACATATATAAAATACATAGCGAAACAACCAGACACGGAACAAATATCTGTAGATCATACAAACATTTGTTCCGCGGCGAGAATCGAACCCATTACCTCCTGCGTCTCAGCCGGGTATTGATTATTATTGGTATATTGAACCACAGAGTAAATAATTGGTTACCACATTACATTTTTTTCTTTTCGACGTTTTAGTAGTTATTTGTTATACCTACAAGAGTGCAAAGTTGCGCAGCGAGTGATTCAAAAATTAGAATCCTGAGCGTTAGCGAGGGAATCAAAAGAGCACGAGGTGAAAAATCTTTGCACTCGAGTGCAACACGTAACTTTTCATCCCACCTCAGCGAGGTAATGACTAAATACAAAAATTAGAATCCTGAGCGTCAGCGAGGGAATCAAAAGAGCACGAGGTGAAAAATCTTTGCACTCGAGTGCAACACGTAACTTTTCATCCCACCTCAGCGAGGTAATGACTAAATACAAAAATTAGAATCCTGAGCGTTAGCGAGGGAATCAAAAGAGCACGAGGTGAAAAATCTTTGCACTCGAGTGCAACACGTAACTTTTCATCCCACCTCAGCGAGGTAATGACTAAATACAAAAATTAGAATCCTGAGCGTTAGCGAGGGAATCAAAAGAGCACGAGGTGAAAAATCTTTGCACTCGAGTGCAACTCGTAACTTTTCATCCCACCTCAGCGAGGTAATGACTAAATACAAAAATTAGAATCCTGAGCGTTAGCGAGGGAATCAAAAGAGCACGAGGTGAAAAATCTTTGCACTCGAGTGCTACACGTAACTTTTCATCCCACCTCAGCGAGGTAATGACTAAATACAAAAATTAGAATCCTGAGCGTTAGCGAGGGAATCAAGAGAGCACGAGGTGAAAAATCTTTGCACTCGAGTGCAACACGTAACTTTTCATCCCACCTCAGCGAGGTAATGACTAAATACAAAAATTAGAATCCTGAGCGTTAGCGAGAGAATCAAAAGAGCACGAGGTGAAAAATCTTTGCACTCGAGTGCAACACGTAACTTTTCATCCCACCTCAGCGAGGTAATGACTAAATACAAAAATTAGAATCCTGAGCGTTAACGAGGGAATTAAAAGAGCACGAGGTGAAAAATATTTGCACTCGAGTGCAACACGTAACTTTTCATCCCACCTCAGCGAGGTAATGACTAAATACAAAAATTAGAATCCTGAGCGTTAGCGAGGGAATCAAAAGAGCACGAGGTGAAAAATCTTTGCACTCGAGTGCAACACGTAACTTTTCATCCCACCTCAGCGAGGTAATGACTAAATACAAAAATTAGAATCCTGAGCGTTAGCGAGGGAATCAAAAGAGCACGAGGTGAAAAATCTTTGCACTCGAGTGCAACACGTAACTTTTCATCCCACCTCAGCGAGGAAATGACTAAATACAAAAAAAAAGTAATACACCAAGAAGGTTCCGAGTCTGAGTTTTTAACAAATTAAAAAAGGTTGTATGATTAATTCGGCACAAAATTTTCGCATTCGCAAAAAATAGGTTTAATGATGTTTTGAATTCACAAACTTAGTGCACACGATGTTCTAAATTCAATTTACTTTATCCTCTAGTCTCCAGCGGATAAAAACTGTTTTCGCACTCAGATATCGAAGAGCAAAACACTCTTTACGAGATGGGAGGGGCTGAAAATTTTTTTTATGACTAAATCAATCTCTTTGTTATAAACGCCACTTTTGAAATTTTAACCCCCACCATTTTGGCTCTTTTAGCCATCAAAATTAATATATTTTTAATTATTTTTACTTGCAATAGAGGAATATCAGTATTATTTATGAATATTACAAATTTCAATCCGATAGGTTCAGTAGTTGCTGAAATAATGAGTTGTGAACGACGGACGGACAAAGTCGCATCATAATGGTTCCGTTTTTACCATTTTGGTGCGGAACCCTAAAAGCTATTTCTTCCAGATAACCCGAGTATGGAGAGGACTTCATGTAAGAAACTGACCGGTGGTGATGGTGGATAGAAAAAAAAATGTCGTTATGAGAAATCGAAAGCAGTTGCAATCTAGAAAAACATCCTCTCCCTTCAACAGTTTTATTATTAGGTACCTGCCTTGTTTTTTATCTGTCCTTCTGCGTTTTATAGGTACTCCAGGTCTAGGACTTATAGGACTCTAGGTAACTATCATTTATATACTCAGTGTTGTTTTTAATGTCTTTTTTCAATGTATATTTTAATTAATTACTGCTTAGTCTATAAAAATCGCTGATGTCACGCAAAAGACAGCTAAATTGAAGTGGGTCTGGGCGGGACACGTATGTCGAATGCGCGATGACCTGTGGGCTAAGATAACCACCGAGTGGGTCCCAGAAGCCGCGAGACCGCGGGGCCGGCCCAGGCGGAGATGGCGGGACGAACTTGACGCGCGTAGTGCGAACTGGTCGACAGAAGCCCTAGACCGGGTTGAATGGAAGAAGGGAAGGGAGGCCTTTGCCCAGCAGTGGGATCCAGCGGGCTCTTTAGATTAGATTGACTGTTTTGACTATGCTGTACTTTTTTTTATAAATAATATATTTTACTTATACGTTATAAATATGACTCATTTACGATAACCAAGGGCAATTACTTCACACACAAAAACCTTTAGAAATCCAAATATAGGTATTTATAATCCGCAATATACTTGGAAATCTACTTTGATGTCACGTTTGATCCAAATAAAACCCACAACCAAACGGGTTGATTGAACACAGAGATAGAACCATGATCTAATCTTAGATTAAATCCATAGACGATTTTGCTAATGGCAAGTTTCCCAAGCCAGCATAATAATGGCAATGCAGGGAAATATTTTTTGAGCCATGAGACATTTCACACACCATTTCACTATCTAACCCCAAACTAAGCAGAGCTTGTACTATGGGAACCAGATAACTGATAGAATACTTATATATGTTTTTTTTGTAAATACATACTTATAATATATATATAAAAACAACCAGACCCCGAACAAATATCTGTAGATCATGCAAACATTTGTTCCGCGGCGGGAATCGAACCCACTACCTCCTGCGTCTCAGCCGGCTGTTTGCCCACTGTGCCACGGAGGTCATCATATTTTAAAGGATGTACTTTCAGATATACTTTCAAATAATCCCAATGAAATTTCATCGAAATCGGTTCAGTAGTTTGTTTTTTCTGTAAACTGAAGTCGATTTTATTTTTGCTAATAAGTTACTTTTTACGTTTAGGGATCGGATCGTTGTGCAAGCCGGGCTAGATGATATCTTTATTTTTTAACTTTTGGAAATAAGTTTGATTTACTAAAAACATTCCAAAAAGTTTTTAGGTACCTTTTTATTTGATACGTCAAACATACGAAGGGGTTACCAAATAGTAGGCACTGCTCTTTGTACGTCTAATCTTGTGATTATCACTTAGATAAATACTGTTTTTTTATAAATACATACTTATAATATATAGAAAAACATCCAGACCTGGAACAAAATATCTGTATAGATCATGCAAAAATTTGTTCCGCGGTGGGAATCGCACCCGCTATCCCCTGCGTCTCAGCCGGCTATTCGCCCGCTGCGCCACAGAGTTTGTCATTGGTCGTCAATTGGTAAGTAATCATCATCATATCAGCCGTCATAGCAGCATAACAGGACGTCGACTGCTGAACATACCCCTCCCCCCCATAGATTTCCAGAGCGACCGACCTTGTGCGGAGTTATGGTAGGCAGTAATAATAAATTATTCTGTGGTTATTCAAAGAAAACCAGTTATTAGGTTACGATATTAGTAAGAGTTCTATAAAGGGCATCGCAAACCGGGCGACTCGTCACCGCGACAAGGCGCGGCGCTGTCGTTTGCATCTGGCGTCTTGTCGCCGCGACTAGACGTGGAGCTGTCGCTTGCGTCGGCGACCAGTCGCTACGACAGACTGACAGACGTTTTTTTTTTCGAATGGACTAATCTCGCTGTTGGCCTCTGAGGCCGTTGCAGCTTAACCGAGCTTTTGGCGAGCGCAGAAGGCGCTCAGCCCTGTAATTTGTTTGATGAGGCAACTAGCGCAAGGGCACCACTTAGATGCGAACCTCGGCTTGGGCTGTTGCCGGGACGGGGATAGGAGAGAAACGCCCGGGTACGTGCTTGTACCTCGTATAGGCGGCGACTGAATGGACTCGTCGACCTCGCCGGCGAGGTCGGTGTATTTGTGGAGTGTTTGCTCTGTCTAATGAGGATGACTCTTCCGCATTAGCGGAAGTGATTTCGTCATCCGGGTCTCCGAGAACGTGTCTCGGACGACGGAGGGTTTACTGACAGACGTCGTGCAGGAAGCATTATTAGTAGTAGAGTATTCGAGAGAGACGGCCGTGTTGTTCATCTTGTGAGTGAGTATGGAGCCTCTAGTTATCTTGGTCCTCTTATCTTGGTGCTTTATCTTGCGAATGCGAAGGCGCAGAGTACGACGAATCAATCGCCGTTATTGGGTCCAAATCCAATACTAACCTCTCGCCAAGAACGTGGGCAGTTATCTCTGCTTTTTGTTGCGCTCAAAATGCACCACGAAAAATTTTACAAATACTTCAGCCGCGCGACTGTCGTGTGTGCGCGTGTACAGCGTGACTAGACGAGGCGACAAGTAGCGAGCGCGCGCGACTCCCCTAGTTTGCCGTCGCGACTCCGTGACTCTGACGCCAAGTGTGCGGAGCTTAGAACATAATATATGAAAATTGTCGGTCGCAGCCTATCGTCGCGTCTAGTCGCCGAGCTAGCTGTCGTGTCGCCTAGTGTGCGCCTACACTAAGATCGATGTAACTAAACCACCATTGAAGCAAATAAAATTAATTATGAATTAATTAATCATGAATAAAAAAACAGAGCCTCCTAATTCATTGTCCGTGAAAAATGTCAAAACAAATCAAATCAAAAAGCGAAAGTTTGGATATTTATTTGTTTGTTACTCAATCACGTCGTAACAGTTGAACCTATTTCGATAATATTTAGTATGTACGTAGATTATAGTATTTTAACACATAGGCTACGTTTTATCCCTTAAATCATTTCCCATGGGATACAAATGGGATGTCAAAGTTTATTTACGTATTAAAATGCTAGTTAAAATATATTTTAATATTATTTTTGTTTTTTTTTTATTTTTATACTACAAGGTGAATGAACAAGCTTATGGCCCACCTGATGTTAAGTGGTAATCATCGCCTATTACAAAGAATTACCTCGTAGGTCACGCACCTTAGAAACGAGCCCTACGATGTGCTGCCCTGCATCCAGTGCCGTCTTTACCATAAGGGCACATGGGGCCCGTGCCCAGGGCCCCCCATCCTCAGGGGGCCCCGTAGTACCGAAAATTTCTCAAAAATAACATTTTTGTCCAGCACAGTAACAGCGCCACCGTCTAATTTTTTTTTGTGGGGTTGTAGCTACTAATTAATAATATTTCAGAACGCATCCTAATTTACTAAGTACACCATCTAGCGAACACTCATGCAAACCACTCCGATTCCAAAGTCAAGCTGCACAGTCTAAACGAGGCCTAAAATACATGTTGACATTCCAGTCTATGGTTGGGGGAATCCCCGGATGATGATAAAATGTTAGTTTAGTACGCTTTCTTTGCTTTCCAAAAGGGCCCCCAATTCTTGTGTGCCCAAGGGCCCCAGCATAATTTAAGACGGCCTTGTCTGCATCCATTACCTTGAGGCAAACAGGTGTAAAGCCGCATGTGCCTGTAATTTCACCGGCAACCATACCCTTCAAACCGAAACATAAATACTGCTTAGCGGCAGAAATAGGTGATGTGGTAAGTGCGGCCACAACCACAAAGCAAAAGTAAATAGAATAGCTATCAGTCATGACATGACCTTGCGTTGTTTAGCAACACCATCATTATTGACCATGTACAACACGGCTACACATCATGCTATACATTTCCAGTATAATCTGACCTCTCATTCTACGAAAATCCGACACAACGCGAGGTCAGCTTATACTGGAAATGTATAGCTTGATGTTTAGCCGTGTGTACCATCAGATACTTTACCATTTATGATGGTAATTTAGCTATACGTGTAATATGAGTTATTATTTTAGTCGGATGAATAACAATAATGGCATATTTTCTATTATTTTTAATGTTTAACCATAAATGACATTTTAAATGACTGACGATTTGGATAATGACTCTTATCGCGTGCCTGAGCAGCGAGCTAGGTTCCGCATTGGGCGAGACGCGCTCTTTGCACCGATCCCTCCGCGTGCTGTCGCTTGACAACAGTCACCCATCTGCCGTGCTCAAACGCATCTGAGTGAGCTTATAAAAGTACACCCTGAGGTTGACAAATTCGCGGATACACTACATTCCATTGGCAGGATGTGTCTCAGCTTTTGTGAAGCACGTATGAATTAGTACCTAATGAGATACATACCCAAATCAATTTTATTTGTGTTATAGGGTAAAGTTGCATGTTCATTATTGTGTTCATTGTTCATTTTATTGTATTTTCCTGTTTGTATAACTTTTTTCGTGATCTATTTGTTTTTATGTATGTGAGGATAACTGTATGTTTCATATATTAAATATGTTTTATAGTAGGTCTAACTAGTTATAACGTTTTGGTCTTGTACTGTTAAGTTGTAAAATATTTTTTATTGAATTAAACTGAATTGAATTATCTTCGGTTTATCGATGTACTTTTGTTTCAAACAACCGTAACATCATAAAATAACACATAACAAATATGATACAAAGAACACGCGCGAAAGTCCATTCCATTGGAGTCATATGTCTCCAAACGACGCGACGTACGCGCTGTGTTTTGTGAGCCCAGGTGAGGAGTGTGGCTCTCGGAAAAGCAAAATAATATGACGGTATGTGCGATGAAAATGTCCTGCCATCTCTCATCGCCCATCCTGCGAACTCCATATAAATCTCACACTCCTCTGTCCTTGCAATAATATTTAAGCGGTAAAAAATTTCTCCTCCCGTATTAATAATATTGATTTGTAAATGCAACTACTACTAGTGGTTCGCCCCGAACTGAGATCTCACGAGTCTCCGATTAAAACAAAAATATATTATTTGTAATCTTTGACTATCAAAATAGTGCCACGAAATAAATAACCATATGACTTGACCGTAAAGTTTCATTCAAATTACAGGTAACGGGAGTTCATGTTATGGGGTTACTCTTTTTTGGGGTAAATATAGGTTTTTGCCTATATTTGTGTCACTTAAGCTACACGCATTCCAAATTACAGCGCTGTGGGGTCACTGGTGTACCCTGTGAATTATGTCAAAGTTTAGTTTTTATTATGGCTAATAACTCAAAAACTTTAAATAATTTACATCAAATAAAAACGTTGTCTAAATGTACTAATGAATAGGTACCTTTCATTTGACGTCCCACTTGACCTAATAGCCTCATTTTAAATTTTTTCCCCTCTTGTACCCCAATATCTCAACCCCCCCCCCCTCATTTTTAGCTCATTTAGTCACACCAAAATCACTAAACAAATGTTCCATCACTACCTACCTATATACTAAATTTCACGATGATCGGATATACGCTTCGAAAGTTATCCTCAGACAAACATACATAGACATGTATAGACGTGTTGAAAAAGTGCGTATGAAACTCGTGAGCATTTGTCTTGCTCACTTGACACTCGACTGATTTACGCCCTCGCCTACGGCTCGGGCTACAATCCACAGCCTCGTGCATAATGCGCAACTTAGCTCACTTGTATCATAATATATTATTATTAACCTAAGAGGAAAAACTCGAACGGCAAAAGTTGAGCATCAAAATGTTCAAAATGAATTTACATATACGTTAGGGAGGGCAAACGGTTGGCTAGCCACTCGTTTTAACACGATTAGGTTTCCAGGGTTATTCTTTTCTAGGCTGCTGAGCAATTGATCGCAACACGTGCGATCAGAATGTATTTTGAATAGGCGGTACTTATGATACCTGTTTGTTTTGAATATGGTAAAAATACAAATTGGAAATGACGGGGGTTTGTAGGCAAACTCAGATTACTGGCATAGCCCAGCAGATAAGCAAGCTGAAGTGGCAGTGGGGCACCGATGGCCGATCCTTACTAATATCATAAATTCGAAAGAAACTGTCTCTCTGTTTGTTATTTATTTATTTATTTCATAAAATGCTTGCACACTCACAGCAGTGCCAAGGCGTGTGACGAGACAACTAACAATATACACATTACAGAACAATACAATATAAGAATAAAAGTCAACTGTTATCGCTACTAAATACAAAATGTCAAGTTAAATTAATAATAATTAGAAATTATATTAATCAAATTAAGAATAAGTTAATTAATTAGGTAGGCAAGTACAATAAACATTAAAAAATCAATATAATAAATATCATGTCAAATAATTAATACATAAAAACAAACAACATAATTAACAAACACATAAAATTTAACATAAAATAAGTCAAAGTGAGGATGATGAGCAACCAAGGCGTTGACCAGAGATACAGCCTGGACTGTGGGAGCATACTGGGTGGTGTTAGTGCGCGCGCGCACGGCACCGCGAGCGCGAGCAGGCGCCGCGTTTTCATGACTAAACTAATTCGTAACATGATGTCTTCACCTATTGATCGAGCGAAGCAAAATCTCTAAATCAACTTGAGCAAATCGGCGTCGTATGTATGTATTTTTGTCCGAGGATAACTTTCGAAGCGTTGATCCGATATCGTGAAATTTGATACATAGGTATGTAGACTATTAGGTAGTGATGGCACAATTTTTCAAATTTGGCACTAAATGACCTAAACACGTTGGGGGGTTGTTGAGATACTGGGGTTCAAAAGGAGTAAAAATATGAGACTATTCGGTCAAGTGGGACGTCAAATGAAAGATTTTCATGAGTACATTTCAATCCTGTTTTTATTTTTAGTTTTATCCTTGTAGTTTTTGAGTTATTAGCTATAATAAAAACAAAACTTTGACAAAATTAACAGGGTATACCTGTGACCCCACAATGCTGAAATTTGGTATTCGTGTAGCTTTAGTAACACAAATATAGGCATAATGAATTGAATGTAACTGTAGGTCAAGTACGTTTGTTGTTTATTTCGGGGCACTATTTTGATAGTCAAAGAGATTACGAATAATATATTTTTGTTTTTCTGGGAGACTCAGAGATTTCAGTTGGGAGCGAACCACTATTAAATAAATAATGCGGGATTCACACAAAACAGAATAGTGCTAGGACGTTTTTCCAACGAGGACATTTTACTCTGAGAACCACCTCCTCCGAAATGATAACCATCACTTTGAATCTAATCTTGCTTGCTGGTACCTGGCTTGGTCGCGAAGGAACAGGCATGAATAAAAAGATTTGAATTTCCTTCGTTAGGACACTAGAGCTTAAATACGGGAGAAGTGCAATAAGGTAACATACCGACAGTCATGAAGAGCAGTTTGCAGCCCACATCGAGGCTGTACTTCGAAGGGTCAGTGTCGTGGAGCCGGTGGAAGATGACGTCATAGCCTTCCACTGACTTGCCCGGCAGGTACGCGAACTCCCTGGAAAACAATTTAGTTTTAAGACGAAACAACCTAATTAATGCAGTTATAGTTATTTTATCATTGTGGCCCCATTTTCGTAATTCAAGCTTCAGCCGTGTTGGCAAAACCTGATCGTACAAGCTTAAAGAGGATTACGAAAGACATCGACGAATAGAGAAAATTGAAAGGATCTGGGGGAGACCTTTGCCCAGCAGTGGGACGAGATGGGTCAGGAACATAAATAAATATATTTTTTTCATAACATAATAAACATAAATTTTATTTTATTTAATTAAATTCAGTTGCTCTCGGCACTAACAGCGTAAACCTACACGTTCGCAGCAAGCACTTACTATAGACACATAAAAATACACGAATTCTTCTCGAAATTTATCATGCCTTTATAAAAGTGTCGAAAGGATATTGAGACCAATAACCCTTAGACCTCAATTCACTTTATATAAATTTTATTGACGCTTGAACGGACAACGAAACAGCAACAGCTACCTTTATCAGCTCGTCTAGTCGCGCATTCCAGTGCACGGTCTCCACTCTAGAACCTTTCTGCCCCAACGGCCGTGAGTTCTTCGAGCTATATGCTCCGCCCACTGCCACTTCAGCTTGCTCTCTTTCTCTTTTTTCCCAGCTATGTATCCCATATGGTGGTGGGGTCAGCTTTTCTGGTCGTTCTTCTCCACTTCGCTCTATCCTCGACGTCGTCATCAGAAACTTGGCACTCTCTCATGTCTTTTCTTCTTCTTCTTAGCGTATCAAGGGTTCTACGTTTTCATTTATACTATGTTGGACAGGTGTTTGGTCACAACAATAGCATTAGGCGAGGCGGTTTGATGTCTTTTGACACTACATCTCTCCACCTTGTCCTGGGTCTACCTCTAGATCTTCTACCGGGTATGGAAAGTTGTAGTGCCAAATTCCCTACGTAGTCAGGTGGCTCCTCTTCATGTGAGCGTACCATCGCAGCCGACTCACCTGCATCTTGTCAGCGATGTCGCGCACCCCCAGGCTTCCTCGCACGTACTCGTTACGGATTTTATCGAGCCTGGTGGCCACTTCAGCTTGCTAAGCCTCTTAAATATGTGTGTGGGAGTTTTGCGACGTCCCAAGTCGAAGAATTGAAACGACTGTGTAAACGTTAACAACACTATATTATCAATGTTCTAAACTAGATACACGAGGGAACCAGCGCTAGGGAAGATAAATCTTGGTTACTTTTTTTTTTTTTTTTTTTTAATATAAATTGCAACTTATTCCTCTATCATAATATATCTAATAAGGGGTGAGGAACATTCCTGTCATCTTCACGTAGAAGGTTCACGGTACGGTTAAATGTAAAATAAAGTTAAAATGGGTTTAAAGTTATACGCGACGCGAGCTTATTTGATATCTGCAACAATGTGTTAAATGTTATTATTACTATCAAGCAATTAAATACAATATATTAATATATATATAAATTAGTAAACTATAATTTAATATCATAATGGGCTATAAATTTGGTAAGGGCACATATAGCGTTTTTATTTTGTAGTGATAAAAGGGAAGTTAAGTTAGATGGAAGAGGAGCTTTACAATAAACTAAAATGTTATATAGGGAAGGTGAGGAGTATCTGGGGCAGTGATACAGTATGTGATTAATAGACCCTTCATCAAGACCACATTCACAAAGTGAAGAGTCTCTCACTCTTATTTTTCGGAGGTGCACCGATGAAGAGCAATGTCCAATTCTCATCCTGCAAATTGTGGAAGTAATTTGCTTAGTAGCTTTAATTTTTGCAAACCAAGGTCTGAAAGAAATGAACGGCTGAATCTTATGTAGATGATTACCTTTTGTGCGCCCTGAACTCACCCAGTGGGAGTTCCAGGATTTTTCTAAACTTTGCTTGGCAATAGAAATAATGTCATGGGGGTATGTGGTAAAATTACGTTTACTACCATGGACAATTGCAAATTTAGCTAAACTGTCCACCCGCTCATTACCCACAATACCACTGTGGTCAGGTATCCATGCCAATGTGACATTCAAATTGTCATCATGGCAAAGTCTAAGGAAATGTTTGATAGTCAAAGAAATAGGACAGGAGGAGGCTGATTTGCCAAAAGGGTTTGCTATTAATAGCTGCAGACTGCTTTTGGAATCTGAAAAAATTACGTAATCAGGGATATAATTGTTTTTAATAAATTTAATACATTCTAAGATAGCTAGGCTTTCGCCAGAACAATTTGAACAATAATGCGGATATTTAAATAGTTGAGATATATTAGAGTTGGCATGTAAAAAAGCGGTTCCCACGGACCCGAGAAGGTCAGTCTTGGATGCATCAGTGAAAAATACATCGGAGTTACTCCAGACATACTACTTTATTAAATTCGAAATTTGGGTTAGGAGTTTTCTTGTTAATACCTATTCATAGCCTAACATCAGGTTGGAAAATTTTGGATTTGAAATCATACATAAAAAGAGAGTGAACTGAAAAACTATTCACTTTAAATCTGACCCTATCAAGCTTTCTGTAGCTTTTAACTAAGGGGGTAAGAGCTTATGTCTCCAGAATGGCTTAGATTGGGTGTAAAGATCTAACAATTTAAGTTTAGGAATTAAAGGGTGATTTGCAAAAACGCTAATTTTAAAAATAAACCTATCTGCAAGGTATTGTCGCCTTAGATTCAGTGGGGGATCTGCGCATTCGACTTGAAGAGCATTTATAGGTGTGAATTTCATAGCCCCAATGATTATTCTGAGCGCTTTAGAGTGACATACATCAAGATTTTTAATAGGAGCTTTATTTCCAGGGATTAACAGATAAGAACCAAAATCTAAGTGGCTCCTTACTATGGCATTATATAAAATTCTAAGTGATAATGGGTGGGCACCCCACCAAACTCCGGCCAGACATCTCATAATGTTGATACCACGTTCACTTTTACCCAACATATGATTAACATGAGCCAAACCATTCAGTTTAGAGTCAAAAAAAATTCCAAGGAATTTACCTTTATCAACTACTGGTATAATTGAGCCATTAGAGGAAATGTTAATATTGGGAATGTTTCTTTTCCTAGAGAAAATACAGATACTGCTTTTAGATGCTGAAAGGGAAAGATAGTTGGAGTATAACCAGGTGGACAGAATGGCAATGCCTTCTTCCACCCTACCTGCTGCTTCCGTAATAGAAGAATCAGCCGTGTAGATAAGTCATCAGCATATTGAAGGACTCTGGACACTGTTGTTAAAGACCGCTCTATATCTATATATCTATAGTATATACATCGTACAATAGTGGACTTAGAACTGATCCTTGAGGGAGACCCTTCCAAATGACTCTATCAGTCTCGTTTACTCCGTTTAATCTTAGTGAGATTAGTCTGCCAGATAATAAATTAAATATGAAAGAGGTTATCTTATTAGGAATTCTTAGCTCATGCATTTTATGCCTAAGAATACTAAGATCAACATTATCATATGTTGCAGATATATCTAGAAAGCCAGCCACAACTGACTCGTTTCTAGTCAATGCTAGACGTATATCTGTGGTAAATATGGCATGACTATCAGCGATACTTTTACCTTTTCTAAATCCATATTGAGAAGTTGATAGGAGGGAGTGGTGCTCCAGGTACCACTCTAGGCGATTTTTACCTAAATGTTCGGAAATTTTAGGGATTGTTGATGATAAAGCAATGGGTCGGTAAGATAAAGAATCTGCAGGATCTTTGCCAGGTTTACAAATGGGAATAATTATTTGATGTTTCTAATATTGAGGAATAAAACCAGAACTAATAACTGTATTGATAATGGTTAACAAGTATTTGAGGGATAATTCATTTGCATTGGATAAAAAGGAGTATGGGATTCCATCTGGGCCTGGGGCTGAATCTTTTACCTTATTCAGAACCAATTTTAATTCTTGGAAGGAGAAGGGGGAATCAAGCAAAAAGTGAGAATTAGAAGAGTGAGCGGGAATATCATTCGATAAATAGTAAGGGTTGGGTACCTGTAAATAATTAGGAGCAAATGGGGGGGCTAACTTACTCATAAAATCATTTGTCCAAGAGGTAGAGTACGATGTGTGGTAGTTTTGTCTACGAGAACATCTAAAACGTCTTATTTTATCCCAGACAATAGTAGGGGAAGTTTGAGGGGAGACAGAAGAACAGAAGTTACGCCAGCCCTGAAACTTCTTTTTCTTCAAAAGCCTTTTAGTAGCAGCACTTACGTTTTTAAAAACTAGGAAATTCTCTAGGGTTACTTTGGTGTCACAGTTAGTTTCAACAGCATTTCGACGTTTAATTGCTTTAGTACAGTCAGAATCCCACCCGGGAGGAGATGGAATTTTGCCCGCAAAGGTGTTCTTTTTCTTAAAAACAGCATCTGTAGCATCAATAATAGATTTTTTTTTAAATTTGCAACAATCAATAATATTGGAAGAGTCAGGACTAGGCAGGGCCTCTATTTTCTCATCTAAAAGACTGGAGTAAGATTCCCATTTATTTTTACTAATTATGTATGGAAGAAGAGGAGGAAGGTTAAAAACAGAAGAATTTTGATAAGGGAATGAGATGATAATAGGATAATGGTCTGAGCCATGAGTAGTAGGATGCCTGGACCAAGATAGAAGACTAGCTAAAGAAGAAGAACAACAAGACAGATCTACAAAACTTAAATTAGCACCTGGCGGGGTTCTACGCGTAGGAGACCCATCATTCAAAATACATAAATGAAAACTATCTAAAATATCCAAAAATTGACGCCCAAAGGGGTGACTATTAGGTGCTCCCCATAATTGATGATGACAGTTAAAATCTCCTAATAGAACCAATGGAGGAGGAACTGTTGAAAGATAAGATTGCAAAATAGGGATAACCGCAATATTTCTTTTTGGAATATAAACAGAGACATAGGAAATGTTGTTAAACCTAAGGGCCACAACATTTAACAAATTACTAGAGTTATTTATGGGAATTTGAGTAAAAGATAAATTATTTCTAATAATAAGGGCGGCACCGCCCCAACCATCCCCTCTGTCGTCCCGGAGTACGGTGTATCCAGGGGTTCTAAAAATCGAACAAGGATCTAGCCATATCTCCGAGACGGCAGAGATGAATGGTTTATGAAGATTAAGTAAGTAGTGTAGTTCAGATTTGTTCTGAACCACACTTCTACAATTCCATTGGAGGACTACATCCATGTTTGATCGCATTTAAAGTGTGATTGATATAGTGTTAATCATGTGTATTGCAACGTTGTTCGGTAGATCAGAATGAAGGATTATATTAGTCAAAGAAGCGAGTAATTTATTAATTGTTTCAGAAGTCAGGATTTCATTTTCGTTTGAGCTTGTATTATTTAAATTATTCTTGATAGCACAACCGTTTGGTGGTGCAGGAATATCATAAGAATGTATTAATTCTCTATGGGATTTTTGGTCATAGCCAGGAACTATAGCTGGGCGAGGACGCGGAGGGCGAATTATGGTTTTTCGGTACGAGTGAGGAACTGCAGAGGGTTGGGAAGACGGTATCTTATTAGAAGATGGAGACATCAGCTGAGAGGACTCAGGCTGACTTGATGCAACTTCTGCAAAGGACTTCTTAGATTGCGGGATTACTTTAATTGCCTCTTGGTATGAAACATTGTGATAAGCCATATGGTGTTTTATATTGACTTGCCTGGTATATTCAGGACAAATCTTGCTAGTGGCGAAGTGATGTGCCGAGCAGTACATACAAATTGCCTCCGTTACATCAACCAAGCATGAGTCTCCTGTGTGGTTGTCAGAGCATTTGTAGCATTTAGGTTTAGAACGGCAATGAGCTTTAGTATGCCCAAATCGACAGCAACTATAACATTGAATAGTGGGGAAGATATACTGCTCCACCGCCAGCATGGTATAGCAACAAGCTATCCCTTTGGGCAAAACTTGACCATCAAACGTAAAGACAACAGTTTGAGTAGGTACCCAAGAACTGCCATCCGACGTCGTAATAATTTTTTTGTTCAGTCTTCTAGTTTTAATTATTTTCCCCGTACCCACCGGGCAGCGAACTGCTTCCATAATTTCCTCGTGAGACCAGTCAGAAGGGATACCTTTGACTATACCCATGCGAAAAATGTTATGTGACGGTATATATGCTTTGAAGTTATTTTGGGACAACAGATCATTTTTTAAGAATTGATTTGCTTCATTCGCAGATTTGAAACTAACCGCTAGGCGATTGCGGCCTATCTTTTTTATACCATCATTCAAGATGGATGTGAACTTATTTCTGAAGAGGAATGAGCCGAATTTCAAGGGGTGAAGGGTAGTTCCAGGCGTAGCATTTTCTATGATCAATTCTACATAGATCAGGAAGGGACCATTAGTCATTACACTCATAATGGTCACGAGTAATGGGGGTAGGAGGAGAGTTTTGGGTCAGGAGGTTTGGTGTATCATCTTGGGTCAGGTCCATTGGAGCAACATGAATACCTGGCTGGTTTACTTTTTTTGTGTGTGGCTGAATTGCCTTATTAATTGTTGGGACTATGCGGTTGCTTACACGCGGGACAACAGTGCTATTGTCATGTATAAGAATAGGATTAGATAGAACTTTGTTGATGGGATTTTTTGGTTTGGAGATTTATTTCAGTTTTTCAACTTTCATAGCTTTCTTATCTTTTTTTTTATTAACTGTTTTCCAAGTAGGAGTAACATTCTTTTCTTTCAGAAACTCGGCACGCCTGGTAGGGGACTTGGGGGATGGAGCTATAGCCCCATCCTCACAAGAATCCGGCGCTGGAATTTCACAGAATAGCTCTGGTGAGGGAATTTTAAACCCTGGTGGAAGGTCTAGTTCAAATTCGGGACCAGGATCCAATAAATCGCTATCTACCATCTCTTCCATGATGGCGGACACATGCAAACAGCGCACCCAAACTCAAACTACAATAAACTACAAAATTCATACCACAACGACGAAAGACAAACACAAATATATAGAGTTAAACTATTATACCTCCACCAAGGCAAATATCAGAAAAAAACACAATTAATTAGCCGGGAAAACGAAAAAACAACGTGAACCCGTGAGTGAGTTTTCAAGAATCCATCTTGGTTATTGTGAAAACAATCTTTTTCCAAAGTCCCAACACGCGTCAACTGACAGTGGCAGATCTACCATCTTACCTAGGGATGCCCCCTGCGTATTAGTGATGTCGATATATAGAACGCCACATAATGTAACCTTTGAATACGGATCTCCTCATTCCTGATTCGATCTCGCAGAGAAACAGCCAGTTCCGGATCTAGGGGGGGGGGGGGGACCTGGGCGCTCCTCCCGGTCGGCAATTTCAGGGGGCGCCAAATTCATGTTTGAAAAACAACACAAAGCTCTTAGCTAGCATTGTCGTACTATCTATTATACATTTGATTTGAGGCCCCCAAACCCACCTCTGGGTACACCAGATATCAGTGTATACGTCGCAGCCAACTAGCATTAGCCGCTTCACTCTTCGATCAACGTATTGTTGATCGAAGGCTTTACTAAACAGCGCCGTACAACTAGCGGCCTAAATGATATTCAGCCGTAGCGTTTGTTACAACATTTAAATTCTAGTTGAGGGGGTTGTTCTATCTCATTCTGCACTCCTAGTTTTCATACATAATAAGGTAAATTATACATAGGTAATTCGGTTTTATTTATTTAAAAAAAACCTAACGACCTACTGCCATACGGTGTGTCTGTGTATTATGTACCTCAAGCCTTGTTTGAGGAATCTACTTGAACGGCGCTGTTTAGTAAATAAATAATTAAATATTACTGCACATTTCACACAGCGCTATCTAGCCCCAAACTAAGCAGAGCTTGTATTGTGGAAACCAGATAACTGATAGAATACTAATATACATTTTTTCTTGTAAATACATACTTATATAGAGAAAAAACCAGACCCGGAACAAATATCTATAGATCATGCAAACATTAGTTCCGCGGCGGGAATCGAACCCGCTACCTTCTACGTCTCAGCCGGCTATTCGCCCACTGCACCACGGAGGTCGTCACGTAAAGAGGCTAGGCTGTTGATTGAACGGCTAATTAAGCTAGACGGCTGCGACATATATTATGTAGTTCAGTCAAATAGCCCCAAACTGACATGAAATGTATCCAAGAAATGAAACTTTCACATGTGATAGAAAGTAAAAAATGCGTGTCTTACTTTTATATTAATATACACCCCCCCCCCCCCCCCCCCCCCTCCCATATCTCAAACGCTGGAGGAGAGGGAGCGCAGCATCAAGTTTCTGCCCCGCCCTGTTCAGAAATATCGACTGTCCATAGCACGATAGAAAAGATAGAGGACATAAATTTAGGGTCCCAGTCAGGACCGGATTAACCCTATTGGGGCCCCTAGGCAATGCAAGTATCGAGGCCCTTTCCTTTACCCTTTTCTTACTTTTTAAAATATATTTTTTCTATTACAAATGTCGAGTCGATCAGATCGACTCCTGCTTTTTGCTTTCATTGAAATGATCTTAATTAATAGATTATGGCTATAGATTAAGTGTTATGATCCAGGTCACATGATGGAGTAGGAAAGATTTTAAATGAGACGTGACAGAAAATATTTTTGTGAAGTAGGTACAATAAGTGTAAATAGGAGCTCTTCTAACTTTTTTAGATTCAAAATCGTTTAAAACATCTTGGAAGTTGACCTTTAAGTAAAATATTTTTTTCTATGGCAACGTTACCGTATGTAAATAATGGGGAATGTCACGAATGAAACGTTTTTTTTTTGGTGCGTGGCCCACATCGACTAGGCTCCCGTGGGCCCCTAGGCAGTTGCCTAATCCGCCTTATGGATAATCCGGCCCTGGTCCCAGATACCATTATTGAGCACAGCATCACGCACGAGATTAACGAGGCAAAGTTTAACTGTAGGTATTTGAAGTAACTTTCTCTCCACGTTGTTATGAGGTTCATCTCAAGATTATATAAGGCCGACATAACAGATACTATGGCGTCGGAATAATCGACACTAATAATTATAAATTCGAAAGTAACGCTCTGTCTGTTTAAAGAATTAAAAAGAGATTATAAAGAGGAAAGATTTGTTTGTTTGTATTGAATAGGCTCCGAAACTACTGGACCGATTTAAAAATTCTTTCACTGTTGGGAAGCTACACTATCTCCGGGTGACACAGGCTACTTTTTGTCCAACCGGAACATTGTCGGTCGAAACACCGTTAAGAAGGTATATACGTGATAAATCCCGTATTTATAATAAGGATTGGAACGTTTTTTTTTTGTGTAATCCACCATGACAATCCATTTTACACATTCTCAAGTAGTATATTCTCGAAATCCCCAACGCTACTTCCCCACACCGGTGCGTAGTACCTTTGTAAATAGGCAATGACTACAAATCACACTAATATTATAAATGTCAAAATTTGGATGTTTGTTCATTTACTTGTTTGTTTGTTACTCAATCACGCCGTAACGGCTGAACCGATTTCGATGCAATTTGGTATATACGTAGATTACAACATGGGTTATCATATCACATAGGCTACCTTTCATCCAATAAATCAGTTCCCATTGGATAAAAATGGGGTGTCAAGTTTCAACAGCGAGTTTAGCTTTATTTCTAGGTTACCTACACATTTAGTAGTGTAACGCGTACGAAGTCGCGGGCAACAGCCAGTATACTATAAATTTTAATATAATGACTATAATTATAAAAAAAAACAGTATATAAGTATTCTATCAGTTATCTGGTTCCCATAGTACAAGCTCTGCTTAGTTTAGGGCTAGATACCGCTGTGTGAAATGTCCATATATATTTGTAGTAACAAGGCCTCTACGCACCGGTGGGGACGTAGCAGTGGGGATTTTAAGAATATACCAAGACGGTGAAGGAAAACATCGTGAGGTACCTTAGACCCGAAAAGTAACTTTTTAACAAAAATATAACCGTCTTTAGAAAACAGAAAATCTGCAAATTGAAAAGTTTGATGATTTTCTCATCACATCTTGACAACATTGTATTCATCATCATCATCATATCAGCCGTAGGACGTCCACTGCTGGACAAAGGCCTCCCTCATTGATCTCCAGGAACTTCGGTCCGTGGCCTCCATTCGAGAACTTTCCGGTCCCATCGGCCATCTGTTCTGCGCGCTATATGGCCTGCCCATTGCCACTTCAACGTGCTAATCCGTCAGGCTATGTCGGTGACTTAAGTTCTCCTACGTATCTCCTCATTTCTGATTCGATCCCGTAGAGAAACCCCGAGCATATCCCTCTCCATAGCTCGTTGAGCGACTCTAAGCTTATTCATAAGGCCAATAGTGAAGGACCACGTCTCGGTTCCATATGTCATCACTGGTAACACACACTGATTGAAGACTTTCGTCTTATGGCACATTGTATTAAATGGGACCAAACCTGAGTTTACCCTCTTTCTTACAAAAAAGAATCATTGAAATTGGACGGGATAAAGAATTATCGCTGAACATACATTTTCAAACAAGACTGGTCATGTACGAGTAGGACTCGCACACTGTGGGTTCCGTTTATTTATGACAAGCTGACCAATCCGCAGCTTCGCACGCGTATCTAGTTTTTCAATATAAATATTACCCTCCGTCTGCGCAGTTGGGTAAAAAGTAGCCTATGTCACCCGGGGATAGTGTAGCTTCCCAACGGTGAAAGAATTTTCTAAATCGGTCCAGTAGTTTCGGAGCCTATTCAATACAAAAAAACAAATCTTTCCTCTTTATAATATTATTTTTGTAGATATTGATATGTTCTTTAATATTGTAGAACATACTTTTGTTCTATCATCAATAGTTTCCGCAGCGCATGCGATGAATGACGTTTTAGGGCACTTTTTTACACTTTGGGTTACGTTACTTAAGTTTTAGTAAGGGTCCTTAATCTTTTCTAGCAATAAATATAGTTTATGTCACTCAGGGTGAAAGTAGCTTTAAAAAAGTGAAAGAATTTTTGAAATCGGCACAGTAGTTTTTGAGTTTATTCATTACAAACCTACACACACACAAAAATACAAATCTTTCCTCTTTATAATATTATGATATAGACTAGCTGACCGCACCGCAGCTTCGCACGCGTAGTTTTTGAATAAAAACATTACCCTCCTTTTGCGCAGTTGGGTAAAAAGTAGCCTATGTCACCCGGGGATAGTGTAGCTTCCCAACGGTGAAAGATTTTTTTAAATCCGTCCAGTAGTTTCGGAGCCTATTCAATACAAACCAACAAACAAATCTTTCCTCGTTATAATATTAGTACAGACTAGCTTCCGCCAGGGGCTTCGCACGCGTTGTTTGCCAACAAAAAGTAGCCTATGTGTTCCTATGTACCCAGGTTATAATCTACGTACATATCAAATTTCGTCGAAATCGGTTCAGCCGTTACGACGTGATTGAGTAACAAACTAACGTCCGCATTTATAATATTAGTCTGATAACTAAGCAGTGCTATCTATTTAGTTATTTGACTACCGGTCCCGTCCGGCTTGAAAGTTTTTCAGATGGTTTTAAAATCTTACTGTTCATGGATGTTTGGATGTAGGGGAAGACTGACTACTGATCCGATTCTGAAAATTATTTCACTAATACGAAACTGCATAATCTCCAAGTGCTGTAGGTTATATTATATATATGTATATCTATAACAATCCGTAGCGCGCGGTACCGCGCGGTCATATGAACTTAGCCTTATTAATGTAATATCCTTGTACAAACTACTTACAAATAGATAAATTACAGGCAAAACAAACAATAAAACAAAACTGGTATTAATTAATTAACATAACCGTAACAAATACCTAAGTAAAAAACTTGTGGTCGAAGCAAAGTTGAAAATTAGAAAATAGGATTACATACTTTGATTTAATAGGACAAGTGTTAGGTGTCCAGTTTCGAGTTGGGGTCGACGACAGAGTTCAAGACGCGATACGAACGCGCGGCTACACATCAATCTATAAATTTCCAGTATAAGCTGACCTTGCAATGTGTAGGCTTCTCATACTTGTACTAGTAGAGGTCAACTTATACTGGAAATGTATAGATGGATGTGTAGCCGTGTATACATGGATGAGACTGACTCAGGATGGTGGTAAATGGCTCAAACTAAGGGAGCCCTGTACTGTACCAGCGGTGGGTGAAGTCAGGCTGTGGATAATGATGATGATAGGTGGACTGTTACTTGCCAATAAATAAATAACATATTTAGTCTTCATACGGGTGCATCCACACTGAAGTTACTTTTCTCAAACATGCTTTGAAATTTGAGCATTAATTTGACAACCTTTTTTACGATAAGACCGCCCATTGTAAGTAAGTACCTTTATTTAATGTTTATTTCCATTATTACTGTATTTTTGTTTGGTGTGCAATAAAGAGTATTTCATTCATTCATTCATTCAACCTTCTTCGAGATAAATCGAAAATGCTGTACTGGCCTAATACACGCGAGCAGCGGCCGACAAAATTTGTATAAAAATCCATATCGTGGTTTAGCGGACACAGAAATTCAAAATTAAACTCGTATCCGTCGTGTAATTTAAAAATGGAACGATCTTTTACTCCGAAACATGGCAACCAAGGAGGTAAAGGTTTTATTTAAATTTCGAACTGGCTTGTTAAATAGAAAGCAGATTATTGAAAAAAAAAAACAAATGAACACTCTATCGCGGGAAAAATTATAGTTGTTCGTTGTTCGTCATTGATTCTGAAAGTAATAGTATTTCAAATAAAAGTTCTGCCTAGGCACAACTTAGTTTTAACCGCGCATTGTTTGAGAAAAGTACTATACAAGCCTTGCCCACAACTAGGCATTGCTGGACTTACGTATGTGTGTGTACCTCGGCCCACATTTACACGTCCGTCCATCAATGTCTCTTTTGCTGGCCGCTGCACTATTGTACTATTTTGCCACTTGCAAATGTTATAGAATGTTACCAAAAAAAGTGTTCCCCAAAAAGTAACTTTGGTTTGGAAGCACTTCAGATTTTCTTTTTTGGTCTTTTAGGTACCCCAATATAATTCTGTTGTTTTTAGACAAATTTTTTATCATTATGTTTTTATAGGTACATGGTCTACAGCTGAACATAGACCTCTGCCATAGATCTTGTGAGGACTTTACACAACAGCGACCAGCAACCTTTTATAATATGTATGTTAGTCACTAAGGTATATATATTTACATGGGCCTTAGAATAAAGTTTTAACATCTTATACTTTTTGCCTGAAATAAAAATCTATTATTAAAATTTATACTTCATCTTACCGGGTAGAAATGCTGTCAAGAATTGTTGGTCATATAGTGAGTTTGTATTACAATATTTATTATGTTTTAAAATTGAATTAAAGCTCTTTATGTATACTTCATTTTATGACACTAGGTATAGGTATCAGGGCTCGGTAATATAAATAAAAAAAAATCTCACACCAATAGCGAAATGGAAGAAAAATATCCTGTTAGATGTGAGGTCAGGTAATATGGTCTAAGAACGTTAGTCTCTAAGAATACCCCATATAATTACCCCAATTTTTATAGTTTTCGAGTTAAGAATAATTTAAAGTTTTTGTGAGAATTTCATCTTATGATATTAAACTTTTTTGGCTTAAGAAATATTAAGTATTTCACTGTAGAAATGGAAAATTCCACAGGGAATTTAATTCCCAGAACTTTAAGTTTTATCAGCCAATCCTAAGTACCTACTCAATACTATTTGCATACAATGTTACAATAAATATACAATAGGCAAAAATCAAATTTGCATTGGACATGCACATTGCAGTATAAAATGCAAATGCAAAGTATGACAGAGTAATACCACTAGGTATAAAATAATATTACATAAAAATAAGCACTTACAAAACCTCAGCAGACTTCTTTACGTCTTCTTGACTCATAATTCGGTTCTCGAAAAACTCTGGAGCATTCTTCCGACACGAGTAATACTTCTCGATACAGGCTCTAGTCTTATCCATCTCCCCGTAACAAGCATTGTAGAAAATTAGTAATTGCTTATCCGATAAGTCTTTGGGCACGTATTTTGATTTATCCAATGATTCGGTCCATAAACGCAATTCGTTTATATCATCCTGAGAAAATTTATCCATAGAGGCCGTGGCCTGGATATAGTCGTATTCTAACTCCGCGGGCATTTTTTCGCGTTTAATTAGTGTCGTTAGTCGTAAATATTTACGAATTTATTGGTTTACGCAACGCACACCCAACCCCAGTTGGTTATTTTGACAACTGAAAAAACTTGACAATTTGACAGGCAGTTTAACCGATAATATTAGGGATGCCAGCTGAGTGATTTCGATTACTACCACTTGGTAGATTTGGTGAAAAAGATGGCGGTTGTAGAAAGCCATCTCGATTTTTCACCCACCCAACAAATTCGTCTTCTAAAATTGCAGTGTCTATATAGTAATTAAATATAAGTTTTTATTATAATATGTATTTTAGGCTAAGATCTTTAAGAAACTATCTTATTGTTGCCTAAATTAAATGACTTATTTTTATAGGTCATAGAATTATTTTCGTACTAAGAATCTATAACAATGGTTGATTCAGACACATCGTAATTATATACTACTATGCCTAGAGCAAAATATTTTATTGTGTGAATTTATGTAGATTAACCTTTAGCTTGCTTTGCTGCTGTTTGTATGAAATTAATTTTCAGAGAAACGAACTTAGTCATCTTATCTACACAAGATCGTTTAACATTGTTTTGCAAATTGTATTGGAGAAGTTTGGTGATATTTCTAGCCCCACTGTTATTGATGCCTCTCGCTTTTATTAGTACGAACAATCCAAACGTAAGTAAAGGGCGGCGGTGAGTTTTGCCAGAACACAAAGTTAATATACTCACATAAAGTTTAGAATGCCCTCATCACTTTTGACCGAGTCACATTTAAAAAACATTTTGTAATGTTACCAAAATATTATTTGTTGCAGGCTTACAAATGTTTCTATGTCTTTATACTCACTGCTACGTATTGGATAACAGATGCCATACATCCTAGTATAGCAGCAATGGTTCCCATTGCATTTTCTTCTATAATGAATTCTGCGGGACATAGTTTTTTAAGAGAAGTTGGTATTTAAAAAAAACTACGAGCCTTACAGTAGTAGCATATGATGTGTAACATCTGACCACCGCGCGCGCTCATTGGTCAAATCAAATAGCGCCCTTCCCCGGTTTACTGTTACACATTTCCGTCCCTTTTGCCAAAATCACTCCCACAAACCGAGAGAAAAGTTGTTACACATCAAAAATACATTCTTATGTAGATACCTACTATGATTTTTTTGCCTATCGTTACCAGTTTACCGTTTTTAGATGTCCGTAAGAAATGAACTGTTCGACTGTGTTGGAGTGATGATGTTAATTCCAGCCATAGAACAGAGCCAGCTTCACAGAAGAGTAGCTCTGAAACTCCTGATTGTATTGGGATATTCCCATTATAGGTAAGTACTTAACTAAATATACCTAACCAGTGTGGTTTTTTAATGATTAGACCAGAAGTTCCCAAACTTTTTTTTCTCATAGACCACTTTCAAAATTTTGCTGGTTCCGGTGGACCCCCTGCAGCTTCATTTCTACCATATTCCCAGTCGATAAAAAAAGTGAAAATTAGATCTAACTATGGAAATTTTCGTTGCGGCTGAGTTCCATCCACGAGCTTCTTAAAATATTATCTGCCTACATTGATAGGTGAAGTCAAGCCAACATTTTAGTTATTCACTATCGAAACCAGATAAATTTTCGTGGACCCCCATTTTTTTGTCAAGCCAACGTAGACTCCTGTCGAGTCTCCACCCAGGGGTCCACGGAAGACCCGACATATACCTTGAATCGTATACCATAACTTTTTATTTCCGTGAAATTCGGGTAAGATTGTCTACAAACTAAAATCCGGGTCCCTTGAGTAGGTGCCTTTTAGATCTGCGTGCTTCATTAGACCACATCATCGCTTACCATCAGGTGAGATTGTGGAAAAACAAAAATGTACAATATAAATATACGAGTTAAAAAAAAGTTTTTTTCATGTATTTTGCCACTCATTTTTAAGTTAAGTAATAAATACTAAAACGAGTGACGTAAATTGTTTGCAGATTTGATTCCAGATGAAGTATGTAATAGTACTTTTTTGTTCGCAGATTAAGTTTTATCCTGTTTTTTAGCTGCATGTTTTTTTCTATGTGGTTCTCAAGTATTTTAGTTTGCGGTGTTATGATGCCACTTCTGAAAGCGATTCTAGTTGAATTAGATAAGGTAAAATCCCGTAATAAATCGTAGAAACGTACATAAATAAATAATGCTGGACATTGTTTGATTTGATTTGAAAATACTTTATTGCACTTATAAAACTAGTATAAAGGCGAACTTAATGCTAAAGAGCATTCTCTTCCAGATAAACTTTGTGTATTGTAGATAAAGATGTGTAGGTAGTGCATAATAGATGTTTAGAAAAAAAAATGGTCCAAAACATGAGCTCCGCTGCGGCAGTACAACACAATAAGTACTTTATATATCTAGGTACTTTAAATTATATTTATTAATATATTTATTAAATTAAATTATTTTTATCTACTTTTAGTCCTAGCTTAGTTATCTTCAATTAAAATATTCTTGTAAGGTACAGGTACGTCGTGTTCCGAATTCGACGTGCCTACTCCAGATTTGTCGTAATCCAGATTCGTCGTAATACAGCCGACTCCATAATAAAATCAAGAACCAAATACAAATTGTAACTTATTTTAATTAACAAATTAAAACTATTTTATGAAAATAAAAGTAAATATCTAACTGTTACCGTTCAAAAAATACAGTCCTGTGACAGACACGCAGACAGCGGAGGCACGTAATAGGATCCCGTTGAGAACCCTTTGGGTACGAAATCCTAAATAGGTAGAGATTTTTAAACCAATAACACCACTTTCTTGACCGACTATATGTTTATATTCCGAATGTGAGAGAAATTTCCACTAGTTCAATTTATAGTTTGTAAGTCAGAGTCTGAGGGGCCCCCTGAGCTTGGGGGCCCGGGGCACTGCTCCGTCTAGCCCTCCGGTGGCTACGCCACTGCAAACCGGCATCCATTTTACATAACAGCAAAGTAAGAATAATTACCTACATACGTTGCAGATGGGAATTCTCGAAATGTACGAAACTCTTGGCAAGGCGAAACAAAAGTCGTACCGTCACGGTGAAAGGTGACATCACTAATTAATTATTTTTTAGGTAGCAAACGATTTTAATATATTTTTCATCCCCTCATTTTGCATCCAATCTATGAAATGGCGTTCGTATCATTTCAGAACAGCTTGATAGATATGGCAATATTTTTTTCATCCTCTCATCTCAGAAAGAGTATTTGCTCTAGGATTGCTCTTCGATATCTGAGTGCAAAAGCCGTTTTTATCCGCTAGCTAGAGGATAAAGATAGATAGATAGATAGATAATTTCTTTATTGCACACCATTAAAAATAAAACAAACAAAAGAGAATACAAAATTAAATCAAAGGTACAATGGGCGGCCTTATCGCTAAAAGCGATCTCTTCCAGGCAACCTTTGGATGGACAGGATAAAGTAAATTGAATTTAGAACATCGTGTGCACTAAGTTTGTGAATTCAAAACATCATTAAACCTATTTACTTCTACCTCCATGGTGCCGAATTTATCATACAACCTTTTTTAACTTGTTAAAAACTCAGACTCGGAACCTTCTTGGTGTAATACTTTTATTTTTGTATTTAGTCATTTCCTCGCTGAGGTGGGATGAAAAGTTACGTGTTGCACTCGAGTGCAAAGATTTTTCACCTCGTGCTCTTTTGATTCCCTCGCTTACGCTCAGGATTCTAATGTTAGAATCCAAAGAGAATATAATGTTAGAATCCTTCACTTGCTCGATCATCAAAATTGAGCACGCGGTTAAAAAGCAACGTTGCACTCTTGTATAACAAATAACTATTTCAGGCATTAAAAGACATGGATTTAAAATGCTTATTTTTGCTGAGATAAAGCAAGATTTTTTCATTGTACATAATATTGTGAAATCTTATGAAAATTAAATAGTTTTAATGTTATTTTAGAGACGTCACCAGTTCTTATCTCTTAAGTGTTTATAAAAAAAAAAGATTAAATGAACAGACAGCAGCGCTAATTTGTTACCTCCCTTTATGTTATGTTTGAAGATGGAAATAAAAACGTATAGAGGGATCAATTCTAAATAGTTTGTTTGCACACGTGATTATAAAAATAATTGCCTAAATTTTAATTTATGAACTCATGAATGATGATGGGTTACCAATAGCGATGGAATGTTTCACAAGTGTGAAAAATCATTATTATTACTTTTACTATTAGCCCATATTATCCCATTGTTGGGCAAAACCTCCCCCCATTTCCACCATTCCGTGAAAAATTAAATGAAATGAAAAATCATTTGTCACACCTGCTACTTTCCTTCGCATAACCCGCTAATAATCTATATATATATATATATATTTATAAAACAAAGTCGGGTTAGTTACGGCTGGACCAATTTTGATGATTTTTGATTTGTTGGTTTTGTCTCCGCCCCGAATAGCAGAATAACTATTAAACTATCGGAAAAATTCACGCAAAAGCAAATTATGAAGAACATTAATTTTCTCATACATAGATGCAGTTAACGATAGCCGATTGACAATTATACCGGGGCGACATTGGCAGCCCGCGTCATATGCATGTCAAGGCGGTACTAAGTTCGGCGGGTCAGCTAGTAATTCATATAAAATAGCTTTCCGTTTTCATCGTATTTCGGTCGGAGTCATTCGAGTCTGCTACAAATCACAGTAGCGTCGTTCGCGTTTCTTCGGAATTCGTCGAGAGTTTTCGTAAATTGTTATTTACATCGGTCATCGGGTCATTCGTTTTTCTTCGCATGACTTTGGTCATCGTTCGGACTGCTAATTACATCATATGAAAAGTCATTGCCTGTGATTTTTCAGATGTGAAATATCAGTGATAAATAATAATCATTTCATCATATGAAAATTAATTAAAAATAGCAATCATTTCCATGCCTAGTAGCCAATAAGTGCTGCTTTCTGTTCCTACCTAATCTAGGTTCTACATTGCTTTTAAAGTTTTAGTTGTATTGAATTTTTAAGTTTACTGAAGTGTTTTACTCAATGTTTTAGCCACCCAAGGCCAACAGGATTCACAATATTTTACTTTTTGGGGATAGCTTATTCCTCATCCATAGGTGAGTTCGTGGTTTATTAACTAAATAACGATTTTCTGATATCTTCTCCTGTTTTTGTACACTTTTTCGCATCTTAACTAGAACACACGCAGACGAAGACGCAGCTAGTGTTTTATCATTTAAAAACCTTACCTTTTACCACAAATAAAGTTAAACACTGTTTAACGCGTGTTTAAAATTTCCTTGCCATTTTAGTATAGGATTTTTTAAACACCCTGAATTAAAGTTAAATTAATAAATATTGGTAGACATTTCACACAGCGCTATCTAGCCTCAAACTAAGCAGAGCTTGTACCTACTATGGGAACCAGATAACAGATAGAATACTTATATACTTTTTTTGTAAATACATACTTATAGTATATAGAAAAACATCCAGACCCGGAACAAATATTGGTAGATCATGCAAACATTTGTTCCGCGGCGGGAATCGAATCCGCTACCGCCTGTGTCTCAGCCGGCTATACGCCTACTGCGCCACGGATATCGTCAAAAGTTAAAAGACTATTTGTGTTCTGTGGTACTAAATTATTCCCATTGACGTCATCAGGGTGTACCTACCTAACCTACTTACCATAAAGACAAGTAACTTTTTCAACAAAACTATAACCGACTTCAGATAACAGTAAAAACCAAACTACTGAACCGATTTCGATGAAATTTTTATGGCATCAATCTGAAAATATATCCTTTCAAATAATAAAAGATTTTTTGAAATCAGTTGATAAATGACGGAGTTCTGAGCTAACAAACATAACATAACATACAAATTTAAGACTTTATGGTTTTCTCATGGTTGGCATTATCAGAACTAGACCAAGTGGAAATGGGACCACACGGGAAGCACCAGCTTTTAAATAAAAAAAGAATCATCAAAATCGGTTCACCCAGTCGAAAGTTACCTAACAAACATAAAAAAATACAGTCGAATTGAGAACCTGATCTCATTATTTACAGTATGCCTAATCAATACGTGTTTTGATATTTCAGGGGCCATGACCACTTTAATGACCAGTCCAACGAACCAATTATTTAAGATCTACTGTGAAAAGTGAGTTTTTGCATAAAACATAGGCAGTCACTGCTTCCTTATTTACTTAGGTACCTACCTACTACACAATGAATTGGTGTTTATGCACATGCAAGAGACTAAGATGCCTACATAGGTACATAGATTTTAATACATAGGTACATAGATTTTAATACATAGGTACATAGATTTTAATACATAGGTACGCTGTGCTACTTTATTTATCTATACTAATAATAAAGAGGAAATATTTGTTTGTTTGTATTGAATAGGCTCCGAAACTACTGGACCGATAAAAAAAATTCTTACACTGTTGAGGAGCTACACTATCCCCGGGTGACATAGGCTACTTTTTACCCAACTGCGCAGAAGGAGGGTAATGTTTTTATTGATATACTACGCGTGCGAAGCTGCGGATTGGTCAGCTAGTTATGTATACATATAGGAGAAAATGTTGAATCCCGGATTATTTCATTGGTTCTCTTTTGGTCACCCTGCGTTGTGTCAGTGGCCATATAGGGGTATAGTGACCCTCAAAATAACACTTAGGCCGATGATGACCAACGAGAATTATAAATTTATTAAGCTCGAGAAATAAAGCTGATATTTTTTTTATGTTCTTACGTACTTCTAATATTAGGTTAATAACGGTCCGCATCAAAGAAAGAAAGACAATCTAGCATAACGCCCTTGTAGGGTGAACGACATAAAAGAAAAAACCGGTCAAGTGCGAATCGGACTCGCGCACGAAGGGTTCCGTACCATTATCCATAAAAACGGCAAAAAAATCATGTCTGTTGTATGGGAGCCCCACTTAAATATTTTTTTTAGTATTTGTTGTTATAGCGGCAACAGAAATACATCTGCTATGAAAATTTCAACTGTCTATCACGGTTCATGAGATACAGCCTGGTGACAGACGGACAGACAGAGGAGTCTTATAGTAATAAGGTCCCGTTTTACCCTTTGGGTACGGAACCCTAAAAATGACCTTCTAGTAAAACGTCTAGAGCTAAAAACGCCTAAAATAATTGGCTATGTAACTTTAAAAATTAGATACTTATATCATTTTGCAGAATATTTCCAAACGGACCGAAAATTGAATTCCCTACCATGATGCTGCTTATTCTTCCAGGAGTCCTAGTGATGGAGATGAGTTTATATTTCTGGATGAACTTTTATTTCATGGGAATGTTTCGGTACCTAGGGGCGGCTATATTTTCAGTCTACGGCGAATGTTCGTTGTATCTGTACCTATCGTTCGTCACTAAATAAATAAATATTGCTGGACATTTCACACAAACTAGCCCCAAACTAAGCAGAGCTTGTACTATGGGGACCAAATACTGATAGAATACTTATATAATTTTTTTTTGTAAATACATATCTATAATATATAGAGAAACAACCAGACCCGGAACAAATATCTGTAGATCATGCAAACATTTGTTCCGCGGCGGGAATCGAACCCGCTACCTTCTGCGTCTCAGCCGGCTATTCGCCCACTGCGCCAAGGAGGTCGACATGAAGGGCAAAGAGGCAAAACACGAACATTCGCCATAGACCGACAATGTGGCCGGACTATTACAGATTTGAAAATAACTACCAAACAAGTAGTTATAACGATAAACGTGTTTTTCAGAAGGCATGTTTTATTGGAAATAGGTATGACGGAAGAGGAAGCTCAGTATGTAAAAACTATGATGGCTACGCAGTACAGACAGTTGGGAAAAGTTAAGTTTAACGAAGGAGTAAGTACAATAAATCTTGCAACTAATAAAATATTCGATGTTAAAACTTAAATCTTGCGAAAGTAGGTACGATGCACTGCCCTGATTCCATCAACTTGAGGCAGGTGTAAAGCTTCATGTGCCTGTTATTTCGCCGGCAAACATACCCTTCAAACCGCAAACACAGCAATGCTGATGGGCGGGAGAAAAAGGTATGGTGGTAGCACTATCTTGTGTGAATCAAGTCCTTAGTGTGCCTCTCAAAAACTGAAATATGTCGATAAATAACGCTACAGCAAACTTCCCCCCTTTTCCTCCTAATCAAAGATCGCGATCGACTAAACAATTTAAATAAATCAAGGATATTGTGTGCCAAACTTGGTTGAAAAATGCGACCTGTAGGCGAGAACGGACAGAAAGACTAACGGACAAAGCATTTTATGGTCAATCTCGAAACTGAGACGCTTCGCTCGCACGGACAATAAGTAGGCTTTTAAGGGCTAGTACTAATGTCGGTTATAGAACATTCTGTGGAAGCCATGTTGTTCGGAATGAGTCACAAAAACAAGATGTTAGGCTTAGGTTTGGTTATGGAATAGGTATGTGCAATAGATCAAATCAAATCAAATCAAAAACATTTATTTGTCACACCACCAATATTACAACAGAACAAACACACACAGGAGACATAACAAAAAGAACAAAGAAACAATAGCTAAAAGATTAACATTAAATAAATGCAAAATATTGCAGTGTGTGTCTCAGCATGTGCTGGGTTGCACTTGCTACCCAGCGCTGGTCTTCCGTTAGAGCCTCTGAGTAGACCACGGATATCCGCCCACTAATTACTAAGCAGTGTACAACTAAATACAATTAAATATACTAAGGATAAGAATAAACAACACAATAAAATATAATAGTAATAACGCCTAACTATTTACCGTGAAGCCGGAGAGAGTTAACAAGAGTTAACTAAAATAAAACACGTGAAAACTTTAGCGGTCCCGCATTCCGAGGAAGCGGGAATGCTGGTCAAACTGCATGTACACTGTCTGCAGATATAGTTTGACTAGCATCTAAATAGCGAAACATGTTTATTCTGGTGTCAGATTTAATTATTTGCTATAAATGTATCATTTTTGTACGGAGGTGACATAGTCACTGTGTGACAAAACCCCTCATTAAAAATAAATAAAAAAAAAACGCCATGTTAGTACCTATTTTTCACTAGCTGGAAGATGCAGTGAAAGACGGTTCTCTCCCGATGGAATGATGACATTGTAGCGGCCGCATAAGGTTGCTAGGCTTTAAATGTAGGTACCATTGTAACATTCTATGAGAGAGGCTGGTGTTCAGCAGAAGGTATCTATCAGTTGATATGATATGCATATAGTGTACATCTCTCCAAAGATAATATTTACGTTTATAGTTTCATTTTACGCTTTGTGTTTTAGTTTACATTATTTACTCAGAGTTCAGAGATTCAAAAGAACCGCCGCTGCGCCGTGAGTTTTTTGAGTGTGTTTATGAACGCAGCCCGATGCGATGCGTGTGACGCAAGTGCGGTGGGGTCGCGGGGCATTGTCAAATACGCAAAAAGTAGACTTAATTGAAGCATACTTCCTCAATCGCGGTCTGGGTAGCGTTCCTGATACCACTTCAGCGCATTAGTTGGGCTTCGTCGGTTAAGGAAGTATGCTTCAATTAGGACAAATAAGATGATGCAATGACTGATATAAAAGTCTGACAGGTGCAAAACCATGTTCGAAATTCAAAATTGTTCTGAAATACGAAATGATTGCTCATGAAAGCATGGTGTTCCTAAACTTCTTAATCGCTACAGTATTAATATTTCTTTAATATGCAATTAGAATCTAATAAAATGTTTGTAGAAGGATTTTTGTTTGTCCTGTTGTATGAGAATACTTTTTATCAAAAATGACTAACTTCCGCGGTTCAGATTTTTTTCATCCGATACAATAAAATTATCCTTACAAAGGACTGCATCGATCAGCATCAAAAAAAATTTTTACCAAATTCGTTCATTTTAAGGCGCTACTCACACTTGACCAAAAAAATTTTAATGCCTAAATGTTTTTCTTCGATAACGAGCTGATGTTTTAAAATAAACTGCATCTGTATCTCTCCTCTGGTTATGGGTGCTGCCGTACTGTTACAGTTAAAAAAACACACTATATTCACTTTAAAAATAAATAATTGAATTAAAATAAAACATGTATTTAAGGGGGGCTCCCATACAACAAACGTGATTTTTTTGCCGTTTTAAGTACGGAACCCTTCGTGCGCGAGTCCGATTCGCACTTGGCTGGTTTTTTTTTGTAGAAAAGAACTGTTCGTCTATCGCTAGGTCACCGCTATCGCCGATGTCGGAATCAAAATGATCTCGACCCGTTTTCTCGTGTAAAAAAGAGGTATACATATATATATTTTTATTTTATTCTATTAATTTTTTTTATTGTTCTACTGTTTCCTCCTCTGACATGGGTCAGAGATTTTTTACAGTTCAACATTTTGTACTTGAGTGGTTTTATCTGTTTGATTATGACAAAAGTAATTGTTTTTTACCTGTCAATCCCACGTAGTATTTTTGAAGTGAAAACTTCTAATAGCGCGTTGGCATTTTTTGAGATGGGAAAACACCATTGAACTCGCGACACTGTTACTGTTCCCGACACCTCTGTATATAAGTATATGTAGTGTAGTCTGCTTTTAAATTTTGAATACCCAAAAATTGAGCGCTAAATTTTTCACTTCTGTCGGCATTTCCATGGTGCCACTTTTTTTTAGTGATGTCTGTATTGTCTGTATTACTTATATGAAACTACTTCGCAATTTTTTTACTGTTTAACAAAATTATTATAAGTGCTTTAAGAAGCTTACACAATAAAAGCAGACGTTAAATCTAGTTATTGTAGATAGAATTTGGGATTGAAATTGCTTCAACTCTGTCAACAATGTCAGACGTAATTTATTTTCTATATTAATATGTATTGTAAAAGGATTATTAAAAAGAACTACCAGTCTTGTTTCTTGCCTTTCTTTCCTGGCTTAACCGCGGAGGAATAGGCAGTAAAACTTAATTAAATTATATCTTTTTAACTGGCAAAAAATGCAGGAAAGCCTCTTAGGTAGGACGACCTCCGTGGCGCAGCGGGAGAATAGCCGGCTGAGACGCAGAAGGTAGCGGGTTCGATTCACGCCGCGGAACAAATGTTTGCACGATCTACAGATATTTGTTCCGGGTCTGGTTGTTTCTCTATATATTATAAGTATGTATTTACAAAAAAAAAATGTATATATATTCTATCAGTTATCTGGTTCCCATAGTACAAGCTCTGCTTAGTTTGGGGCTAGATAGCGATGTGTGAAATGTCCAGCATTATTTATTTATTTATTTAGGTACACACGGCTACACATCAAGCTATAACTTTCCAATATAAGCTGACCTCTCATTCTACGAAAAGCCTACACAATGTGAGGTCAGCTTATACTGGACTATATAGCTTGATGTGTAGTCGTGTGTACATAAAACAAGTGCTATATAAATAAAAATATAAGTAATATAATACAGTGTAAACTCCATGTAACGTCACTCGTTTTAACGACAAACTCTCTAAAGCGTCGAAATCATTCGGCTTTGGTTAGTTTAGCTTGTCTTGCATACAATGGTGCACTCTGTATAGCATTACACCCACTCTCAATAACGAGAACAATTTATAATAAAAAGTTCTTTTTAAATTGCCAAATTAGTAAAAACTGCGCAGCTGTGTATATCCTTTTGTCGTTTTATTATCCTAGACCATAATAAACTCGACTGTCGGCATCATACACACCAAACTTTCTAAGAAATCCGTTCTTTTGTTTACAAAATGGGATTGCTTGCACGTGTAGCTGCAGACTGTTGTTAGTAGAAGTGAATTAGTGAAGTTAGTTTCTTTTTCTAATACAGATTTTACTTCTCTCCATTTAACGACAACTCTCTATAACGTCAAAATATGCTCAGTCCCTTGAGTGTCGTTATATAGAGTTTACACTGTATATTTTAACTTAAAAAATACATATGTATTATTATTAATTTTGTGTCACGCTTTTCGATATAAAAGTAAAGTAAAAGTCATTTATTTAGGACAACAGTACAGCACAGACGAAACAGAAGGTAATCATCATCATCAGCCGGTACACGTCCACTGCTGAACATAGGCCTCCCTCTTAGATCGCCACAACGAGCGGTTGGTAGCCGTTTGCGCCCAACGGCTCCCCGCGATTCTTACTAGATCGTCGGTCCACCTTGTAAATAACAGTAACAGAAGGTTTAAAAATAAAAATTTTAATAATAAAATATTATGAAAATGGTAAGTGGTACCTACCTATAAAAATACAGAAAGACAGATATAAAAACAACAGAATTAGGAACGGTCATTATATAATAATAAAAATATTTTATTTCAGACAACTAGAGTCCATATCTTAAGACTAACATATACACAAAAAAAATGTAACAACAAAGAAGAACAGCTAAATATACAAAAATAAAAATAGGCACTGGATGAAAATAGATAACACCATTTTGTGCCAAGGGTGACTAACTGAGGAAATTATTTCCTTCATTAATCACCCTCCGCACAATACACTTCCAGAGCGGAGATGTGCAGCACTCAGCCACTGTCCTCAGGATGCTGTTGCGACTGCCCCGAATTCTGCTCAATTCTGCATAATGGCGTGAAAGCCATCTGTGTGATAGTAGGCAAACATCCCCGATGCACTGCAGTATCGGGGCAACCGCAACATCATCCGGAAGATGTTATTATATTGGATGCGTAGGTCCTCCAATGATCTTTTGGTATTTCGGACCCACAGACTTCCCGTGTAAAAGCGCTGACAGTACGCTTTAAATAGCGTAACTTTAACTTGTTCAGTACAACGGGAAAATACTAACAAGAGCTACATACATACGTGATATATTTTTTATTATATTTCATTTTATTGTTTGATATAGTCCGCACATCAGATTCGGTCCTAACGGAAGACCAGCGTGTATAGACTATAGAGTCTGTCAAATGAAAGTAGACCCTGAAAAATAGCGGCAAATTAAAAAAATATCAGCGTGGCAACCCAAAAATTAAGGAATAATAATGATGCCACACTCCGATTCTCATTTTCCCTAATCTGTTGAAAAAAAGTCAAGAGTACCTACCTACCTTAAACGACGACCTATTTGAAGAATATTAAGACTAGAAATTAGCGACTGAAGCGAAAGAAGTAAGTCAGATTCATGGGAAATGGTCATCCGTGGTTCCTGCCTACATCTTCGGGAAAAGGAATTTTTGCCTATTTTTCCGGTTCAGAATGACAAAACCTATAAAATAGTTCAATATTATTAATCTGCAGTTGATAAGAGTGGGTTACAATTCGTTATTATTATAGTTATTTATAGTACGTGCAATTATTATTTTATACCACCCTAAATTTACCCAGCTGTAGAACATAGCGTCCGTAGGTGGAAACACATTAGTACTGCCATGTAAAAAGTTACGAAAAAATTTGTAGATTGTAGAATTATAAATTATATTTTGTACCACATTCTTTTTTTTCTGTGTGTACTGTAATGTTGCAAATACATTTTTATTCTATTCTATTCAGTAAAATTGATGTCTCAAAGTGATCCTTGTGATTAAATAAATGTTGATTTAGATTATTTACAGGTTGTGATATTTGTGGTACTGCTCACTGCATTGCTTCAAGCGACAATAAGTACAGCTTATATTACTGATCCTGAGGATTTTAAGACCTTTCACACGTATGTTCACATTATGCTTATTTTTAACAGACTTCGAATAAATCGGCCAAGTGCGAGTCGGACTCGCGCACGAAGGGTTCCGTTTTATAGATAATGGTACGGAACCCTTCGTGCGCGAGTGCGACTCGCGCTTGACTGGTTTTATTATTATGTATGCTCCCCGCTTATTCGAAGACGCCTGGACCGATTCGAGAAATTCGTTTTTGGTCCCATTGGCACCAAGTCAGGATCTGATGATGTGATCCCGAAACAATCGAGAGCAACCCTCAAATTTTATAGGCACGCATAATGTGTTTTGTAAATTTTCGATAAAAAGTACTATTCTGAAGTCTGTTATATTTTTGTTAAAAATTTACTTGTTATAAACATCGCTTACCTGTATTAGTTGTTGGGAATCTAATGGGAAAGTATTTCCATTAACACAGCTTTAGGGTCAACAGTAAAACTCAACAACTAACTTTTTAACAAAAATATAATCGGCTTCAGATAACAGTATAAACCAAACTACTCAACCAATTTTGATGAAATTTCTATGGGAACAATTTAAAAGTGTATCCTTTCAAATAAAAAACGATTTCTAAATCGGTTGATATATAAAAATACGTTCATACCATAAAAATTAAACAAATTTAAGACTTATATGGTTTTCACATGGATACCATTGTCAGAACTGGACCAAATGGAAATGGGATCACAAAGGAACCAACAGCTTACAAATAAAAAAAGAATCATCAAAATCGGTTCACCCAGTCGAAAGTTATGAATGTAACAAACATAAAAAAATGCAGTCGAGTTGAGAACCTCCTCCTTTTTTGAAGTCTGTTAAAAACGGCTTGAATGATTTGATTTTTTATTGTTTTGTTCGCTCTTATACAGGTATGGTTTAAAACCAACAAAAAATTGTTAAAACCCATAAAAACAGTTGAAAAATTTAAAACTTCAGAATTGGTAATTTTGTATGGGAATTGCCTCTTTGGATTAAGGACCTATTGTCTTTTTTATAGATGAAATTTGGTAGATAGATAAATGATGACCGGGATTGAGGCATAGGCTAAGTAGGGTAATGTTTTTATTCACCAACGACGCATGCAATGCCGCAAGCGGGTTAGCTAGTTATTTATGATATAATTGATGTGACGCAGCTGTTGGGAAAACCATGTAAAGTATTCCCATTGAGTACGGAAACTAACTTGATTTTTTTGCAGTCATTTCAGAATATCAACGCCATGTGTTCTATCGGTATTGATTCTCTTCATTTTACCAAGGGATTTAGAATTCTTGAAACTCTTTAGAAGAGGTAATTTTTTTAATATTAGTTTATTTAATAACGAAACATTTATAAACAGAAGCGTGTAAGCGCCTAAGAAAAAGTTCTTTGGCGTGAATAATTGTGCCATTTCCTCACAACTTGGAGAACTTCAGACTGTAATGACTAGCTTCAGGTGTGTTACCTACATGGGCGCGTGCAACTTCCGTCTCATGTTGAAAAAACACTATGCTCTCCCGTTTCTCCTAATGCGCTAGATATTATGTAGAGATACTCGTAGGTACAGTCATTATTAGGGATCGGCGTAGGTAGTGCTATTCACGGGAATTAGTGACCGTTAGCTTAACATGGATATGCCTTTTAAATCCCGGGAAATATATTTTTATTTTATAAAGTCATTGTAGTGTCATGACGACACATTAAACCACCCGTTTCGAGTATAATAAGATCCCGCCTATGGACCAGTGAGTATTATGGCAAACATCACTGTGTGGGACTAGTCTTAACCAGAAATGAGTAGTCTGATAAGTCGTCGTGCGTACTCATGGTATCTTAAACAGTTTAACTTCATTTACATCGACATTCAGAAAAATATTCCCGGGAATTGGGGAATAAATCCCGGGGTATATCAATATTAACTTATCATTCAGGTTCATTGACCCAAAATAGCACTACCTATGCCGATCCCTAGTCATTATACCTACATAAAATTTCAGAAAAGAGATGACTAAAGCGAATGTCATTAGCAAAACTGCTGCAGACCATTTTATTTGTAAATTACATTATTAATTATTATGATACATTATACTCATTTAGTAAAAATAAAATAAAGAAATTAAAATAACTCCTAAAATACGAATAATTTGATGAAGAGTCCTTTCACTCGCACTCAAACGTAAGCTCATGGACGCGTGCATTCCCCGCCTTACCTATGGCGCTCAAACCGGGTCTTTGACGGATCAACAAAAGTCCAAACTCGGAGCTTGTCAGCCAGCCATGGAGCGCAGTATCCTAGGAGTCAAAGAAACAGTGAAGTGCGCTCCCAATCACAAATCGCGGACGTTGGGCACCAAGTAGGCAAGTTAAAGTGGGACTGGGCGGGCCATCTCTGCCGTATGTCGGAGGAGTTATGGACAAAATCCACCACAGAGTAGATCCCAATAGACAGAAAACGACCACCATGGAAAGACGTACTCGACTCGTATATGGAAGACTGGACTACACACGCGCATGATAGAGTGGAGTGGAAGGAAGGAAGGGAGGCATTTGCCCTGCAGTGGTACAGTACAGGCTCCAAATAATAACTTCACTTATTACGGGCTAGTATAAATATAATAAAAAAAGAACTCGCTGTAGGTACTTACCAGGTTACGGGATTTTAACAAACGAACTTTCCAAGTTTCAGACAGTAATATGCGGCAGTTAGCCCAAGCTCCATGTAAAACATGTCTTAGTTGGATTACAGCACGAAACCACCTGAATTGGAGCGTAATTTTTATTATTGGTAAGTTTTTTTTACTGGCTGGCAACAAAAACGAAACTCTATTTTAAAAAAAGATGAAAGTCCGCCTTCAGCGCCAAAATGGCGGACGGAACCAGTATTCACACTTTACATTCGAATATCTATGGGTTTGCTAGTGTAGGTTTCTCAATGACGCCAAAACGGCTGAACCGAGAATAATGTTTACTATTTGCCAGTAGAGGTAATTTTTTTATAGGCTAACACTCAATACATCCTCTGACCGCAATATAAACTTTAAATAAGCCAAACCTCACACTCGCGCTCTTAATTTAAAAAGTTGTATAATATTTTTATCGTACCACTTGTTAAAAAAAGTGACATTCTATGCCACAAAAAGCGAACATAACAAATGTTACCTATTAAAATGGCCTGAGTTTAAATACATAAATACATAAGGTAGGTCTTAGTTTAGAATAGGAACTAAGATACATTTTATTCAGGTACTAACTTCGCAAACAAAACCTTCGAAAGCAGCTAATCAAAGTAACTATGCTCACCACGCTATCAACCAAACAAAGACTTCGGAAAAATATGAAGAAAACAAGCCTGCTGATAGCAATATAATTAATGTAGGTAGTTACTTGGGTACTCTCAGTTAAAAAACTATGCTTATACTTTCAGGTGGTAGTTCTATCCTTTTCGAGTGCCTCCAAACCTCGCAAATGACCATAGAGTTTGAGAAGTTCCTTAGCATCTTCAAGGGTTGGCCATCGTCAGCATTGATGCTCGTTGTTATCATATTCTGCAAGATATTAACTGAGTTTGCACCCGGCTCATGTGTCGCTTACTGCTTGTTGCCTCATATTGCTAAGCTGGTAAGGTTCTTTTTACCCGACTACACAGTAGGAGGGTAATGTTTTGAAGTGTATATGGCGCAGCCAAGTAGCTTAATTACCCGTTCAATCAACAGCCTAGCCTCTTTACTAAACAGCGCCGTTCAAGTAGATTCCTTAAGGCCATAAACCGAACTATAACACACACGTGCATAAAAATATTACACACTAGTGCATAATAGAACAATCCCTACAAAGTTAAGTTAGTACCTAACTGCAAATTATATGCGAGTAAACAGAGCATTTTCAATTTAACCGAGTAATACAGTTTTATTGTAACAACAAAGAGATTTTATGCCGCTGAAAATCCTAGGTATTACATTTTTAGAATAAATAAATGTATTAATGTATAATTATGACGAAAAAACATTTATTATTATCAAATTATTTATAATTCACAATATTTTTTTATAAAATATTTGCATTTATCACTAAAATTATAAATTTGAAGTAGGCTATATGTAAACATTTGGGGAGTGCAAAAAAAACTTGCGCGCCATTTCCCATTTTTTGTTTGTATCGCATTTGTTGCTGTTTGAGGTACAAAATACACAGACACACCGTATGGAAGTAGGTCGTTAGGTTTTTTTTAATAAATAAAAAGAATTACCTATGTATTAATTACTTTATTATGTATGAAAACTAGGAGTGCAGAATGAGAGAGAACAACCCCCCGCCCCCCAACTAGAATTTAAATGTTGTAACAAACGCTACGGCTGAATATCATTCAACCCGCTAGTTGAACGGCGCTGTTTAGTAAAGAGGTTAGGCTGTTGATTGAACGGCTAATTGAGCTAGATGACTGCGACATACCTATATACAGATAGCGTCTTGCTAACTGGTGCCCGGCGTTATAACTCATCATAATTAATTTATTCATTAACAAATCATTAAAAAATAATTAAAAACCATTACTAACAACAAAATACATTAATAAAACAAATATTATTGAAGTAAAACTTCTTTACGCACGCATGACTTGAGGAGTAAGCTGGTGAATGCGTTACGAAAAGTACGAACGGAAGTTGTGAGGGAGATATAGGTAAGTGAAGATAGAAAGAGAGAGAGTTACGTTTCGTATATTTTTAACGTTAATGTGCGAGTGCGAGTTGCTTTCAGAATGAACATAAACTGATCGACCTACAGACGTGTGGACAATTTTGTAATTGAACAATTTTGTAAATTAATATTTTGAAAAAGAAGTTTTACTTCAGTTGTGTGGTCTAAAGCACACTCGTTTTTTACAATAAATTTCACAATACTAAATAGAAAATGATACAAATTACTAGTCCGAACTCGCGAGTCTCCCATAAAAACAAAAAAAAAACACTTCTGTCGGAGTGCCGACAGAAGTGATATGAGTGAAAACTTGGATAAAAGCAGACAACTACACCACAGATACTTATATACAGAGGTGTCGGTAACAGCAACAGTGTCGCGAGTTCAACGGTTTTTCTCATCTCAAAAATGCCCAACGAAAAAGAAGTTTTCATTTCAAAATATTATTTGTAATCTTAGACTATCAAAATAGTGCCATGAAATGCATAATCAAATAACCGAGTTTCATTCATTCAAATTACAGGTAACGGGAGTTCATGTTTTTTGGTTATTCTTTTTTGGGGGTAGAAATTGTAGTTATTCTGGATTTCAGAATTTTCCCTATATTTGTGTCACTAAAGCTACAAGCATACCAAATTTCAGCATTGTGGGGTCATTTTTTATCACATAATTTGGTCAAAGTTCACATTTTATTATTGCTAATAACTTAAAAACTACAATGTTTAAACTTAAAATAAAAATGCAGTCGACATGTACTCACAAAGACCTTTTATTAGACGTGCCACTTAACTGAATAGTTCCATTTTGTTTTTTTTACCCATATTGAACCTTTAAACAACCCACATTTTTAGCTCATTCAATCACACTAAAATTGTGCCATCAATAACTACCTATATACCAAATTTCACGATGATCGGATAAACGCTTCGAAAGTTATCCTCGGACAGACAAACATACATACGTGAATACATACAACGCCGATTTGCCCAAGTTGATTTGGAGATCTTGCTTGGCTCGATCAATTAATTCAAATGTCTAATGTCATGTTTAAAGATTAAAATGAAAACTTGTACCTACTAGGATGGTTTCCGAAAAGTTTGTCTATTAAAATATAGTTTTTATATAAACACAGGACGTGTAAGACGTATTAGACATACCTAATTTGACACGTCGGGGTTGAAATAGTGAGATGATTCAGTTTACCACTAAAAGCGCCGTTAGCTCCACCTACAGGAAATACTTTTTCCGTACGTGTTCGGTTATCTATCACTAAAAAATAAAATACTATATGAACATACATATTTTGTTAACATCACTCCTGCCCAATGGCGTAGCCAGGTAACCAAAGACCCTGGGGCAAAAAATAAACTAGGGCCCCCAACTAAACTATTCTATATATAAACTATAAACTCCGTGGCGCAGTGGGCGAATGGCCGGCTGGGGCGCAGGAGGTAGTGGGTTCGATTCCCGCCGCGGAACAAATGTTTGCATGATCTACAGATATTTGTTCCGGGTCCGGATGTTTTTCTATATATTATAAGTATGTATTTACGAAAAAAAAGTATACAAGTATTCTATCAGTTATCTGGTTCCCATAGTACAAGCTCTGCTTAGTTTGGGGCTAGATAGCGCTGTGTGAAATGTCCAGCAATATTATTATTATTATTTAAAATCGTTTGATCCGTATTCGTCGTGTTCCGAATTGGACGTAATACAGTCGACTCTATAATAAAATAAAAACCAAATACAAATTGTAACTTATTTTAATGAACAAATTAAAACTGTTTTGTGAAAATAAAAGGGATGTTACCGTTCAAAAAATACAGTCCTGTGACAGACACACAGACAGTGGAGGCACGTTAATAGAGTCCCGTTGAGCACCCTATTATTTTATTAAGTACTAGCTGTTGCCAGCGGCTTCGCACGCGTGGTTTGCCAATAAAAAGTAGCCTATGTGTTAATCCAGGTTATGATCTACATAAGTACAATACCAAATTAAATTGCAATCGGTTGAGCCGTTCCAGCGTGAATGAGTAACAAACATCCATACATACAAACTTTCGCGTTTATAATATGACAAGCTTCCGCCCGCGGCTGCGCACGCATGGTTTGCCAATAAAAAGTAGCCTATGTGTTAATCCAGCTTATGATCTACGTACATACCAAATTTCATCGCAATCGGTTCAGCCGTTCCGGCGTGAAAGAGTAACAAACATCCATACATATAAACTTTCGCGTTTATAATATTAGTAGGATATTTATTTTAAATTAAAAAATAAATAAACCGATAACACCACTTTCTTGATCGAATATACGTTTATATTCCGAATGTGGGAGAATTTTTCACTTGTTTAATTTATAGTTTGTAAGTCAGAGTCCGATGGGCCCTCTGAGCTTGGGGCCCCAGGGCACTGCCCCGTCTAGCCCTCCGGTAGCTACGCCACTGCTCCTGTCTGACTGTAGGAGACCTTTTCTTCACACTTTATAACCTGTATTCTTCACAGAGTATCCTCTGCAAGACCAATCCTCACTTACTGATGCTAGCAGCCACGTTCTCCATCTCAATGCCGTTCCACCTGGTGACCAGCGCGCCAGTTAATGCTATGGTCGCTGTTTATGTGCACATCCCGCCTTGGAAGATGGTTAGTTCATTCCTGGAGTGGCAGCCATAGGACGTCTACTAAAGAACATAGGCATTACCAGAGCGCACCCAACGGCTTCCAGCAACCTTTCATATTTCGATGGAGGGCCGTCCATCGCTTTCCTGGGCGTGGTTTCCACTCGAGAACAAATACTTGTGGATACTGGGTTCTAATATAGTATGTTGCAATTATAGGCTGAATCCTGGTTAGTTTCATTATCCCCACTAGTCTGCGTCTGCCCCGCGAGTGGGGAATATGAAATAAAACAAAATCATGAAAAACCCACTACGCGACAGACGGTTTTTCATTATCGATTTATATAAAAACAAGTAACTTTTAGCAATAATATACTGGACCGATTTTGATTAAATTTCTATGGCACCATTCTGAAAGTATATTCTTTAAAACAAAAAAAGTATTTTCCAAAACGGTTGATAAATGGCGGAGTTCTGAGTGGCATAAAAAAATAAAAATTAAACCCGCATTAAGAACCTTCTTTTTTTGAAATCGTTTAAAAAACTAGTTCCAACGACAGTTAAAGATGGCGCTGCCTGGAGATGCACTGGCAAAAATATAGTTTATATGGCCAAAAATCAGACACATTTAACATAATCTGTCCAAAGCAATCTCACTTCGTCAGATAAAAAAACATTTTTTTTTTAATTCTCTTTCCTTTGATAATCAGCGTATGACAGAGGAACGCCATCTGTTAGCAGTTATATTAACATGGCTGTGAAAACGTGGTGAAAACTCTTCATTGGTAACTTTGGTGAAGCATTGTAGTTTAAGTAGAACGTCTGAACTTTTGATAGGCGTTCAAATTAACCATTATTATATTGTTTATTTAATTAAATTTCATATTTGATAGCGCATAATCTCCAACGCATCAACACCAATCGCGCGGAAGGAATTATGATAGCCCTTGAATTTAACCAATTTCCCCAGATGGCTGGAGGTCTGGCACCGTCCATCACCGCGGTGGTTGTCGGCTGGTTCACCGTGGCCGCCTGGTCCGCCACCGTCTGGCCAGATATCGGGCACAACCCCGACTGGTCGGCCGATAACGTGTTTGTGAAGCAGATGCATTAGGCAACATCATATCAACATTCCATTGTTTTAAGTGCTTAACATCAGGGACCAAAAGTTTGTAACTTAATTTTTTTTATCAAAATCATTTAGAGACATGTTGACGGGCCTCCTGATGTTAAGTGGTCACCGTCGCCTATAGACTTCTGCGGCATCTAATGTTATAAAAAGAATTGTAGGCGCTTGCCTACAGCCAGCCGCCCATGGCCCGAGAGTAAATGCGCTCCTGGTTTGTCTTGTATTGTAAATAAAAAACTATTTCCACAAAAGATTTATATTTTTCTAACATCGCACACCATTCAACCATTATTTACAATGAGGATAGATATATGGCACTTCTAAACGAAGTCGGTCTAGTAAGAGCCACCTTTTTTGCGACAAAAAATAACTCACAAACTTAGAATAACTATAACTCCGTCAACTTATGTTACAAAATGTTAGAATTTAGACGTAATTTATTTTCTGTATTGTAATGTATCTAAAACAATCATTAAAAAAACAAGCAGCCTTGTTTCTAGCCTTTCTTTCCTGGCTTGGTCGCGAAGGAACAGGCAGTAAAATTGACGTTTCAAAGTGATCCTTTCTATGTGATTTTCTATGTGATTTTAATGAATAAAAGATTTTGACTTTGACTTTGGGACAAATTCAAGAGGCGTCGGGCTAGGGCGAAGCGCGGGCGAGGTACGTACGCGGCGCTGGCGCAGCGCAGAACAGGCGCGCTAACGGTGTCGGAAAGGCGAGGCGCGGGCGAACACAGTGGATGCATTTGGGGCATTCTAGTGTTTGATTTTATCACGACAACATGACGTTTTCTTCGTCAGATGAAGAGAATCTGCAAGCTCTGGGGCATTTGGAGAACTTTCAAAAGATCAACAGATATGCGGTCCACACTGTGTGTAGCCAGCATGACAGGAGCACGCCACTGCTAACTGCGGGTGCGCCGAGGGCGAAGAAGCGGCGCCCGCGCCTCACCTCCGCCCTAAGCCTCTTGTATTTGTCCCGCGCCTAACTCAGTACCTGGCTCTAATCACAGTTCTATTAAGTACGATCAGTAAAAAAAAAAATAGTACTTCGATTGAAAAATTACAATTTTAAAATTATGAAAAAAATAATCTTAAAATATAGACAATTAATTTTTGTTTTTTAAATTAAAAAGAAGCATCACTACTTTGGTTCGTAGGTTCTACCCCAGACATGGTATCACTGCCATCGTCGTCCTCAAATTCGTTCAAAACTCGTTATAAATAATAGCAAAGTCCAACGTAACAAACACAAAAAAACTTTAACACGAAAAACTTAAAAAAAACAGCAAATGAAATAAACTCGGAAGTGAACTGAAATGACGCGCACGCGTGTATAATATCGCGAACAAGTACACCTACCAATGCTGCTGGCGGGAGTGAGACGCGGGGAACGGGAGAGGGGTCGCGTTTCGAGCCAGGTGCCGAGTTAAGTTGACGGAGTTTATACACAACGCACACCATGCGTCATTTGCAGCCATACACGGCTACAACATAATATCCTGTGTATAGTATACGCCAAGACTCGTGGCAGACGGGACCAATCAATAAACATGTTTGTTTCCATTTCCATACAATAACTGGCAATTTGTGTCATCGATAGGCACTCGGCGCATCACTAGCGGCTCCCGTAAGGGCTGCAAGAGCGAGCGAGATAGCAATATCATCTTCACTTCTCCCATGTTCTATAACCCCGTCTGCCAGAAGCGCTGGCCACTGGTACAGTTATTCCAAGCTCACCATCAATTTATTCTTTAAAAATTTAACTTAGACCTTTGTAATACATTTTTGGTTGCATTATTCCTTGCCGCCGTAATCAACACACGGCTACACATCAAGTTTCTGTTCCAGTTGACCTCTCATTGTAGTAAAGCCGACACAATGCGAGGTCAGCTTATACTGGAAAATTCAGCCTGATGTGAATGCGTACATACATAATACCTACTTTTTAAATAATTAAACCTTTTTAAACATTCTTCATCAGGAATTGCATTTTTTAGCCTAATATACATTTTAACCTCGCGATTATAAAAATAAAATTGGTTGAAGTATACAAGGTGTAAACAAGACTATTTCAACTTTTATCCTGTCAAAGATCCCGCCAATACATTATTTATTTGAGGTATATAATAATTGTATCTCATATACAGTGTAAACTCTATATAACGACACTCAAGGGACTGAGCATATTTTGACGTTATAGAGAGTTGTCGTTAAATGGAGAGAACTTTTTCGTCCATACACAGTGATTTTCTCTTACTAGCCATGTTTACAATTTGAAAGTTTGTGAGCTACTAAGAATATGACAACGTATAGATTAAATCCATCACTTCTACTAACAACAGTCTGCAGCTCCACGTGCATGCAATCCCATTTTGTAAACAAAAGAACGGATTTCTTAGAAAGTTTGGTGTGTATGATGCCGACAGTCGAGTTTATTATGGTCTAGGATAATAAAACGACAAAAGGATATACACAGCTGCGCTGTTTTTACTAATTTGGCAACTTAAAAATAACTTTTTATTACAAATTGTTGTCGTTATTGAGAGTAGGTGTAATGCTATACAGAGTGTACTATTGTATGCAAGACAAGCGAAACCGACCAAAGCCGAGTGATTTCAACGCTTTAGAGAGTTTGTCGTTAAAACGAGTGACGTTACATGGAGTTTACACTGTATATTTATTTTTTTATACAAAAAAATTACGCCGTATATATAATGTATAACATGGTTGTGAGGCCTGAAAGACCAGAAAAGAAAATGAGTATAGGCCGACCAGAAACTCACGACAAAAAGACCAGACTTTCGAAATTAAATTTATTTATCTAGAATCGCCGCCCGTAATAAATTTGATATCGGTTATTGCAACGTAATAGCGCATGCGTGAATTAACATGACGATACAAAATCGGAATCTTTTAAGTATTAAAATTGCCATGAGATGGTCGCCTATACTCCTCAAGTTCAGAAAATCTAATGATCATGAATGTACGTACCTTATTCATAATGTAGGTAAACGTACATTCTTGTCGCATAATCTATTAAACACATTCATTTAAACTTAAAACACATTAAACCTGCCTAGTCTACTGTGCGTAATCACTCACTTAATACAATGCTTCTAAATATGTATTAATGGCGGCAACTCGCTTGTTTATCAACTAAAATTTCTTATAATACGAACGCTATCTCGTTCAAACTAAAGACCAGTTTAAGACAGCAAGAAAAATTGGTGTTGCCAGAACTACCCGCAAACACGCCAATACATTTATTATTTTTGCCGTGATAACGTCTTATAGATCGATGAATGCCGGCTGCACGCACGAAAAAGTGCCACGTTCCGCCTGAGCCGAGCGTGCAAGCGAGAGCGCGGAACACGCGATAGAGAGGCACGTTCGGCCTAAGCGTTCGGCTTGTGGCGCATCTAACTCTCTTCCACTCGTTTTTAACAACAACAAATTTTTTTAAGTTTAATTTTAGTATTCTTCTCTGCGCGAATATATATGACTTAATTTTGGAAATACCACTTTAAATGTCATGCTTATTTGGTCTTTAACGTGAACTATACAGGGCGTTTGGTAATATACTGACGATATTCATGTGACGGTTTCTCAAAATATAAAAAAAAACTACTAGCTGTAATATCAAATTTTAAAGAAAATCAACTAAGTTTAGGTTGCAAGTGACATTCAAAAATAAAAGCTGATTTGATATCTCTTTCGAAAATGGCTGCGGGTTTTGGGTTAGAAAGGGACAACAAGAGATATCTCAAGACGTCACCAATACAGTATCCGTGGTTAGATGGCAAGCATTATGCAGTAGCACCACATACGTTTAATAAAGTGTTTGTTTGTACATGCCAAAATAAATTTCACATTTCTATGGTAAACATTTCACACATTTATTTATGGTGCTATCAAAATAACCCCTTTCAGATTTGTGTGTATATTACCAAACATTTTGTACACAGTTCTATTAACGTTCGTATATAAAGATAGGTGATATGATAAACAACAGAATCGCTAACATTGTTACAATATACATATTCTAAAGTAACCTATATTCAGAAAGTATAGCTAAACTATTATGAGATTCTACTTAACCCCATTTACAATATTAAATTGATGGCTCAGATCCTGTAGACCGTTTTCATAAATTCTGTTTGAAAAGAAAAAAGTACCTTCAGGGTGCGTTTTCACCAGAACTGTGCGAGGATGCTAAGAGAACGTACCCACCCATACACGTAACCCATTTTTTTTTTACAATATTTTATACCCCCCCCTCTCGGTGACCACCCGTAGAATATGCCATGACCCTCCTCCCCTCCAGTTGCTTGGCAACTGCACTGCACTGCAAATTATCAGATTTCGATCAGTTGACGTCCCGGCATATGTGAACCCCCCCCCCCCTGTGACGAAGCGTGGTATTTTGAAGACACCCCCCCCCCCCTCCCTTAACGGGTTACGCAGTATGGGTGTACATTCCCTAAGGGGTCGTCCTTTAATCACGTGAGGATCGAACAGGGAGGAGTGGGGGGGGGGGGGGGATAACTTTAGAATAACATCACGATTGATCACGATGGGGGGGGGGGGGGTAAGGGATGTTGTGACAATCGCGCGTATATATAGCAACATAACAACAATACTTAGCGTTCAGCAGAATGTCCTCCAATGCGCGACCTGGTGCGATTTTCAGAATATAAATTTACGAGAATTTTTCAAAAATAAAATACACGTAATGTTGGGTGGGGGGAAGGAGGGGGCGGTGTAGTCTAAAACATCACGACGTATCACCAAAGATGATGAGGAATCAAAAATGAGGCCGAAAAACCTCTCGCCACTAATAGCGGGTTTCTACATCCGTCGGTAACCAGCTGCGACTCGACTCTCCTTGAAAACGTGTCAAAAGTTTGACACTTCTTCAAGGAAATACGAGTCGTAGTCGGTCACCGACGGATATAAGAACCCGCTATAAAGTACACACGGCTTAACTTACCTCTAATATCTCTTGTGAAAACGCACCCTTAAAAGGACAGCTGTGCCAAAAATGCAGACAGCTGTTAAGAGACAAGGAACCAGCTGTTTAAAATATTAAATGTATCAAAATGCTAATGAGATTTTATTTAAAAATGCATGTAAAAGAATTATATTTAAAAATCGGTCCTAATTTGTATATCAAAATTTGTTTTTTATAATAAGGCACATCACAACATTGTCAGACATATTTTTGGCTAAAATTTTTATACTCCAATTATACTTTACGTAGCTATTAAATACCCTATTTTTACATTTATAAATAATAATATTTTATCATAACAAACGATGAAAACTTTAGAAACTTCTCATAATATGAGAATTTTCAAGTTTTTTAAATTATTATAAAAATACCGTTATATTTTGAGAGGCATTCGGGTATCAAATCGGTACAAAAATATTTCTTTATATTGTAAGAACACTATCAGGCGTTTTTTTACGGTTTTCCGTAAACCACACCTTAAACTTAGCTCAATAACTATCAATCTATCCAGCCTCCAGTACTCACTGTTGGGTATAGGCCTACTCTCTATGTCGCCAGTCCAATCGGTCTTGAGCAAGTTTCATCCATTGCTGTCCAACTTCCGTTACGAGATCGTCAGACCATCGGGCCGGTGGTCTGCCCTGCGGTCGACGTCAATCTCTCGGCCACCACTATGTGACTGCCTTGGACCTGTTGTAATTCCTTACGATTCGTATACCTTTAGTTCGACGTCGTATCTCGACATTTGGTATACGATCGACGAGGTGACCTTCGATGTGAGGCGCCATGTTTGGGTTCCGTAAGTCAGTATGGGCAGCTTATATACTTTGGTCTTTAAGCATTGCGGGATATTCGATTTAAAGACATCTTCCAGTTTTCCAAAGGCAGCCCAACCCAGCTGGATTCTCCTAGCTATTTCCTTCATTTGCGTGCCTTGGCCGAATAACCCTACCAAAGAAAATGTATGAGAGAATTGTCCGAAAATAACGCTGGAAGAACTGGAAGAACTACTGGTCCTTGAAAGAGCTGATGAAGGGAAACCTTCCTATGTCACTAAAGCTCAAACTCATCGACATGTGTATACTGCCCGTCCTTACCTATGGTTCCCAAACGTGGTCTTTAACCGAGGCTCAAAAATCCAAACTCAAGGTTAGCCAAAGAGTAATGGAGCGCAGCGTGCTCGGAGTAAAGAGGTTCGACAGAATCCGTAACACCACGCCGCGTTTAAAGACCGGCATTGCTGATGCAGGAAATAAGGCTGCCAGGCTAAAATAGGATTGGACGGGCCATGTAAGACTAATGCACCCGGACAGATGGGCAACGATCGTCACGCAGTGGGTGCCTAAAGACGGGCGACCGCGCCGAGGAAGGCCTAGTAGACGTTGGCGTAATGATTTCGATGCCTTCAAGACAGATTGGTGGGATTTGGCACGTGAGCGAAAGTCCTGGAAGACTGGAAGAGACCTTTGCCCAGCAGTGAGCAGATATTTCACACAGCGCTATCCAGCCCCAAACTAAGCAAAGCTTGTAGTATGGGAACTAGAAAACTGATAGAATTCTTAAATACTTTATTTTCACACATGCTTATAAAATATAGAGAAACAGCCAGACCAGGAACAAAACCTCTGTAGATCATGCAAATATTTGTTCCACGGCGTGAATGGAACCCGCAACCTCCTGCGTCTCAGCCGGCTATTCACCCACTGCGCCACGGAGGACGTTACCTTAGCTAGCAGTGTGGCTAGCGCTTTACGTTCCAGTTGAATCAAACATCAATTTTCACGATACAATCTTGAAAAATGATGTTAGCGACAGAAGTATACAATACGAGTTTTTTAATTATTTTTCTTGGCAAAACTTAAGTAGGTAAACAATTCCGATTTTAAACTTTCAAATGATCTACTTTTGTTCTTCAGTTCATTCAAATTTTGTGGAAGGTAATATCTACGTTAAAAGTTTGTTTTGTTGTAAATGCAATTCGAATAAAATGCATACACAGGTTGTAACATAAAATAAAAACACAATTGAACCTTTTTAAAACCCGTAAAAATGATTATAAAATTTAAAAACATCACAATCTTAAAAAAACCATACCCATTTCGATCGCTGAGTGCAATGACCTCATTCCATAATCTTTTTTAAGGGTAAACTGTACAACCCAAACTGATTACATGAAATTTGTAAAATTTGATTATAGTACGAATTGGTACCAAAACAGTAAAATTCTCTACCCAAAACTTGATTATATAAAAAATGTCTCTATTTTCCTAAAGTACTCTACCATGCGACGTTGCATGAAAACAAAAAAAATGTCGGGTATGAGAGTGCGCGGCGCGGCGTTGCCGTTTCGATATCAATTCTGCCAAAAAGTTTACAAACATGTCACATCGAATTAGTTTAGCCCATAAGCAAGTAACGCTATTTTTTAACAAATATCCTGTTTTTGGTACAGTGAGGCTCTTAAACGATTATCACCCCTATTTCTATTAACAAAAAGTCAATTTCCCTCTCACACTAAAACAACTATCACACACCCTTCGTACTATTAAAAGGCATATAGCTACAGCTGAAATTTCCCTTACTGTTAAAAGTATTATTAGGTACAATACAATTGAAGTTGCTTATACTATCCAACATGTTGTATGTAGTATTACAATTAAGGGAAAGGGTTTGGTTAAGGGCTGAATTGGTATGGGGAGAGGTGGGGAGGTTAAGGGGAGGGAATATTACTTTACCCCACGTCGGGTACGCTCCCCAGACTATGAGTGTGGTGATGATTTTTGGACCGATGCCTCCGACAGCCTGGAAGAAAACAAATGTTATTTTAGTTTGAATTTTTAAATAGAAATAAGGATTTGCCAAAGAGGTTGTATTTCATTTTAGCATATTAGGAATGCAATGAGTCTCATTCTATTTTAAAATTTACTTACGGCCTTAGGGCCGTAAACCGCATTTACGGAGCCGATAGACTCTCATAGCATAAGTGATGCAATTGGTTATGAAATGGTATTGGTAGGTACATTTTAAAACTGTCAAGAATTTGTATAACTTTGCAATCCCTAACCGGCAGATGATATGAATGAATTAATTCATGAAAATTCTTTATTGCACAAAATAAAGATAATCTGTGCACAGGCGACCTTAATGCTACATAGCATTCTCTTCCAGTTAATCGGACAAACAGTAACAGTAAACAGTTATGGTAGGTAGTGCATATTTGATAGAAGGAGTGGTTTAAATAGTATTTATATTTTTATAGTGCTATCCGAACACTTAGGGAAAATTCCAATATTTAAAAGCCATCTCAAAAATTTTCAAGCTTAGACGGGACTTGAACCCGCAACGCTCTTGATACGCGGATGCACTAACCAATTGTGCTACCGGGTTCTAAAAATGTTTGAGATGGTTTTTAAATTAAGACCTTATTTTGTAACGTACTATTAGCAATGGATAAATGAGTTATGACTAATAAGTAATAAGTAACAACTAATAAGACAAGTTATATACCATTTTGGAGGTGGGTATGTGTGCGACGCCGGCGACGATGGCGTTGGGCGGCGTGCCCACCGGCATGTGGAAGGCCATGGAGCAGGCCAGCGTCGCCGGAATCATCAGGTAGCGAGGGTCTATGTCCAGGGTACGGGCCTGGGGGAAAACATTCATTTATTACAAACCAATTACATTCATTCAATCTAGTCTAATATAGAATTCTACAGTCTAACCTTGTGCCCTTGTTACTTGTTCTATTCTTGTATTATTTATTAATAACATGTTGATCTCTTATCATATATACTGGCCATCTTAGGTAGGTATTACCCGTGCGCGATAAGTTGGGACCTGAGTGCGGTGACGTCATATTGGCGTGTTTGTACCGCACGCAAAAAAGCGAACATAACAAGCAGCCGCCCGCGGCTTCGTCTTTGTTTTTTTTAACCTAATTTATTATGTTACTCAGGGAGGACGCTGCTTTTTATCTAATCTTTGTTACACTATTTGAATAAAATATAAATACAATGTTTAAGTTTATACATTTATTTTATCTATTATTTACATTATCTCATCTTCGTCACTACTTAGTGGATTTATGCCTTCTAGAGGTTGTTCTTCGACCTCAGTCTCACTATAATCACTTGACGAAGAGGTATCCGATAAATTTACAATTAATTGCGATTCATTCGTCTCTTGTAAGAGGTCATCGTCCCAATACTTTTGTCGAAGCCTGTCCACATGGTTGACTTCTTTTTTCCAGTCACTCTCACTTATGCTGGTAATTGCATCTCTCGTTAATATTTCTATTTCCCTTTCTGACTGGTTGATATTTTTATCGGCTACTCTTTGCTTGACTAAATTCCACAGACTAAAAACCCTAGTAAAAAATAGTGATGCGAACGGTACAATACGGGCGCCATCGGGGAAGTGCAGGGGAAGCGGTCGGGGAGTCGCATTCCTAGCAGGTCCCAAGTTATCGCGCACGAGTAATAGGTACAATTGGTTGGGCAGGCAACTTGGTAATTCATTTATATTTTTTTTTTTAATAAGTCACTTTATCTGACGTCCGTGACGTCAATGCAAGTTTGATGGCTGAAAACCAGCGCTGAGCAATAAGTTTATTGTTCAGCATATGTAGTGCTGAGCCATTCTCCTTTTCCGGCGCAGGGCTCATAGTGACTGGGCGCGTATCTTAATTTTCACTTTTATTTTATTGTTTATGTTAACGTGTTTTTAATTGTCTGTCTTTAAATATCCACTGTATGAAGTTTCTGTGTGTTTGTTACTTGTGTCGAAATAAATGTCTATATGTATCTATCTAAGTACTTATCTTTACTAATATTATAAATTCGAAAGCAACTCTGTCCCTCTCTCTGTCTGTGACAAACAGAAAGACAGAGAGAAAGACTGTCTGTCTGTCTGTCTTTCTGTTTGTTACGCTTTCACTGCTAAACGGCTAGGTCGATTTCGATGAATTTTCGTATACAGTTAGATTATGACCGGGATTGAGACATAGGCAACTTTTTACCCGACTGCCCAAAAGGAGGGTAATGTTTTATTAACAAATCACGCGTGCGAAGACGCGAGCTGGACAGCTAGTACCAATTATATAAAAACAACAGTAGATAACGGAATATAAACATAGCATCTTTAATATATAAAACAAAGTCGGGTTTGTTTGAACACTTAGAGCGGCTGGCCCGATTTTGATGATCTTTGATTTGTCGGATTTGTCTCCGCCCCGAATAGCAAAATAACTATTAAAATATCAGAAAAATTCACGTCAAAAACAAATTATGAAGAAAATTCATTTTCTCATACATAGTGATGGCAGATTTTCAATTCTACCGTGGTGACGTATATTGACAGCCCGCGACATATGCATGACAAGGCGGTACGAAGTTCGGCGGGTCAACTAGTTAATAATAATTCTTACATAAATATTAATCTTCCAAAGAGGATGCTGGGAAATAGCGACATATAGGGGTGCTTGGAGGGACTTGGGGGAGACCTTTGCCCAGCAGTGGGACGAGATAAGTCAGAAAAAAAAACATTAATATTAATATTTGACAAAAATCTGATAATCGTGTCGCATACATAACGTTTACAGAACCTCCGACACTCAAGACTATTTTCGTCCAGCCATCCAATTCAAGGTAACAATTGAAGCGTCTAAATACTGTTTTAAACGATCTATAGATAGCTCAACTGCTCCGGCTGGACTAGAATGCGCGCCGTGAGTTAAATCACGCATGATCCGATAAATTTAGCCCAATATAATCTCGTTTACCCTAACATGCACGCCCCGGCCATCATTCTTTTTGCGGTCATGAAACTTCACTCTACGTCGTATAAAGTCGTCCTCAAAATGTACGACGACACTAAACATATAAAGGGCAAGGTGTTCGCTTTTATAACAAACTCCCAAGTGATGTACCTAAATTGACAATTAACAAATTTAAAAACGTAATTAAATAAAATCTTTATAAAAAAGCCAAAAAATAAAATATCGGATTATTTAGATGATAGAGAAGCTTGGGATTGAAATGGCTCCAACTCGTTCAAAATGTTAGGTACAATTTAGACGTAATTTATTTTCTGTATTGTTATGTATTCTAAAAGGATTATTAAAAAAACAACCAGCTTGTTTCTTGCCTTTCTTTCCTGGCTTTGTCGCGAAGGAACCGGCAGTCAAATTGACGTTTCAAAGTGATCCTTGTGATTTTATTGAATAAAAGACTTTGACTTTGATAACTCGCGCAGCTGTCAAAATTCCTCCATTTTATGGTGCACATGTTAGCAAAGGTAGGCATCAAGAGATATTTTCATTACGCGCGACCAAACGTTACGAATGCTCTACAGGCGGAAATGTCCCCAAGAAACTGGCTGCATTGTCCCGCTGAATTGCAATGTTTATTCGTTCACTCAGATAAGCACCTGAAGGCGAATTCACATAACACAAAGTAAAATTTAAGCTTCGATCTAGTCTTGATATGTGAAATGTCAGAACCGGTATTCACGTAATGACGATACAATGGTATGAGTTGACTGACATGCGAATATATTATCAAGATGGTACTGTACTGCTGCCATCTCTGGGATGACTCGGCCAAGTATCAGCTTTAAGCCCTTGATTTGATTGAGCGACGTGCTGCTAGACTCATTGGTGATGACTCCCTAGTGGAAAACAATTTACAAAGTCTGAGCACAGACGCCGAGTAGCCAAACTTTCAGTTTTTTACAAGATTAATTTTGGTGAATGTGCGCAAGATCTTCAAGTCCAATCCATACCTGGTCGGCATACCACCTTGCCGGACCAAACGATTTTCTTCAACTTTTCTTGTTAGCACAAGTAAGGAGTGGAACTTACTTCCGGCGTATGTTTTTTCAAACCAGTATAATCTCGGAGTCTTCAAGTCCAGAGTGAATAGGTTCTTTCTAGGCAAGCGTGCTCCATCTTCGACCACACTATCACATACCATCAGGTGAGGTAGTGAGTACAATGAGACACACACTGCAATATTTTGCATTTATTTAATGTTAATATTTTAGCTATTGTTTCTTTGTTCTTTTTGTTATGTCTCCTGTGTGTGTTTGTTCTGTTATACTATTGGTGTTGTTAACAAATAAATGTTTTTGATTTGATTTGATTTAGTGGTCCACGCTTTACTAGCATCAATAAAAAAAACAATTTATAATCCGATCTCCTTTGGAGTCACCTGACATGTTTAAAAATAATGTATTACCTACGTGAATTGGCCCCCAGCTTTCAGACCACAGGAAAACAACATACTGCACTCACCATATTAGCCAAAACGGGCAGGATCAGATTAGCAATAGCCACGTTAGACGTAAACTCCGTGATGAACTGTGTGACCAGCACCACGACCAGTAGCACGACGGATTCGTGGAGGCCTTTGAGCCCCTCGAGCGAGGACCCGATCATCAGGGAGAGGCCGGTGGCCTTGCTGCCTTCGGCCAGGGCGAAGCCTCCACCTAAAAAATAAAACCATTGATATAGGCAATCTAAATTAATTATAGCAAGCTTCTATAGGTACTAATAGTATTATAGACTAGCTGACACGCCCGCGGCTACGCAAACGTGGTTTGCCAATAAAAACATTACCCTTCTTCTCCGCAGTCGGGTAAAAGTAGCCTATGCCTCAATCCTGATCATACAGACATACAGAAAGATATAGAGACAAAGTTACTTTCGAATCCATATTGATATTATAAATTACAAAGCAACTCCCATCTTTTTTCATTTGACGACCTCCGTGGTGGAGTGGGCGAATAGCCGGCTGAGACGCAGGAAGTAGCGGGTTCGATTCCCGCCGCGGAACAAATGTTTGCATGATCTACAGATATATGTTCCGTGTCTGGTTGTTTCTCTATATATTGTAAGTATGTATTTACAAAAAAAATGTATTCTAAGTACTCTATCAGTTAACTGGTTCCCATAGTACAAGCTCTGCTTAGTAAGGGCCTAGATAGCGCTGTGTGAAATGTCCAGCATTATTTATCTGTTTGTTTGTTACGTTTTCACGGCTAAGCGGCTGGATTTCATCCGTTTAATCGTGATCAAATTTCATCGGAGTCGTCAATGAAATTTGATGTACAGATAGATTATGACAAGGATTGAGACATAGGCTACGTTTTATCCGACTGCGCAGAAGAAGAGTAATGGTTTTATTACGCCACTAGCTGACCAATCCGCAGCTACGCACGCGTAGTTTTTCAACAAAAACATTACCCTCTTTCTGCGCAGTTGGGTAAAAAGTAGCCTATGTCACCCGGGGATAGTGTAGCTTCCCAACAGTGAAAGAATTTAATAAATCGGTCCAGTAGTTTCGGAGCCTATTCAATACATACAAACAAATCTTTCCTCTTTATAATATTAGTATATACCACGCGTACTAAGCTGCCGCGCGGCATCTAGTAGATTGTAATTTGTAGGTACAAAAACTAAGGTTTTTTTTTTGCTTATTCGTCCTATAATTTGATTGTTCACTGACACAAGTGTACCAAATTTCATCGAAATCGGTTTAATCGTTTAGCCGTGAAAGCGTAACAAACGGAGAGAGAGTTACTTTTGAATCACACTAATGTTATAAATATGCGAATGTTTGTTTATTTGTTTGTTTGTTCCTCAATCACGTCGTAACGGCTGTACCGATTTCAATGAAATTTAGTATGTACGTAGATAACAAATACCTGGATTAACAAATAGGCTACTTTTTATTCCATAAATCAGGTCCCATGGGATAAAAATGGGGTGTCAAGTCAAGTTGCAACAGCGAGTTTAGCTTTATTTCTAGGTTACCTACACATTTAGTAGTGTGATGCGTACAAAGTCGCGGGCAACAGCTAGTTTTTAACATTATATAGACGAAAAGTTTTATACAGTTAGAATAGGAGTGTGTAGTACATGATAACTGTCTCCTAACTTTTCCTCCCATCCTCCACTTCCCATCACACTGCCCCTCCTGATTACGTTCCACCAGCGGAGCATCTTCCTTCCGGCTACAAGCTGCAGTGGTCAATTTGGAAGTCCCTAAACCGGTTGCGCACTCAAGTTGGCCGCTGCCGAGATAATTTAGGCAAGTGGGGATACATCGACCTATGCCGGAGACCACACAAACAATGGCCCACTTTTACTTAGAAAACTTTCGTGATTGATTTCAATCATTATTATAAATACGGGATTTATCACGTACCGTCTTATCGGTGTTTCGACCGACAATGTTTCGGTTCAATTCGTGAACCTTCATCAGGGTGAGTGCGATCCGCTCCGAATAACGTCTCGCCTCGCACCGAGTGCGAGGCGAGACGTTACGTGCTAAATAATACGGTACGTGATAAATCCCGTATTTATAATAATGAATGGCCCACTTGTTCTCATGTCCTCTATGCCCAACCACCTGCACACAGAATGACTTGTACCAGGCAACAGAGAGGGGTGTGGAAGTTGCTCTCTATTGGGCTAATCAAATTTAAAAGTCAAATAAAATTGTGCAGAAGCTAATAAAGAGGCCCTCCCCTCTACTAAATATGCACTGCCTATATACACTACTAATATGCATAAAGAATTTTCATTCATTAATTCAAAACGCAAAATGTTTCCGCCCAACGTGTGGCTCGAACCCACGACCCTGAGATTAAGAGTCTCATGCTCTACCGACTGAGCTAGCCGGGCTGTGTTAACATTGTTGAAAATACTGAACTATTGAACCATGCAAATCTGTAAGTAGTTTATTTTTAAACGTTCAATGGAATGTAACAAGTGGTTTTAAAATTTGACTACTTGTATGCCCGCGGCTTTGTCCGCCAATTTTCTGGACCACTACAACAGCGCCACCTACCGGGTCCAGCTATCTAAGTAAAGTAAAAGACATTTATTTAGGACAACAGTACAGTACAGACAAAACAGAAGGTAATAAAATAAAATAAAACATTGAAAAAAACATTAACTATAACCTAATGAAAAATGGTAGGTAAAAGTAAAAGTACCATCCAGGTGACCCCATTAGTACAAAAAACCACATCAAAATTGGTCAAACCGTTTAAGAGAATTACGAACGCACACCGGAATTCTATATCCTATGTGTTTGTTATGTGCGACATTAAATGAAAACACGGTTGGGGGTAATATTGTTGTAAATTAGGTTTTTTTTTCAAATTCATTAGAATAGAAAATTTTATATTTTCAAACCACTTTAATAAATAGGTAAACAAATCATATTCTTCGTGTACTTAGTGTAGTAAAACTGACTAAGCGGCAGGCATCGTCACAGCACCGCTGCTGTGTTACGTTAAAATTTGTTTATTGGAGATGTATCGATTACTGGATAAATATTCAAGCTACCGGTATTAAATCCACATCTAAAATCAGTTAACACGATTCCGGACGTGTGTTTTAAATTAATGTCGTGCATAACAAAACAGGTTGTATAGTAGAAAAATCAATTAGTAAACATACAAACCAACATAATGTAAAAACCAGCTTAACTACGTAACAGTATATAACCACAAGACAACATTCTTGCTTGTTTTGAATTCTATGTGGATATCCATGGGCTGCAGTAGCCACCTATCATCTGGTGGACTGCATGCTCGTTTGCCATATAAGTTGTATAAAAAAAAACCTTTTCACACGTCCCCGGTTACCGGATAACCGGCCGCGAGGTGTATGGCCGTGTACGTTAGCTTTCACACGTACCGGCGTAATTTGTCCGTCAAGCGGTCGCCGGATCCACCACTGTGCGTCAGGTCGCTACCAACCGGTTAGCCGACGGCCGGACTCATAGTAGTGTATGGAACACGCTGAAAGCTTTCATACGTACTGGCAGCCAGTCGCACAGGTACAACCACGGAGAGCGCGACTCGTTTTGTCTGACACCCTCGTGTCGTAGTTACCTACTTAATTCATTACAAAATGGAGATAGATACCCTATTAAATTGTTGTAATTTTCAATTATCCAATGTGTTCTGCCCACCATGACTTACGGTGCCGAGACATGGACGCTCACGCAGGAGACTGTGTACAGGTTAAGAGTTGCACGGAGAGCCATAGAGCGTACCATGCTCGGCATCAAACTCTTGGGTCGAGTTCCAAACGTCGAGATCCGTAGAAGAACGAAAGTTCATGACGCAGGGAATCGAGCTCAAATGCGGGCGGGACACTTGGCAAGACGTGGTGACGACAGGTGGAGCAGGGTAGCGACTGAATGGTGGCCGAGAAATGGTTGTAGAAGGGTAGGACGTCCGGCAGCGAGATGGGTGGACGACATCGTTAGAGTCGCGGGCAGTCAATGGGTGAGACTAGCGCAGGATTGTGGCGGATGGCACAAACTTGGGGAGGCTTATACCCAGCAGTGGGTGAAGTCTGGCTGTGGATGATGATGATGAATTTGCATTTTGTAGGTCTGGAAATATGGTATAGAATTTTCCACACTGCTCTCTTTTCATGTTAATCGGATAAACCCAACCATTTCTTGAGTTCCTTTTCTGGGGCCGGTATCTTCGGTACAAAATCCACATTGCAATTAATTGTTCCCGTTCCATTTTTGGAAAAGTGAGAAAATTAAATTATTTGTGTAGTCACTACGCGACTGTACTCGCGTTGGCGGTTTACCACTGCTGAATACAAAATCCGGGTCGTGTGAAAGCTGAATGTGTTACCGGACAGTCGGCACCGGCTACCCGGCAACCGGAACGTGTGAAAAGGCACTTAAGGCGAATATAGTAGTTGATTGATCTTATTTGGAGGCTTTCTCCTCAGGGAGGAATCAGTTTTATGTGCTCAAAAAAATGTATGTCATTCATTGACCTTTTATCTGCAAAGTGAACATACAAAAAAGTTCTACCTGTTTATTTACTATGAGAAAAAAAAATAAAAAAATGTAGCTGTTTTCGACTTTCAATTTGATTCAACCTCTAAACGACGTACAATTTTGAAATTTTCCTTTCATCTAAATGTGGGCAAAGACTTTACGTGTTTCACGTGGCAATTAATTATTTTCAATTTTTCCGAATAATTAGCGGGCGTACCCTTAGAAGGTGGTTGCGCGGGCGACGGGCGGCAGTGTACCGCTGACTGTCGTACAGGAGGGTTGTGTTCGTCTCACCTTTTTGCTGGTCAGTTAGATGCGTGTGGCCGAAACAATAGCTACGTCCATTCGCTCAAGGTCATCGGCTACGGTTAGCGCCTTAAGCTAGCTCTGTTTCAAAACCGCGTCTGCATCGGTGCATCCGTTTGGAAAGTACGATGCCACAGACAAACCAACGCGTCGAAATAACACCACGCTTTTTGTGTCAAGGTTCAAAAACTTACCGAGCAAGAACAGCAGACCCCACGGTATCTTCTCCTTTAGTATTTTCCAAGTGACGATGCTGGGAGACGGCTTGGTTGCTGCCAACTCCTCGTCTGTAAATTAAAATCGTTGAGAATGTTTACTCAACACAATGGCGTCGTCCTTACGACAAGCATTAGACGATACGTTTATTGCGATACAAAATAAACTTATGATTCGAATAATGTTGATCAAAATAATATATTTTCACAGCACCTGCTCGACAATATCAAATTATAATATGTCATGTAAACCTCACCGAAAGCAGGTGATTAAATCCCTACGGCCAAGCCGGGAGTAAAGTTGTACTGAATATTTGATTTGAATTTGGAACATCATCTGTATTCAAATTTGAGCCAAAGAGACCCACACATTAAGAACTTATTCGTAAATCGAACTAACCTCTGCACCAGTGGCGTAGCGTGCCTTGTCGGGGCCCCGTATAAAAATTTTTTTGGAGGCCCTTATATGGAGGTAAAGATTTTTCACAAAAGAAAAAAAATATTGTGAGAAGTAATATTTATTTATCACATAATTTACCCATTTTACAAATAAAAATCGAATTTTAAATATTCACTCTCCTTGCCTTTTTATCGGCAAACTGATTTATTAAATCATTTATGGCTGATGATGATTTTAGTTTTTCTAAAGTTTCTGCCTCTATGGACAATAGTGAGATGTCTGACAGCCGTTCTTGTCCCATCGAAGTTCTTAAGTAATTTTTTATTAGTTTTAATTTTGAAAAACTTCTTTCTGCCGTTGCGGTTGTAACTGGAAGGGTCAAGAATAAAAAGCATGCTGTGATTACCTCGGGAAAACTGGATGCAAGACTATTGAATTTTACTAGCAATAATTCAATGAGTTCTTTAATGGAATAAATTTTTTTAATTTCAGAATCTAAGCATGTTTTTAGAGCCTTTAATTGGTCACAAAGATTAAGTGAGATGTCTTTACTGTATTTAGCAGACAGTTTTCCGGAAGCGTTTAATATCTCTTCGCTTGAAGAAGATTTTCTTCTAAAATCGTTAGGTTCACAAAATTAAGACGTCCAAATCGCTAGGCAAAACAAAGTCCGAAATCACTGCACAAAATAGATGAGTATCAATCCAAAACAGGATAACACGTTGTTGTACGGGAGTAGTATGATAGCACACTGACTCGAAAATCATAAAAATGCGTTACGCGAAACGATAGTTCTCTTTCACTCATAGCATGAAAGAGCAAGATAGACATTGTGTCGATTGCCGCTGGGCCAGGAACCAATCTGTTCCAAGAATTACTAGTAGTTCTGCGAACAGTAGACAATTATTGCTAATAATAGTTAAAAATATTTCTTTAAATTACGCCTTGATAAGTTTGGTAGGAATTAATTTTGAATCAAGTTGTGACAATGATATGTAATATACCATTTCGGAATTTCGATGAAATAGGCTAATTTTTTTAAAATTTGGCATTCAAGTGACCATACATTTTTTTTACACCACAGAAGGTTAAAGGTCAGGAAAACAAACGAAAGCAAGTAAAATTTTAGTGAAATCTTATTTTAAAAACATAACTGTGCTTGTGTTATAAAAATAATAGTTTCCATTCGATAGCACATCTATCCAAGAATACTATCCAAAAAACAGATAGAAAAAAAATTTCATTTGCAGTCTTGGCGCCAAAAATAGTGACGAAGGGTGAAATATTTCTTAAATTTCGAAAATGTCGAATATCTCGAAAACCGAGGCACTTTTACTGAGCATAACAAATATTTTTCTGAACCGCCACAATGGCCCCTACCCGCAGGTACCCTATTATCCACTCATTACGCCACACCCTGTATACTTTTTTTTTGCAAATACACTTATAATTATATAATCAAACATCCAGACACGGAACAAATATCTGGATATGATGCAAACATTTGTTCCTCGGCGGAAATCGAACGCGCTACCTCCTGCGTCTCAGCCGGCTATTCGCCCACTGCGCCATGGAGGTCGTCATTTAAATGTTTTCTTTGTAAAACCAGAGACTAGTAATATCAATAGACTGTTAATGTCCATATAAGAAATCGTAGCCCGCAAAAAGCTCAAAATCCCGTATTATTTGTAGATGGCGCTCTCTCATAGCCTGGAAACTTTCATAGCGGCCATTGCAACCAACAAATAAAAATAAACTGCCACTAAAACACACTAAAATATTTCAATATTTTTTAGAATAAGTAATATTGTCCATAAAATAAGATTTAACGATTTTATTTTATATTGATGATTTACCACTTTCATATGCTTATTCACAGATGGCGTGGGAAGGTAGCACATCGTTTTTACCTAGATGGCGTTTAACACAAAGTCCGAAACAAAGAGAACGAAAGAGAACCGTGAACTGCCTGACATTGACAGCCGGGAAGCAAGCAAAGTCACGCTTTTTGTACCTAATTTTGTTACATGCTGTGTTGCCAAACCTCACTAGTCAAAAGTCGCGACTAGTAAGTCGATATTTTGTTGTACATAATGTATGTACATATTGTGTACGTGTTGTGTTCATTGATATAGTAGTTATGTTTCCAGTTCAAATTAATAGAACGTATTATCTTGTAGTAGGTATACATTTGCCGGGTACTTACAAATTAATTTTATTTTCTTTCAAATAGTATTTGTATGGTATACACACTTGCAATTTGAGTGTGGATAGAAAAGATCACAATCAATATTTGTTGTTAATATTATCAATATCAACGTTTATTGTACTAAGTTTGTACAGATAATTATACCGTGATGTTTCCTTCTCGTTAGTTACACTCACACTGAATGTTAAAATATGTGAAATATAATAAATACGTAAGTAAAGTGACGCACGCTCGTGCCGATCACAGTGTCAAAAATGTATAGTTGAAGACTGTACAGTGTTCTACTTATCTGTACATCACTATAAATACGTATTCTTATTTAACAAATATGTAGGTATTTCCGCATTTAAGTGATATTTGTACGATCATAGACGTATGTAACGAATAAAAGATATCTATCCTTTCTTTTCCTAAAAAAATCCCTATTTTGACGGAAACTTTCATGTACTGGCAATCCTGAGATAATGTGCGCAAATCTCTAAAAAATGCTAGAGACTAAAGTTTTAACGAAACTGAAGAGCGGCAACCTCGCACAACGTAAAGGTCACAACGTCGCAATAATATTATCGCCCACGTGTAATTGGAAATAGCGCCATCTATTTTTCTTCGTACCATTATGAGCGGTAGGGTTGGCATATATTTAACGATTTGTAACTCTTAGCGACATCTCGCGTCCTAGCAGGTAATCAAATATCGAGTTACATTATCTTGTTTGAGACTATCAGTCTATTTAAATTATATTGGTCTGTGGTAAAACTAACACAGCCTAACAAGAACAATGGCGTCCTCCTTTCTCCTTATTATCGTTGTGCCTAACAGGGTCCATAATGAACATGTACCTATGCACTACCCATTATTACATTGTGAAATACAATGTGGGACAAGCGACGATGATATTGCCATCTCGCTCACTCCTGCAGCCCTTACGGGAGCCGCTAGTGATGCGCCGAGTGCCTATCGATAACACTAACATGTATATAGTGTTTGGGCTTATTTGAATCTGCTGGTGGTTCTGATTGTAAATTTGTTAAAACTGCTTTTGAAAAAATAATGTATCAACCATAAAAAACTTATTTGATCTTAATGTTTAATGTAATTATACCATTCATCCGCAGTTCGAAAGTTCCACTTACACTGGTAAGGGGAGACCGGAGGGGAATCGCCCATACAACACGTACTACCAAGATCATTTCTAATTGGAGCATATTTCTACCTTAATAAGGTTTTATTTTAATTTGAATAGTATTTATCTAGGTTCCCAACCATATATTAGATCAAAATTCTTACCTAAAATGAAATAGAAGCATATCGCATTCTGCATGTTTTTACGTCATATAAGACCAATTGTTTCGTATTAAAAACAACAATATCCTACGTATCCTAGTCATGGGAATATAGATTATATCGTCTAGTTACAGAATAACAATACAATGAAAAAAATACAACAAGTTTTCAGTCATCATTTTTGGTATTACGGAACACGGTCAAAATCTAATCAAATTTAGAATCGTTCTATTGCTATCACTGTCGCTTTGCATGGCTAAACTTCACTAAACAGGTATAGCGATATTCAGGCCGAAGTTTTTGACGCGGCCGAATTGAAGTTGCACTCGGGGTTCGCCGGCTTCTTAATGTATACACAAATTTAAGCTTAATTAACATTCTACCAGATAGTGTCCTGGTGTGCAAATATTACTAAAAATAATTAACAATTTATATTACTGTCCATTCCATGTCATCGAAAATAAGTTTTGTTTTTCAAAGACTATTTTATTTAATAAATACTTACAGGAAGCTGAGCTGGAGAAGAACTTGAGGAAGTCCACTGACATCGGCAGAATGAACATCAACACTACGATGAACATCGACGTGACGCCGTCCTTCACCTTCCTGCAAAAAAAACATACAACCTTTACATAGTATACAATGAAGTCGCTTCCGCTGTCTGTTCGCTTAGATCTTTTAAACTACTCAACGGATTTTAATGCAGTTTTCAGCAATAGATAGAGTGATTAAACAGAAAGGTTTATATGTATAATACATACATAGTAACTGCGAAAGTAACTGTTTGTTTGTTAGTTTGTTTGTTACCTTTTCATAACTAAACAACTGAACGGATCGTAATGAAATTTGGCAAGGAGATAGATTATATCCTAGGGAAGGACATAGGCTACTTTTTACCCGAGTGCGCAAAAGCGGAGTAATATTGTTATTGAAATACCACGCATGGGTCAGCTAGTTAATAATGAAAATATTAAATAAATTATGCTGGGCATTTCACACAGCGCTATCTAGCCCCAAACTAGATAACTAATAGAATACTTGTATACTTTTTTTTGTAAATACATAGATTAAATAGACGAAAATAGAGAAAAAAGAAACATCCAGACCCGGAACAAATATCTGTAGATCGTGCAAACATTTGTTCCGCGGCGGGAAACGAACCCGCTACCTCCTGCATCTCAGCCGGCCAACTTTGCCAAAGAGGTCGTCATTTGGTATCATATCTCATTTACAAGCTAGCGCCCGCGGCTTTGTACGCGTGGTTTGTCAATAATATCATACTTCTTCTGCGCAGTTGGGTAAAGAGTAGCCGTAATCTATCTAAAAGACGGCGGTCGACAAACACCCTATCTCCTATCTCTGTCTGTCTGTCTGTATATCTGTTTGTTACATTGCAACTAACCGGCTGGTCCGATTTCGATTAAATTTGGTATATAGACATTATGACCTGAATTACATATCTCGAAGGATTGACGGCCGATGGGGCAGAAAGGTTCTAGACTGGAGACCGCGCACTGGAAAGCGCAGCGAAGGATGACCCTATAAGATGGAAAGACGACCTGTTAAAGGTTGCTGGGAGCCGTTGGGTGCAGGCCGCACAAGATCGTTCGCTTTGGAACTATATTGGGAAGGGCTATTTAGCAGTGGACGTCCTGTGTGTAATATGTAGTGATCGGCGTATGTAGTGCCATTCACGGGAATTAGGGAACTTAACATGGATATGCCTTCTAAATCCCGGGAAATATATTTTATTTTATTTAACAGGTTTTTTTATGTATTCGTATTTTACATAGTAACTATTCAGCTTTATGCAAATACATGTTGTATTGGTCACTAAAGTAATCTTTTTCCTTCACGCGTAAGCTGATTGCGGGTGAGGTGAGGACTCGGTTTCACTATACGCACACATTTGCAGCGTCTACATACACAATACGCATTTACATCGACATTCAGAAAAATATTCCCGGGAATCGGGGAATAAATCTCGGGGCAACTTATCATTCAGGTTCATTGACCCAAAATAGCACTACCTACGCCGATTCCTAGACTAATATGATGATGATGATGATGTTGACCCGAATTGAGACATAGGCTACTTTCTATAGAATAACCACGCGTGCAAAGCCGCGAGCGGAAGCTAATTGATAACAAACTAGGTTAAATAATAACTTACATGGTGGTCAGTAGATCGGCCCAGCCCGGCATGAACCCGGGCTTACGGAAGATGTACAGGAACACAGCCAGGATGAACAGCACACCGGAGCCCTGCGGAACATAACATATTTAATAAGATAACTTTTGAAACTTTTTTTTATTTTTTACTAGCTGACCCGGCAGACTTCGTACTGTTGTTTTTTTTTAATTCCGAGCATTTTCATTTTACCTTTTAAACTTTCTCTGGACTTCCACAAATAATTCAATACCAAAATTAGCCAAATCGGTCCAGCCGTTCTCGAGTTTTAGCGAGACTAACGAACAGCAATTCATTTTTATATATATACATTGTACTCAAGAAATTGACGATGAAAGAAGAGTGCACGCGTCGGCAATGCGAATGTTGAGATGGATGTGTGTGTGGGGGAACGAGAATGGATAAGATAATTCATAGACTTATCATGTAGGTTGTGTTTAATTTTAGTATATTATGAATGCAATGAGCATCAATCTATTTGCAAATTAACTTACGGCCCTAGGGGCGTAAATCGCATTTACGCATAACGTATTTTTTTAAACTGTGTAGATCTTCGTCTGACCACAATCTCGCCTGATGGTAAGCGATGATGTGGTCTAAGATGAAGCACGAAGATCTAGAAGAAACCTATTCACTCTTACCTTAGAGGCCCGGATTGTATTCTTTAGGAAAAACAGACGACGGCAATGCGTTCCATACTAGCTGTACGTATCAAGAACGTAGAACCAACACGGTGTGTGCGAATGGGTGGTATATCAACTAGGTACGGATGGTACTGAGCCGTGCGCCTGCTTGTCCTTTGATGGAAGGGAGATGGCGGAATCAGATCGTAAAGTTCCTGGGCACATTTCCCGAAATGTATTCTGTAAAAGATCGATAGGCTTGCAACTTTACGGCGGTGTTCGAGACTTTGGGTCTTGGTTTCAGCCGTATATTGCTCACCTATAAGCCTAAAAACTCTACGTTCTATCGAGTCTAAGGTAGCGAGCTGGTATTTGGCCGAACCATCCCAAACGTGGCAGCAGTACTCCATACCAGACCGGACTTGTGCTTTCTAGAGACTAAGAAGCTGTCCTGGGTGTGAAGTATCTCCTGACCTTGTTGAGGATGCCCAGCTTCATGGCAGCTGTTTTAGACTTAGACTCGATGTATGAGCCAAAGTTGAGAGTATGCGTCAGCGAAACCCCTAGAAGACGTATCGAGCTAACAATGAGCAACTCTCAGAGCATGAGTGTTGACAACATGTCTAATTGGTTGACTCCATCTGCAATGAGTCTTGGAGAGATGTGTACATCACAAAGCTTTATTCTATTCTAATAAGTAGACACTCAAAGTATAACTCCTCTTTTTGCGTGGGGGGGGGGGGGGGGGGGGGGTTAAGACTAACCTTTTCATGGAATGTAGCAGGTCCAAGTTTCCTGTACTGTTCCTTGATGACCTTCATTGTGTTGGTGGAGCCTGATGATGCCAGGTTCACCTTAGCTGCTGCCGGGCTGTTGGGTCTGAAAAACAAGAAAAACGTAATACATATTTTTAATTGACTTCAAATAAAGGAGGAGGTTCTCAATGCGCCGGAATCTTTTTTTTATGTATGTTCCCCGATTACTCGAAGACGCCTGATTAGAGAAATTATTTTGTGGTCCTATTGACACCAAGTCAGGATCTGATGATAGGATCCAAAAAAAATCGAGGGCAACCCTCAAATTTTATAGGGACGCAATTCGGTTTTAGGTTTTTACCTCATAAATCCGTCATCAACTCTTTATTTATTTGAAAGGATATACATACTTTCATATCGGTCTCATAGAAATATCATCAAAATCAGTTCAGTACTTTGGTTAAGTCTGTTATATGTTTGTTAAAAAGTTACTTGTTTAACCCCAAACGCAAAAGGAAATTAAAAGTTTTAAAAACCACTAAGACTAAAATATGGGAAAATTTTAACGCATCCGAATCGGGTCATCCCCCGGGAACTACGATGCCACAGACAGACAGCCAGACAGACAGACACAGGGGAGATCTTCTCCCAACATTGGGACAGAATCATCATCGTTATTTTCAGCCCGTGCCGACGCACTGCTGGACATAGGTCTCTCGAGTCCCCATTACCGAAATCAGCAAGCGGACTAAAGTCCAAGACGTCAGCCAGCAAATATTGGGGCTCAAGTGGAGCTGGGCAGGACGCCACACATGGCTAGACTTAATTTTCATTTATTCTCAAACAATAAACTATCGTGTCGGAACATTTGTCATTTTATACAATCAGAATACATTTTTATACTTAATGTGAAGGAACAACAGATTTAATAAATCATCATCATCATCAGCCGGTAGACGTCCATAACTGCTGAACATAGGCCTCCCCCTTAGATCGCCACAACGAGCGGTTGGTAGCCGTTTACGCCTTGTGGGGGGCCGGCCTACGCTGCGCCTTCCAGTCCGTGGTCTCCACTCGAGAACCTTTCTTCCCCAACGGTTATCGGTTCTACGAGCGATGTGGCCTGCCCATTGCCACTTCAACTTGCTAATTTTGAGAGCTATGTCGGCAACCTTAGTTCTTCTGCGGATTTCCTCATTGCGGATTTTGTCACGCAAAGAAACCCCGAGCATAGCCCTCTCCATAGCTCGTTGAGCGACCTTGAGCTTGGTCATGAGGCCATGAGTAAAGGACCACGTTTCAGTGCTATAGGTCATCACTGGCAACACACACTGGTTGAAGACTTTAGTCTTCAGTTGTTTAATAAATACATAATACAAAATAGTATTCAAGAATATGCGAATATGCTTTTCAAAAAAAGCTTTTATAAAATTCATCATCGGAACCGCAAGCAGATTCAAATAAGCCCAAACACTAGTAACCTACTACAATCCATTCAGAAGTTCCGTTGTCTAGCATCCGTCTCCATCGTGAGACCACCTTCATGGTACTATATTATTGCATTGTCACCGAAGTTACATATGTATTCCAAATTCCAGCTCAATCGGTTGAGAGGAACGGGTTTAAAATTCAGTTGCAAGATTCCACCCGGACAAATATACATACATACATTGGAAGTTAATAAAAAGCTTGTATATGATTTATGATGTACATACCAACCAAAAATAATAATACTAAGGCGAGAGAGGCTTGTCGATGAAACAACTAATGAAAAGCGAACTACCACTCTGCCTTAAACGCAAACTCATGGACATATGCGTTCTCCCTATCCTCACCTACGGTGCACACACTTGGTCTTTGACTGTTCAACAAAGGTCCAAACTCGAGGTATGTCAGCGGGCTATGGAGCGCAGTATTTTAGGTGTCCGGTTATCAGACCGAACACGGAACTCCGTACTGCGCTCGCAAACAAAGTTTCTGGATGTCACAAAAAAATCAGCACAGCTCAAGTGGGATTGGGCCGGCCACGTCTGTCGCATGCCCGAAGATCTATGGGCAAAGATAATAACTGATTGGGTCCCTAACGCAACTCGCCCACGCGGCAGACCACCACGGAGATGGCGTGACGACTTGGATGTGCATTTACCAGACTGGTCCACTAAAGCAGGGGAAAAAAAATCTGGAAAGAAGGGAGGGAGGCCTTTGCCATGCAGGGAGACAACACAGGTTAAAAATAAAAATAAAAGGCGAGAGAGCCTACAGAGTGAAGGCCGAGAACTGGCCACAGACATAGGGGACGTCAACCAGCGACATCAATAAGTATATGGGTCGTACGTGCTTCAGACTGGCACAGGATCGGGAAGAATGGCACAAAGGGTGAGAATAGGTTAATAAAGTAAACTGTACCTGAACAGCCCCATAAAGGTGACCTGCAGAGCGACCCACACAAGTATCTGCATTAACAGCATTGGTGGTGTACTGTACGCCATGAACCAGAAGAAATTCACCGACGAACCGTACTCCGGGAATTCACTGGAACACACATTAAAAAATATTGAATTATAATCCGATTTCCATATGCATGCAAAATATGACGACCTCCGTAGTGCAGTGGACGAATAGCCGACTGAGCCTTTTGTAATGTAGGTACTTATGTGCGAAATTAAATGAAAACACGGGTAGGGATAACGGCTAGTATTGTTGTAAAATAGTTTTTTTTTAAATTCATTACAATAGAAATACTATAGATTTTTAAACAACCTTAATATCAAGCCCTAAAATATCAATGAAACAGTCTGTATAAAACAGCTGAAATTAAATAATTAATTGCATAAATATTGCTGGACATTTCACACAGCGCTGTCTAACCCCAAACTAAGCAGTGCTTTGTACTATGGGAACCAGATAACTGATAGAATACTTATATATTTTTTTTTTGTAAATACGTACTTATAATATATACGAGTAGAGAAACAGCCAGACCCGAAACAAATATTTGTAGATCATGCAAACACTTGTTGCGCGGCGGGAATAGAACCAGCTACCTCCAGCGTCTCAGCCGGCTATTCGCCCACTGCGCCACGGAGGAGTTTGCGATACGAGTTGGGGGATGATTAAGTACTTACGAGTCAAATATGCCTTTAAAGGCGGAGTTGGTAGCGGTTCCCACGAGGGTGCCACAACCGCCGAGCGTAGAGGCGTACGCGATGCTCAGATAATAACATATCGTGATGTTCGATGGTAACAGTTGTCTGAAATTAAATAATAAAGAATAAGAACAATAATAAATAAAAGCTTTTTATTCCTAATCATAAAATGTCTAATTATATGTCATGTAAACCTCACCGAAAGCAGGGAATTAAATCTCTACGGCTGAGCCGGGAGTAAAATTGTACATTATGACATTCCCTTGTCAATACATCTATAAAAATCTGATATAAGTTCACAAAAATATTAATTTGTTTAAGGAAAACAGCGTTAATCATAATTTTAATACTAGAATAAAAGATAAACTCGCTGTTGCCACTTTTAGACTCCATATAGTTAGTAAATCGTTTAAAGGGCAAGGTGTATGCTTTTATAACAAACTCCCAAGTGATGTACAAAAATTTACAATTAACAAAGGAGAACGGGCATAAGTGTATGGAAGCTGGTCTACCTTGCAATAAAAATGAGTCATATGTCAATATAAAGGTAATTCTATGTATTTTCATATGTAGAAAGTCGCATTTCTCTAAGTATTGTCCGATCTGAGTTCTACTAAAAATTGAATCTGATAATATTTAGTGCCAAACATTGAATATCGTGGTAATTAAAAAAACATTTTGTGTAATGTAATGATTTTATTTAAGTTAGGTAAGTAGTATACAAATAAAGACAACATCTTCTTAAAAAATCAAAACAATATGTTATTAAACATTATCATCATCATCATCATCGATGAGAATACTGTTAAGGAACAATGCAGGTTCATTGAACCCTTCATGACGGGCATAACCTACGTACCATATAATTGACAGTACATGGGCACAAGTACCTATAGTACGTCGCCCTGTCAAGCAGGTACAATAATATTGTGTAATATTGTTATTAATATTATTGATTAATATATAACAAAAATATTTCCTGGCTCGGACATGTCGAGACTGTATACGTCCACGTAATAGCCAAGCCTCTTCGTTGATATCATATTGTGCCAAGTCTTCTAGAGCGTTATCTCTATACGTCTCGATTATATAAAGACCATTTTGTAAGTGCTCGCTACAATATGATCGAGCGAGCTTTAACTGGTAAGTTCCCAAGGCAAAATGTATGACTTGTTCTTCACTAAGCCTTGGGAAGTTTTCTATTTCATTTGCTTCGATTCGCATGAAGTCTGCTCTCCTATAATTCAATCTCTTTGCTTCCACATAATTGTGCAATGTGTTTGGTATGTGTATTTTAGCTCTTATTGAATTCAAAAAGGCTGCTGCGTGTGAACTATCTTCGATGGGGGCGTGGAAGTGGTTTAGAATGGCTGCAGCTATTTTGAAGTCAACAAACATTTTTGGCAACGTTTTATTAAAATAGTTTTGACGCAAAAGTTTAAAATCTCGCTTAAATCTCCCATTTACTACTTCCACCACCCATCGGCACATGGTGACCAAACGAGACTGATTAGCTTGTTCTGTAGTGAGTTGATTTTCTCTTCTGTCTTTAGTTGGTGGCACATGATGTTCGTAGCCACAAGCTTCTATATCCTGCAAACTATCTCTAAATCCTCTGTCTAGGATAAACGCATCATTACGTTCGAGTAACCAATGCAGCGGCTCATCTTCGTTATTCATTATTTCACTCATGATCTGGGCATCGGTTCTGGTAGCGGCAAATGGCCCTTTGACATCTAATATATGTATAGCCGTCCGTGAATACCATTAAAAACGGCTTCAACAAGTTTTGATATTTGTGTAAGCTGTATGACAGCCGTTGAAACAAAAAGTTGGAGCTTTTGTTAATATATATATATGTACCGTCACATATAATTATGGCTTTGATGTTTTCATCGTTTCCAAATAAAGCCCTTGGAATTGTTAAGTTTCTTTGAAGGATATCATTTCTGGTAATGTGGTCCACACCTAGATGCAGCACAACGTAATCGTTGCTCAGACATTCTCGAACTATAGGCAAAAAACGTTCTAGTTTTCGACGAGACATATGAAATAACGTTGCCAGTCTCTCATCAGAGTCTCCAGTTCTAAGTTTTGTTAAATAGATGCCTAATGCAGTTCTAGGCTGGTTACAACGTTCACTTAGTGACGGAGTTTGTTCTAATATAGCTTCGAACTGATCGTAAGTGCGCCCAGTCCATAAGTGCATCTCTTCATTAGACAAGGTGCCTCTGTTTTCGAAGTCGATTCTGGGCTGGTTGTTAGCAGCCATTCTCATCAAGTCACAGAGCGATGTAAACTGAGCGTCATTAAAATCATGTGTCACATAACACATTTGCGGCAGGTTGCTCCATTCATTATTTTGTAAGTGTTCTGTACACACCCTAGCGCTATCAGGAATAAAAAGCTTGCTCTCACAAAATACATTAATTCTTATCGCGTTTGGTATATGATTACGGGTAATATTAGCACAGTTGTTGTAAATACAATGCACCGAAGTGTTCGGTGCCCTCGTGTATTCTTGAGAGTGCAATGTACCAGGCGCTCGCGCCGCTTGCTGTGCAGGTCTATGATCACGCTCAGTCCTCTGCCAACATCGGTGACACAAGCTTCGAGTACTGTCGAACACCACCTGAAAATAATAACAATTAATACTTAAAATAAATAAATCCTATGCCTAACTACTCAATATAATAAAAATAAAAGGTAACTAACCTCCAACACAGCATGTTGTTGTATAAACGCGGCGAATTCTGGTCGTTCCCTTTGCAGGTTATCAGCCAAGATATGCTGCTGGTACCGTCCGCGGTAAAGTCCTCGACGACACATCACACAGTTTCGAAAAACTTCCATTATCGGTAGGCAGTTCAAAAGTCAATAAGTCGAGCCAAAGTTAACACATTAGGGAAAGAAACAGGGTCCAAAAGCAAGCCAGGGTCAGTAAAAACAGAGAAAGAAGTTCAAACACAGCACTATCGTAACAAGACGTGACGTAGCCACTCACTTGATGCGATGCGACTGATTATTGTAGCCGTCCGGCGCGGCGCGTACACAACCGTTCCCCTCCCCCGCGTACGCATCCCTCTCCCCACGGCCCTTACATCGCTCTTCTCCCTTCTCGCTCTTGCTACTGCATTGTATAGGAGCCTTTATGTATGGATATAGTAATCGTGAAACCGTTATTTTATGTTCTTTAAAACAAAAAATGCTGGTGTTTGCATGGCTGTAACTCAAAACGGACAGACTTTTGGGGAAAGTTCCAATAGTATATTTTGATGTACTATTGTATGCCAATTCGAAAATGTGCTGCTCATTTTTATTGGACTGTAGACCAGGATGCCCGTTCTCCTTTAAAAACGCAATTTAACAAAATCTTTATAAAAACGCCTATTATAAAATATCGGGTTATTTAGATGATAGAGAAGCTTGGGATTGAAATTGCTCCAACTCGTTCAAAATGTTACAGTTTAGACGTAATTTATTTCCTGTATTGTTATGTATTCTAAAAGGATCATTAAAAAAAACAACCAGCCTTGTTTCTTGCCTTTCTTTCCTGGCTTGGTCGCGAAGGAACAGGCAGTAAAATGACGTTTCAAAGTGATCCGTGTGATTTTAATAAAGATTTTGACTTTGACTGAATTTCATTATGCCCTCGCGGGCATAATGCGATTTGAATTTGGAACCTCGTCTGTATTAAAATTTTAACCATAGAGACCCACACAATAAGAACTTATTCGTCTATCGAACTAACCTCTGCACAGAATGCACCAACAAGATTTTGTTTTTTTTGTTTCGCAGAATGTGTGAAAAGTAGAGTATTCTCCGCGTGGATAAAGCTGTCTGCAACAAGTTGCCTTTATTTATATGAGATTTAGATTGTAAGGATAATTGTAACATTAGAAAATAATTATTGCATAAAATTATATTATGTTATTAAGGAATAGACAGGATTCGGAACACCTCGCTGCGCTCAAGGGCCGGCATCGCTGACGTCGGTATCAACGCTGCCAAGTTGAAGTGGGATTGGGCGGGTCATGTCTTCCGCATGCAACCAAATAGCTGGGCTAAGGTTGTAACTGGATGGATCCCTGTGGATGGAAAGCGACACCGTGGAAGGCCTAAGAAGCGGCGGCGCGATGATTTGGACGCATTTTATAGGGACTGGCGGGATTTGGTACAAGATCGAGAAAAGTGGAGAGATGAGGGGTAGGCCTTTGCCCAGCAGTGAGACAGTATAGGCTAGATAAAAAAAATTGAGGAAGCACCAGCTGACTACCTACCTACACCTACACTACCTTTAGTACGTGTATTTTGTTTGTACCGACTGTTTAAATAATACTTACTTTACATTTTATTCTACTGTGACGTTTCCTAGTATACATTTATTCATAGTATCAGTTTACTGGTGGTAGAGCTTTTGTGAACGGGCTCGAGGAAATGAGCACCACCTACTTACCTTTATCTGCCGCCAAATAGCAGTACTTGTGCTGCTGTGTTCCGGTTAGATGGTAATGGTATGTTCCTGTAATTACTGGCACATAGGCATACCAGCTAAGTCCTATAGTATGGCAACGTATTCACATAGAGATCAAGACAACATAATAGCTTGTTTTGAATTCTATGTAGATATCCATGGGCTGCAGTAGCCACTTAACATCTGGTGGACTGCATGCTCGTTTGCCATATAAGTAGTAAAAAAAGGAATAAAAATAAACACAATACATACTTAAAACTATTTGACTTACTCTTCATCCTGAGTTTTGACTTCGACACCCTTCTCTTCCCGTCCACTGTCCCCTTGCGCCGGCTTCCTCCTGTTCACATAGACCTCGCCTAAGCCCTGCGCCTCCAAAACTTCGAGGATGGCGTCTACGATGGGCACCATCATGGTGGTGGCGGCCGCGTTCGACACCCACATCGATATGAACATGGTGACAAATGTTAGGCCGAAATTTAATCTGAAAGACAGGTTTTAATAAACCTATTGTAAAGTTTTTATTTGTTATCCCGACGTTTCGACAGGGACTGCCCGCGACCACGGCTGGTTGCAACAGAATCGAAACGTCGGAATAACAAATAAAAAGGTATATACGCGATAAATACCCGTTTGAATCAGTAATGATATTGTAAGAGTTCCTACCCAGAATTCAAATGAAAAGCAGAATGATACAACAGCGGTAATTGAAAATTTGGCAGAGAACAATAAAATAATTAAATAATGGTATGGAAAAATGCCTGGAAAAGCTCCAGAGGGGGAGACCCTTGACCTTTGCCCAACAGTGGGACAATATAGGTTGACAAAATATATATATATATATGGCTCCATAACAGTTTTTCTTATAAATTAGCGAAATTGGGCCCCTGAACCCTTTACTGTTGGTGGTCCAACATGCGCTTGTCAATTATTTTTTATAACCTAACCACCGATGCAAAAAATATGGTCATCGACCAATCTGCACAGATTCATCACAATTTAATGATTAGAAAGGCGGCAATGTGGATTTCCACAGTTCCACAAGCGCGTAGCAGTTATAATTAAATAATTAGCGTAGAAACTTCCTCAAGCATCAGAAAATCTGGAAACGCAGAAGTGACTTTAAGCAGACCAACACGATGCTTCCAGTAAAAGACTGGAAAAAATGCTAAAAACTAAAAGCGAGGACATACAGATCATGGTAGATATCATCACAGGACACTGCAAACTAAAACCATCCCCTGAAGACAGGGGCCACGGATGGTGGGCTGTTTCAGGGTTGTCTACTGGATGAAGAGACAGCGGAGTACGTGCTGCTGCATTATACAGCCACACAAGAAGCCAGACTGAAGACGGGACGCCATGAACTAATCGAGTCATCATTAATCAACATCAACCTCGAGGACTCTGGAAAATTGCTGACATCAACCCAAAGTCCTACCCCACTACTTCAAGGAGGATGGCTGGGGGGTAATGCACAATATATCCCTATGCGGGAAGTCAGTATAAATCTTATTCCCCCAATGTAGACTTAGAATTTTCCATGTATCAAAAAAGATTCTTACCTTCTATGTGAGCATCCGACAACCTGAACGGTCCACAAAGCCACCCTCTTCGGCAGCTTCGAATGCTGCACCCCGGCTGCTATCATCAGCCCTCCCATGAACATCATATTGGTTTCCTTCATATAAGCTCCACAGGTTAAGTCGGAGTCCAGGATGCCCATAGTTGGGAACAGCACGATGGGTAGCATGGAGGTGACCGGTAGAGGGAGGAGCTCCAGGACCCAGTAGATGGCCATAATGAGGACTACGTACATACATCTGAAGGCCTGAAATATAAATAAACATACTATTATTATAAATTCGAAAGTAACTCTTGTCTGTTTGTTACGTTTCCACGACTAAACGGCTGGACCGATTTCGATGAAATTTAGTATATAGATAGATTATGACCGGGATTATGTCATAGGCTACTTTTTAACCGACTGCGCAGAAGGAGGGTATTGTATTTATTGACAAACCAAGCGTGCGAATCCGCGGGCGGTCAGCTAGTCACACTCATCATCATCATCATCATCATATCAGCCGTAGGACGTCCACTGCTGGACAAAGGCCTCCCTCATTGATCTCCAGGAACTGCGGTTGGAAGCGGCCTGCATCCAACGCCGACCTGCGGTTCTTACCAAGTCGTCTGCCCATCTTGTGGGTGGACGTCCTACGCTGCGCTTGCCGGTCCGTGGCCTCCACTCGAGAACCTTTCGGCCCCATCGGCCATCTGTTCTGCGCGCTATATGGCCTGCCCATTGCCACTTCAACGTGCTAATCCGTCGGGCTATGTCGGTGACTTGAGTTCTCCTACGTATCTCCTCATTTCTGATTCGATCCCGTAGTCACACTATCACACTAATATTATAAATGCGAAAGTTTGGATGTTTGTTTGTTTATTACTCAATCACGTCGAAAGGACTGAACCGATTTCAATGAAATTTAATATATAGATAGATTATGACCTGGATTAAAACATAGGCTCTTTTTTATTGACCAAACACGCGTGCGAAGCCGCGGGCGGGTCAGCTAGTTGTATAATATATATCAACTTACTGTTTTTTGTCTTCTATACTAAATATTAGAAAGATGTAAAGTTAGTTAAAATACTATAAATACTTACTGGTGTTTGGTTCAGGATAGGTATAGGTAACAGCAGTATTGGTGTGAGGACCACGATGAGGGCTTTCCAGTAGATAGAGACGAACAGACTCATCCTTTGTCGGAATGATGCACTAGATCCTCCTTTAGGGAAGAAATATGTGGTCCCCCTGAAACAACAAAATAAATACATGTTTAGATGTGGATGTAAAAATCCATACTAATAATAATACGTCACGATTAACCGGCTGGATCGATTTCGATGAAATTTGGCATATAAATAGATTATGACCGGGATTGGAACGAAGACTACTTTTTACCCGACGGCGCAGAAGGAGGGTAATGTTTTTATTGACAAGCCACGCGTGTGAAGCCGTGGGCGGCAGCTAGTTAAGTATTACTGTAAAAAATTCCTGACCCACTCTTTTTGCGTCGGGGGTTCAAAAGAGAGACAGTTACTTTCAAATTTATAATATTAGTATAGAAAAATAATAATAAATAAATATTGCTGGATATTTCAAACAGCGCTATCTAGGCCCAAACTAAGCCGAGCTTGTACTATGGAAACCAGTTAACTAATAAATACTTATATACTTTTTTTGTACATTATATACTTATAATATGTATATATACATTTTTTTAGCATTTGTATCCTGACGGATTTTTTTTTTGTTTTGTATTTGTTATAATAAGCCTCTCAGTTATATAAGTCAGTCAGTGTGCCTCATGACAAAGAATTTCTCCAGCATTTTCCATTGGGATCTGTCTCGGGCACCCCTTCTCCAGTTGGGGCCCGCTGTAAGTTTGATCTCATCTTCCCAACTTCGGTATTGTCCACCTCAGCTCCTCTTGCCATCTCGTTGATACTAATAGGTGACAATTTGCGTCCATTTGTCTTACCCAGTACGTATCATGAGATCTGTCCATCTCCACTTTTGTTGGTCAATTTTGTTTGTAATGTCTATCACTTTAGTTCTGGCTCTTTTGTATGAGCTTCCCACTTTGTCCTATTTTTTTGTATTGGTCATACTTCTTTCCATAGGTTTTTGGCTTATCTCTATGGTGTATAATATACAGAAAAGAACAAATATGTGTGGTTAATGCAAACATTTGATCGGCGGTGGGAATCGAACCCGCTACTTCCTGCGTCTCAGACTGCTATTCGCCCACTGCTCCATGGAGGTTGTATATGGATAACAATGTGATTTCTGAGATGTTATTTCTCTATCAATTGAAGACGATTATACAGTGCCTGGTGACCTGTTGTAGCATTAGCTGAGCAACAGAAGCAGCTGCTGTAGTGCCTGGGACAGCATTTAAGACAGATGGTGGAAAGTGGAAAATAATCAGCTAAATCCAAATAAATATTCCTTTTAAAATAAAACGATTAAATTCCATCACATCCTAATCCTGTAGTTGGGAAAAATTACAGGCAAAATTCATTTCTGTGGCATGCAAGCAACCACTGTAATAAATTATGCAAAGGCAATGATTTGAGTAACATGAGTGCCAACTTAGCTAGACAGCGATTGAGCAGAATTTTTTGCTGGCTTAGTATGGTTCAACTTATTAATAAGAATAATTACATAAAAATTTGGATAATTGTTTCAAGAAATGTTGACTAATATGTTCATACCTATGTTGCTATAACGTGAAACCCTATAATTTGCTTTCTGTTTTGTTTTAGATATTTTTAATGTTAATATAGCTGTTGGATTACCTTTAATTAAAAAATTAATAGATATATTTATTGGTACAAAAACATGTAAATGCCACTGATGGTCAAATATAGGTATAAAGATCAGCTTGCCCAGCCCTTACCATCATCTCATAATATATATTATTATTAGCGTTGTTAATAATACTAACCGAATTTCATCTTTCACACCGTTTTCCACTGCGTTCGACATCGCGAAAGTGGTCTAAAAATATCTTCCAAAAGTAGTTTGAGGGTTGCAGCTTCAGCCTTTTCTTGACTCACATTCTTGGTAGCATCTGGAAAAATGAAAAATAAATGATTGCATACGTTTTTGATAAATGAAAGTAGTTTGTATACGCTAAAGTTTGTTTAAATTTTGCGCGAATACAATCAAACACTTTCAAACAAAACGCCACAAAAACAAAGCGTGAAAGAAAATTACTGATAATGATTGACATTGACAGATATGTAGCATTACCAACTGAAATAATTAAATTGTCTATCAATGGCCTAAGCGTCCTGAAACAAAACGTGATGCAGATAAAAATAAGTCAAAAGGACTATTTTCTTTGAGGATTTTGACTTATCAATAATTTTAATATATCGATTTTGTAAATAGTTCGAATTTGTTTTGGAAAAAAAATTGAAAATATTAAATGTATTGATTAAAGTAATTAAGTTTGAAATAGAACGAAACGCATAAAAATACAGCAGCTGTAGACAAGGCCAAGGTTAGCCAACCAAACGGAAGTAACTGTCAAATGTGTAAACAAGTCAGCTGTTGTTATCATAAAAAGTTTTTCGATGAAGTGATATTCTTGTTGTTTTCGGTGGTTTAAAAATTTTACGAGAGTTTACGTACTTCCAAGTACGTAGTAAGTTAAAATATAAAGTATCGGAGTGTTCAAGATGACGGAACAAGAGTCTAAAAGTGAAGTTGAAGGTAAGTTCGACCGACTTCGTTGTTTCGTATTTTTTTAATATTTATTTAGGTTTAATAATATATATATAACCAGCATGTTTTGTGTGTTAAATTACACACATATCACGTTATATGTCCTGTTCTACGATTACTCACGTAAATTGAGTAAATTACTCGCATATTTTGTAGGTTATGTTAAGATTGTTATGACTAGAACACTAAAGAGCACCTTTACCACAGATTACTTACAGTCCAATAGGACATATACAAAGTGAACTTGTTATTAAATACTTTATAGACTATCATGGTTCATCATCATCCACAGCAGGGTTGAGATCAGGGTTAAAAATCTTCTTTTTGTTTAATGTTGTGATATTAACCAATTTTGATATGTACGTGTATTTTTGTCTGCAATGAGAACAGGATCTACCCAAAAATATCTAGGGACTTCCCCTTCGGTGCCAATGCGCTCAATTTTCACCTACACTGGTAGGGCAAGCTGAAGTTTCCGTATCGGAGGAAAATTGCTCGAAGAACTGACAGCCTCCAAGGAATGTGGTATGGTCTTGGTATAGGCTTCATTTTTACTTTTTGCAACTATCGCGGTTATTCTTACTTAAATGGAATATTTACCGTGATTTGTGCAGTTTTTAGTGCCCATGCAGCTACGCTGAAATATTGGATGCTCAAAAACTACCTCAAAACACTAAACTTTTGACACTCATTATTAGCATTATTAAAACATAAATTCACAAAATAGATAGGTACAAAAGTTAAGTTTTACTGCTAATATATGTATCACATCAAAAGCCCGTTTTTATATTTTAGAGGACATCTGACCGGTTGCCTGACCTCATCTTCAAAACATTTAGCTAAGAACCACCCCAGTTAAACGAGTTTTCTATTTTAAAAAACACGTCCGTATCTGCCCATCCCTTTGAGAACTATGATGCCACAGACAGACATTGCATCGAGAGTTTAAAACATCCTGTATAATTTTGTGACTAACTGACAGCAAAAATCTATATCTTTTTATTCATTAAAATCATAAGGTTTACTTTAAAACGTCAATTTTACTGCCTGTTCCTTCGCAACCAAGTCAGGAAAGAAAGGCAAGAAATAAGGCTGGTTGTTCTTTCTAGTGATTCTTTTAGAATACATGACAATAAAGAAAATAAATTACTTCTAAATTGTAACAGTTTTGAACGAGTTGGCGCGATTTCAATCCCAAGCTTCTCTATCATCTAAATAATCCGTTAGGTCATAGTAGGCTTTTTTAGAAAGATTTTGTTTAATAATTTGTTAGTTGTCAATGTTTGTACATCACTTAGGAGTTTGTTATAAAAGCGTACACCTAACTTTATGGAGTCTATATTAGGCAACAGCGAGTTTATCTTTTGTTCTAATATTCAAATTAAGATTAACGCTTTTTCTTAAACAAATTAATATTTTTGTGAACATACATCAGATTTTCATAGATGTATTGACAAGGGAATGTCATAATATTTATTTCTTTAAACTTATGGCGTAATGATTCTCTGGGGCCCATATTATAAATTGCACGAACAGCCCTCTTCTGCAGCACAAAAACGGTGTATATATCTGCAGCACTCCCCCACAGCAGTATACCGTATGACTTAATGTAATCTAACTATCGACAAGGCCAAGCACGTTTCGCTATTGGCGACTGTACCTCGGTATCTCGTACCTACTCATAAAGTACGTGTGAAAATACTCGCGCCGTTGTCAAAATTTGTCGAAATTATGATGCACAGGTAGACATCTCTATTTTACAGGAGAAAACGGGTCGAGATCATTTTGATTTCAATATCGGCGATAGCGGTGACCTAGCGATAGACTTAGCGACCGATGTCGGCAATGTCAATGTTTCCGCCCTCCCTAGTACAGTTCCTTTCTACAAAAAAAACCGGCCAAGTGCGAGTCAGACTCGCGCACGAAGGGTTCCGTACCATTTTTTATGAAATTTTTCCTTAATTTGTGCTGTAAGACCTTGCTTTTTGGCTAATTTCGTGATTCTAGCTAGATCAACGGGAACTTCCATATAGGTTTTCGACCCAAAACCTACTTCCGGTTGACCTAGAATTGTCAATTTTAGTTTAAAAAAAGGTCTTACAGCAAACGTAAAGGGAAAATTCAGAAAAATAAAAAAGTTGAAAATTAAGGTAAATTAAGGTACTTACAAGTTTTCGCGAAAATCTAAATTTGCATATATATTTTTAACGTGTTGACTCAGGACCTTGATTTTTATACACCTAATAGGAGTCCCTATTAGGTGTGTAGAGAAAATCGGTGGTGACACACGGACAGACAGGCGGACAAGAGAGCGATCTTATAAGGGTTCCTTTTTTTACCTTTTGAGGTAAGGAAGCCTAAAAAATAGAGTAAAATGACATTTTAGCGTAGTCTAAAATGTATTGTATTCTATTCTTCCGTAATGATACTGGATATTTCACACAGCGCTATCTACTCCTCTAAACTTTTCTAGGGTAATGATGCTGGCCTGGCTAGTCCAGTATCTACTTAGTAGAAAGTCCTTCCGATGATTATGAGTATGAGGTATTGCAGGTAATATCTAAACTTATTCACCCTTCCATGTCATAATGCGATTTAGCACGTGTCGTTACACGTGTTCACACTATGTGCTTATTTATGCGACGACCTCCGTGGTGCAGTGCGCGAATAGCCGGCTGAGACGCAGGAGGTAGCGGGTTCGATTCCCGCCGCGGAACAAATGTTTGCATGATCTACAGATATTTGTTCCGGGTGTGGTTGTTTCTCTATCGTCAAAAAATAAAATAATATATGAAAAAAATATTGCTGGACATTTCACACAACGCCATCCAGCCCCCCCCCCCCCCCAACTAAGCAGAGATTGTACTATGGGAACCAGATAACGAATAAAATACTTATATACTTTTTTGTAAATATAATCTTATAATATGTTTATTAAAATATCCAGACCGGGAACAAATATTTGTAGATCATGCAATCATTGTTCCGAGGCGAGAATCGAACCCGCTACCTCATGCATCTTTTTTAATTGATGGTAGTCAAGCACTTTACCACTACCTCACCTGATGGTAAGTGATGGTGTGATCGAAGACGCTTGCCTAGAAAGAACCTATTCACTCTGGACTTGAAGACTCCGAGATCTCAGCCGGCTATTCGCCCACTGCGCCAGGGAGGTCGTCAACACAGATATATTGAATGCTTTCCCGCGTGCAGAATCGGCACTCCGTCGAGTTATGGAACGCAGTCTTCAAGGCGACCCTCGCTTTACTATAAACATGTGTGTATTGTGCAGTACCTATATCAGTAAGACGTTGTAGCAGGGTCATCTATTTCTAACTAGTCATAGAGTTATCTATGTTTAGTGGGTGAAAGGTGTTTGACCTCGACACTGACACACCCACTCTTGCACCTAGTACTTCCTGCCGGTAGACGTAACTGTGTTTAACATAATACTGCAGTAGTCATTTTAACAATGGTGTAAAGAAATCCAGATTTATCATTGATGTTGTCAAGAAAGTCTGACGATAAAATGGTGCACGTTTTTAGGGTTCCGTACCCAAAGGGTATAACGGCACCCTATTACTAAGGCTCCGCTGTCTGTCCGTCTGTCTGTCTGTCTGTCTGTCTGTCCGTCTGTCACCAGGCTGTAACTCATGAACCGTGATAGTTAGACAGTTGAAATTTTCACAGATGATGTATTTCGGTTTCCGCTATAATAACAAATACTAAAAAGAGAATATAATAACTATTTAAGTAGGGCTCCCGTACAACAAACGTGATTTTTTTTTTCTCTTTTTAGCTCGATATTGATAACGGCATCAGGTAGACACTTAAAATATTCACAGAATATTTAGTTATACGTTACACTTTAAAAATAAATAATTAAATTAAAATAAAACAAATATTTAAGGGGGGTCCATCCCATACCAAGTGATACTAAAACATCAACATCATCATAATCATCCACAGCCTGACTTCACCTATTGTTGGGTAACATAGGCCACCCCAAGTTTGTGCCATCCACCACGATCCTGCGCTAGTCTCACCCACTGACGGCCCGCGACCTTTACGATGTCGTCCACCCACCTCGCTGCTGGTCGTCCTACCCTTCTATACCCGCTCCTCGGCCACCATTCAGTCACAATTAACAAATTAATAATTTACAAATAAAATCTTTATAATAAAGCCTACTTAACTTATCGGATTATTTGGATGATAGAGAAGCTTGGGATTGAAATTGCTCCAACTCGGTCGAAATGTTACAATTTAGACGTAAACTTTTGAGATTGATCTCGATCATTATTATAAATACGGGATTTATCACGTACCGTCTTATCGGTGTTTTGACCGACAATGTTTCGGTTCAATTCGTGAACCTTCATCAGGGTGTCGACTCCAACAGTTCTGCAGTGGCGGAACATGTCCTAGATTCTGATTCGAAGCACTACATACGTTTCGACAAGGCCCGGGTCTTAGCGAGAGAGAAGTTCTTCGTTCCTCGCAAGATCCGAGAGGCGATAGAAACGGGTCATGTGCCGAACTTTAGCAGGCATAGAGGATGGGTTCTACCGCCAGCCTGGAGGCCATGTCTTCATGATGCAAGCGACAGAAGAGTGAGTGAACCTGGTAGAGACATAGTTAGTGTTGTTTGTTTGTCTGTACTGTGAACTACCGAAGAGAGCAGCAGTGATTATAATGATGATGACGCAGTCTGTCAACACGTTGGGCCTTCGTTGACGCAATCCCCACCACCACGCCCGTCGACTCGCGCGCAGAGGGCTGCGGCGGCCGCGCAATGCGAGGTGAGACGTTATTCGGAGCGGATCGCACTCACCCTGATGATGGTTCAGGAATTGAACCGGAACATTGTCGGTCGAAACACCGATAAGACGTTACGTGATAAATCCCGTATGTATAATAATAATTTAGACGTAAATTATTTTCTTTATTGTTAGTTATGTATTGTAAAAGGATAATTAAAAAGAACAGCCAGCCTTGTTTCCTGCCTTTCTGCTCCTGGCTTGGTCGCGGAGGAACAGGCAGTAAAATTGATGATTCAAAAAGTGATCTTTGTGATTTTAATAAATAAATATATTTTATTTTGATTTAGGAATAGTCTGGTCTGGGCCCGTAGCCAAGTTACATTCGCTTCGAATCGATTTGTTTTCTACACAGTTTTGTTGTCGATTATATCACGTGATATTTCCATAGCATGTGTCAAATCCCATACATTTTCGGACTTATCGACTAGCGTCATCGCTAATTGAATGTAACTTGGCTAAGCCCTCTGGGGTACTGTGGTGCCTTATAGCCTCTATTGTCCAACAGGTCATGACTCCGGATCATCATGAATGATAATTATTCATTACACATCATACAAAGGATATGCCTATGTACATATGTATGTTTACAGTCTACGTACTGATACCTTTATTGCCAGCTGATTGTCGCGTGTAGCGTGGGGGTTATCGCGAATTTAATTGGTCACCTAAAATTAAATAAGTTATCGTAATTGTTCAAAGTTCCAAGCGATACTGTAGTTTTTGTGAACAAATCAGTGTTTTTTTTTTAATTTATCTGTTTGTGTATTTATTGCTGCAATAATAATTTGGAATCATATTTCTGGATTTAAATGGAGTATTTATGTCTCTTGCTGTTTTAAAAAATAAGTACTTACTCAGGTAAAGAAATCATTGGATAATTTTACAAAACACGGCTAAGGAACAAAAATAGGCTAGATTTTATAATATGTCGTGCTCGCCCATGACATTAATCTGTAAATAACGACTAAACTGCTTGACCGATTTAGATAAAATTTGGTATATGTATAGATAGGTTATGACCGGGATTGAGGCATAGGCTACTCTTTACCCAACTGCGCAGAAGTAGGGTAATGTTTTTATTGAAAAACTGCGCGTGCGAAGCTGCCGATTGGTCAGCTAGTGTATAAAATATATGCATAAAAAGATAAAACTGTGTAGCCCTTTTTAAGCTAATAGCGCGCAAGGAGTGTGAATTTTGGCATACTTAATACTCATTTACTGTATTCCACAATGCAATAAAAGGTGGTAATTGATAGGTACATGATCATTATGGATCCTGTTGGACACAACAATATTTTGGAGAGAGGTGGACGTCATTGTTCTTGTTAGGTTATATTCATTTTACAAAGAAAACATTCAAATTACTGCAAAGAGCTATGCAGAGGGCTATGCTCGGGGTTTCTCTACGGGATCGAATCAGAAATGAGGAGATACGTAGGAGAACTCAAGTCACCGACATAGCCCTACGGATTAGCATGTTGAATTGGCAATGAGCAGGCCATATAGCGCGCAGAACAGATGACCGATGGGCCACGGACCGGCAAGCGCAGCGTAGGACGTCCACCTACAAGATGGGCAGACGACTTGGTAAGAACCGCAGGTCGGCGTTGGATGCAGGCCGCTTCTAACCGCAGTTCCTGGAGATCAATGAGGGAGGCCTTTGTCCAGCAGTGGACGTCCTACGGATGATATGATGATGATGATGATTCAAATTTAATTATCAAAGTAATTAGTAGTTAAAACTTATATGGAGAAGGAGGGGTGAATGCTAAATCTAAGCTAGACATGTTTTTTCTCTCCCTCTTTATATTGTTGTGCCTTCAATACATGTCTATGGTTGTGCCCAACGGAGTCCATAATGATCACCTACATGTACCTACTTCCTACGTTGTAACCACCAAGGGCGGCCTTATCGTTAAAAGCAACGCTTCCATGCCACCTTTGGAGGGCCAGGATCTATGTGTATAAAAGAGGATGGCGGGCGGCTTAAATCAAATAATAGCTATTACAAATTATTATTAAATAAACATATAATTATAATATCTTTTTTTTATACAATAAATATAATGTCAATGTCAATGAAGTAAATAAAAAAATAAATCAATTAAATAGAAACACGGCAAGCCTCGACAAAGACAAAGCTAATGACAAATAGCATATTACATCATAAGCTACAGGTTGGGGGTGGGGAGGTGGAATACGTCGATGACTACCTGTACCTAGGCCAGTTGGTATCCTTCCAAGGACGACAAGACCTCTAAATTGCAAGACGAACCGAGAACGCTTGCAAGGGATATTGGTCAATGACACAGCTAATGACAGGTACACTTCCTTTAACTCTGAAACGGAAGCTCATGGACGTGTGTATTCTCCCCATCCTCATCTACGGCGCGCAGACCTGGTCTTTGACTGATCTGCAAAAGTCCAGACTCGGAGTTTGTCAGCGAGCCGTGGAGCGCAGTATTCTGCAAGTCAGACTGACAGACCGCGTTTGTAACAGTATACTGCGCTCTAAAACGCAAATCGCGGATGTCGGGCAACAAGCGGGTAAACTGAAGTGGGATTGGGCAGACCACGTCTGCCGCATGATGGATGCGTTATGGGCTAAAGCCACCATAGATTGGACGCCTCTAAACGGGAAACGACGTCGTGGCAGACCACGGCGCAGATGGAGGGACGAAATTGATGCCCATTTACAGAATTGGTCCACAATAGTCCGAAATAGAGAAGACTGTAGAGAAGGAAGGGAGGCCTTTGCCCTGCAGTGGGACACTACAGGCTCTTAATAATAATAAATAAAAAACGTTTGTTTCAGACCAGACTGGGATCCATAATTTTTGTTAGACCGAAAAATCTTACTTAAAAATATTGTTAGTAGTGCACAAAAAGATAGGATAAAATATAAATGCGGCAATATTGGAGCATGAGCGCATCTACTGAGACACCATGCTAGCAGAGCTCATGTTCCCGGCAACAAGATGATATAACGCAAGATGTCTGAATTAATTCGCTAAGTCAGCGCTAACATTCTGAGGCTTCCACCACACATCAATACCGAAATTACTGTCGACTACCCAAATTTTGTCGCGAGAGAGGGTAAACAAAACCGGCCAAGTGCGAGTCGGACTCGCGCATGAAGGGTTCCGTACCATTATCTATAAAAACTAGCAAAAAACCACGTTTGTTGTATGGGAGCCCCCTTAAATATTTGTTTTGTTTTAATTTAATTATTATTTTTAAAGTGAATATATAACTAAATATTCTGTGAATATTTCAAGCGTCTACCTGTTGCCGTTATCAATATTGAGCAAAAACGAGCAAAAAAATCACGTTTGTTGTATGGGAGCCCCCCTTAAATATTTATTTTATTCTGTTTTTAGTATTTGTTATTATAACGAGAACAGAAATACATCATCTGTGAAAATTTCAACTGTCTAACTATCACGGTTCATAAGATACAACCTGGTGACAGACGGACAGACAGACAGCGGAGTCTTAGTAATAGGGTCCAGTTTTACCCTATGGGTACGGAACCCTTAAAAAAACATCAAAGAAATTAAAAACCAATACCTGAGAGGGACTGGCGAACGGTGGCACTGGACCGTTGTGAATAGCGGGAAAGGGGGAGGCCTTTGCCTAACAATGGGAAAACATGGGCTAGTAATATAGTGTGACCATTAGTGCTGTGCACTCCCTGAGGTATGCGCGCGGCGAGACGGGGGGGAGAATCGGCTGCTGCGCTCTGTCAGTTCGCCGTCAACGCTCGTGGCGGCAGGTAGTGTTATTCGTATCGGACTGTCTATCTCATGTGCGTCTGACATAGACAGTCCGATACAAATAACACTACCTGCCGCCACGAGCGTACGAGATTATAGTGTTAATCAATACTGAATGTAGGCAGTTTATTAATAACTCAAAAACTTTCCAAGTTCAAACAGACAATAATTTATTTTGTATCGAGCACTCTGCAACTGACGTCAATCATTTTACAATTTATTTCCGAGGTATTTGTTTACGCGCAAACCATGTTGAAAATATGTTTGTGATTTCAATAAATTAACTAATAATAATCGTATATTGACTTTAAGATACGTCGGTGTCAGGTCATCATCCTCTTCATCAACCTATAGCAGTCCACAGCTGGATGTAAATCTCTTCCAAGGTTATCCCATAACCTAAATTGTCGGAGCCGGACAAAAACTTCAAATCCCCGGACGTTTGAGTGAAATTGAGGTTTTTTCCTACTTTTTTTTTAAATTGAAACAGTGTGTTTGCAATTTATTGCATTTTTTGAAAACCCCTTCCGGTCGACCGCCGGACGCCCGAACTAGGAGGACAAATCCGGGCAATCCCGGACGGATGGCAGCTCCCAAGATGCACCTCTGAGCCCGATCCACTCTTCACTTCCAAACTGGCTCCTACAGCGCGCAGATCATCGCTCTATCTAGCCCAGGGTTTCTTAATTTTATTACAGTCGCAGAGCATTTTAAACATTTCTCATGGAAAGAAGAATTCTACTTTGATTCTTTGCGTTTTATGAATGGAAGTTGCGAGGAATTCAATTCTACCCTTAAGAGGTTCATGGACCCCAGGTTAAGAAACCCTGATCTAGCCGGTGTGGCAGACACTACGTTGCTTAGACGCGGTCTCCTCTCGAAGACGTTTACCCGGTCAGAACGGTTATCGGTTCTGCGGCACATATGACCGACCCACTGCCACGTCTGCCTGCTGACTCTCTCAGCTGTTGACCACCTTTGTTCTTTATAGGATAACATCATTTCGAGTCGATTCGGAGAATTTTTTGCCGCCGAGCGACTTTGTATTTGTTGACCAATGTTACCGTAAGTGGTCACGTTTCCGCAGCATACAGGTAAATCAGAGGCCTTAGAAATATGCATATTTGTGATAAAGATATAATTCTACAGTGCATTTGTGGATTTTATTTACATTGTATACTCTTAGGTACAGTGGTTATTTCCACGAGTTTCCTGATGCAATAAAACATTAATTTTTTATGACTTACATACACTTTCCTTGTTAGAAAAACTAGCAGTGTAAGAATATTCTTCTAAACGTTTATCCTACGCCATTTTTAGTACAGCGCGGTCGCGTCGTTTAGTCAAATTAAGCTGTAACTTGCCACTGGGCGCTACGAGATTTTGGACATGCATCTTTCAGTTCTTGATAAAATTGTAGGCAAACGTACGGTAAATTCGCTAAGAATTTGCTCGCTTCAGAGCGATCGTCCCGCTTCCTCGATTCTAGAAGCGATCGCAGCATTTTTTTATAGTCCGATGATGTAAGGTAGGTTTACCTACTACAAAAATCTGAAATCTTGTATGTATATATATAGTTTCCAAAGGTTTCCAACGATGGATTAGTTATTCAAGACCAGTTGCTAATGCTTTTTTCCCCTGTAACTTAATGACCGTGATCCTACGCTGGTAGCTAGCAGTTAATCGTTCATTTTACTATATCTAAATTATTAATGTCATTTAAAATCGTGCACAAGTTAAATTATGTATGCTGACTACGTAATTTGACTAACCCTCATTTTAAAGTTAATTTAAATTGCTAATGCAACACATAAACCGTATCTTAGTAAACAGCCAACTACTTTAGTAATCAGTTTTAACAATTACGTGAGCAAGTTTATATTTGATCGGTATTCAGTACTTATCAACATTTTTTGAAAACGTGTTATCAATATTTAGAAATTGATATATATATTTGGTAGAAAACATGGTACCTAGTACCTGTCTGGTAGAGGTCGCTATTTAGCGATAAGACCGCTAATTGTATCACACATATTATAGGTAGTTGTTCTTTTTTTTTATATAAGTTATAGGCTTGCGTTTGACCACGATCTCGCCTGATAGTAAGCGACGATGCGGTCTACGATGTATGTTTTTTATGGCGTGCATTAAGGATTTCTAGACATGGAACGAGTAGTAATTCGACGAGTACTCGGCCTAGATTGGGCCGAGTACTCGGCTCGGCGCGCGGTTATTTCCTTTACACAGAGTTAGGGATGAAACGATGCGAGTAATTACATGTTCTAACTCGATACTTTTCTTTCGATACCAAGTACTTTTGGTATCGATACTTTAGAACTGAGTACCAAGTAGTATCGAAAGAAAAGTACTTGTATCGGTACTCGGTCAATCACACACCCACGGACACTGTAAAGTTTAAAATTTTATATATTAGAATATTAATTTATATTATAGATTCTTAAGTACGATTCAATATTTGTGCTGTTTCTCATGTTCCTGATGTGTTAATGTGTCTAATATAATAATAAAAACTGGCTTTATGTCTTTATTTTTCCCTGCAATATAATTAAGGCCGAGTATACTCGGTACACGGCCGAACCCTACCTGGTGCTCGCCATTCTGATTTCTTGATACGCCATTTGTATCTAGGCAGTCGTCTACGTGCGAAAATCACTTTAAACTTTGCGCCTTATCATTCACGTAATACGTTTTTATTCAATTATAACGATACTTCCCTACATAAATCAATTTGATTTACGCAAAAATGTAAACAAATGCTAATAAAGCTCGAACGATCACGATGTTTGCCGAGCTCTGCCGAAGGCAGTTCCGAAGTCCAAGGTAACCGTGAAAGTGCGCCTACGCGGAACTACGCACTTCCACGGAATATAAAGCAGTTTATAATATCAAAGGGGGCGTGGTATGACGTATTCTTACGATTTTCAGCGCTCGAAATAGACTGCTGCGATGGCTCTGGACATGAGGAATTTTCCTTGATATCCAGAGCCACCCAGAATGATTTGGATCTTGAATGAAGTTACTTGACGTGTACCGTGGGCTTGGCCAAAAATAATAGTTTTCAAGGGCACCGATCACAGCTTGCCAACTAACAGCTTTTCACTGAAAAAGTAATTTTCTCACGATTAGAATTGATAAATGCACATTGCATCTTCTGCTTACCGCTTTGGTGATCGCGGACGGAGAAAACGCAACTTTTAGGAGGGGGTACAAACAAGGAAGACTATGCAAAGGAGAAGAAGATAATGCAATAAAATACAACTTACGCTTTGTTTAGCAGATAATATTTTATGTTTTTGAAAAGTTTTCAAGCACAGCCACGCACAGCCAGACCGGTGGGCTTCAACATGAACGCCTTCAAGAGAGGTGTGAATAAGGCATTTAATTTTAGGCAACGCGACTGCAGTATAATGCGCGCAGCGAAAGATGAGACCTGTCATACCTGTCACCCACCTTAACTTGGGACCACAGCGGCGTATGCGCTGGCTGCGGGGTACGACACACGTTGCTTCGCATACCGCCAAAACCGCCAAGAACTATCTACTGCCCAGGTATGACCACGTGACCCGTCAAGTCTCATCTTTGGCTGCGCGCATTGTACCTCGAGTCCTGCAGGAGTTTATAGGTGACAGTGACCACATCATCAGGCAGGAGGTCCGTCAGCTTGTGTGTCATTGTCATTTTTAAAAGAGTAGCATTTTTTGGGGAGGTTTTGAATGAATGACTCATATTTCTATGATAAAAGTGCCTCATGCCTGTAACGAATTAGATATCCTTTTAACAGTTTCCAGAGTGTAGACCGCGAATATCGATAAAATTTTCGTATTTATAGATTTAAACAATACCTAGTTCAATTTTGTTTTAAGGTTATCCCAAGGATTACCAGACGGGGGTTACATCATCCCGAGCATAATGTTCTTCATCCACATGATACAGACAGACGTCAAAAGTCTAAATTTAGAGTACCGTGTGTTTTATCAAAACTAAAGTATTATTTCATGTCTAAAACCGGCCAAATGCGAGTCGGACTCGCGCACGAAGGGTTCCGTACATCTATAAAAATGCAAAAAAATCATGTCTGTTGTATGGGAGCCACACTTAAATATTTATTTTATTCAATTGCACAATTTTATTTATTTACCTTTTTTGATGTTGGTGCCGATTAAGCTAGTCCTCTAAATAGTATGAGCGCCCATACAACTCAGAGGACTATCTTAATTGGCGTCAACTATGTATGTATGGGGACACCCTTTAAATTTCACCTTTTTTATGTTTAGGAATTTTTCCTTTATTTGTGCTGTAAGATCTTGCTTTTTGCCAAATTTCGTGATTCTAGATCAACGGGAACTACCATATAGATTTTCGACCCAAAACCTATAGGGTACTACCGGTAGACCTAGAATTGTCAATTTTGGTTAAAAGCAAGGTCTTACAGCACAAGTAAAGGGAGAATTCCGAAAAATAAAAAAGTTGAAAGTAAAGGTAAATTTTGGTACTTACAAGTTTTCGCAAAAATTTAAATTTGTCTATATCCTATTATCGTGTTGACTCAGGACCTTGATTTTTATACACCTAATAGGGACTATAGACCTCGGTATCTGGTATAAATTTCAACATGCTAGGTCCGCCCGTTCCTGGGAAAATCGGTGGTGACACACGGACAGACAGATGGACAAGAGAGTGATCTTATAAATGTTCCTTTTTTTACCTTTTGAGGTACGGAACCCTAAAACCAATATTTCATTTGTTTTCTGCGCCTATATCATGGTAGTGTGTCAGTAATTTAACTTTAACGTAATTTGATTGAACTTGGATGTCGCGGTGTGTCTATTGCCGGCGCTACACAAATTTCGAACAAACATTGGCTCTTTGCCAGTGTCGGTTTACAAAGTAAATAAAATTAAACTCTCTCTGAAACCCACCAGTTGATGGCAAACTTTGCGCACATGTGTGACACTGGCTTACCAAGTTAAGCAAAGGATTTTAGATCTGTCAAAACATGTTTTGTAAACTGATGGACATTAACTTATCATACCTGTAACAATATTGGAATTATATTTTAAAATTTAGATATACTGCTTATTATTCTTGATAAGCTAATTAATTAATGACAAAAGAAGTTGATGATAGTCAAACACAACTATCCCTAAACGTATTTAGCGACTAAACATGTTTCAATTTGACGTATTTTTATGATTTGACAACTCCTTAAATCATTTTACTTAGAAAACTTCTGTGATTGATTTCAATAATTATTATAAATACGGGATTTATCACGTACCGTCTTATCGGTGTATCGACCGACAACTGCCCTAAGCACAGAACACAAAAAACAATTGTTTTTATGTTCTGTGGCCCTAAGTATTCTGTATACATATAAAACAAATTCGGGTTTGTTACACCATTTATAACTCGAGAACGGCGGGACCAATTTTGATGATCTTTGATTTGTTGAATTTGTCTCTGCCCCAAACAACTATTAAAATATCAGAAAAATTCGCGCAAATAAAAAAAATATGAAGAAAATTCATTTTCTCATACGTAGATGCAGCTAATGATGGCCGATTGACAATTCTACCGGTAACGTACATTGGCAGCCCGCCTCTTCTTCTTTCGTGTCAATGGCTATTTGACTTTTAAATTTGATTAGTCCAATAGAAAGCAACTTCCACACCCCTCTCTGTTGCCTGGTACAAGTCATTCCGTGTGCAGGTGGTTGGGCATAGAGGACATGAGAGCAGGTGGGCCATTGTTTGTGTGGTGGCTCCGCAGTGGCACTGGCTCCGGAATGGGTCGATGTATCCTCACTTGCCTAAATTATCGCGGCAGCGGCCAACTTGAGCCCGCCTCATATGCATGTCAAGGTGGTACGAAGTTTAAAATAATTATTGAAGTAACTTACAAAAGTTTTCTAACACTTAAAATAGTTTTTGGAAGATAGACTCCTCTGGATTTCAATTTCACGTGCAACTAAACCTTGATTTTGCCACTCTATTTCAGTCCGAAACCGTTCCACAGCTAGAGGTATTTATAACCTTACCTCTACTGACCGGAAAACGTTGAATTTAATGGGATTAAGATGATAGAAAGTAAAACGTTCTCTTGGCGTCACTGTTACTTCTATTCTACTGTAGTTTTGGTAAAATAGATTGACCTCTAAAGTCAATCCACGAAAAAGTAACTCAGTAGGTATGCCGCTGACTTCAGTGACTTTGTTTATCTACGGATATCGTCAATTCTGTTTCGTTCTCGTAGATAAACGCCAAGCATAGCCCTCTTGAACGACTTTGAGTTTTCTTATGAAGTCCATAAGAAGTGTGCGGGGTACATAGCTTGAAGAACTAACGGGTGTTGGGGCTGAAAGGTTCTCGAACGCATTTGAAAACACAGCGTTGCGTGCCGTAAAATATTGGTAGGTCTGATATACTAGGGAGGCCTGTGTTCAGCAGTGGACGTACTATAGCTGATAGCTGACAGTGAGAAGTCAGTAGACTAGGTACCATATGATTATACCTCGTGTCATCGTGTGTTATTTAAGTGTTCAAACGGTATCACAATACAATTTAAATTGAATGAGCCTTGCGCGTCCATAAAAAGGTCGTTACAATTGACACTTCATAGCAAAACAAATGGAATTGTTTTATAAAACAGCGCATACTAATAAAGTATCTATTTCAACAATCATTACGTTATGTACTTTTCATGGTTCCGTAATTCTTTGAAATCGTTTTATCTATATATTGCGATACCTACCCTCATAATGATATTTTATGCTTGCAACGGCCATATTTGTTTTTTTTACGTTTTTTCCTCTCAAACTCCTAATGAGTATCTCAACGCCTCATTCAATAAAACCATTGATAAAGTATAAATGCGTTTATTTTCACCGATTCAAATAATCTTAAAATTAGGCTTAAAAGAGATCATCATCATCCACAGCCTGACTTCACCCGTTGTTGGGTATAGGCCTCCCCAAGTTTATTTATTTAATTTATAAAATGCTTGCACACTCACAGCAGTGCCAAGGCGTGTGACGAGACAACTAACAATATACACATTACAGAACAATACAATATAAGAATAAAAGTCAACTGTTATTGCTACTAAATACATAATGTCAAGTTAAATTAATAAAAATTAGAAATTATATTAATCAAATTAAGAATAAGTAAATTAATTAGGTACATATAGACATTAAAAATTCAAAATATTGAATATCATGTCAAATAATTAATACATAAATTAACAAACACATAAAATTTAACAGAAAATAAGTCAAAGTAAGGGTGATGAGCAACCAAGGCGTTGACCAGAGATACAGCCTGGGCTGTGGTAGCATACTGGGTGGTGTTAGTGCGCGCGCGCGGCGCCGCGAGCGCGAGCAGGCGCCGCGTGTGCGGCCGCCGGGCCCGGCTCGGCGTACACAGCGCAACACGCGACAAAGTGCTAGGGTTATCGATCCTATTGTGGAGTAGCAGGTAGTAATGAATCAATATCGCGCACTTGCGCCTAAGTTTGTGCCATCCACCACGATCCTGCGCTAGTCTCACCCACTGACGGCCCACGATTTACGATGTCGTCCACCCATCTCGCTGCTGGTCGTCCTACCCTTCTATACCCGCTCCTCGGCCACCATTCAGTCACTGTCCTGCTCCATCTGTCATTAACACGTCTAGCCAAGTGTCCCGCCCAAAACCATTTGAGCTCCATAACTCGATTCCCAACATGAACCTTCGTGCGTCTACGGATCTCGACGTTTGGAACTCGATCTAACAGTCTGATGCCAAGCATGGTACGCTCCATGGCCCTTTGTGCCAATTATCTCTTAAAAGAGATAGTTATACCACCACCACGTGGTGATAAAAATTATCACCACTCAGCATGTGCTATGGCAGATTCGCTCGGCCATAGTGCTGGTCTTGTGTGGTCACTGTGGCAGCGGACTGCTCAATTACCCCTGGTAGGAAAACCTACCAGCATTGCACGAGAGGATATTTCAGATCTTTTCGGTCAAATCTCGCCATGAAATTTGATCAACCGTTGAATACGACTTTATCTTTTATCAAGAATCGGCCTTCTATTATGTATGGTATGCGTCCACTACGATCGCTTGAAACGACAAAAAACAATAGTATTGAATCATTGAATCACAACACGCAGCGTGATTCTACAAAACGCTATAATTTCGTTTAAGTATCGTATCCATTCTTCAAATTACATACCTCTGTTTATAAATCCGGTGGCCGCCATGACCGCCATATTTCAATCAACAAGCTAAGGAAAACAAGTCGAACCATAATGAGTTGCCGTTATGTGTTCCTTGACCAAGATATTTATAGTTTTACAAGCTGTATTTAACTTGTATTGTATGCAGTGTTGTCTTAGTGAGATCTCTTGCTAGGAATGAACTTACTAATCTTATCCGAAATAACCGGGCACTCAAAACTTCACAAATCATGATAGTTTCAAAAGTTACATTATCTAAATATATAAAACAAAGTCGGGTTAGTTTCACCATTTATAACTCAAGAACGGCTGGACTGGAACGATTTTGATGATCTTCGATTTGTTGGATTTGCCTCCGCCCCGAATAGCAGAATATCTATTAAAATATCAGATAAATTCACGCAAAAAGAATTATGTAGGAAATTTATTTTCTCATACATAGATGCAGCTAATGATTGCCGATTGAGAATTCTACCAGCGACGTACATTGGCAGTCCGCGTTTTATGCGACCACGTCATCTAAATTTACGTGCTTCATCTTAAACCACATCATCGCTTAACATCAGGTGAGATTGTGGTCAAACGAACATCGATCCAAGTAAAAAAAAATATGCATGTGAAGGCGGTCCGAAGTTTGCCGGGTCAGCTAGTAATGATATAAATAATAGCGTAGAGTAAGCATCTCTGTTATATCAGATCACATACAAATTCATTCAAATCATTTTAAATTAGAGCAGTTTGATAAGAGTTTAAAGTCCCAGGTATTTTGTGAGGAAACTTTTATTTGACAACACACTACGAAATTATGCCTTCATATCTTTATCTTCTTATATATCTTTATAAGTTAGAAAACTAACAATTACAATTCTATAGAACTAAGCGATGTTTGTTTAGACTGAGTACTCGTAAGTGTGTTTACAATGCGGCCTGGTCAAACAATACGGACGTTTTATCACTTCTTTATTACATGCGTCATTAATTATTCAGTTCGGTGTTTCTGTCAATTGTTGTATTTTAACATTGTCAACGCTTGATCGCATTACTGCATCGTCTTTGCGTTATGTCAAACTTTACATTGAACGCAATCGAAATTGGAGGACAAGCTTTAATTTTAATAGATTCAATAACAGATATATATATATATATATATTTAAGTATTATGTAAGTATACAGTTAAATAAAAAGCTGAAGTTATAAAAACTACCGTCCTTTAACGTTCGCGTAAAATCCAGTCCATCTAAAGGATGTCTGGAAGATCGCTTTTAGCCATGAGACCGCCAATTGTACTACTGCGTATTTTAAATATGATTTGTTAATTTAAGTTTGGTATACAATAAATCGTTTTCTATCATCTATCTATCGTATCTATATTTCTAGAAATGATTAAATATTACCATTACATCGACACACCACATTAATTAAATTAAAAATTACAAAATTGCACATAATTGCTTCTCATCTAGTAGAGAGTAGAAACCAAAAGTAAAAAAATAATTTACAGCTTCTCAATACAATCTAAATAATCTAAAATATAAAATTCTCGTGTCACAGTTTTCGTTGCCATACTCCTCCGAAACAACTTGACCGATTTTGATGAAATTTTTTGTGCTTATCCGGTATCTATGAGAATCGGCCAACATCTATTTTTCATCCCCCTAAACGTTAGGGGTAGTCCACCCCTAAATTTTTTTTTTATTTTTTAGACAAAATTTTTAATTTCAATTTTTTTATGATACAACATACATAAATACATACAATCCTCAATTTTCACCCTTCTACGATCAACCCTTATTTTTTAATAGCAATTATTTATATGGCAAAACAACGTTTGCCGGGTCAGCTAGTAATCATTATAATAATATTGTAGTTTCGTCAAAGAAAGTAAGAACTATAATAAGAAAAGTGGCAAATAAGCTACAAGATAAAACAAATATCGCGATAAATAAGTTTATAACCTGTATAAGTATCCAAATATGTGATTTCTCGAAACTTATAAGGATAAATAAAAATAAATATTACTGGACATGTCACACAGCGCTATCCAGCACCAAATTAAGCAGAGCTTGTACTATGGGAACCAGATAACTAATAGAATATTTAAATCCCTTTTTTTTTGTAAATACATACAGTGTAAACTCCATGTAACGTCACTCGTTTTAACGACAAACTCTCTAAAGCGTCGAAATCACTCGGCTTTGGTTGGTTTAGCTTGTATTGCATACAATGGCACACTCTGTATAGCATTACACCCACTCTCAATAACGACAACAAGTTGTAATAAAAAGTTCTTTTTAAGTTGCCAAATTAGTAAAAACTGCGCAGCTGTGTATATCCTTTTGTCGTTTTATTATCCTAGACCATAATAAACTCGACTGTCGGCATCATACACACCAAACTTTCTAATAAATCCGTTCTTTTGTTTACAAAATGGGATTGCTTGCACGTGTAGCTGCAGACTGTTGTTAGTAGAAGTGATGGATTTTATCTATACGTTGTCATATTCTTAGTAGCTCACAAACTTTCAAATTGTAAACATGGCTAGTAAGAGAAAATCACTGTGTATTGACGAAAAAGTTTCAAGACAAATCAGAAATACACGTTTTCTTTTTCTAATACAGATTTTACTTCTCTCCATTTAACGACAACTCTCTATAACGTCAAAATATGTTCAGTCCCTTGAGTGTCGTTATATAGAGTTTACACTGTACTTATAATATATAGAAAAACATCCAGACCCGGAACAAATATCTGTAGATCATGCAAACATTTGTTCCGCGGCGGGAATCGAACCCGCTACCTCCTGCGTCTCAGTCGGCTATTCGCCCACTGTGCCACGGAGGTAGTCTTTTATATGAAGATCCTATGTCTTTCTCGAGATTTAAAAGATTCCAATGGTATCTCATTTGTCGACCATCTGAATAATGTCTGAATGGATATTTTCGTCAATAGAAACTAGTGTCTTCCGATAAGCAAGGACACTGTCTGACCTTCAGGTTCCAGGAAATAACAACATAGATGTTATTTTCAGTTAAAAACCTTCAGCAAAAGACATAAGAGTGACGCTTGAATGAATCTCAATCCCAACACATCTCGCTTTTTATGACCGTGCATCATAGTAAACATGAAAAAGCAAATTTAGTTTGCATTGACACAAATGCTTCATTATGTCAAGGCTAGCTTCCTTGATCGAAAGATATTTGCGTTACAAGTCTAAAACTATCACTTGTTTATAGCTAAACATTTCGAAAACGTCTCGAGACGAAAAGCCGCAAAGGGCGAAAGGGCCCTGGTAATACTAATAGTTCCTACGTATGCTGTCTTTTTGTCGGCCTATCAGTCCGTATGAAAGGAAGATAAGCATCTGGTATAGACCTGCACAACACTGAATCGTTCCTATCGGTAAGGTACTAGTACTGGCGAAAGTTCAAAAAAATTACGCGTACCAGGAAAATAAAAGCGCGCAGTCACAAGGACAACCTAAACTGGTTCACATCAAGGAATAATCAATTTAATTCTGTTGATGAGGAAGTAATACCATAATACTAGCTAGTTTATGGCATAGAGAACTAAGAAATATTAATTGAAGACTATTTATACTGTAATTTGTTAGGTAAGTTACACGTAGTAGGTAAGTCTAGATACCAAAGCGATGAAGCGGATAATCACAACAGGTGTCATATACAATGCTTATTCAGTCAGACATGTCGTGTAACATGACCCTGTTCTGATTGCAATACGTTCCAAATAGTTCCAATTATACCTAGTCACAACTGACAACGCTAACAATCACAATTTTGAGTTAAGTCTACTTTCGGACGCATTTAGGCAGGCAGCATCATTCCAACCAAATTGCGGGTCCCTTCACTGGATCTATTCAAAGTTTAGTTTTAACAAAAATATCCTTATTACATTGGTAATGATTGTGGTGGTAGGTAATAAAGGTTGTTAGACTTTGACGTAATTATAGCAGTGGGGGAGCAATTTAAAGCTCGTATGCTAGAACAGAGCTCAAGCTTAGATTTTTTGACAGATTCTAATGAAAAAATTGTCAAAGATCTGCTTCATTTTGAGTTAAGATCTAGAATACTACTTCGTCTTAAATTGCATTGGTTAAAGAAAGTTAACTTAACAAAATATTATCCAGAATTTCAAATTCATAAGTAAAATAAGATGGTTAGGAATTGGATGCGTCTCACACCTTCGCCGATATTGTACTGGCTTTCCTGTCCTTTGGATAACAAAGGTAGAGACGATAGAGTGGTTTGCACCAGCGCAACACCTTGTTCACTATAAATAAACGCCCGCGCTGGTGACCCTTGCATAGTCGTTCTAGATATTGAGCTTAAACAACCTACGGCGATAGGGCATTGGTGGTGGGGCTGAGATTTCGGATCGCATCGAAGGCCGAGGTTTTAGTTAGCAGCACCCTGCAAGTTAGGCGGCTAGCCGAGCGAGAGTGGTCACTCCCGGATGATAGGATGGTGAGTAGTTTATAGAAAGGATACATGGGACAATAGGAAAGATTGAATTTGAAAGACTTATGGAGTAGTTTATGGAGTATCTTGAAAATTTTCAAAACGCTTGTCAGTTGGACCATAACAGACATTTATGTATTTATGTTTATGTCATTAGCTGACTGGCACCTGGCACTTAGTTTTGCAATTGGATGCAGTTATGTGCAAGATTGCAGCTATTTACGTTCATATATGTCTTGATGGAATGCTAAATAAGGAAAGGTGATGCATTTGAGGTGTAGATTTAAATAATAATTAATAATTTTTATCTTGTGGTTTTTTTTTAATTCTGTACTTAAATAATTTTTATTTTTACTATTGTATTCTTTAGGTAAGTAGGTATGTTTTTTATATGTGTTCTATTCTGAATGGTCTGTCCTATGTGTGTGTCAAATAAATGTATTTTCTTTCTTTAGATTATCTGAGTGAACGTTCATAACGGATACACTAGGCTTAAATAGTGTGATAAGAGAGCGATGTGGATTAAAACCGCTCCCTTCCCGTAGTCCACGTACATAGTTCACCTGGCTGTGCTAGATGCATTTTTTTCTTACCATTGTCCACCAATGACTGGGTATAACAGGGGTTTTGAGAATTGAGAAAGGCATGCTTAAATAGGTTGGACATGCTAAGAGGATTAAAATAAAATTATAGAGCGACCGATCTTGTGCTGTCTGCACCTAACGCAGCGGCTCCCAGCAACTTTATACTTTTTAGGGTTCTATAGCCAAATGGAAAAAAACGGAACCCTTATGGATTCGTCATGTCTGCCTGTCTGTCTGTCTGTCCGTATGTCACAGCCACTTTTTTCCGAAAATATAAGAAGTATACTGTTGAAACTTGGTAAGTAGATGTCTGTGATCCGCATTAAGATTTTCACACAAAAATTGAAAAAAATTCAATAAATTTTGGGGAATCCCATACTAAAACTAAAAAAAAATTTCATCAATCCCATACGTGTGGGTATCTATGGATAGGTCTTCAAAAATGATATTGAACCTCAATATCGTTTTTTTCTAAACCGAATAGTTTGCGCAAAAGACACTTCCAAAGTGGTAAAATGTGTCCCCCCCCCCCGTAACTTCTAAAATAAAAGAATGATAAAACAAAAAAATATATGTTGTACATTACTATGCAAAAATTGGTTTGAACGAGATCTAGTAAGTAGTTTTTATAATACGTCTTAAATCGTAAACCGCAGTTTGCCTTTCATTCAATCAACTCAAATACAGGGTGTTTGGTAATATACAGACGATATTCAAGTTACGGTTTCTCAAAACATAAAAACAGACCTCGATAAAAAACTACTAGTTATATTAACACATTTTAAAGAAAATCGACTAAGTTTAGGTGATAAATACGATATAAAACTTACTGCCTCCTCTTGCAACCGACCTCCAAAAATAAAGGCCGATTTGATATCTCTTTCGGAAATTGCTGCGGGTTTTGGGTTAGAAAGGGACAACAAGAGATATCTCGAGACGTCACCAATACAGTATATGTGGTTAGATGGCAAGCAATATAAGTGCACAACATAAGTTTAATAGTGTTTGTTTTTATATGCCAAAATAAATTTCACATTTCTATGGTAAACACAAATTTATTTATTATGCTCATCAAAATAACCCCTTTCATTTTTGTGCGTATATTATCAAACAACCTATATAAAAAAAGTTACAACGAACTACAAGAACTTTTATATTATGTTACTTGCTGCTACGGAACCCTTCATGGGCGAGTCCGATTCGCACTTGGCCGCTTTTTTTTTTACTTTATACTACCAGTTATTAGAAATACCGAATGTAAAACAAGGAAAACTTGTAGTAAAGCTGAAGATAAGAATACAACGTTGTGTAATATAACAGCAGATGTTCTTGGTACTGCATTACATCAGTCTCAAGAGTATATAATTTTCCTTAGTGGTTATGAAAGAACTGCCACGGGGCAGAGGTTTCTGTACCGTATGCCGAATGGATGCAGACTGCAGAGCAGGGTTGGATTTTGTACTATAATTATAGTATTTATACTATAATTTCACCCTTTGTACTATATACTATCCACATCTATGGATAGTACGCTAAAATACTATAATTTAAAGTTAGCTCCCGAATGCTTAGTTTTACGTCATATATAACCAGTGGCGTGCCTTAGCTTCAGTAATACTACAGAAAGAAATCACTTCTGAAAAAGAGTTGATGTATTTTGGAGTAAACTATGCCAGGGGCATGATTTAACAAATGATAGGCCGCAGAAATATCAAAATTTGCCCTAGATTGTTTAGTACTTCCACATGCAAACGCCAACTGCGAACGAATATTCAGTAATGTGAACCTTACCAAGACTAAGATACGGAACAAACTGGCAACACAATCCATAGACGCCATTTTATTGTCTTGTGACGCTATCAAAAGTGGTACCAAAAGTGGGAATTGATTTTATTCCTACTGAGGATATGTTGATGTGGTTAAATGCCAAGGATGAAGATAGAACTAATAGTAATATTTAAGAACTGATAAACTTAGAAGAGGAGTAAATTTTGCCATAACTGGTGTTGATTTTAATGACTATTCAGTTAAATTAAAAATAATGAAAGTGTACTATAATTTTTTTTTAAATACTATCCTTTTCATTTTTTTGTACTATCTTTTTCAACGTACCTAAATCCAACCCTGCTGCAGAGGCCTATGTTCAGCAGTGGACGTCCTTTGTGATGATGATAGATTCTGGATACGGTAGGGTTGCCATAAATTCCCAAGGCTCCGTCGGGACATTTATAATTAGGAGTCCTTTTTTTTGTATACAGTGTGTAACATAAATCGTGGAAAAAAATTCTAGGTATTATTATGTCATACACATCTGTATCTCTAGCTAGATCTAAGGAACCTACACACCTGAAAAAAATACCCAAGATAGATGATAGATTGTGTAGTGTAGTGTAGATGATACATAGTAGAAAATCTAATCCAAATAGCACAAATAAGAAGAAAAAAAATATTTAAAATTTGCATTAAGGGGACACCGGAGGGACAATCGCCCATACAACACGTACTACCAAGATCATTTCTAATTGGAGCATATTTCTACCTTAATAAGGTATTATTTTAATTTGAACAGTATTTATCTAGGTTTCCAACCACATATTAGATCAAAATACTTACCTAAAATGAAATAGAAGCGTATCGCATTCTGCGTGTTTTTACGTCATAAAAGACCTGTTTTCAAACTAATTGTTTCGTATTAAAAACAACAACATCATACGTATCCTAGTCATGGAAACATAGATTATATCGTCTAGTTACAGAATAACAACACAATGAGAAAAATACAACAAGTTTTCAGCCATCATTTTTGGTATTACGGAACACGGTCAAAATCTAATCAAATTTAGAATCGTTCTATTGCTATCACTGTCGCTCTGCGTGGCCAAACTTCGTCACTACAACAGGGATAGCGATATTCAGGCCGAAGTTTTTGACGCGGCCGAATTGAAGTTGCGCTCAGGGTTCGCCGGCGCGTTAAAATAAAAAAGTCGTCTGTTGGCTGCTTGCGCGTCCTGCGCGGCGCGCTCGTTTATTTATGTCAGGACATTTTAGAGCTTGTCGGGACGTCGGGACACCACTGTTAATAACGGTGACATGTCCCAACGTATCGGGACGGGGCAACCCTAGGATACGGACATTGTATACCTACATTTTATCGCGTGAAAGTATGTACTGACGCTAAGCCGTACCTAATATATTTTGCACTGATTTATTGACCAAATTTAAAAACATGTAGGTACCATCGATTAGTTTTTCTTAAGCTTACAGCCTGCCGCATATGGAATGCTACTCGTAATTATCAAACAAAAGGTCATGAGCCAAAAGTAATGTAATGTTTAGACTAGCCTCTGACTGCTCTACCTAGTGTCAAATCAAATCAAATATATTTATTTCAGTAAACTTAATTTATATACATTTCATGGGTTTGGGACCCTCTTTTAAGTATAAAATACCTGTGTTAGAGGGTCTTGCTCTTCCGTTAATTCGGATATTCCGATTAAGTATACAATCCAAATAAAATAAATATCAATATTGTCCACTAAAAGAGTTTAAGTTAAATACAATTGAATTAATGTAGCCTAAGTAAGATTATTCCTGTTTAGGATAAGTTAAAGTAAGTAAAGCAAGTTAAATTAAATTTTTGATTGTGAATTTATGTGTGTATTGTGGTCCTGAGCAACAGTCTGCTAAGAAGCATGAGTATTTCAGGAGTACCCAGGTGTGTGTGTGTGTATTGTGCATGTGTGTGAGTATCTGATGTGTTTGTGTGTCAATATGATCAAATACGTTTTTGCGTCCAATCGAGCAAGAGCGAACGTATACGAGGGCTGCTATTTATGTATCCGGAATAAAATAAAATAACTATCATTGCCTGTTAAATATGGTTTTATTGCTTTTCAAAATATTCGCCATGATGATCAATGCACTTTTGCATTCGGTGAAACCAGTTTTCATAGCACTTTTTCCAATCGGAAGACGGTATCTCCAAAACATGATTTTTGAATGCCTCAACGGCTTCTTCTCGGGTTGAAAATCGTTGACCACGTAATTTATTCTTCACGGTTGGGAATAAACAGAAGTCGTTGGGTGCCAAATCAGGGCTATATGGCGGATGACCCGTTAATTCCACCGTTTCACCCTCCAAATATCGGGTCGTTTCACCCGAAGTGTGACAGCTTGCATTGTCGTGATGGAGAATGATTCTGCGTTGTGGATTATTCTTCCTGATTTCTGCAAAGACTTCTGGCAAACAAATGGTCGTGTACCACTCTGAATTAACAGATTTACAATTTTCTAGGGGTACAGTAGCCACGTGTCCATCTATACCAAAAAAACAGGCGACCATTTGCTTCAAATTGCTTTTCGCACGAGCAACTTTTGTTGGGTTCGGCTCATGTTGGAAGACCCAAACTGTTGACTGTTGCTTAGTTTCGGGGTCATATGCATAAATCCAGGATTCATCACCTGTTTAGATATTATATACAGCTTTTGATGCACCACGATTGTATTTTTTTATCATTTTTTTGCACCAATCGACACGAGCCTGTTTTTGATCTATTGTTAAGTTGTGCGGTATGTAACGCGAACAAACTTTTTTTGCAGCCAAGTGTTCGTGTAATATCTTATGTATACTCGTCATACTAATGCCCAAGATCGCCTCTATCTCTCGATATGTCACATGACGATCTTGCATTATTAGTTTACGCACTGCGTCGATGTTTCGTGGCACAACAACTGATTTAGGCCGACCATCTTTAATTTCGTCCGTGAGCATACGACGTCCACGATTAAACTCACTAAACCAGTGATACACAGTAGTCTTCGATGGTGCTTTATCCCCAAAAGTCGAACTGAGTTGATCGATACACTACTGTTGAGTTAGACCACGTCGAAAATCATAAAAAATCATCGCACGAAAATTTTCTCGAGATAAATCCATTGTAAACACGCAATTTTTGAAATCGCGCCACACAATGAAAACAATTGACAGACGGACGAAATAACCTGCATTCTACAGCCAAAGAGTTCCATTTTCAAACGTGATAATTTCTTTTTTAATATTATTTATGCAGTGGCCAGTTCCGGATTCTTAAATAGCAGCCTATGTAGACCGTAATTCTCACAACACGTCTTACTTGTAGAGGCACCACACCACACCATACGAGATATCCTCAGACCTCTTCACTTCAGATCTGTTAGTTATTATTTGATTTACGCCGGCGTCCTCATTTCTTCAAATAGATCCTGTACATCCAAAGGTGGAAAAGATCGCTTTTAGCAATAAGGCCGCCCATTGTACCTTTGATTTAATTTTACACTCTCTTTTGTCTGTTTAGTTTTAGTGGAGAGCAATAAATAAATGATCTATCTGTCACACGCAACCGCACCCACTTAAACTATGATATCATTTTAAATTAGCTTGGACTGAATCAAAGTCCAAGTAACATAAAAGACGTAATCATCTACATACACACTATCCATTGTTCGCGTAATTATCAACATACCTTGTTAGCCAGCGGAGAACCTAGACCATTGATATGAAACCTATTTCCGGCCAGATAAAATCAATTTAACTTCCGAGTGTCTGACACACTAAACTGTCCACTTCCTACTTGGTGTGTTCCGGGCTTAGATTTTTTAGGGTTCCGGAGCAAAATAGTAAAAATGGAACCCTTTTGGTGCAACTTTGTCCGTCCGTCCGTCTGTCACAGCTGATTATCTCAGCAACTGAATCTATCGTCTTAAAATTTGTAAGAGTCATAATAAATAATAATGACCTTATTCAATTGCAAGTAATACAATTAAAATAGGGGCCAATAGGGGTTAAAATTTCAAAAGTGTTACTAGGTCAAATGGAGTATCATATCAAAGAGATTTATTTCATTATTCAGGGCACCAACCACTATCTTTTAGAAAACCATCATGCTTCAGGAGCGTTTCGTTTCAAGCTTGTAGCAACATAACTTCGATTTGAACCACAAAACTTTTAAACATTACTGTCATAATCCTAGTAATGTTGTATATTTAGTGCTTTCTAGTGATTACACCACGTTCAGTATCAGACTTTGCTAAAATAAACACAATTTACTTACTTATTATGATAATTTTACACTATTTTTGAGCTCTAATGGGAAACGTTTAGAGTGGACGATTTATGGTGACGTCACCAGAACTGCTTTCGCCTTTACAATAAAGTAAGCTTACTAATCGAGGATCATGGTACTAAATATCAGTGTAATATTATTTTAATATTGCTATAAGAGATTGAGGTTAGCCCCCAGATCTTTTTCTTTTTTATTCTTTATTGTACACAAGAAATTACACTAAAAAGTACAGAAATAGAGGACATGTACAAAGGCGAGCTTAACCCTAAGAAGAATTCTTCTAAAAGATTTTCCATATATATTCCTGCTATAGATTGAAGGTTTCAAATGTGTTTATAGAAACGTAGGTAGCACGTGCTTCATTTCAATGGCCCCGATAATCGAAGCAGGCAGATATTATCTACAAAGTGACTACAATAGCCCGCATTATTCAAGACTATATCTATTTCTTCCACCGTAATATTACGATTCAGATGTTGTGCACAAATAAACAAACCACATTGTGCAAAGAACCATACCTAACTAGTCTCGTCCAAAATTTGCATGGTTCTAAAAATTAAATATTATCTGAGTATTTCTATGTGCGTTCTTCCCATCCTCACTTACGGTGCACAGATTTGGTCTTTGACTGTTCAACAAAGGTCCAAACTCGAGGTATGTCAGCGGGCTATGGAGCGCAGTATTTTAGGTGTCCGGCTATCAGACTGAATACGGAACTCCGTACTGCGCTCGCAAACAAACATTCTGGATGTCACAAAAAAATCAGCACAGCTCAAGTGGGATTGGGCCGGCCACGTCTGTCGCATGCCCGAAGATCTATGGGCAAAGATAATAACTGATTGGGTCCCTAACGCAACTCGCCCACGCGGCAGACCACCACGGAGATGGCGTGACGACTTGGATGTGCATTTACCTGGTCCACTAAAGCAGGGGACAGAAAAAACTGGAAAGAAGGGAGGGAGGCCTTTGCCCTGCAGAGGGACAACACAGGTTAAAAAAAATTAGTATTTCAGAGAATTTGATCGTATTAGTGTATTTTATAATCGTTTGTATCTCATTTAGGACGGATTGGCGTTTGTGTAAACATATAATTTTAAATGCAATTGTATTGTTTGCCACGCCCTAACAGAGTACACGTCATTTAGATACAACATAATACTCCAATTTTAAGATGTTTTTATGTAACGTATTCGTTTTGCAAAATAAATATGAGAATGAAACTGAATAAAAAATATATCGCTATATTGTGTGGGAAAATTGTAACGGTAGCTGTAATTTTTAGGGGTTCGTAGTCGAACAATTCCTCGCGTATAATGCGCGCAGCCAAAGATGAGACCTGTCACCCCACCTTAACTTGGGACCACAGCGGCGTGTGCGCGGACTGCGGGGAACGACACACGACTGAATACGCATGCGCGGACGCCATACCTCGCCTTCCCTCCCCGCTTGCCTCGCATACCGCCAAAATGGCCCTAGAACTAGCTACTGCGCAGGTATGACCATGTGATCCGTCAAATCTCATCTTTGGCGGCGCGCATTATACCTCATCGTTGAATAGGTCTTCCAAAAACACTTAAGGGCCTAAGCACGCGGCGTATTTTTAACGCGCAGGCGACGAAGCGCAGCTGACTCGCTGCAAACCTGTAACTATGTATTACCTATGACTTTTAGGGTTCCGTAGTCAAATGGCAAAAAACGGAACCCTTATAGATTCGTCATGTCTGTTTGTCTGTCCGTCCATATATCACAGCCACTTTTTTCCGAAACTATAAGAACTATACTGTTGAAACTTGGTAAGTAGATGTATTCTGTGAACCGCATTAAGATTTTCAAACAAATATAGAAAAATAAACAATAAATTTTGGGGGTTCCCCATACTTAGAACTGAAACTCAAATTTTTTTTCATCAAACCCATACGTGTGAGGTATCTATGGATAGGTCTTCAAAAATGATATTGAGGTTTCTAATATCATTTTTTTTTCTAAACTGAATAGTTACGCGAGAGACACTTCCAAAGTGGCAATTGGTTTGAACGAGATCTAGTAATTAGTTTTTTTTAAAACGTCGTAAATCGTAAACCGCAATTTACTTTTCATTCAATCAACTCAAATATAAAAAGTTACAACGAACTACAAGAACTTTTATATTATGTTACTTGCTGGTACGGAACCCTTCATGGGCGAGTCCGACTCGCACTTGGCCGCTTTTTATTTGGATATCTACGGCGCGCCGTAAACGCGCGTTCGTAAAACAAGCGTTGGTCGTCGGCTTTAGAGTTTCCTAAACACTTCGATACAAGAGCCCGTTCACGGAACATTAGCTTCAAAGTTATCATTTGCGTACGTGTGTCCCTCTTTCCCCACCAACCAAACTTATATTTACTAGCTGGCCAATCCGCAGCTTCGCACGCGTAGTTTTTCAATAAAAACATTACCCTCCTTCTGCGCAGTTGGGTAAAAAGCAGCCAATGTTACTCAGTGTGAATGTAGCTTTCCAATGGTGAAAGAATTTTTGAAATCGGACCAGTAGTTTTTGAGTTTATTCATTACAAACATAGACACAAAATTACAAATCTTTCCTCTTTATAATATTAGTATAGATTATATTATTTTACTTAAAAACTATGGGAGTCTGTATTATGTGACTGTAATGGCATATTATGTAGCGTTTAATAACGATAATTTCCTTATGTAATAATTACGAATAATGACATGGTATCATCGCGAATTACAAATCAATTTGGTACCAATACCTCATTCTAAATGACTTCACTCTGAGCATTGATAACACTTCAATGTTTTAGTCATTATTATTGTTACGAGCTGAGGGTTCGGGATAAAAAAAAATTAAAAAAAACGAAAATCAATCTAACCAAAATAACACTTTTATTCAACATGCAAAATACACGATCTTAATCACAACACTATCGCACAATAAACCACTAAAAGTCACCGAAATGTTCGCACGTATCGCCAAATCAAGACTGACTCCTTCGGGCCTCTCCACGCCCTATTTATACCACACACAGTTACTAGAAACCTATTAGAACGTTCGAGAACGTACCTATAGCAACTAGAAAGGCATTCCACACGTCTACTATTTATTATTCTGTGCAAGTGTAGATAAGAGCGGTAGTAGGTATCAATTACACCTAGTATTTCTTATTCTGTGGCATAGTAGGTATAAATAACTTTGAGACACCGACTATTACTTATTCTGTAACAGCCTCGGCGTAACATTATTTATTAGCTAATTGGCGCGCGCGATTAGCAGGGTCATCTTATTGCTTTATTATCTGACAGCTAACATCTTTAACATTGTGGAATTTCCATTCATTTACCCATTCTGACTACTATCCCTAGACATCAAGGCTGATTTTTCCCCAGAGATGTGCTACGTTGCTAAGCTTGCTAAGCTATGAATGAGAGTCAAACCCACTTACAGTATCGCTTGATTTTCATAGGTTAGCTTAACTCAGGTGAGGCTTAACAGACATAAGTTTTTTATATACTTGTTGAAGCGAGAGTGCTAGCTATGGATGAGAGCTTGAGATCGCGTCGCGCATTTTCCTTGCACAGCTATGATCCGGATTCAATCCTTTTTGCGAAAGATAATGCTTTACTCTTTCTGTTGATACTAGCTTTACTAGCTATTGTTAAAACTAGAACTCAATATCAATGCCTTTTGCCTTTCGGTAACTTAAATATTGACCCAACAGCTCTTCTACACCTAATTTATGCGTAAGCACACTCAGGTGATATTAGGTCAAGTGTGACGTCAGGTCTACATTAGTAAATTTCAACCACGTTTTTATTTTTAGTGTAATTCTTGTAGTTTTTGAATTATTAACCATAATAAAAACAAAACTTTGACTAAATTTACAGGGTACACCAAAGACCCCACAATGCTGAAATTTGGTACGCGTGTAACTTTAGTGACACAAATATAGGTAAAAGTCTGAAATCAAGAATAACTGCAATTTCTATCCCCAAAAAAGAGTTGAAGACGAACCCCCGTCCCCGTTACCTCTAATTTGAATGAAACTGTACGTCAAGTTATTTGGTTATGTATTTCGTGGCACTAATTTATTAGCTACTAAACATGTTTAAATTTGACGTATTTGTATGGTTTGACAGTTTCTTAAATCATAATTAGACGCTAAATACGTTTAGGCATTGTTGTGCAAGTCGCCCTAAGAATAACGTGACCATTCGTCCCGTTGTCCCCAACCAGAGCCATTTTAATTACAAAGACAGACATCGTCAAATCATGTGATAAGATCCATTACTACTTATAAACTAAACCCGACATTTTAAAACTAATTTGCTCCACAGACACATACAAAACAGATGCGTCTTCAACCGCAATCTAATGTTTAAATTTCATATTAATATACCTTATATACCTTATATACTTATATATATTAATATACCTAATATATAGTTTTTCCTTTTCTTATATAATAAATACCTATTATAATAAGTTTATTTGTTTAATTCCGCAAGCGTCCCGCTCTGACAAAAAATAAATAAATGGTCACGTTACCTAAGAATAATATTGTTTTTGTTTTTTGGGAGATTCGCGAGATCGCAGTCCGGGGCGAACCGCTAGTTTATTCAAAGGAATTGGAGTGCATTTACCTCGCTGCATTGAAGCAGGTGCATTTTGAATGCTAAATTAGTTACGATGATTCACGACACACAAAGGGCATGGAAAGTCCCAAAGCAAGCTCGCTCCACAAAGAGTTATAGCAATTATTCAGATCTTTGTATTGGAAAGTCTTACATACATAAATATTTATTGTAAACTATTGTGTAAGATATGTAAATTAAATATTTTACCACAATACTAGTGATATAACTATTTCTGCCGCCAACCAACAAGGCTTGCATTGCTGTGTTCCAGTTGAGGGTGTGGATGCCGGTGAAAATACATGCACAAAAGACTTCGAATTTCAACTTCTAGTGTCACCGTCACCTCGTCTTTTATAAAAAAAAGTACTGGTCGTTATAATTAACATTTAATTTAGTTAACCGCTTATTTTCCATAGCTCAAATACCTAATTAATACCTAATTTATTTAATAGTCTGCGCACTTTCTAGACTGCATAATAAATTCAACAGTAATGTGTTTAACTTTATTGTATTCGTGCTGTAATTCCCAGAACTGTATAAAAATAAATTAAATGAAGTGAAATTTATGAATATAAACTGGCTGATCCGCCCACGGCTTCGCGTGGTTTGTCAATAAAGTCATAACTCCCCTGCGCAGCCGGATAAAAAGAAGCCTATGTCTAAATAATCCTCCTCATGATTTTAACTCCTTACATCCCCCCCCCCCCCCCCCCCTGATCCGCCCACGGCTTCGCGTGGTTTGTCAATAAAGTCATAACTCCCCTGCGCAGCCGGATAAAAAGAAGCCTATGTCTAAATAATCCTCCTCATGATTTTAACTCCTTACATCCCCCTCCCCCCCCCCCCCCCCATCTTTAAGGATGATATTGCGAAAAAGTTGAAACACGTATTTCTTACCAAAAGCCTAAATATGAATTTACAGTTCCCTAACTTGAGGAATTATGGATTGCCCATACAAACTTTCAACTTCAACCCCTATTTCACACCCTTCAAGATTATTTTTTGAGACAATTTTTAGTACAAATTAGCCTATGTCCTTCTCCAGGATATAATCTATCTCCTTGCCAAATTTCATTACAATCGATTCAGCCGTATAAATGGAAAAGTTAAGTAACAAACAAACAGTTACTTTTGCATTTATAATATTAGTATTGATAACAGACATCAAATATAACCGACTTTAGAAAACTGTAAATCGAAATCAATTATTTAGATTAAAAAAAAACAAATTACTGAACCGATTTTGATGAAACTTCTATGGGACCAATGTTAAAGAATTTCTGATGACGGAGTTCTAAAGTAACAAACATAAAAAAATACTATTAATAATCAAATCAATCCATATGCTTGTCTTTTTGGCCCACCTATCGGGTTGCATACGGGAGACATGACCCGCCCAGTCCCATTTCAGCTTTGCAGCCTTGATGCCCACGTCAGAAGACGGAAAGCGACGTCGAGGAAGGCCTAACAAGCGCTGGAGCGATGACTTGGACGTCTTCCAAAGAGACTGGCGGGATATGGCTCTAGGATGGATAAGTGGAAGGAAGAGGGGGAGGCCTTTGCCCAGCAGTGGGCTAGTTAAAAAAAAATCAAATCAATCTCAGCCAGTTATTAACGATTCGGTATGGATTATTGGTCGTCTCATCAATAGTTCAACTCATCTGCGTTGTTGCACAGAATAGGAAGGAAAGGAACACGCCACATAACGTGCGCGTACGAAGATCTCGGATCAATTTGTTCGAAGCTTCGACCGACTTGATCCGCGATCCTCGTACGTGCACGTCTATGTACGCGTGCGCCCGTTTTCGCTCGTTGTACTAAACATAACTTCTGTTGGTTGTTTACAAGCTTTTTATTAACACCAAAGTCGTCAACGTCTGAAAAAAATGTACCTAGATCATGACGTAACCTGGCTGGCATCAATGATGTAGTTTTCTTTTGGCAAAAACAATATTATCTTTCTTTTATTTGTAGCCAATACAGGCTTCATTCGTTATATGTCAATTTCTTACCTGATCATAGATAGATAGATAACTCTTTATTGAATTACCACACAAACAGAAATAATAAAAAAAATAAGTACTGGGTTAAAATAAATAAGGCAATACAATGGGCGGCCTTATCGCTAAAAGCGATCTCTTCCAGGCAACCTTTGGATGCAGCGAAATTTTTAAAAAATACGGAGTGCGGTGTACTTTAGCGGATACATTACATTTACACATAATATATTCTAAGATATAATAATAATATGAAGTTTTAATCCTAATACTTAATATACTATAAAATAGACTAATATATAGGTGTATACATATAGCAAACTATACTAACAGATAAAATAAGTACATAAATAGTAAATAAATAACGCTAGGAAGATGACATCGTCAGGTAATGATGTTTCACCTTCAATTTGAAGACGTGTAAGGACGATGACCGTCTTACTTCTTCGGGCAGAGCATTCCACAGCTGAACAGCCTGGACAGTAAAAGAAGCGCTCTGTAAAAGGAAGTGCTGTGCGAAGGAGTTCTGAGTATCAAGTTTTCTGATGACCTAAGAGTATAGTATCATAATACATCGTGATGATTACTTATGATTTATTTATGTACATAATGACCCCCTAGAGAAGCCATATTCACTTCCACATATCGTAAACATTAAAAACTAGGACAAAGTTTGCTTCCGACTAATCTTTATTGCGCGTAAAACTTGTTTTATATAGTTATGTAGATAGCCAGATAATAGGCATTGGAAACCGGCATTAGTCTTCCGTTGCTAAGGGGGCTTTTGATTGCAAAGTAGGTACAAAAAAATCAGATTCCGATTTATTTATTCAGCCAAGAATACTATGGGGAAGCACATAGACTATACTAGGTTAACTGAACACATACATACGTGCAATGAAGAATGTCCAACAGTTCTGCAGGCAGAGCATTCCCTAGATTCTGATTCGACGCACTACCTACATACGTTTCGACAAGGCCCGGGTCTTAGCGAGAGAGAAGTTTTTCGTACCTCGCAAGATCCGAGAGGCGATAGAAATAAGTCGTGTGCCGAAGTTTAAAAGAGATAGAGGATGGGTTCTGCCGCCAGCCTGGAGGCCATGGCTTCATGATTCAAGTGACAGAAGAGTGAGTGAACCTGGTAGAGACATAGTTAGTGTTGTGTGTTTGCCTGTACCAAAAACTACCGAAGAGAGCAGCAGTGATGATAATGATGATGACACAGCCGGTCAAAACGCTGTGCCTTCGTTTACCCAATCCCCACCACCCCGCCCGTCCACTCGCGCGCAGAGGGCAACGGCGCGCAGTGCGAGGCGAGACGTTATTCGGAGCGGATCGCACTCACCCTGATGAAGGTTCACGAATTGAACCGAAACATTGTCGGTCGAAACACCGATAAGACTGTACGTGATAAATCCCGTATTTATAATAATGACATAGACTATACTTTGTGTCTCAAAAAATAATCTTGAAGATTTGTGAAATAGTGATTGAAAATTTGTATGGACAATCCATAATTCCTCAAGTTATGGACTTAGGGACCTTTTCACGACTAAACGGCTAGACCGATTTCGATGAAATTTGTTATGTAAAAATATTATTACCGGAATAAAGACATGGGCTTTTTACCCGACTGCGCGGAAAAGGATAATGTTTTTATTTGATAACGCGTGCGCGGGGTCAGCTAGTAACAGATAATTAATCCAAATCGATAAAAAAACAACATTAGGAAACAATCACACAGAAGATTAAAAAAACAACAAATAACAACGCAATAAAACTAAAAATATACAAAACATAATTAACCCTACGTACTATACCTACATACTTACGGTGTCGTAGCTAAGGTAATGAGCGCCCAGGGCAATTTTTGAATTTTGCACCCCCCATCACTTAGCAAGATCAAAAGAAACAATACAATAACTTTAAAAGATAGATTCTCTAGCTTATTTCAGATACGAGCAGAAGTTTAGTAAAGTTTAGTACGACGAGCGAAAACGCACACAGACGAGCGCGTACGTGAATCTCGGATCAAGTAAATCGAAGCTTCGAACAAATTGATCCGAGATCCTCGTTCTTCTGTTCCTATTCTGTGGTAGGTACGTCATAATCAGACTAGGGCATTTTAGCAATACCTTAACAAAATTATCTGCTATTAAAAGACAGGCTCTTGCCTTTTTTTGAGTACTCATTAGCTCTTGCAAGCCTTCGACTTGCGTGACTTTTTGTAATTTCCATGATTTATTTCAATCAATATTATAAATACGGGATTTATCACGTACCTAAGACAAAAGCAGTGATGATAATGATGATGATGCAGCCTGTCAATGCGATGGGCCACCGTAAACGCAACCCCCACTACCGCTCCCGTCTACTCGCGGCTCGCGTGCAGTGCAGAGGGCTGCAGGCAGCGCGTAGTGCGAGGCGAGACGTGGTTCAGAGCGGATCGCGTTCGCGAATTGAACCGAAACACCGATAAAACGGTACGTGATAAATGTCGTATTTATAATAATGAATATTGATTAACCCTTACCTACTGGACTCTTGACTAGTCAATAAAATCTGACATGTAATATTTTAATCTACTTTGTATAACCGCAATAAAATACTGATTACATTCACTAGCTTCCGCCTGTAGCTTCGAGCGCGTGGTTTACCAATAAAAAGTAGCATATGTCTCAATCCAGGTTATAAGAAGGCTTAATATCATCATCATCATAATAGCCCGAAAAAGTCCACTGCAGGACATGAGCCTCCCCCAAAGTAAGTATACAATGGGGGGATTTGCCATAATCACCACGCTTAGCAAGCGGATTGGTGATCTATCAAATAAGTTTTCTAGGATATGTATTCTTGTAATGTGTATTGTGTATCTTATTTATAATGTTTTAATACCAATATCAGTGTAAATAGGTAAGGTCATGGACATGTATTCTACGTGCGTAGGTAGTACATTATACCGATGGGTAAGGTAAATATTTAAAACGGGAGCAACGTCCTGACCTTTAAGGGCGACCCTTTTGATCTTATGATTTGTGAACGAAACTGGTTTTGTGAACTTCTTGAACTCTCAAATGGAATTGAAGATATAAAAACATGAAGTATCTCGATACTAATGTTTCATCCATTCTTATCCTAAGGTTATCTGGAAGAAATCACTTTAAGACCGTCCTCCGTGTATTTCTATTTATACGACACCATTTTTGTTGGCAACGACAAAATAATTGGTCAAGCCCGTATCGGACCTCACACAGTGAAGGGGTTCGTAGTCAGTACGGCTGTATCTTTGTTGCTACAATACAAAGTTGATATTGGTCATTTTTGATAGAGCGAAGCGAGATATCCAAATCAACATGGGCAAATCGGCGTTGTATGTATGTTTGTTTGATAAATACATACATACAACGCCGATTTGCCCGAGTTTGTATGGCCGAGGATAACTTTCGAAGCGTTTATCCGATCATCGTAAAATGTGGTATATAAGTACATAGGTAGTGACGGCACAATTTCGGTGTGACTAAATGAGCTCAAAATGTGGGGGGGGGGGGGGGTTGAGATATTGGGGTTCAAGTGAGGTAAAGTAAACCAAAATTGGACTATGCGGTCAAGTGGCACGTCTAATTAATAAAGGTATTTGTGATTTGTGAGTACATTTCGAACTCGTTTTTATATTTAGTTTAAACATTGTAATTTTTACGTTATTAGCCATAATAAAAACTGAACTTGACAAAATTCACAGGGTACACCAGTGACCCCAAAGTGCTGAAATTTGGTAGGAGAGTAGCTTTAGTGACACGAATTATAGGGAAAAGTCTGAATTCTAGAACCAAATTTACATGAACTCCCGTTACCTGTAATTTGAATGAAACTGTAGGTCACGTTAATTGGTTATGCATGTAGCGCTATTTTGATAGTCATCAAATAATATTTTTTTTGTTTGTGTGGGAGACTCGCGAGATCTCAGTTCGGGGGGAACCACTAGTGTATGAACAGTCTATGAACTGCTTACAAACATGACTACAGACATATGTCTGCTCGTAAACTTGCAGTCTACTCAGCTTTCATAATTCTTCTTATCATATATTATACTAGCTGTTGCCAGCGGCTTCGCACGCGTGGTTTGCCAATAAAAAGTAGCCTATGTGTTAATCCGTCTTTTGTTTATTGATTAGCGTTGTATTTTCATTACATTTGAACATTTTTCGTCATGATGGATACTATAAAAATTCGTGTAATTATGGATTATGAGTTCCGTCGTGGCACCAACGAGACACAAACGGCACGTAACATCAAAAACTTTTACGGAGAGAACTGTACAAACGAACGCACAACCCGTTATTGGTTTTCCCGGTTCCGTTCTGGAAATTTTGACTTGAACAATGAAGCTCGTGGTCGTCCGGAGACTGGTCAACAATGATGAATTAAAGGCGATTGTGGAAGCTGACGAAACTCAATCTACAGCTGAGCTTTTTTGCTCAGCAGCAACTTTTGATGTTAGCATCAAAACAATTTTGATCCATTTGCGACAAATAGGCAAGGTAAAAAAAACTTGATAGATGCCCCACGAACTTAACGATCGCCAGCGCAACGTACGCGTCTAGACCTGCCTCACGCTGCTCAATAGGCAAAGAAATGAAGGAATTTTGAACCGAATTGTTAAGTGCTATGTAAAATGGATTCTGTTCGACATTAAAAAACGCTCAGTAAGTTGGTTAGATGCTGGTTCAGCACCAAAGCAATGCCCTAAACCAAAAATGACCCCTAAAAAGGTGATAGTCACTGTTTGGTGGTCTAGTGCGGGTGTGATTCACCACAGCTTTTTATAAAACGGCATGAGCATTACTGCAGATGTGTACTGTGAAGAACTGGAGACAATGATGGAGAAGCTTGCACATCGGCAACCAGCTTTGGTCAATCGGTCGTCCCCATTGCTCCTTCACGAGCATATGCTACTATTTACCCGACCGCGCAGGAGGGTACTGTTGTTATTAATAAACCACGTGCGAAGCCGCGGGTGGGTCAGCTAGTTTCTTGTATGTTATGGGCAACAACACATTCCTAGGTGTAATATAAAGTCTTTTATTTAGGGAAATCAATACGTTTGCTAAGTATGTTTACCATTCAGGGATTTAATATTTGTCTAGATTGTACATTCCCTGGGCTAACAAAAACAAATGGACAAGTCTGTTGATAAGAATAGTAAACATAGTTTATACTTCTTAGGGAACGTACCCATACTACGTGCGTGACCCATTTTTACCCCCCCCCCCCCCCCCCCCCCCCCCCCTCGGTGACTATCCGTAGTATGTGTCAAGGACACCCTCTAGTTTTCACGTAGTAATTCATTAATATGGTTTTCAATATTTTTTTGCATCAGAATTTTCAATAACAATAATTTGGCTCATATTTGTCTATAATAATACTGCGCTTGCCGCGTGAGCGCAGAATGCGCTCAGCCCTGTAAGTTTTGATGAGGCAACTAGCGCAAGGGCACCACTTAGGTACCAACCTCGGCTTGAGCTGTTGCCAGGGTGGGGATAGGAGTGAAACGCCCGGGTACGTGCTTGTACCTCGTATAGGTGGCGACTGAAGGGACTCGTCGACCTCGCCGGTGAGGTCGGTGTATCTGTGAAGTGTTTGCTTTGTCTAATGTAGATGACTCGGAAATCTCTTCCGCATTAGCGGAGGTGATTTCGTCATCCGGGACCTACGCCGCCCCTGTGAGCAAGCGTGGTATTTTAAAGACTCCTCTCCCATCCCTGAACGGGTCGTCTCGTAGTATGGGTACGTTCCCTTAGGTATCAGTGAAGCCGTGAATAGAAGTTCATGGCTTTGTTTAGAGATTCGTAAGTCGTATTTACACTTAACCTATACTACACTAAGGTTAGCTGAAAGGAATGTTGCTAATTAGCATTGATTTCGCCTATGTATCATTTGATTAGTTCAATAAACAATTTTCTAATCTAGGCTATGACGCTTATATCGTAATTTTAATACCTTATGCATATTCCTGTCTCATTGATCGAGCAAAGCGAGATCTCCAGATCAACTTGGGCAAATTGGCGTTGTATGTATGTAAGTATGTATGTTTTTTTGTCCGAGAATAACTTTCGAAGCGTATACCTAGGACAAACAGTCCAATTAGGTAGGTCCAACTTCGAGAAAGAGGTCAATCGTCGAATCCAACTCGGATGGGCAGCGTTTGGGAAACTTCGCAACGTCTTTTCGTCCAACATACCTCAGTGCCTTAAGACGAAAGTCTACAATCAGTGTGTGTTACCAGTGATGACATATGGAACCGAGACGTGGTCCTTCACTATTGGCCTTATGAATAAGCTCAGAGTCGCTCAACGAGCTATGGAGAGGGCTATGCTCGGTGTTTCTCTACGGGATCGAATCCGAAATGAGGAGATACGTAGGAGAACTCAAGTCACCGACATAGCCCGATGGATTAGCACGTTGAAGTGGCAATGGGCAGGCCATATAGCGCGCAGAACAGATGGCCGATGGGGCCGAAAAGTTCTCGAGTGGAGGCCACGGACCGGCAAGCGCAGCGTAGGGCGTCCACCCACAAGATGGGCAGACGACTTGGTAAGAACCGCAGGTCGGCGTTGGATGCAGGCCGCTTCCAACCGCAGTTCCTGGAGATCAATGAGGGAGGCCTTTGTCCAGCAGTGGACGTCCTACGGCTGATATGATGATGATGAACTTTCGAAGCGTTGATCCGATCATCTTGAAATTTGATACATAGGTAGGTAGTGATGCACAATTTCGGTGTGACTAAATGGGATAAAAAGGTTGGGAGGTTGTTGAGATATTGGGGTTCAAGAGGGGTAAAAAAAATGAAAATGAGACTGTTAGGTCAAATGGGACGTCAAACGAAAGGTCTTCATTAGTACATTAATTAGACTACGTTTTTATTTTTAGTTTAAACCATGTAGCTTTTAAGTTATTAGCCATAATAAAAAATGAACTCTGACAAAATTCACAGGGTACATCAGTGGCCCCACAGTGCTGTAATTTGGTATGCGTGTAGCATAAGTGACACAAATGTAGGCAAATAGTCTGAAATCAAAAATAACTGCCATTTGTACCCCAAAAAAGAGTAACCGACTAACATGAACTGCCGTTACCTGTAATTTGAATGAAACTGTAGGTCAAGTTGTTTGGTTAAGGATTTCATTGCCCATTTGATAGTCATAGAAAAATACAAATAATATTTTTTTTTTGTTTTTACGGGAGACTCGCGAGATCTCAGTTCGGAGCGAACCACTAGTTATCAATGAGGATTGCACTCAACCTGATGAATTGAACCGTACGTAATAAATCCCGTATTTATAACAAGGAGTAACAAAGGTTAGGCATGGTATATAAGCTTGTAAACATAATCGCAATTCCATTTGGCAATGACAGCATGACCTATACTACCATTTGCTCATACAACTTACATATTGTACTATGTACCATTTGTGTAAACACAAATATGTGATGTGAATAATCTGATCAAGTAAAACTAATTTCAGATAAGTATGTTCAATTTATTTGAAGCCTAGACATGTAAATGCGAACAGAAATTCGAATGATATTGTGCGTATTTTTTCACCTAAAATGGTTTCGTCGTGTATTATTCAAAAAGTATTAAGGCTAAGTTCTTAGGAACGCGCGGTACTACTAACCGCGCGGTACAAGAAGTAAATAGTGTTTATCGTCTACATTACCGCGCGGTAATGTAGACGAGTAGCGCGCGGTAATGTAGACGATAAACACTATTTAGTTTGATCTTGTACCGCGTGGTCATATGAACTTAGCCTTATAAACTATTCAGTATAGATCTGCTATTTACTCGCATAAAGACGTTATCATAAAATTTACGTGACGGTAACTAACAATGCAATCTCTTATGCAGACCCGTAGATATTCTACTAGTACATTATATAAAGGCCTAGCTGTTACCCTCGACTTCGTACGCGTTACACTACTAAATGTGTAGGTAACCTAGAAATAAAGCTAAACTGGCTGTTGCATGGGACCTGATTTATGTGATAAAAAGTAGCCTTTGTGTTAATTCAGGTTATGGTGTAAATACATACTAAATTTCATCGTGCCAGCCATTACGACGTGATTGTGAACAAATAAACAAACGTCCAAACTTTCGCATTTATTACACAGTTACACCATTTATAATTTATAACTCAAGAACGGCTGGACCGATTTTGATGATCTTTGATTTGATGGATTTGCCTGCGCCCCGAATAGCAGAATAACTATAAAAATATCGTAAAAATTTACGCAAAAAGAAATTATGAAGAAAATTCATTTTCTCATACGTAGATGCAGCTAATGATGGCAGTTTGACAATTCTATCGGGGCAACGCACATTGGCAGCTCGCGTCATATGCATGTCAAGGCGGTACGAAGTTTGGCGGATCAGCTAGTAATATAATATACATATACTAAGATATTGTGAAAAAAGATAAAATATTGACAACATTTTGCATAAATATACCAGAAATGGCAATCTCAACAAGTGATTACCCCAGACGATGACAATGAACTCAAAACTTGTTATAAAGTTGGAATCATTATTGTGGGCTCAGGTAGCCTGATTTGCAATACAAACTTAAAATATACGAAAGAACAGAAATATTAAAACTATTTATGGATACGGATCACCTTGACGCTACTTTTAAGCTGATTATGAGCTGCTACAGAACAGTTAAACAACTGTTTAACGCGTCTTTAAAAATTTACTAATTTTCGTATTTGATATTTTTATACGCATTTAACAGTGTTTAATTTTAATTGTGGTAATACCCAATAAGTTTTGTTATGAACTAAATCATTATAATATCTCCTTTCTATCAACGGACAACCAGACGCTCTGCGGTGCGCCACCGCTATATGGTAGAAATACCTCCCATTCACACAAAGCGGTTCTCTTCGACCTTTATTATGCGCACCGCCAAAGAGTGGAACGCCTTGCCAGAGTCTGTGTTTCCTGATATCTACAACCTGGGTATCTTTAAGTCGCGAGTGAATAGGTTTATTCTAGGCAAGCGTGTACCATCTTAGACTGCATCATCGCTTACCATCAGGCGAGATTGTGGTCAAACGCAAGCCTATAATATACATATATAAAAAAAAATTAGGATTATTTTTGAATCGCCATATAAACTAGCGCACAGATACAGAGCATGTTTGAAATGCGATGCTGGAGATGAATGGAGAGAATAAGTTGGACAAAGTGAGAGGAAAGGTGACAAACGAGAAAGAAAAGAATGAGAACTATACAAAATAGAAGGGAAAAGATGTCACACGTCATGACAGCGATGAGAACACTCATCGAAGGAAAACGAGTAAGATAAACATAACCGATATCAATCATGCATAATGTAGCTTTCTATCAGTAAAAGAATTTTCAGAATCGGTTTACCAGTTTATGAGATTACCCCCTACAAACTAACATACAAACATTACGTCCTTAAAATACTACTAGGCTACTAGCTGACCCGCCCGCGGCTTTGGACGCTTCGAATTTCCCGTCCCCCATGGAGAATTCGGGATAAACGGTATATAAAAACACTTACATACATAGAAATGCAACGCAATCCATCGACTACTTTTCGAGTTTTGCGGACACAAACATACAGAAGCTGAATTATTATATTTAATAGATACACTAAGGGCGACTTGTGCAACGATGTCTAAATATATTTCATGGCTAAATATGACTTAGAGAGTTGTCAAGTCATACAAATAGGTGAAATTTCAATATGTTTAGTCGCTAAATACATTTAGGGATAGCAAGTCGGGCTGGCTCAAAATATTTTTGCCCATTCTTTTTAGACATAATTATAGAAAATCTCCACACTAAGCTTCAAACCCTAATAGCTTTCTAGATTTTACATTACTTGTTTTGCGATAACAAATAGAAGTTGGCCTATATAGTTGTCATACCAGCCCACGCAATGGGATTCCAAGTAATTAACTGCAATAGAGCGTCTTGGTATTGATTGAGGACAGATTCCAGTGTAGTTATGCCGACTGATAGGAGCCTCATCAGCACAGTGGTTCTTTCAACAAGTCTAAAGCTATTTCTAGGGAATTAATCATAGATCAACTTTACTACTGGACTGCGTTGGACGACAGAAGTTTTTGGATGACCAAGAAAAGATGTGTGACGATTTGTTCTCGTTCTTGCTTTATTCAGAGCTTTGACAAAGCTTCTAAAAATGGATGCGAAAGTACCGACGCGCAATGTACAAACAATGTTTAACGTCAATTGTTTTTGTATTTATAGTTAGTAACAACTTAGAATTTCTCGAAATCAGTTCAGTCGTTAAAACATAACTAGTGGTTCTGTGAGAACAGTAGACCTCGCGAGCCCTTAATAACCATGCAATAATTGACACTTTTTCCTGGGTTAGCGATTACTCGCGTTTCCTTTGTCCGAGGAGGTTGAATCCTGGTGTCTACGTGTCCGTCTCGTGAAGGCGGAGAGGACTGCGTAGTCTGATTGGTATAAGTAGGTACAAATTCTTCAAAAATATATAATGCTCTTCCCTCCCACCCCTTTCCCTCCTTTACTCCCCGCTTGGATTTCTTTCCGCAACATTTTGTGTAGAAGTCCTTAGTGTGCCTCTCAAATTTGACTGAAATCCGTCGATAAATAACGCTACCACAAACTTCCCCCCTTTTCACCCCTATTTTCCCCCCAATCAAAAACCGCGATTGACTAAAAAATTTCAATAAATCAAAGAACTTGTGTGCCAATTTTCGTTAAAATCGGTGGAAAAATGCCACCTGTAGGCGAGAACAGACAGACTGACCGGCGGGCAGAAGCATTTTTTGGCCAATCTCGAAACTGAGATGCTTCGCTCGCTCGGACAATAGACAGACAGAGAGATGGTGTTACTTTCGAAATTATAATAATAAGTTGTTGCCAGCGGCTTAGCACGCGTGGTTTGCCAATCAAAAGTAGCCTATGTGTTAATCCAGGTTATGATCTACGTACATACCAAATTTCATCGCAATCGGTTCAGCCGTTCCGGCGTGAAAGAGTAGCAAACATCATTACATACAAACTTTCGCGTTTATAATATTAGTAGGATATTATAATGTCTTTGTCTATGAAATGTCTTTACCTATGAAATTGCCATTCTTCAGTACTGGTCATTTCAAATAGAAAAAAAGTTTGGAATGGCTTTGTATTCTAAATTCAAATTAATTTTGTTTTATAAACATGACATTCTTTTTACAAACTCAGTCTCTTGTTTATTGATTAGCGTTGTATTTTCATTACATTTGAACATTTTTCGTCATAATGGATACTTTAAAAATTCGTGTAATTATGGAATATGAGTTCCGTCGTGGCACCAACGTGACACAAACGGCACGTAACATCAAAAACTTTTACGTAGAGAACTGTACAAACGAACGCACAACCCGTTATTGGTTTTCCCGGTTCCGTTCTGGAAATTTTGACTTGAACATACATACATACGACGACCTCCGTGGTGCACTGGGCGAACAGCCGGCTGAGACGCAGGAGGTAGTGGGTTCGATTCTCGCCGCGGAACAAATGCTTGCATGATCTACAGATATTTGTTCCGGGTCTGGTTATTTTTCTATATATTATAAGTTTGTATTTACAAAAAAAAGTATATAAGTATTCTATCAATTATCTGGTTCCCATAATACAAGCTCTGCTTAGTTTGGGGCTAGATAGCGCTGTGTGAAATGTCCAGCAATATTTATTTATTATTTATACATACAAACTTTCGCGTTTATAATATTATAGTAGGATTTTAGATGATAAAATTGTCGCATAACATTGCTTATTTAACTGTCTGTAGCATTGTCTATCCAAACTTGTTACCTCATTTTGATTAGATAGATACTGGGATTATCTGTGATTCATTTTCATTGATTTCAAAAGACTACTTCAATAGACACTTCAGATTTTGATATGTTGTCAGTTGGTTCATCACTTACTTCAGTTAATATCTCATTTTCATTTATATATTAGGAGAATATCTAAGTTTTAATAATTTAGAGAAAAAGTTTAAGTACATAATTAGTTTTAGACATATTATCTATACTTATTTATGTATTAGTTATTTATGTATATATTTTATATATATACATGTATATATATATATTTTAACTTCAAATAAAACCGGCCAAGTGCGAGTCGGACTCGCGCACGATGGGTTCCGTACCATTATCTATGAAAACGGTAAAAAAATCATGTCTGTTGTATGGGAGCCCCACTTAAATATTTATTTTATTCAATAGCACAATTTTATTTATTTACCTTATTTGAGGTTGGTGCCGATTAAGCTAGTCCTCTATATTGTATGAGCGCCCGTACAACACAGAGGACTATCATAATTGGCGTCAACTATGTATGCATGGGGACACCCTTTAATTTTCAACTTTTTTAATATATGGAATTTTTCCTTTATTTGTACTGTAAGACCTTGTTTTTTGCTAAATTTCGTAATTCCAGGTCAACGGGAATTACCATATAGGTTTTCGACCCAAAACCTAGGTTAAAAGCAAGGTCTTACAGCACAAGTACAGGGACAATTCCGAAAAATAAAAAAGTTGAAAATTAAGATACATTTTGGTACTTACAAGTTTTCGCGAAAATCTAATTTTGCCCATAATATTTTTATAGTGTTGACTCAGGACCTTGATTTGTATACACCTAATAGGGACTATAGACCTCAGTATCTGGTATAAATTTCAACTTGCTATAGGTCCAACTGTTCCTGAGAAAATCGGTGGTGACAAGAGAGTGATCTTATAGGGGTTCCTTTTTTACGGAGTTTGTACGGAACACTAAAAAGGAGGAGGTTCTCAATTCGTCGGGATCTTTTTCTTTATGTATGGTTCCTTGATTACTCGAAGGCGCCTCGACCGATTCGAGAAATTCTTTAGTTTTTAAAAGGTGGCACCAAGTCGAGATCTAAAGTCGGCTAGATTTTTGTTAAAAAGTTACTTGTATTTATTTATTTTTTATATATATCACTAGCTGACCGGCCCACTGCTTCGCACGCGTGGTTTGTCAATAAAAACTATATCCTCCTTCTGCGCAGTCGGGTTAAAAGTAGCCTATGTCCCAATCCCGGTCATAATTTATCTGTATACCAAATTTCATTGAAAAAGATCCAGAAAAAAGTCGTAAAAATGTAACAAACAGACAGACAGAGTTATTTTCGAATTTATAATATTAGTATGGATAAAAACACAAGCCATTATTTGAAACAATGGTGAAATAAATAATGATAGTTAATTAATTAATCAATGATTATCGATACTTCGTCTGTATTTTGTACGGTATTCATTATGTATGCGAACATTTTTTGAATATAAAGTATTTTTACGTGCATACTGCATACGTAAAATGCTTTAACATACGTCAATATTTGAGGATCTCTAGGAGCATTTCAGTTTCATTTCAGGAGGCCGTGCGGGGCGATCGCGCGTTTTGTTTTCATTACCTATGCGCATGTCTGCAAAAGTTTTAACACGTTTTTTTCGAATGGACTTGCTGTTGGCCTCTGAGGCCGTTGCAGCTTAACCGAACTTTTGGCGAACGCAGATGGCGCTCAGCCCTGTAAGTTTTAATGAGGCAACTAGCGCAAGGGCAACTATAACCTACAGTCCCTGGCCAAATTATTAGACGCACTGCAAGATTTCATGTAAAATATTAATTACCGAGTGATATTGTGCCGTTTTATTGTTTTAAACTGATTTGTTTTTTATTTTTATATTATCCAATCAATGATTGATTAATTTAACATAAATAGAACAGCATTAATTTAGAATACCATATATTTATTAAGTTTTAAAGATAAGTGGAAATAATGTTGGTAAAATCAATATTTAGTTGAGCCACCTTTAGCCGCTATCAAAGCTTTAATTCTGCGCGGCATGCTATCAATGCAAGACTGTACAGTCTCTTGCATTTGAGGATGATGATTCCACACATGAATAATCTTTTCTAGGAGCTGCGTTTTGTTGGTGATCACTTCTTTAGCCACTTCTCTTTTCATCAGCTCCCACACATTTTCAATCGCGTTCATGTCGGGGCTATTTCCCCCTTATGTAGGTACGAACCTCGGCTTGGCTTGCCAGGATTGGGATAGGAGAGAAACGCCCGGGTACATGTTTGTACCTCGTATAGGCGGCGACTGAAGGGACTCGTCGACCTCGCCGGCGAGGTCTGTCTGTGAAGTGTTTGCTCTGTCTAATGTAGATGACTCAGAAATCCAGATCTCCGGCAACGTGTCTCGGTCGACGGAGGTTTTTAAAGTTTTAACACTGCTGTAGTGTTGTGCGCCTAGCCAAATGCGCAATGCCAAATACAACTCGGCTTCTAATACTCGTAAAAGTGGCCGCGAAATCGAATCACCATGACAAGTATTATGTTTAAATTGCTACATAATAATTAATAAGTCAAACGAGCACATACTGTGTAGTAATTTAACTACATATTCATTGTATTTTTTTCCGGTTATTATCATTTTAAACAAATAAATTTAACTTATACAATAAAACTGTTATATGATTATACGAATAATTTTATTTGATAAGTACATTAAAACGGTACATATAATCCATACTAATTGACTGAGCGAAGCGAAATCTCGAAATCAACTTGGACGAATTGGCGTTGTATGAATGTATTGTATGTATCTTTGTTTCTCCGAGGATAACTTTCGAAGCGTTAATCAGATCTTCGTAAAATAAAGTATAGGTAGGTATAGGTATACAGTAATGGGACAATCCTGGTGTGACTGAATGAGCTAAAATTGTTGGACCTTACATTAGACGCCCCATTTGGCCTGATTCGCTCTTTGATTTTTTGTTTACCCTTCTAGAACCCCAATTTTTCAGCAACTATTGCTACAATTGTCCTATTGCTGTGAAATTGGGGTTATAGAGGGGTCAAAAAATTCAAAGTGAGACTATCAGGCCGAATGGGGCGTCTAATGTAAGATATTTGTTAGTACATTTCAAGTTCCGTAGCCAAATGGCAAAAAACGGAACCCTTATGGATTCGTCATGTCTGTCTGTCCGTCCGTATGTCACAGCCACTTTTTTCCGAAATTATAAGAACTATACTGTTGAAACTTGGTAAATAGATGTATTCTGTGAACCGCATTAAGATTTTCACACAAAAATAGAAAAAAAAACAATAAATTTTGGGGTTCCCCATACACCATACCATACATAACTGAAACTTAAAAACATTTTTTTTCATCAAACCCATACGTCTGGGGTATCTATGAATAGGTCTTCAAAAATGATATTGAGGTTCCTAATATCATTTTTTTTCTAAACCGATTAGTTTGCGCGAGAGACACTTCCAAAGTGGTAAAAAGTGTCCCCCCCCCCCCCCCCTGTAACTTCTAAAATAAGAGAATGATAAAACTAAAAAAAATATATGATGTACATCACCATCCAAACTTCCACCGAAAATTGGTTTGAACGAGGTCTAGCAAGTAGTTTTTGTTTAAAACGTCATAAATAAAAAAAAACCGCAATTTTCAATTTTCGTTTCATTTAATCAACTCAAATATAAAAAAGTTACAACGAACTACAAGAACGTTTATATTATGTTACTTGCTGTTACGGAACCCTTCATGGGCGAGTCCGACTCGCACTTGGCCGCTTTTTTTTTAGTTTATTGTAGTTTTTAAGTTATTATCCATAGTAAAAACTGAACGTTGACGAAATTCACAGGTCACACCAGTGACCCCACAGTGCTGAAATTTGGTATGCGTTTAGCTTTAGTGACACAAATATAGGGAAAGCTCTGAAATCCTGTATAACTGCAATTTCTACTCCAAAAAATAATAATCACGTATATTCACCAATTGTGATAAATGGATATGATATTAAACTAAAAACTACATAAATATTGTGATCTATCTTTAATGTACATCAATAAATTACAGACAAAAAGGGCATGTTTCCAATCTGTGGACACCGGGGCTGATTATACATAAAGAACCTTATTTAGTATTAGCATTAAGTAACCTAATTGTACAATTGTTTGTTGTCCTTAATAAAGAAAAATAAATAAAGAAAAATGTAGGTATAAAGGTGAGCTTATACCTAACAAGAGTTTTCCTCCAGCAATCCTATAAGGCTAGAACAGATGACGGACGTTGGAGAAGGCGATAACAGATGGTAGGCAAGGGATGATCGTAGACCAAGAGACCCGCCCGATGGTCGAATGACGTTCTAAACTTGTAAATGAAGCTGGGTGTCTATGGATGGTACACGCAAGGGACCGGAAAGAATGCTATACTAATATTATAAAAAGGAAAGATTTGTTGGTTTGTTTGTATTGAATAGGCTTCGAAACTACTGGACCGATTTAAAAAATTATTTCACTGTTGGGAAGCTACACTATCGCCGGGTGATATAGGCTACTTTTTACTCAACAGCGCAGAAGGAGGGTAATGTTTTTATTGAAATACTACGCGTGTGAAGCTGCGGATTGGTCAGCTAGTGGCGTAATAAAGAGAAATTATAAACCTACAAGAATAGATTTTTTTTATTTTTAACAAATAAAAATCACATGGAATTTTTATTTCTCCAAGCTCAATGTTATTTACGGCGTTGTGGCTTTTCGTATTAAGTTATTTTAAGGTTGTTCATTCATTGGTTTACGTATTAAGACTCTTATACTGAATTAAGTATCAAATTATATTTAATTAATGCGTTTTGACGACATCCTAACTCGATTAGCTTGTCACCTACTACTAATTACTACTATGTATTATCTATTTTATATTTGTAATATCTTTGATTTTCCTCGTGGATAGTTTTTGGTTGTAAACTGTCGACCCAACATTTCTACACTAACAGTAACACGGTATACAAATTATCAAGTTAAATCGGACGAATACGCATAAGCTTACTGCATTAATGATCAAAACACTTATAATTTATTAATAAAAAACGTGAACTTACCCAGTAAAAGTAGAATATCCTGTCTTCGATTAACAAAAACACAAAAAAGTTTACACTACGTACTCTATTTATTGGAGGGAAAACGCACGAGCGCCCTCCAGCTGACACGGCTCTGCACTGGCATGGCGGCAAATTCACGCAACCAGCGTTTTATTTTTCTAAACAGTCCGTCGCCGGGTCAGGCGTTATGCCGTCGCATTGTACCTATTTATTTTTAATTTGTCGTATCTGTGCGTGAACTTTGAAGATTATGGAGCCAGGTTTGTGAATTGCATGCGAAATAAGCGTGCTGTGTCATTTATTAACGAATAAGTGTCTGATTAATTTCAATTAAAAGCTTTTACGGAACTTGATAGTTGCATGGCTGTGTGACCTTCATTGAAGTGTCATAGCTGTTATAATTTCTACGATATTGATAAGGGCGTTAGGTTATTTCCTGTCTCTGTCTAGTTGAAGTGCATGAAAGGGATAGTTGTCTGCGGGTGTGGCATGTTTAATTTGATTATGGCTTAAACGTCATACGCATTAGGGTCTATGTCCTTCCTTATCTGTATCACCCACCATTTTATGGTAGCTATATCCAGAAAATGGATATAGGTTAAACTGATTTACAATAATGGCCGATTTGTTTACAATATTTCAAATCGATTTTGGCTGTAAGATAAATATCGTCATTTTTAGCTAAAAGCTTTTGCTGAAACACTTATTTGCATTAAAAATAATGTTAGTTATCAAACATAAATAAATTTTACCTCTTACCGCGCAATCAAAAAGTTCATGACTTATAAATTAATCAGCCGACTTTCAGGCGAAATAACCCAGTAATTCTACAAAAACTGACGTATCACGTATCACTAAGGGGTAGGAAGGGGGGGGGGGAGCACTTGGGGGCGTAGATTAGGTAGTTCTTTAGATTGACTGTTTATTATAGTCTATTAAAAAAAAAACATGCGGCAAATTTTTTTCTTTCGCCCCGGGCGGCTGACACCCACGATACGCCACCCGAGGGGGGCAAAAATTACCTAGAAAACCTCACTTGATTAAAGGATGACACCTAAGAGGCTAAATGGGTGAAACAATCATTTCATAATCCAAAATCTTGTAAAGTACTCTCTTTATGTGATTAAATAAATGTAATAAACGTAGCAGCGTTTATCAGCCACAAATATCCAACCACTCAAACTATATAACATAGTTAGAATATTATACCCGGTTTAATATTTCAGTAAAACCATTGATAAAACGTCCTTGTCAAGGCGATACCGTTATGGTGTAGAAATATTATCAGCTTATTGCGTTATCGTTTTTGTTATGGCCTTTGTATGATTTTTTGTAATGAACTGTTAGTAAGGTACTCTCGGCGTTGGTTGTTACAAAAGTAGCTGAAACACAAAGCCCGGGTTGCACAGCGATCTCTAAACGTAATTAGCGACTAAACATGTTAAAATTTAACGTATTTGTATGATTTAACAACTCATTAAATCATATTCATCCACTAAATAAATAAGGTTAATAATAATAAGGTTTCTGGAGAATAACAGCGCAAGCTGTGGATCGGTGGCGAGGCATATTGCTGAGCTGGAACCCATTTGCTGCAATAGCACATACACACATACTTGCCTCGTTTTAATTTTTCCCTGACTACATTGTAAATATATTATTTCATATTATTGTTCCTATGTTAGTTGTATGTAATTTTCTGTTTTCTCTTACTTGTGCTCTTTGATGTTGTACCTTTTGATTGTATTGTGTGAATTTGTGTGTGCTATGGTAGCCAATAAATGTCTGTCTAATGTCTAAATACGTTTAGGCATCGTTGGCAATTTTTAATTGATTGTGAATTAAATAGTATTGTTCAAAAAGTTTGACGCCTATGATTGTTTGTCTGTCTGTGGTATCGCAGTTTCCAAACGGATGGACCGATTCGGGCGTGTTTTTTTTTAATAGAAAGCTAGTAACTGGGGCGGTTCTTAGCTGTGTTTGATGAAGATCAGGTCAGCTGATCCGTAGATTATCAGCATTTTTCCTTATTGGTGAAGGGGCCTAGCTGTAAAATGAATGTATTTACTTTTTACGGGCTTTAGGGTGACGGAGGTTTTTAAAATTTTACAAAAGAATAGAGTAATGACATAATAGCGTAGAATTCAGAGAGACCGATGGATGCGGTCTCGCGTAGAATGTAGAATTAAAAGTTCTACTAACACATTCTACGATAGAAGGGAAAATATATTAGTGACGGCTAGGCTGGATTGAAATAGATCGCACTACAAATATCAAAAATAATTTATTCAATGTTAAAAACATTCAGCAAAAGTTTTAGTTGTGTGGGCTACGTCAAATCTCTGAATATATTTAAAAATAAAATAGATTTGACCGTGAAATCCTAATATATTCTTACTGGCTGTTTTCTCGGTGTTTTCAGAAATCAATTATTTTATTCTATACGTCACATGATTGAGCAACAAAAACAAGTCTTTCGTGTTTTTAATATTTTGACACTGAACCCTATGTGTTTGAAGATTTAATGATATTTTAAAACCCCCATTTGTCAAAGTCCAGTCGTTTGGGTGGTATGAGCATAGAATAATTAATAATACGACCTCCGTGGCGCAGTGGGCGAACAGCCGGCTGAGACGCAGGAGGTAGTGGGTTCGATTCCCGCCGCTGAATAAATGTTTGTATGATCTACAGATATTTGCCCCGGGTCTGGTTGTTTTTCTATATATTATAAGTATGTATTTACAAAAAAAGTATAGGTATAAGTATTCTATCAGTTATCTGGTTCCCATAGTACAAACTCCGCTTAGTTTGGGGCTAGATAGCACTGTGTGAAATGTCCAGCAATATTAAAAAAAAGTACTGGTTTAATAAAATACGTTTATTAAAAGCTACCTACAAGACTCATAAAATAACTTAAAAACTAATGAGGTTGGTGTCTTGGTGGGCAGCTGGGCAGGTGTCCCTAACAGCAGCGCCTTGAGTATGGGCAGTCTAAGTGTCTTTTTTTATATATTTAATACTTTATGGCACAAAAATACACATTAAATGTATGAAAGGTGGGCTTCTAATTCTAGGGTGGGGGGGAATAAGATCCTAGCTCCTTGAAGTAACGGAGCAGGATTTTGGGTTGATGGATGTAGCTTTCCAAGATATCCGTGGTTGTTGTTGTGGTGTTAGCGGATGAGGGTTCGATGAGCTCCTGCGGACCCGTCCTCAGCCTGATATCGTTCGTGGCCTTAAAGGTGGGCTTAATGCTTTTCTACCTGCTAACCAACAGAGGTCACAAAAAAGGCCATTGGTATTCTCTTTCAAAAATTCTCAAATTACTTAGTCCATTTTTAAAGACATCAATGGTACATGACAATTGGTAGTACATCAATAAGTACCGAAGGTCGCGAACCTTCGGTACTTATTGATGTACCAAAACCAATTATAGAGTTTCGTGTTGGATTAAATCGTCACCGTGGTGTGGTGATTGGTGACATAGTATGGTCTCATGATGACGTAATATCGCGCGATCAATAGTTTTTAACGAGTACTAGTGGAAATACGCTAAATATTATGTACCTACTAAACTAGTGGACTTAAAACCTACTCAAATACTTTTGAGCCGGACGGGTCTTGAACCCGCTATCTTCCTCTTGATACGAGGGTGCGCTGCTTATTGTTCTACAGACCCTTGTCACGTCAGGTTCGAAATTAGCAAGATTTCCGTTAGCCGTTATGGGCCAGTAGTACAATTGGCAGTGCATCCTCGTATCAAGAGGAAGGTTTCTTTATACCTAGTCGGGTCATAAATTCTGTCACATGTTTAATATAAAATAATTGAAACAAGTTTATTCATTATGTAACCATTTATATACCAAAATGAACTTAACAAAACATAGATTCTTATGACACTAAAGTTTATTCAAAATTACCTCCGTGATTTTGAATACAGGCCTTCAATCTGCGCGGCCAGTCGTCTATCGCAGCACGAACGAGATCCATGTCAATATCGGCGGCTGCCTTAATCAAGGATGTCTTGAGTGACTCCAAATTGGGATGAGGCTTTGAGCACGCCTTTTCCTCCAAGTGTTGCCATATCTTGTAATCTAACGGATTCAAATCTGGACTGGAGGAGGGCCAGTCTTCGTGCCGGATGAAGTCGATTTCACGCGCCGCCAGCCAGTCTTGTGTGCTCTTCGCTCTATGAGCTGGCGCCGAATCTTGTTGGAATACCCAGTGCCTGTTATTGAACATGGTATGAGAAACAGGTTCCACAAGGTTCGTCAGGACTGTATTTTGATACACAACTGCATTCGTTTTTACACCTTTCTCACAAAAATGTACTTCTGTTAAGCCCCAATAAGAAACTCCCAACCATACCATGAGCGAGGATGGAAAATGACCTCGTTGGACACGCGGAATACGGTTGCTCGCTTCTTCACTACTGTGTTCGTACACCTTATCATTTTGTTTGTTGTAGCTCTCTTCTACGGTAAAAAATTTTTCATCCGAAAAAAGAATTTCCCGATATTTTTTTCCCGCGTACCGCTTCAACAAAGCGCGGCATCTCTTCAGTCTCAGGTCCATTAGACGAGCATTCAAACGATGTCCTGTTTTTCTTCGATATGCCCGAAGCCCTAAGTCTTCATTTAACACCCTTTTCACCGTGGTTCTGCTTAACCCCATCTGAAGGGCCAACAGTTCTGCTTACGTTTGGGATTTCTTTGAATTCGTGCCTTCACAGCTTTTATCACTGCTGGAGTCCTAACAGACCGAGGGCGACCACTTCTTGACCTGTCATCTACACTAGAGTCTTCATTGTATCGTTTGATGGTGCGATAAACGAATCTTTTGGTTATATTCAAATTTTTCAGTATGTCAAAAATTTTAATTGGCGCGTAACCGCAACGATGCAACGCAATAACTGCAACACGGTCTTCTTTAAGCGTCCACTCCATATTTAAAAATGAGAAAAATTCTAAAAAGTATACATGCCGTGTGGTCCCGGCGTAATAATAGGGCCACCCCTTCTCATCCCGCGGGAGCCGTGTGAGCCGGCAAAGGGAGTTGTTCCAGGGAATGGGCGGCAGCATTCTTCTGTGTACTAAACACCAACCACTGCGATCACCAAGCCGCCTGCCAAGCGTGGTGATTATGGCAAAACCCCCCTATGACAGACACAACACACAAACGGCCCCCAGTCCCCGGCGGCTCCGTCATCCCTGGAAGTGGTAGCAACCAGGGCAGTGGCAGAGCAGGGGGTGCTAAGAATCCCCGGCAGCGATCCAGCTACCACCACCGACGACTGGACCTGGCAACGTACAACACACGAACGCTCAGGGCTGACGAGAAGATTGTCGAGCTGGAAGAAGAACTGAGCAAGCTACGTTGGGACATCCTAGGATTGTCGGAAGTCCGAAGACAGGGTCAGGACACGATGATCCTTAACTCCGGTAACTTGCTCTTCTACCGGGAGGGGAACTATCCCAGGGTGGTGTCGGGTTTCTCGTCCGCAAGTCCCTCGTTAACAACGTGACAAAAGTCGACAGTGTGTCGAACAGGGTAGCATACCTTATACTCAGAATTACCGAAAGGTATTCGTTGAAGGTCATACAGGTATATGCGCCGACCTCGACACACCCAGACGATGAAGTGGAAGCAATGTATGAGGAGATCTCCGAGGCCATACATACTTCCAAGACTCATTTCACGGTTGTAATGGGGGACTTCAACGCAAAGCTAGGCACAAGGAAAGACGATGAGCTGAGAGTGGGGCCATTTGAATTCGGGCGGCGGAACCGAAGGGGCCAGAGACTGGCCGACTTCATGGAGAAGGAGGGCCTCTTCATGATGAACTCCTTCTATGAGAAGCGGCCAGCCAGAAAGTGGACGTGGATAAGCCCCGACGGTTTCACTAGAAATGAGATAGACTTCATTATGACGACCAAGAAGCAAATATTTGATGATGTCTCTGTGATCAGCAGGGTGAAAACCGGGAGAGATCACCGCATTGTTAGAGGCACATTGAATATCGATGTTAAGCTTGAAAGGGCACGTCTGATGAAGTCTGCGCTCCGTCCAAATCCTGCCCAAATCCAAAACCCCGAGAGCTTTCAGCTAGAACTGCACAATCGCTTCCAGTGCCTAGCCAGCTGCAATGATATTGGCGAGATAAACAACGGGTTGGTGGAAACTGTCCAAGCGGTGGGATCTAAGTTCTTTAAGGCCCCCCGCCGAACTAAGCACCAGAAACTCTCAGATGAAACCATTACGCTAATGGAGGACCGGGATGAAATGAGATTGCAGTCTTCAGCTGATATGTCGGCATACGGCGTGCTTAATAGACGAATCTCGAAATCTATGCGACACGATCTGCGTACCTTTAATACATCTCGTATTAAGGTCGCAATAGAAAGGAACAAAGGTTCAAAAGTGTTTGCAAAGCATTCGTCTATAGGGCAAAGCCAAATGACTAAGCAGAAAACCGATAGCGGCACTATCATTTCGTCGAAACCGGAGATTCTGAGAGAGGTCAAAAAGTTCTATGGACAGATGTACACCTCAACACAAAACCCCGTTGGTCAGTTGGCTCAGGACATCAGAGCCAAACTAACCCGACACTATACCGAAGACATCCCGGACATCAGCCTGTACGAGATTAGGATCGCTCTGAAACAGCTTAAAAACAACAAGGCACCTGGTGAGGATGGAGTTACGACAGAACTTCTGAGAGCGGGTGGAAAACCGGTACTTCAAGTCCTCCAGAAGTTATTTAACTCCGTCGTCCTCGAAGGAACCACGCCAAAAGCGTCAGATAAGAGCGTGGTGGTGCTTTTCTTTAAAAAAGGTGATAAAACCTTATTAAAGAACTACAGGCCCATCTCGCTCTTGAGCCACGTTTACAAGCTGTTTTCGAGAGTGATTACGAACCGTCTCGCACGCAGGTTCGATGACTTCCAGCCTCCCGAACAAGCCGGTTTCCGAAAAGGCTTTAGTACCATAGACCACATCCACACGCTACGCCAGATTATACAGAAGACCGAGGAGTATAATCGGCCGTTATGTCTAGCGTTTGTGGACTATGAAAAAGCCTTCGATTCAATCGAGACCTGGGCGGTACTGCAGTCTCTTCAGCGATGCCAAATCGACTATAGGTATATCGAAGTGTTGAAGTGTTGTATAGTAACGCCACTATGTCAGTCCGTCTACAGGACCAGAGTACGGAACCAATCCAATTGCAGAGAGGCGTGAGACAGGGAGACGTAATTTCTCCGAAACTGTTCACAAACTCATTGGAGGACGTTTTCAAACTCTTGGTCTGGGACAGACTTGGCATCAATATCAATGGCGAATACATCACTCACCTTCGTTTTGCCGATGATATAGTCATTATGGCTGAATCGCTCGAGGAACTCGGTACCATGCTCAACGACCTCAGTAGGGTCTCCCAACTGGTGGGTCTTAAAATGAACATGGATAAGACGAAAATCATGTCAAATATCCATGTTGCGCCCGTACCGGTAGTTGTTGGGGGCGATACTCTCGAAGTTGTCGACGAATATGTATACCTAGGACAAACTGTCCAATTAGGTAAGTCCAACTTCGACAAAGAGGTCGCACGAAGAATCCAACTCGGCTGGGCAGCGTTCGGGAAACTTCGCGATATCTTCTCGTCCAAAATTCCCCAGAGCCTGAAGACTAAAGTCTTCAACCAGTGTGTGTTGCCAGTGATGACCTATGGCACTGAAACGTGGTCCTTTACTCATGGCCTCATGACCAAGCTCAAGGTCGCTCAACGAGCTATGGAGAGGGCTATGCTCGGGGTTTCTTTGCGTGACAAAATCCGCAATGAGGAAATCCGCAGAAGAACTAAAGTTGCCGACATAGCTCTCAAAATTAGCAAGTTGAAGTGGCAATGGGCAGGCCACATCGCTCGTAGAACCGATAACCGTTGGGGAAGAAAGGTTCTCGAGTGGAGACCACGGACTGGAAGACGCAGCGTAGGCCGGCCCCCCACAAGGTGGACCGACGATCTAGTAAGAATCGCGGGGAGCCGTTGGGCGCAAACGGCTACCAATCGCTCGTTGTGGCGATCTAAGGGGGAGGCCTATGTTCAGCAGTGGACGTCTTCCGGCTGATGATGATGATGATGATACATTTTTTATTTTCATGAACAATTCGAAATTCGAATTCTATAAACTTTTTTGTGGCCAGCATTCTAAAAGAAAAGTTTTTACTGTGTGACAATACTTATGACCTGACTAGGTACACTATAGGCTTGCGATTGAGTACTATCTTGCACGATGGTAAGCGATGATGCAGTCTACGATGGTACACGCTTGCCTAGAAGAAACCTATTTACTCGTGACTTAAAGATACCCAGGTTGTAGCTATCAGGAAACACAGACTCTGGCAAGGCGTTCCACTCTTTGGCGGCTTAAAGTCCGGTCCGGCTCGTAGGTTTCTGAGATGGTTTTAACTGGTGGTTCGCCCCGAACTCTGATCTCGCAAATCTCCCATAAAAACAAAAAAAAATCATTCAAATTACAGGGTAGGACGATCAGCAGCGAGATGGGTGGACGACATCGTAAAGGTCGCGGGCCGTCAGTGGGTGAGACTAGCGCAGGATCGTGGTGGATGGCACAAACTTGGGGAGGCCTATACCCAACTATGGGTGAAGTCAGGCTGTGGATGATGATGATGACAGGTTGATGGAGTTCATGTTAATTGGTTACACTTTTTTAGTAGAAATTGCAGTTATTCTGGATTTCAGACTTTTGCCTATTTTTGTGTCACTAAAGACTTGCATACCAAATTTTAGCACTGTGTTGTCACTGGTGTACCCTGTAAATTTCGTCAAAGTTCCGTTTCTATTATGGCTAATTAAGTAATAACTTTAAAAACTACAAAGTTTAAACTAAAACCCTTCTTGAACCCCAATATCTCAAGCCCCCCTCCTTTTTTTAGCTCATTTAGTCACACCAGGATTGTGCCAGCACTACCTACCTATGTACTAAATTTCACGATGATCGGATCAACGCTTCGAAAGTTATTTTCGGACAAACAAACATATATACCTAGTCAGGTCATAAGTATTGTCACACAGTAAAAACTTTTCTTTTAGAATGATGGCCACAAAAAACTTTATAGAATTCGAATTTCGAATTGTTCATGAAAATAAAAATGTATACTTTTTCGAATTTTACTCATTTTTAAATATGGAGTGGCACTTAAAGAAGACCGTGTTGCAGTTATTGCGTTGCATCGTTGCGGTGACGCGCCAATTCAAATTTTTACATACTAAAAAATTTTAATATAACCAAAAGATTCGTTTATCGCACCATCAAACGATACAATGAAGACTCTAGTGTAGATGACAGGTCAAGAAGTGGTCGCCCTCGGTCTGTTAGGACTCCAGCAGTGATAAAAGCTGTGAAGGCGCGAATTCAAAGAAATCCCAAACGTAAGCAGAAACTGTTGGCCCTTCAGATGGGGTTAAGCAGAACCACGGTGAAAAGGGTGTTAAATGAAGACTTAGGGCTTCGGGCATATCGAAGAAAAACAGGACATCGTTTGAATGCTTGTCTAATGGACCTGAGACTGAAGAGATGCCGCGCTTTGTTGAAGCGGTACGCGAGAAAAAAATATCGGGAAATACTTTTTTCGGATGAAAAAATTTTTACCGTAGAAGAGAGCTACAACAAATAAAATGATAAGGTGTACGCACACAGTAGTGAAGAAGCGAGCAACCGTATTCCGCGTGTACAACGAGGTCATTTTCCATCCTCGCTCATGGTATGGTTGGGAGTTTCTTATTGGGGCTTAACAGAGGTACATTTTTGTGAGAAAGGTGTAAAAACGAATGCAGTTGTGTATCAAAATACAGTCCTGACGAAACTTGTGGAACCTGTTTCTCATACCATGTTCAATAACAGGCACTGGGTATTCCAACAAGATTCGGCGCCAGCTCATAGGGCGAAGAGCACACTAGACTGGCTGGCGGCGCGTGAAATCGACTTCATCCGGCACGAAGACTGGCCCTCCTCCAGTCCAGATTTGAATCCATTAGATTACAAGATATGGCAACACTTAAAGGAAAAGGCGTGCTCAAAGCCTCATCCCAATTTGGAGTCACTCAAGACATCCTTGATTAAGGCAGCCGCCGAAATTGACATGGACCTCGTTCGTGCTGCGATAGACGACTGGCCGCGCAGATTGAAGGCCTGTATTCAAAATCACGGAGGTCATTTTGAACAAACTTTAGTGTCATAAGAATCTATGTTTTGTTAAGTTCATTTTGGTATATAAATGGTCACATAATTAATAAACTTGTTTCAATTATTTTATATTAAACATGTGACAGAATTTATGACCCGACTAGGTACAACGCCGATTTGATTTGGAAATCTCGCTTCGCTCGATCAAAAATATAGGGTTTCCCGTAATTGTGTGTGAGGATAACACTACAAAAAATAAATATACTAATAAACTAGCATTATTACTTACTTACCTATTATTTTGCAATTGTAAATAGTCATTGAATTTGGCAAAAAATCAAATTGTTAGCGACTGTTTTCTTTCCGTTGTTAAAATTTGGACTGGCACAATACAACGCGTTAGAAGCGTTTCACGCTGCAAGGAATGTGTTTATGATTCAATGAGCGGTAAATTGATCCGATATCGATATGATCATATTACGTCAATATATATTTTTTTTATTTATTTAAATTTTACACAGCCATTACAGTAACACCAAAGCGACAGTGCAAAACCTCAATATCTATTATATCGTATATATTAGCGGCACTTTGCTGATGTTAGCTGTTATCTGCTTGCTGATGTTAGCTTCGGTAATCAAGACCGAGACAAGTGTTGAGATTATATTGTACTTGTGATTAAACTTGATTTTAGGGTTCCGTACCTCAAAAATTCAAAAAGGAACCCTTATAAGATCACTCTCTTGTCCGTCTGTCTGTCCGTGTGTCACCACCGATTTTCTCAGGAACGGGTGGACCTAGGACCTAGTAAGTTGAAATTTATACCAGATACTGAGGTCTATTAATCCCCATTACGTGTATAAAAATCAAGGTCCTGAGTCAACACGATAAAAAGATATGGGCAAATTTAGATTTTCGCAAAAACTTATAAGTACCATTTTCAACTTTTTTTATTTTTGCGGAATGTTCCTTTACTTGTGCTGTAAGACCTTGCTTTTAACCAAAATTGACAATTCTAGGTCAACCGGAAGTACCCTACAGGGTTTGGGTCGAAAACCTATATACCGGTTCCCGATCTTACAGCTCAAATAAAGGACAAATTCCAAAAAATAATAAAAGCTGAAAATTAAACGGTGTCATACCATACCCCATACATACATAGTTGACGCCAATTAAGATAGTCTTACTTAGTTGTATGGGCGCTCATACAATTTAGAGGTCTAGCTTTATCGGCACCAACCTCAATTAAGGTAAATAAATAGAATTGTGCAATTGAATAAAATAAATAATTAAGTTCCCATACAACAGACATGATTTTTTTGTCGTTTTTATAGAAAATAGTACGAAACCCTTCGTGCGCGAATTCGACTCGTACTTGGTCGGTTTTATTTCACCAAAATTATTGGTGCATGATCTATCAATTCGTCCTTAGCAATAATCTAACGTCATCCGTCAATATCAGCGAAGGCTGTACCATGTAGGTGCTAATTGGTTGTGGACTTGAATTTGCCAGTTGATTTTTTAACATAACGAACCGAAAAGATATTATTGGTGTTACACGATTTTTGACCGGCAACCAAAGGCTTATGAATCTAGAAAATATGCCACTTTTTGAGGAAAACTTTCCTCTCTCTCTGAGAATGAACTTCTCACTGCAAGACGATCGTGACCCCTCGTTACGATTCTCTCTCTAGGCTCTTCCACTGGTTCCTGGAGACGCCTCCACCCTTAAATCTTCCCAGTGAACTAGAGTTCGTAATTTATTTTGCCATTCCAAATTAAGAGTGACGTCATATGGCCTATGAAACCCGGACCATCAAGCACAAGGAATTTCTAGCACAAATTCCTAAATCCAGAAATTCCTTGATCCAACCGCATCATTTGATACTCATTTGTCAAATTGTGACTAGTAGTTTAGGAGCTACGAAGGAAACTTACGGCTAAACACATAACCTCCTTTTTATTTCACCGCAGTCGGGTAAAAACTACACGCGTATTAAACATTCTATGATAATATCCCCCATTGTGGCCTAGATATCTGGATACAAACAGTGATGTCAGTAAGCGTTTTGGCCTGAATAACTGCCTTTATGATTTACAAGTAGGCAGCAATAAATCTTGTAGGGGGTATTTGTAGTAATATGTGCGGCTGTCGCGTTCAACAGGTACCTAACCTAGTATTACCTATTAGTCTCACAGGCGCACACATACCAACCACGTGGGAATTAGCAACTAAAAAAATATACCCTCGGTTATTCGGTATAAGACTTGACAAGTCGGACTTGCACTTGTCCGGGTTTTTTTTTAAACCGGTTTATAATTCTGAAACTGTTAATCAGCATATCTCTGACTAGACAGTAACCACCCGCCACGTAAGGTGCGGCTGTGAAAGAAGCCTGTCATTATTTTCACAACCGCAAAATTACCAAGACCATCATGGACGTCCTTCGATCTTACTCGGTCGCAGATTCATAAGCAAAAAACAAATTATTATCACTGCTCTGAAAGTAGGTCATTGTTAACTCCAAAACTGATCCAATACGATTACAATCGGAAATACAATTTCCATGACAAATCCTTAATTCTATAAAAAAGGAATCGGCCACATTGAGTGAAAGAATGCCTCAATCGACGCGTTTAGCTAACTTTATGTACCTACGTTAAAGCAAAGCTCATTGATAAAGATCAAATGTATTTTATTTGATGAAGTCTCTCTCTGTACGTGTTTTCGAAAAAGAAATTCAGAATAATCTAATTGCGTTGGATTCTAACTTACGATATTATAAAGAACTGATACATGTATACTATCGAGTATATAGTTGTGAGACCAGTTCAAACTTTTTATTTGGCTCATAGCTCATAATATTTTTTTTTTTATATATTATATATTATTACAGAATCAACAGCGCTTGATATCAATTTAAACAGACTGCCAATAACAGATTATCATGCTATAGACATATATTTTTAGAAATTAATCACCTAGAGAGAATTATTATAAACACTATTTTTTTGCTTCATTCCGGGGATAACACCTACCCATTGTTGAGTATAGGACTGTGGTATAAGCCTTCTTTCGCGTGATCTTGAGCTAGCAAAAACACGTGGTTCAAGAAACTTATTGTGTCGTCTACCCGACGAGCTGACGGTCTACCGGGTTGTCTATGGCCAATTCTTGGTAACCATTAAAGGCTGCTTTACTCATCTATAAATACCTACCTCAATTGGCATATACCTATAGCTTAAACATACCTACAAGTGGTTTTTGAGTTACTTGTTTGATAAGATACGCCAAAATTAGCACACTTTCCACGGTCACCGACATCTAATTGGTAGGATCCAATGGAAACTTATCCCTACTGCGTATTCCTAATAAAAGGGTGTGTAAATTGTTCTCAATTACTGCTATTCGCATTACTTAACACCTGACCTGTCTCGTTGTTACGAGTAAAAGACCAGTTTTAGACGACCCATCACTATAATAAACCTTTTACATCACAAAGGTCTTGAAGATCTAGTCACTACATACTTTGAAGATTCCAAAGACCCTAACCGTGATAATAATATCTAAGATTACACAGGTCTTGAAAGCCTGGTTATGAAGGGACTGCATTTCTGCTGACAATCAATAAAAAGCCCTGGTGAAGAAGGAGGTGTTAGATATGACAGATCTTGATAATCTGGCTGTAATTGAAACTGGGTCTATCCGTCAATGAATTTCAATTGACGATTGTTTTCTATTGAGAGGTGTCAAAGGTGTTTTGAATGTATAAATAGACTGAGAGATGTACTCGTAGGTGAACGAAAATAATGAATGGGACTTTATTTGATAGATAGATAGATAATTTCTTTATTGCACACCATTAAAAATAAAACAAACAAAAGAGAATACAAAATTAAATCAAAGGTACAATGGGCGGCCTTATCGCTAAAAGCGATCTCTTCCAGGCAACCTTTGGATGGACAGGATCTGTGTGAACAAATGAGGACGGCGGCGTTAATCAAATAATAACTAACAGAATAAGTACATAAATGACTAAAATAAAATATACATATAAATAAATATAAATAATTTTATAATATTAAATAACCTACTTCTAAATACATAGGTAATTAGAAAAAAATATATGTATAAAATTTAAAGTTCAGAAGTCTTAGTGAGCGATGGACGACAGATAATTATTCGGTTACGGAAGAAGCGTTTGATTAGGCTGCATTTACTAATTACAGAATGAAACTGCATGAGTCGGCTATCTTGGGTGTTTTAATGTTAGAAATTAGAAGGTACCACTTTTGTTTGTTTTTTGTTGAATACTCATCGATATTTAAGAAATTTAACTGAACTGACTCAAATTCGAGAAATGTCGATGGGATTACCTCAAGGTCTGAACCTTGGTCCAACAAACTATAGTTTTTATCTTTTGTATGAAACTTGCCTATTTTAGGGTTCCGTACCCAAAGGGTAAAACGGCACCCTATTACTAAGGCTGCGCTGTCTGTCCGTATGTCTGTCTGTCCGTCTGTCTGACCGTCTGTCACCAGGCTGTTTCTCATGAACCGTGATAGTAAGACTGTTGAAATTTTCACAAATGATGTATTGCTGTTGCCGCTATAACAACAAATACTAAAAACAGAATAAAATAAATATTTAAGGCAAACCCATACATCAAACGTGATTTTTTGCTCGTTTTAGCTCGATATTGATAACGGCAACAGGTAGACGCTTGAAATATTCACAGAATATTTGTAACGTGATTTTTTTGCCGTTTTTATAGATAATGGTACGGAACCCTTCGTGCGCGAGTCCGACTCGCTCTTGACCGTTTATTTATACTTTTAATTATTGATTCGATGACATTTTAAATGGGACGAGAGTCAAGGCAATAGGGCATAGAATTATTTGATCTTTCTTTTCTAGTTTCGAATCGGATGTGGGCCAGCGCGTCCTTTGTTGGTGTCCTCATCATCATTGGCTTGCCTCTGTGGTGGAAAACTACTGAAGTTTACAGGTAAGCATTCTTACTTGTATACAACCTATTTTGGTATGTACGACATTAGTTTAAAACACACATTCGGAATCGTATTAACTTATTTTATAAATACCGATAGCGTGAATATTTATCTACTCATCGATACATTTCTAACAAACATTTTTTGTACGTAAATCGGCGGCGCCTTTCCGGTGATACCGCTTAGTCAGTTTAAGGCGCTAACCGTAGCCGATGACCTTGAGCGAATGGGCGTAGCTATTGTTTCGGCCCCGCACCTTCCGCCACACGCATCTAACCGACCAGCAAAAAGGTGAGCGCGAGGCAGACGAGCACAACCCTCCCGTACGACAGTCAGCGGTACTACACTGCCGCCCGTCGCCCGCGCAACCACCTTCTAGGGGTACGCCCGCTAATTATTCGGAAAAATTGAAAATAATTAATTGCCACGTGAAAGACCGTCTTTGCCCACATTTAGGTGAAAGAAAATTACAAAATTTTACGTCGTTTAGAGGTTGAATCAAATTGAAATTCGAAAACAGCTACATTTTGTTATTTTTTTCTTATAGTTTAAGGTAGAACTTTTTTGTACATTCACTTTGCAGATAAAAGGTCCATGAATGACATATATTTTTTTGAGCACATAAAACTGATTCCTCCCTGAGAAGAAAGCCTCCAAATAAGACCAATCAGCTACTATATTCGCCTTAACAGGTACCTACTTACACGATTTGTGAATATGATTTGGTTAACTGTTTTATACAGGCTTTTTCATTGATATTTTAGGACATGATATTAAGCTTGTTTGAAAAGTTTAAAATTTTGTATGGTAATTAATTTGAAAAACCTATTTTACAACAATACTAGACATAAGCCCTACGCGTGTTTTCATATAATGTCGTACATAATCAAAGACGTAGTATGTAATTATACCTACTTGCAATTTTTTATTGCATTCTTGCTCCTAAACTGTGGACGAGTTTATTTTTTATCATAGGTAGTAATAAGGTACCATAAGGCACCCGAGTCGCCCGTCACTTTCATATATTCTTTCGATAAAAAACTGGATTTTTTTGTTTTTATCTATATAACAACAAAATTTATAATATACTAGCTGACCCGGCAAACTTCGTACCGCCTTGACATGCATATGACGCGGGCTGCCAATATACGTCACCGGTAGAATTGTCAACCGGGCATCATTAGCTGCATTTTTTGCGTGATTTTTTCCGATATTTTAATAGTTATTCTGCTAATAGGAGCGGAGACGAACCAACAAATCAAAGATCATCAAAATCGGTCCAGCCGTTCTTGAGTTATAAATGGTGTAACTAACCCGACTTTGTTTTATATTATAGACTTGTTGACCCGGCGAACTTCATACCGCCTTGTCATGCATATGACGCGGGCTGTCAATATACGTCACCCCGGTAGAATTGGAAATCTGCCATCATTACATATGAGGAGATGAATTTTCTTCATAATTTCTTTTTGCGTGAATTTTCCCGATATTTTAATACTTATTCGGAACGGAGACAAATACAACAAATCAAAGATCATCAAAATCGGTCCAGCCGTTCTCGAGTTATAAGTGTTGGAACAAACCCGACTTTGTTTTATTTAATAATAAAGATAACTATCACGTGAAATGAAGTCACGTTCATGATTATCCCGCCCTTACCTTTTGTCGTAAAAATTTTACGAGTATGCACGAGATAAGTAGGTACATACCTACTATTTTAATGATACTATGGGTCAAGGCGACGTAGCTGTTTAAATAATGTAATAATGATTGCTAAGGCGATATCAAATTATTAATACATTTTCAAACTGGATAAACTCGCTCTAAATAGACATTGAGTTTTGAAATATTACGAGTCATCATCATCATATCAGCCAGAGGACGTCCACTGCTGGACATAGGCCTTCCCCGTAGATTCCCAAAGCGACCGATCTTGTGCGGCCTGCAGCCAACGACTCCCAGCATCCTTTATCAGGTTATCATTTCATCTAGTTAAAGGCCGTCCTACGCTGCGCTTTCCAGTGCGTCGTCTCCACTCGAGAACCTTCACCCAACCGCCATCAGCTCTTCGAGCTATGTGCCCCACCCACTGTAACGTTAGCTTGCTAATCGGTTGCTAATTTGTGGTATGTCGGTGACTTTAGTTCGTCTACGAATCTGCTCACTTCTGATTTGATCTCGAATAGAAACACCAAGCATAGCCCTCTCCATAGCACGCTGAGCGACCTTGAGCCTTCTTATGAGACCCATAGTAAGAGAACAAGTTTCTGTATGTAATATAAGTCATCACTGGTAACACACACGGATCAAAGACTTTAGTCTTAAGACACTGAAGTATGCCCGGCAGTGGCGCGACTTAAACTATGGTCCTCCCATCACACTGCCCCTCCTGATTACCTACATTCCACCAGCAGAGCATCTTCCTTCCGGCTACAAGCTGCAGTGGTTAATCTGGAAGTCCCTAAATCGGTTGCGCACTCAAGTTGGCCGCTGCCGAGACAATCTAGCCAGGTGGGGCCACGTCGACGCATTCTGGAGCCAGTGCAACTGCGGGGCCACCTTACAAACAATGGCCAACCTGCTCTCATGTCTTCTGCACCCAACCACCTGCACACGAGAGGACTTGTACCAAGCAACAGAAAGGGGTGTGGGAGTTGCTCTCTATTGGGCTAATAAAATGTAAAAGTCAAATAGCCATTGACACGAAAGAAGATGACTGAAGTATTTTGGACTAGAGTCTCATATTTCACGAAGTTTGAAATATTACGAATAGTTTCTTTTAATTATTACTATCATCATCAACCTATAGCAGTCCACTGGCTGGACCTAGATCTCTCCCAAGTAAAGGGTTGCCAGATGGCATCCTAAAGGAGGACATGTCCTCCTTTTCCACAACTTGTCAATGACCTACCGAATGTCCTCTTTTTTAAAAATTCGTGCAATCCATACTAATTTATAAATTCTAAAGTAAAGTAACTCCGTCTCTCTGTCTGTCTGTATGTTTATTATGTTTTCACGATTAGACGGTCGACACAACCGTCATTGGTTCTTCGGCAGATATGTCCACTGCCCCTACTCGCTGACCCTCTGAGCTATGGCGTCCACCTTGGACCTCTGTCGGATAATTTCGTTACGGATTCTTCAGAAAAACTCAATTTCCATTATATTTTACAAAAACCGTGCGATGAACGAAATACCCTTGTACCAAAAATTGAAAGGTTACTTTATCAGTTAGTATTCAAAAAGTGCATAAAAATGCAACCTTTCGTGTATGCAAACAATGCAAAAGATGAACTAGTGCCAATAATGTTTGGCAACCCTGACTACTCCCAGGCCCCTTCTGACTACTGAGTAGAAATCTTATGTAAAGTCAAGAGCCTTGTTCTTTTGAATATATATAGATCTTATGTAATTTTACTTAAAAAAACTTTCGTAAAAAAACAATGATTATTATAAATACGGTTTATTTATAAGATCGCAACTTACCTTGGTAGGTTCGTTTTTGAAGTACGAACCGTGCACATTTTGACCCAGTTTTTCTAATGCTAACATATCAGCCACAGACAAAAAGTGTATTTCATCGTAGACTGTATTATCGGTTACTATTAGGCCGGCGAGATTTAAGCCAAACGCGAACCCATCTACTTCTCTAATATATAAAATTCTCGTGTTTGTAACAAAACTCCTCCGAAACGGCTTGACCGATTCTTATGATTTTATTGTGTATATTCGGTAGGTCTGAGAATAAGATGTATGCTATTTTTCATACGCCTATGTGATAAGGGTGGTCCACCCCAAATTTTATTTTCTAATTTTTGGACAAAAAAAGTATTTTTTTTTATTATGAATTGGCAATAAAAAATACATACATACAAGCATAAATTTTCAGCCTTCTACTACCAACCCCTAATTTTTAGTAGCGATATTAGAACTTTAATAATTTTCTACTTTGAATATGGAGATAGTTAATTATAGTGGGTACGTGCACAGAAAAGGACATTGAAAAAAAAGAATTTAACTCAGCTTAGCAAAACAAAATTTATTGATTCTAAGACGGTACGAAGTTCGCGGGATCAGCTAGTCATATATAAAATTCCTAAACGTCTTAACCGATTTTGACATCATCGTTCTTCGTTTATGAAAAGAAACCATTATGCTAGCCGCTGCTGGCGGATCAGCTAGTTATTTATTAAAAAAAAACTTCTTGTTTTCAGAGTGGCGATACCGAATGATAAGATAGCTGCTTTTGACTCCTTGAACTACAAGACCACTTCTAAACTGGTGGTGGTTTCTAACGATGACGCTGCAGCTGCCGAGATCTCCGGTCTTATCGAGAGGAACTTCGAAGACTCTGGTAAACATTTTCCATCATTGGTAGAAACCAATAATGAAAAAGTGTGGTGCAGCATCACAATCGGATCTTATCCTTATCCAATGTGATGATGCGGTTGTGTTGGAGTATGTGGATATTCAAAACAAACAGACACAGAGAGAGATGGAGCTACTTTCGATTTTATTCTAATTAGTATTGATAGGCATATTGCACATAGATTCTGTTAATTTAAGAACGAAGTATGTCAATAAATTGGCATTAGATTGGCAATAGATATTGGTTTAAGGAAACAGGCAAGATAAGGAAATCGATCGCCGTATCGAGAATGCCTGGAAGAGCTACTGGTCCATGAAGGAGCACATGAAGGGGGACCTTCCTCTGACACTTAAGCGCCAACTCATCGACATGTGTATCCTGCCCATCCTAACTTACGGTGCGCAGACATGGTCTCTGACTGAAGCCCAGAAGTCAAAGCTCAAGATTTGTCAAAGGGGGAACGCAGCATTCTCTGCTTTAAACGTGTCGACCGAGTGCGTAACATCATGCTGCGCTCATGCACCGCCATTGCAGATGTAGGGAAGAGATCGGCTGGACTTAAGTTGGAATGGGCGGGCCACGTTGCCCGAATGCACTCCGAGAAATGGGCCCATATTACAACACCATGGACGCCTGAAGACGGAAGGCGACGTCGGGGTCGGCCGAGAAAGCGTTGGCGGGACGATTACGACACCTTTCAAAGAGGATGGTGGGTGATAGCGACAGATAGGGATGCTTGGAGGGACTTGGGGGAGACCTTTGCCCAGCAGTGGGACAAGATAGGTTAGGAAAAAAAATGGTTTTAAGTCACTTTTTGGTACCGTTTAATTACAGGGATCGTTTAAAGATCGTGAATTTCAATCATTTTAATTTTGGGAAACGGTGAAGACCGTCTTGGTCTAGTCGTCAAAATTAAAATTCGAAGACATGTGCAGCATTGGGACATAAGCGTAACTTTTCTAGTGATGTTTTCCTTCATCATTTTGAACACTTGTTTATAGAACTATAATGGACGGTTGCACTGGACTTATAATGGCACTGAAGATGACTATATTCAATTTTCGCAATCATTATCAGCCAGAGGACGTTCACTGCTGAGCATAGGCCTCCCCCATAGATTTCCAGAGCGGTCTGCACCCATCGGCTCCCAGCAACCCTTAACAGGTCGTCTTTCTATCTAGTGGGGTGCCGTCCTATGCTGCGCTTTCCAGTGTGTGGTCTCCACTCGAGAACTTTTCTGGCCCAACAGCAAAAACTGCATTGCTAATCAAAAATCCTTATTCCAGACGTGATAAACCTGAAAGTGTCCAGGTCTCACTTCCCCGGGACCAAAGACTTGGAAAACTCCGCAGATGAGCCATCAGCCATCACTGCAATTGGTTCTGACTTTGATCTGAACGAGAAGAACCTTTTCTACGTGGTGCAGAAGAAGGATTTGAAGCAAGCCGTTTGGGTTGGCAGTGAGCGTGTAATGTTCTTTAAGGATGCAACAGGTATGAAAATAATACTTAATAGGTAATAATACTTATCACATTTATATCAGGCAGCCTGTATTTGAATATCAATCAATACAAGGCACATAACTATAAATATCTTACAGATTAACTACATAATTGACCGAGCGAGAGAAGCGAGTGAAGCATCTCAGTTTCGAGATTGACCAAAAAATGCTTTGTCCGTTAGTTTTTCTTTCTGTTCTCGCCAACAGGTCGCATTTTCCAACCGATTTTGACGAACATTGACACACAAGTTCCTTCATTTATTTACATGTTTTTAGTGTGATTTTTGATTGGAGAGAAAATAGAGGGGAAAAGGGGAAGTTTGCTGTAGCGTTATTTATCGACGGATTTTAATCATGTTTGAGAGGCACACTAATAAACAAATAAATAAATATTGCTAGACATTTCACACAGCGCTATCTAGCCCCAAACTAAGCAGAGCTTGTACTATGGGAACCAGATAACAGATAGAATAGTTATATACTTTTTTTTTTTGTAAATACATACTTATAATATATAGAAAAACACCCAGGCCCGGAACAAATATCTGATCATGCAAACATTTGTTCCGCGGCGGGAATTGAACCCGCTACCTCCTGCGTCCTAGCCGGCTATACGCCCACTGCACCACGGAGGTCGTCTAATGACTTCATTCTACACAAGATGTTGCAAGAAAAAATCCAAAAGGAGGGAATATCGTAGGTATATAACAAAACACGTAGTCATTATTATAAATACGGAATTTATCACGTACTGTTATATCGGTGTTTCGACCGACATTGTTTCAATGCGCGAGGCGAGACTTTATTCGGAGCGGATCGCACTCACCCTGAAGGTCGAAACACCGATAAAACGGTACGTGATAAATCCCGTATTTATGTAATAATATATTAATCACGAAAGTTTTCTAATACATATATGTAAAACACGTATATCTATACATACATATTTATTTATTTATTATATACATACATCATACTAACGGCTTTGTATAATTTTAAATGTGTGTTTGTTTCTTTTGTGGTGTGTTTTTATTCACTCATTCAATGGTCACATCACATTCCAGCGGCAACAACAGTGGTGGAAGCGTTGAAGAAGTGGATATACCAGACTTCAGTTCTTGAAGGTGCAAGGTCGGATTCTGCTGATGCAGCGCGGCAAATACGCTTCCCCCCGGCGCCCAGCTACCGCGTGCTTCTGACCCTCGTCCAGCCGCAGCCGTCTGCCGTGCCCCACGAGGATGCTGTTGAAGGTAATCCACTGGTTCTCTTTTAGTTATCCGTACAGAATGCGGCCACTTGTTTATTCTATTTTAACCCGACTACGGCAAAGCCAAAAGGAAGGGTTATGTTTTTAGCACTCAATTTAATATATAACTAATGTTGGACATTTCACACAGCGCCATCTAGCCCCAAACTAAGCAAAGCTTGTACTATGGCAACCAGATAGCTGAATACTTATGTACATTTTTGTAGATACATACAATATAAAAAGACCCAGACCCGGAACAAATCATGCAAACATCTGTTACGCGGCGGGAATCGAACCCGCAACCTCTTGCGTCTCAGTCGGCACTTCGCCCACTGCGCCACGGAGGTCGTCAAATCTACTTATGACTTTCGACAATCCGAAAGTTGAAATGAGGCTCGCTTTGCACGTTGGTAACTGAAGTGTATTGTTTCAGATTACATCGGATCCTTCGTTGACGAGCTAAGCGAGCTACACAATTTCACTTTAAAATCTCAACTTCTATACATGCTTAACTTCGACTTCCAAGATAAAGGGGTGAGTTTGTCTTTATACCACCGCTTCTTTCTTGGCCACTGTTTTTTATACTTAACTAGTTGACCCGGCCCTGGGTTCGCGTGATTTTCTAAATAAAATATAGCCTATATAGTCTTGAGTTCATAAAATCTCTCTCTCTCTTGCAGTTTTTATAAATTTTTAATATTTAGGGCAATTTACCAAAAGCTAGGCTGACAAATTTTGAGAAATTAGATCGTCTGAATCACGATAAACAAAAATAAATTAAGTAAAAGTAGCTTTCTTATCAAAAAACCAAACTACTGAACCGAATTTGATGCAATTCCTATAGGACCAATCTGAAAGTACATCATTTATAATAAAACAAGCTTTTTAACCTAATCCCACCATCCCCATTCTGTCATCGGACAACCAGACGCTCCGCGGTGCGCCACTACATGGTAGACATACCTCCAATGCGCACAAAGCGGCACTCTTCCACCTTTATTATGCGCACCGCCAAAGAGTGGAACGCCTTGCCTGAGTCTGTGTTTTCTGATAACTACAACCTAGGGGCCTTCAAGTCGCGAGTGAATAGGTTTCTTCTAGGCAAGCGTGTACCATCGTAGACTGTATCATCGCTTACCATCAGGCGAGATCGTGCTAAAACGCAAGCTTATAATTTATAAAAAAAAAGAAAAAGAAAGCCAAATTATTGACTAAGAAAATTAATTTTGTTTTATATGTACCTCCTCCTTTTTAGTAGTTGGTTAAAAAGTAAGTTGTTCAGGTGAAGGATTCGTCTGGCTGGGGCCGGCACTTCGCCGTCCGTCGCGATAGACTCCCGCTCCTGCTGACGCGACTCGAGGAGCGCGTCGCGAGCGGCGTGCCGCAGCCGACCCTGAACCTGGCGCTGTACGCCGTGCCCTGCGACACTGCACCACTACTCATATACGGACACGACGGTAACACCTCTGGCCCACAATTATTTAAATTTTTACATAGGCACATTCGCAACACCACCCCGAGGACGGTGGCTGAGTGTTGCACATCTCCGCTCTGGAATTACATAGGCACATTCGCAACACCACCCCGAGGACGGTGGCTGAGTGTTGCACATCTCCGCTCTGGAATTACATAGGCACATTCGCAACACCACCCCGAGGACGGTGGCTGAGTGTTGCAAATCTCCGCTCTGGAATTACATAGGCACATTCGCAACACCACCCCGAGGACGGTGGCTGAGTGTTGCACATCTCCGCTCTGGAATTACATAGGCACATTCGCAACACCACCCCGAGGACGGTGGCTGAGTGTTGCACATCTCCGCTCTGGAATTGCGCGTGCGAACGGTGATTAATGGAGGAAACAAATTCCTCAATTAGTCATCCTTAGCACAAAATGGTAGCATCTATTTTTCACTCAGTCCAGTTCAGTTTCAGTATTTTATTCTTGTTTGCAGTGGCGTAGCTAGGTAACCAAAGGCCCTAGGGCAAAAATAAACTAGGGCCCCAACCCAACTAAACTATTTTAAATCTTTTGTTCCGTATTCGTCGTGTTCCGAATTGGACGTAATACAGTCGACTATAATAAAATAAAAACCAAATACAAATTGTAACTTATTTTAATGAACAAATTAAAACTATCTTACGAAAATAAAAGAAAATATTTACTTAGTACCGTTCAAAAAATACAGTCGTGTGACAGACACACAGACAGCGGAGGCACGTTAATAGGGTCCCATTGAGCACCCTTTGGTTACGGAATCCTAATTAAGTAGAGATTTTTAAACCAATAACACCACTTTCTTGACCGACTATACGTTTTACGACGTATGTGGAGAGTACATAAATAATGACTTATTGAAAGTAAGGCTGGTTTCACAGTCGCGCCGTCGAGCGGCCCGTAAATTCATTAGTAGCGTTTTATAGTCACGCTGTTGAAGCGCGCCGCGTTTCTCACAGGCCCGCCATGCGTCAAGCGCGTTCTGTTGAAACGCGCTGTTCGACGGCGCGACTGTGAAACCAGCCTAAGAATACAGGGGAGTTCCCCGCAAGTTTCGAACGAGGTTCGAGAGTTGTTGGGAATTCCCCGGTATTTTTTTAAATAAGTTGCCAATATTAAAGTCGCGTTCCTGAAATCTGGTTTATTTATATTCCGAATGTGGGAGAAATTTTAACTAGTTCAATTTATAGTTTGTAAGTTAGAGTCGGAAGGGCCCCCTGAGCTTGGGGGCCCCGGGGCACTGCCCCGTCTAAGCCCTCCGGTACCTACGCCACTGCGTGTTTGTTTATAATAAAATTGTTCTTGTTCTTTATTTATATTGTATTTTTGTTTTCTGTGTGTGTTAGTTTTTAAGTATGGATGAACTATTTATTATGCAGTCTATAATAAAATATTTTTATTTTATTACAATGTAACACTAAAGCGACGATGAAAAGCATCTTAATTCTTATTCTATCTAGTACTTGTTTACACTTACTCTGGCATTTTTTCAGTGGAACCTAGATATGTATTAGAAGGTAGAGATAGAAAGAACAAGGCCGTATCTGTGAATTTCGTCAATTGTCTTAAAAATAATTAGCACGCAAAAAGCTTCCGCCCAACGTGGGGCTCGAACCCACGACCCTGAGATTAAGAGTCTCATGCTCTACCGACTGAGCTAGCCGGGCTGTGTCTGTAGTCTTGAAATAACGTGATACGTTCATAATATTGATATGATTTTTATTAAATCTCTAACAACTTTATAGAACTAAAAATAATCGCAATTTTGTAAATAATGTATGCCACGTGGCAATGCCGTGGCAAGAATGATCTTTTCATACCGAGCCCAATAAGTCGACAATGTCAAATTATATGTTAATGTAAACCTAATCGAAAGCAGGTGATGTTGCACGCAACGTTGTACTGAATTTCACTGTTCCCTAGGGCATATTGAGATTGGAATTGGGAACCTAAAAATTCATATGAACTTATATCGAACGTAAATCAATCGATCTTATATCGAATCGTAATTTATAAAAAACACTGATATATCCTTCTCTTTCAGACAAACCCATAGACTCACCAGTGCAAGCGTTCCTGTCTCCGAAATGGGGGGGAGTGGTGCTGTCCAACCCCTCTCAAGCCGACTGCGAGGAGGGAACGTGGAATCCTGACATTAAACTCGTCATGGGCACCTTTATATCTCAGCTTAGGAAGCTACTGGGAATTGCTGATACGGTAAAAAAAATTAGTAAACTTCTTTTTCTTATAAAATTTTTCAAGAACGAAATGAAATTAGGAAAAATAATCAAGTAATTAACATTCGCGTAACGCTAGCAAACTCGCAAACGAACTACTGACTGAGATATATATATATATATTTTATGCACTGGCTATGAGAGGGAGAGATAAAGAAAATGTGTGCTCACACCTCTCCCTCTTACCCCTACAGTGATATACGAAACGTAACTCTCTCTCTTTCTATTTTCACTAACTTATATCTCCCTCTCAACTTCCGTTCGCCTTTTCCGATCACACTTTTCGTAACGCTCTCGGCACGCTATCGTCTCGTCAAGCCTGCGTAAAGAAGTTTTACTTCAAAAACTATTTTCAAAGACATTATTGTTATACTAAGAGAAATGTAATTGACGTATATCATTTTGCATGCCGTGGTAACTTTGTACGGATGTTTTCGGAAGGAAATTCCTCTGGAAGCTCAAGGTGCGCGACCAAACGTCTCCAAGGTGTAAGGATGGATTCCCTGATGATGGCGAGCGGTGCGATGATAGATGAAACCAGCAGGCACCGTGTCAAACAATCCCTCAGAACACATCCCAATATACCAACCGAATACTTAAATAAAATGAATTACTTTATTTTTATTGATAAATGTTTGCATGATCTACAGATATTTGTTCCGGGTCTAGGTGTTTTTCTATATATGTATTATAAGAATGTATTTACAAAAGAAACAGTATATAAGTAATTTATCACTTCTATCAGTTATCTGGTTCCCATAGTACAAGCTCTGCTTAGTTTGGGGCTGAATAGCGCTATGGAAAATGTCCAGCATTGTTTTTTATCTTCTCAGGAGCTGATCAAAGGTGCTCATTTAGAGCCGCTACGTTCAGTGGTTCCCCGGAGCTGGGAGGTGGACAACCTACTCCGCATGAGGACCTTGGAACAGCTCACCTCGGCGCAGAGGACCTTGCAGTCGCTGGCACAACTACTAGGTGAGTCGAATGTCAAACATAACACGGCGCATCACCAACTAGTTTTTTATATTGTTTTTTATACCCCTCTTGAAACCCAATAGGTATCTATCTCTACAAACCCCAACATTCTTAGCTCATTTAGTCACACCAGGAATTTGCCATCATTATCTACCTATATTTTTTTTATACTACTAAGTTAGCAAACAAGCATACGTCCCGCCTGATGGTAAGCGGTTACCGTAGCCTATGGACGTTTGTAACACTAAAGGGTATTACTCGCGCGTTACCGACCATTTAAAATGCTAAAACGCCCATTTTGAAGAACCCCATACTGTAGTTCCTAGGGAAAACCTCGGCAGCGAGACTATTCCACAAGTGAAGTGTTCGCGGAAAGAAATTCCTCTGGTGTGCGACCACATCGTCTCCAAGGTGTGCGGATGGATTCCCTGCCGATGGCGAGCGATGCGATATTAAAAGGAACTATACCTAGTCAGGTCATAAATTCTGTCACATGTTTAATATAAAATAATTGAAACAATTTTATTCATTATGTAACCATTTATATACCAAAATGAACTTAACAAAACATAGATTTTTATGACACTAAAGTTTATTCAAAATGACCTCCGTGATTTTGAATACAGGCCTTCAATCTGCGCGGCCAGTCGTCTATCGCAGCACGAACGAGGTCCATGTCAATATCGGCGGCTGCCTTAATCAAGGATGTCTTGAGTGACTCCAAATTGGGATGAGGCTTTCAGCACGCCTTTTCCTCCAAGTGTTGCCATATCTTGTAATCTAACGGATTCAAATCTGGACTGGAGGAGGGCCAGTTTTCGTGCCGGATGAAGTCGATTTCACGCGCCGCCAGCCAGTCGTGTGTGCTCTTCGCTCTATGAGCTGGCGCCGAATCTTGTTGGAATACCCAGTGCCTGTTATTGAACATGGTATGAGAAACAGGTTCCACAAGGTTCGTCAGGACTGTATTTTGATACACAACTGCATTCGCTTTTACACCTTTCTCACAAAAATGTACCTCTGTTAAGCCCCACTAAGAAACTCCCAACCATACCATGAGTGAGGATGGAAAATGACCTCGTTGGACACGCGGAATACGGTTGCTCGCTTCTTCACTACTGTGTGCGTACACCTTATCATTTTGTTTGTTGTAGCTCTCTTCTACGGTAAAAATTTTTTCATCCGAAAAAAGAATTTCCCGATATTTTTTTCCCGCGTACCGCTTCAACAAAGCACGGAAACTCTTCAGTCTCAGGTCCATTAGACGAGCATTGAAACGATGTCCTGTTTTTCTTCGATATGCCCGAAGCCCTAAGTCTTCATTTAACACCCTTTTCACCGTGGTTCTGCTTAACCCCATCTGAAGGGCCAACAGTTTCTGCTTACGTTTGGGATTTCTTTGAATTCGTGCCTTCACAGCTTTTATCACTGCTGGAGTCCTAACAGACCGAGGGCGACCACTTCTTGACCTGTCATCTACACTAGAGTCTTCATTGTATCGTTTGATGGTGCGATAAACGAATCTTTTGGTTATATTCAAATTTTTCAGGATGTCAAAAATTTGAATTGGCGCGTAACCGCAACGATGCAACGCAATAACTGCAACACGGTCTTCTTTAAGCGTCCACTCCATATTTAAAAATGAGTAAAATTCTAAAAAGTACACATCTTTATTTTCATGAACAATTCGAAATTCGAATTCTATAAACTTTTTTGTGGCCAGCATTCTAAAAGAAAAGTTTTACTGTGTGACAATACTTATGACCTGACTAGGTATACACGATGATTGAATCAACGCTTCGAAAGTTAGCCTCGGACAAACTAACATACATATATATTACGCCGATTTCCTTTGCGTCTAAACACAAGTTTTTAAACTTATTTTTTTACTTAGAAAACTTTCGTGATTGATTTCAATCATTATTATAAATACGGGATTTATCACGTACCGTCTTATCGGTGTTTCGTCCGACAATGTGTCGTGGTTTTTAAACTTAGAGCACAGACCAGTATTGATATTACTAGTCTCTGGTTAAAGCAAGGTACCAAAGTATTTGATGTAGATAACAAGGTTGTAGTGCAGAATCACAAGACACAACAGCCTAGGGTTCCTAGAATTATAACTATTTATATAAGTGCACTATGTTAAACCCTTTTTTTGAAATAAATACATATGCATTCATTCGTTTGCCCAAGTTGATTTGGAGATTGATTTTTCGCTCTTGCAGCCCTACGAGCGTGTTCAAACTGAAACACAGCAATGCTGTTTGACTGCAGAAATACGTATGGAGTACTTCCCCAGGCGAGCCCTTTCACAAAGAACTCTACTACTCCTAAAAGCCTCTGCCTACCAGCGCCACGCCACAGAAGTCACCTTGTAATATCACTTTCCAGGTGAAATATCAAACATAGTGATAAACGACGAAGTAGGAGCGTCTATCAAGCAAGCAGTAGACTCCACTTACCTCGCGTCCAACCTGATGATGCAGGGGAAATTGCTGGCTGCGTACGAGGAGTCGCAGCGAGGGTCGGTGGCCGCGGAGACGGCTTTCATGGAGCCCAGCCTACTGGCGCTGCTGTACTTTCCCGACGATCAGAAGTAAGTTCAAAAAAATAATAAGTCCACCTCAAGGTTCTCCGGAAGAGATCGCTCATAGCGATACGACCGCCGATTTTACTTCGGTATATGATTCGACGGTCATTATTATAAATACTGGATTTATCTTGTACCGTTTTATCGGTGTTTCGATCGACTATGTTTCGATTCAATTCGTGAACCTTCAAAGTGGTCATCAGGGTGAGTGCGATCCGCTCCGAATTCCCGTACCTATTTATAATAATGATTCAAATAAATCACGAAAGTTTTCTTGGTAAAATTATTCGACGGGTTCGATTCCCGCCGCGGAACAAATGTTTACAAGATCTAGGTACAGATATTTGTTCCGGATCTAGTTGTTCCGATTTATGATAGTTCTTCTATTTGCCGTCGGACTCGGTTGTCAGTGTCATAGATGACAGTTTCAGTGTCATACTGACACTTTATAGGTTAGCATAAGTCAAAGTGTAGTTCTTACATGTTTGTTGCTACTAGGTACTTGCTACAGCTACGGAGACACAATCACAAAAGTGTCCGTATCTATAATTGTTGCCACCTAATCTTTGCTTACTAAATTTGTGATCGGCATAACCGATTTCGATGAAATTTGATCCAGGTCTTAATCTATCTAAGATTATAAGATTGAGACATATTTTTTATCGACGAACCACGCGTGCGAATCTGCGGATGGAAGCTAGCTAGTACCTAATAGTACATTCTTATACAAGGGGCGTAAGCGATCCATTTATTTAAAAGAAAGAAGGGTTTGTCATGGAGGTTGTATTGCATTAAAGGATATTATGAATGTGGTCTCATAAATTTAAAATAAAAAGTGTGTGTATATACTTATGTAGGTAAGCACGTAAGAAGTTATACTTCTTTGGCGTAACAGAACAAAAATAGCTAAAGATTTCATCCCGTATTTGTTTGTAAAAGGAATGATAAATTAATAAATATAGTTATGAGTTTTCACGGAAACTTGAGAGATATTTATCAGCTAACTTCGTCATGTAGCGTTTTGGCTGTCTGTGTGCGCGCGCATGTGACAGTTATCAGCTAACTTCATTATGTCGCTTTTTGGTTGTCGGTGTGCGCGCGCATCGTAAAAATTTTAATCGCATATTTTTTTTCGAACGTGCCAAAACAAGTATAACTTCAAAAATTAAATAAGGATTTCTCATGGAGGTTGTATATCATTATAGTATATTAAGAATGCAATGAGCCTCATTCTGTTTTAAAATTACTTACGTTCCTAGGGGCGTAAATCACATTTACGCATCAGGTATCGAGCTAACAATGATCAACTTTCAGAGCATGAGTGATGAAAATTCGAAAATACCCTTATTTGTTACAGGTACGCCATCTACATTCCATTGTTCCTGCCGATTATGTTTCCAGTAATTCTGTCTCTCAAGAACTTGATCCTGTGGTTCAGGGGAAAACCCCATTCTAAGGAGAAGATCGAGTGAAGTGTTACAGTATTTTAGTATTTTTTGTGTTGTGAATAAAGACTTATTTAATTTAATTTATTTTTATGGCACACAAAACAGAATACAATCAAATAGATACAAAATATAATAACGAACTTTTAGACCTAGATTGTATCCCAAAAACAGCATGACAATTTTAGATGAGTTTTGTGTAGACTAGCTAAAGGGGAGTTATATAGTAGATTATTAACCAAGGGGATAAAGCAGTGTCTTCTGTCGCGGGTGACGATTTAAATCGCGAGCGTAACGAAGGACTCGAGGTTTACTCCCGAGCGTAGCGAGGGTGTTAAAAACTTAAATCACGAGCGAAGCGAGGGATTTAAGACGAGTCCTGAGTGTAGCGAGGGATTTAAGTTCACCCAAGACTAAGGCAGCTTTATCACCGAGGAAAATACTCTACTTTTACAGACCATTTGCGAAAAAATAACACAATAATAATATGAGATAAGCATTTATTAAAAATAATGACAATTAAAAGTAAAAGTTAACATTCGAAACATTGGTCCAATTATTGATAGAGAGAGTTACATTTTTGTTTGATACATTTATTGTTGATGAACTTGTTGATTTTACGTTTATGTATTTGAAGAAAACAAAAACGCGGCAAATTCCTAGACTAATATTTTTTTGTCGGAAAAGCAAAGGCATCAAGCTCATACGGCCTCGTCGGTTTTCGTAATTTTATTTAATAATCATAACTGCATAATAAATGCGTATTCCTTTTTCAAAAAGATGTATAATGCTTTATATACAAACTGAATGGTGTAAACACAGATGTAGTTCAGTATAAATTTCGGTAAGTATTCCAAATTTAAATCACATTCTCCCCCTAGAGGATGAATGAAATTCAGTGCAATTTTCAATCCCTGTTTTTAACAGATTAAAAATGATTATTGTTATGTTCGCTTTTTGTGGCATACAATGTCACTTTGTTTAGCAAGTGGTACGAAAAATGCTTTATATACAAACTCAATGGTGTAAACACAGATGTAGTTCAGTATAAATTTCGGTAGGTATTCCAAATTTAAATCACATTCTCCCCCTAGAGGATGAATGAAATTCAGTGCAATTTTCAATCCCTGTTTTTAACAGATTAAAAATGATTATTGTTATGTTCGCTTTTTGTGGCATACAATGTCACTTTTTTTAGCAAGTGGTACGAAAAATGCTTTATATACAAACTCAATGGTGTAAACACAGATGTAGTTCAGTATAAATTTCGGTAAGTATTCCAAATTTAAATCACATTCTCCCCCTAGAGGATGAATGAAATTCAGTACAATTTTCTTTCCCTGTTTTTAACAGATATAAAATGACTATTGTTATGTTCGCTTTTTGTGGCATAGAATGTCACTTTTTTGAGCAAGTGGTACGAAAAAGTAATAATTCATTCATCTCAGCCCGTCTGCACCCACTGTTGGGTATAGGCCTCCTCTTTATTACGCCATTATTTACGGTCCCTTGCGAGTCTCATCCATTGACACCCAGCTACGCTTTCAATGTCATTCGACCATCGGGCGGGTGGTCTGCCTCTTGGTCTACGAGCATCCCTTGTCCACCACTCTGTAATCGCCTTCGTCCAACGCCCGTCATCCCTCCTAGCCAAGTGTCCAGCCCATCTCCACTTCAGCCCTGCGATCATCATACCCACGTACACAACCTACTTAAATAAAAAAGTAATATTAAAATGGCATAAAACAACAAGATATAATAGAAATATTTAGACAATTATTACATTGAAGCACTCTCTTTATTTATTTATTTATATTTATAGGCAAGGCCAACAGAACACATAGTAAATACAATATTACAAAGCATTTTTAAAACAATCTCTCTCACAACTCTATAGTAAGACTTATTTGAATATGATTATTGAATTGAATACATATAGTTATAAGTAGGGTTACCAACTTGTTTTCTATCAAATATAGTATTTTCGAAGCTGTTACCTCTAAAAATATAGTCCATAGCAAACAATGAAAATAAATATAGTAGGTATGTGGTTAAAATATTTATTTTTTTAATGAATATTTTTAGCTGCGCCTTAATATTTTTTTTTTTAGTTTCGACAATTTCTAATTTTTAAAAAAAGATTAAAGCTTCGTTTTGTTTTCTCAAAATATAGTTGTTTTGCCTACTATATATTTTTTTAGCAATATAGTATTTGATCCCCTAATATATTTAGTTGATACAATTAGGTTGGGGAAAAAGTTACTTCGCATTTTTTAAGAAAATTCAAATCATTTTTTAATATAGTTTATTTACATTTAACTAAAGTATGTAGGAACACGAACGCTCAGGGCTGACGAGAAGATTGTCGAGCTGGAAGAAGAACTGAGCAAACTACGTTGGGACATCCTAGGATTGTCGGAAGTCCGAAGACAGGGTCAGGACACGATGATCCTTAACTCCGGTAACTTGCTCTTCTACCGGGAGGGAGATCAACTATCCCAGGGTGGTGTCGGGTTTCTCGTCCGCAAGTCCCTCGTTAACAACGTGACAAAAGTCGACAGTGTGTCGAACAGAGTAGCATACCTTATACTCAGAATTACCGAAAGGTATTCGTTGAAGGTCATACAGGTATATGCGCCGATCTCGACACATCCAGACGATGAAGTGGAAGCTATGTATGAGGAGATCTCCGAGGCCATACATACTTCCAAGACTCATTTCACGGTTGTAATGGGGGACTTCAACGCAAAGCTAGGCACAAGAAAAGACGATGAGCTGAGAGTGGGGCCATTTGGATTCGGGCGGCGGAACCGAAGGGGCCAGAGACTGGCCGACTTCATGGAGAAGGAGGGCCTCTTCATGATGAACTCCTTCTATGAGAAGCGGCCAGCCAGAAAGTGGACGTGGATAAGCCCCGACGGTTTCACTACAAATGAGATTCACGACTTCATTATAACGATCAAGAAGCAAATATTTGATGATGTCTCCGTGATCAGCAGGGTGAAAACCGGGAGCGATAACCGCATTGTTAGAGGCACATTGAATATCGATGTTAAGCTTGAAAGGGCACGTGAATGAAGTCTGCGCTCCTTCCAAATCCTGCCCAAATCCAAAACCCCGAGAGCTTTCAGCTAGAACTGCACAATCGCTTCCAGTGCCTAGCCAGCTGCAATGATATTGACGAGATAAACAACGGGTTGGTGGAAACTGTCCAATCGGTGGGATCTAAGTTATTTAAGGCCCCCCGCCGAACTAAGCACCAGAAACTCTCAGATGAAACCATTAAGCTAATGGAGGATCGGAATGAAATGAGATTGCAGTCTTCAGCTGATATGTCGGATTACGGCGTCCTTAATTGACGAATCTCTAAATCTTTGCGACACGATCTGCGTACCTTTAATACATCTCGTATTAAGGTCGCAATAGAAAGGAACAAAGGTTCAAAAGTGTTTGCAAAGCATTCGTCTATAGGGCAAAGCCAAATGACTAAGCTGAAGACCGACAGCGGCACTATCATTTCGTCGAAACCGGAGATTCTGAGAGAGGTCGAAAAGTTCTATGGACAGATGTACACCTCAACACAAAACCCCGTTGGTCAGTTGGCTCAGGACACCATAGCCAAACTAACCCGACACTATACCGAAGACATACCAGACATCAGCCTGTACGAGATTAGGATCGCTCTGAAACAGCTTAAAAACAACAAGGCACCAGGTGAGGATGGAGTTACGACAGAACTTCTGAGAGCGGGTGGAAAACCGGTACTTCAAGTCCTCCAGAAGTTATTTAACTCCGTCGTCCTTGAAGGAACCACGCCAAAAGCATGGGATAAGAGCGTGGTGGTGCTTTTCTTTAAAAAAGGTGATAAAACCTTATTAAAGAATTACAGGCCCATCTCGCTCTTGAGCCACGTTTACAAACTGTTTTCGAGAGTGATTACGAACCGTCTCGCACGCAGGTTCGATGACTTCTAGCCTCCTAAACAAGCCGGTTTCCGAAAAGGCTTTAGTACCATAGACCACATCCACACGCTACGCCAGATTATACAGAAGACCGAGGAGTATAATCGGCCGTTATGTCTAGCGTTTGTGGACTATGAAAAAGCCTTCGATTCAATCGAGACCTGGGCGGTACTGCAGTCTCTTCAGCGATGCCAAATCGACTATAGGTATATCGAAGTGTTGAAGTGTTTGTATAGTAACGCCACTATGTCAGTCCGTCTACAGGACCAGAGTACGGAACCAATCCAATTGCAGAGAGGCGTGAGACAGGGAGACGTAACTCCGAAACTGTTCACGAACGCATTGGAGGACGTTTTCAAACTCTTGGTCTGGGACAGACTTGGCATCAATATCAATGGCGAATACATCACTGACCTTCGTTTTGCAGATGATATAGTCATTATGGCCGAATCTCTCGCGGAACTCGGTACCATGCTCAGCGACCTCAGTAGGGTCTCCCAACAGGTGGGTCTTAAAATGAACATAGATAAGACGAAAATTATGTCAAATATCCATGTTGCACCCGTACCGGTAGTTGTTGGGGGCGATACTCTCAAAGTTGTCGACGAATATGTATACCTAGGACAAACTGTCCAATTAGGTAAGTCCAACTTCGACAAAGAGGTCGCACGATGAATCCAACTCGGCTGGGCAGCGTTCGGGAAACTTCGCGATATCTTCTCGTCCAAAATTCCCCAGAGCCTGAAGACTAAAGTCTTCAACCAATGTGTGTTGCCAGTGATGACCTATGTCACTGAAACGTGGTCCTTTACTCATGGCCTCATGACCAAGCTCGGTCGCTCAACGAGCTATGGAGAGGGCTATGCTCGGGGTTTCTTTGCGTGACAAAATCCGCAATGAGAAAATCCGCAGAAGAACTAAAGTTGCCGACATAGCTCTCAAAATTAGCAAGTTGAAGTGGCAATGGGCAGGCCACATCGCTCGTAGAACCGATAACCGTTGGGGAAAAACGGTTCTCGAGTGGAGACCATGGACTAGAAGACGCAGCGTAGGCCGGCGCCCCACAAGGTGGACCAACGATCTAGTAAGAATCGCGGGGAGCCGTTGGGCGCAAACGGCTACCAGAGACCAGTAATATCAATCAATTTTAAATTATACTGGTATGTGCGGCTACCAACCGCTCGTTGTGGCAATCTAAGGGGTAGGCCTATGTTCAGCAGTGGACGTCTACCGGCTGATGATGATGATGATGATGAAAGTATGTAGGTACCATTTTGTTCGATAACTTTTTGCCATCTTGTAGGTAGGGACATGATCACATTGCTACATAAATTTTGGGGCTTCTGATCAAAATACAGCGACAAGTAGTTTTGGCAGTCGTCTAGTGATGTTAACCTGACTCTGCCTAAAGAATTTTGAAGAGACCGAAACAGGTGGAAATCTGAAGGTGCAAGGTCAGGACTATACGGCGGATGCATTAACACCTCCCAGCCAAACTCTCTTAATTTTTGCTGAGTGGCTAAAGATGTGTGAGGTCTAGCGTTATCGTGCTGAAAAACCACACCCCTTCTGTTTATTAATTCCGGCCGCTTTCTCTCAACTTCTTGCTTTTATCTCATCAGTTGTTCGCAGTAGAGTTCAGAATCGATGGTCCTGCCTGGTGGTAACAGCTCATAATGAATAATGCCCTTCCAACCCCACCACACACACAGCATCACCTTGTTGCGAGTTAACCCGGGTTTCGCCACAGTCTGTGAAGCCTGACCGGCCTTTGACCACGACCTTTTTCGCACGTTCTTGTCGTACGTGATCCACTTTTCATCACCAGTTATCAGCTTCTTCAAAAATGGTTCGGTTTCATTACGTCGTAATAAAGAATCACAAATGAGTACACGGTTCATTAGGTTTCTTTCAGTGAGCTCGTGGGGTACCCAAATATCGAGCTTTTTTGTGTACCCAGTTTTTTTCAAATGCGCCAAAACTGTTTTGTTGTCAATTCCCAGTTCTTCAGCTACGTCGTAACTACTGATATGCCGATCTTGCTCCACTTTTTAAAAAATGGCATCAATTTTATCCGTAATAGGGTGACCAGAGCGACGTGCATCTTTGACATCAAAATTTCCGGATTGAAAACGCTTAAACCAAATTTGTGCTACTCTCACAGACACTGCACTAGGTCCATAAACATCGCAAATATTTTTCGCGGCTTGCGTTGCATTTTTACCTTTTTTGTAGTAAAATTTTATAATATGTATCGAATTTCTTCATTAGATTCACTCATCTTTACAGTACGAAAAACAAATAAAAATCATACATTTTCCTAATTTGAATTTGGAATTATCTTCATCAAAATTTAAACTTTGAATGGTACCAAAACCAGCCAGATACATATAGAATAGCCAAAGAGATTTTATTACAAGTTCATACATACTATTATGCGAAAAGACTTTTTCCCCAACCTATTATATTATATAGTAGGGTTGGCAATTATAGTTGTAAGTGTGCCTGCCCATAAATATAAATAAATCATATTAGATTGCTAGATGAATGATGGCAGAGGAGGGATTAAAGAAACCTAGTAGTTCCGTCGATGGGTTAGATTAATCACGCAGGATCTAAATAGCACAAGCTTATGGAGGCCTATACCTACCCAGTAGTGGGTAAAATCGGGCTGTGGACGATGATGACACGAAAATTCGTAAGATTTTTGGTGAGAAGTGGGACTGTGGCGAAGCTTGGTCATCGCATCCCCCGTTTCAAGAAACAGCGAGTTCAAATTAATTAATCTGTGGGTGATGTCGTGGGTCATGCGTTAATTCATGTAACTATTAGCACTATGTTTTACTTCATAATGTACCTATGACTGTTCATCTTCCCAAATAAATAAAATAAAACCCATTTGGTTCATAATTTTCGGGATATTCAAATGCAAGAACAAATTTATTTTTAAACTTTAAGTATCTATGAATAGCCCGACTTGCACTAACGTTCCTAAACGTATTTAGCGACTAAAAATGTTTAAATTTGACGTATTTGTATAATTTGACAACTCCTTAAACCATATTTAGCGACTAAATACGTTTAGGCATCGTTGCGCAAGTCGCTCTTAAGATCTGATACCTACATAAAAAAGCGATGTGTATTTATGAAATAATTTTGACAAATAGTACGTATTAGTTAGGACCTTTGTTGGACCTAGGAATCTGAGTTATGATCTAAAATTATATTATTATTATCAGCCCACTGCTGGGCAAAGACCTCCCCCCAATTCCAGACACTTCTTGCAGGCGCTAAGATGGTCCAGTCCGCTCGGAAATTAGTGAGCTCATCCTTCCATCTCTTCTTTGGTCAGCCACGACATCTTCGGGCTGTGTCGGGGTCCACTCGGTGGTGAGCTTAGCCCACTAATCACCCGACATACGGCATACATGACCAGCCCAGTCCCACTTGAGTTTGGCGGCTACATCTACGATTTGTGTCCGAGAGCGCAGCTCGGTGTTGCGTATGCGGTCAATACGCTTGATTTCGAGAATGCTGCGCTCCATCGCACATTGGCAAACCTTGAGTTTATACTTTTGGATGTTAGTCCAGTCATGTTAGAAGACCAGGTCTGCGCACCATACGTTAGAACGGGGAGGATGCATACGTCCATCAACTTTCGCTTGAGCGAAAGAGGAAGATTACCCTTCATCAAATCTCCCATGGACCAATGGCTCCTCCAGGCATTCTCGGTTCGCCGAGCGATTTCCTTGTCCTGCCTGGAGTCGAAGGAGACTATTTGGCCCAGGTAAACGTATCTAAAATCTGATCTTACATATCTGGGGAAAATAAAAATCCATGTTTCTGCCCATGATTATAATACGTACCTAATATTGAGGTACTTATAAAGGAATCGTAAACTTACATTTAATTCATTGTGCAGTTACATTAACTTGTGTAGGTATCTACCATATTAATATCTAAGCTTTTTGTGAAATGTCATATTATTGATATGTAGTGCTGGTTCAAATCCACGCGTTACAGAATGTTCTCTTGCTCAAGCATTTATACTTCAAATATTATATATTTCGATTTATCTTACTGCTTTATTTCTAACACAATTCACAAAACGCCATCAAGTCATAGTAATATTCTATTATTTATCATAATTTCTTGTGTACTTATTAGGATTCGACCCAATCAGTTTCAGTGATCATAGCCACATTTTCCCCTTTTCCCGGCAAATATTCAAATTCCCACAGCGAATTCCCCAAAACAAGAGTTTCTCCTTCGATAAGCTCAAAATTGAGCGTGTAACAATCATCCTCGCAAGGACTTCTAGGCTTCAACTGAATATAATTCTTCCCTTTCAACTGCGACATGATCACTAACCCCACGTCTAATTCTAAGTATTTGAACCTATGGGTATCATAGTTCTTAGATAGAAGAAGCCAGTTGAAATGGGATGGAGGAATATGTGAAGAGAGGAAGTATGGTCTAGGAGCCAGAATACGGAAAGCCTTCACTGCTCTAATATCGCAGTTTTGGAAATGAACAAACCAACTAGGGATATCATTATTGGTGATTCTAGAAACTATTTCTTCAAGGTCCATAGGCTGTCTCCCGATTCTGATATTCGAGAGTATTCTGCAAGGTACAGAGACCCGTAAGCGGTCATCATCGCTGATTACGCTGGTCAGGTTCAGCTCTGTGCGGGAGACGGACCAGTCGTAGTAGGCGTCTGAGACGATCACAGGAGCGCCTCTGGAGAGATGGTGGTTGAAGACTTCGTTGTAGTTCGAATCTGAGACGCGTTCGATGGTTTCTGCAAGAGGATTAATTACTTAATAGATATTTGTACCTAAGTTACACCTAGTAAGTTGTACCTAAGTATACTATACCTACTCACAGAGGAGATAAATCAAGTTTAGTAAGTAACTAACATACACCTAAATCGAGATAGAAAAGTTAGGTATCTATGTAGGCAACGCCGTCTTAGGCTATGCCGGGGCCCTTGGGCACACAAGAATTTGGGGCCTTGTTGGAAAGTAAAGTGGATGAAAAAAAAACATGTTTCTGCTATGATCTTATATTTGAAGTGTTTTGTGTCGGTGACCGCTAATTGGTGTAATTAAGTAGTTTTACTATATAGGTACTTTTTAGGTATTATTTACTATTATTATTAAAATGTTCACTATTTAGAAAATGATCAAAAAAACTGTTCTGGTGTCCGATTAAAATTCGCTAGCTACATATAAAAACAGAGTTGAAAGAGGCTTGTTGCTCTCAGGGTTGACAGAATGTCGCTAACACGCCCACATTTACTCTATGAATTTTTGTCATAGGTTGTATTTTACCTTTGTCGGGTTATATCTACATAAAATAGAAAAAAAAATATACAGTGTAAGCGAATATATCTGCCTTTAGGGCCCCCCGTGACGATAGGGGCCCTGGGCACAGGCCCCGTGTGCCCTAAAGTTAAAGACAGTACTGTATGTACGTAGAGAGAGACTGGCCATCTTACTATATGAGCTCTAATGACACAATGCAAATTCACTCTTATTTCTAAGAATCGCCAATTTATTACCAAAAAGAATTCAAAATACATAGTTATAGAATAGAAGTTCAAATATTTACATAATATGTAACTAACATAAAAAGACAATATTTACATACCTAGTAGGTACCTATTAACTAGCCATGTTAATAAAAGTTAAGATGAGGTGTACTTACGTAGGTAGGGAGAACCAAATAGATGAAAACAAATGAATAGCGTACTCACGTTTGCTATGGTGCTATTTTGATAACAAGGGTAATGGATAACACAAAGTAAATGATGACCTGTAAAAATAAAATAACGACAGGAGGACATGTGACCGTATCAGCGATTTCACGTCGATGAAGCAAATAAAAATTGGCGCAAGCGTAATAACTGTGTTAAAAAAGCAATGGTAGACAACTGTGCACTAACAAATAATAAGTGAATGGTAAGTGAATTTAGATAGATGGGTACTTACTTATAGCTTCGCAAGCAATACAGTCAGCAGGCGACACAATATTCTCATCCAAACTCGGCGGCCGAGATTTCTCAATCAAACATTTGTTATGGTACAAAGGCGTCCAGTCCCAAACTGGGAGTACTTTTATCAGCAAAATCCTCGTTACAGCCGAAACATGCCATTGGAACGTCTCAGTCTGGCTCACGGTGATTCCAATAGCCACAACCATGACGAGAAACAGAAACACCCTGGTCCACCATTTGAAAGACGCCTTCCGCACTGTGTTCGTCAACGGTCGGCAAATTATATCCATATCCTCATCACTGATTCCTGCTTCTTTACAATACTCGTAGAAGGAACGAACTTCCGAGTTAATTAGCTCGAATTTCTCGCGCTGGGACATGATTGCCCCGTTTTTGAGAGTCATTTTGCACAATGACCTACTCTACTCTCGCACAGCAGACAATGCGATCAATAGTATTTAGTTTAGTTGCGGCGCGGCAACGGCGTGACTCGATAAATGAATATTCGCGCGCGCGCGGAATGTCTCAGTAAACGGAAGTCAATAAATTGTATGGCTGCTGACATTAAAAAAAAATCTGTGAAGTGTGTGCAGCTTTTTAATAGGAATTTTAAAATTCACACTCGCATGTTTTTAAATCTGTAGATTATTTTATTTCAATCTTAGAATTAATGTATATATTTGAAGATTTTGAAGAGATGCTAATACTTTTTGATTGAGGCGTTTTCACTGGTTTTCACGGCCTTATTTTTAGAACTGCTAACAGATGGCGTTGCTTGCTCTGTCTTAGGCACTGATCTCTATTACTATACAAGTACATACGCATTAGAGACATAAGTGGAGTAGAGAGTCAAAGGGAATATAATACCTACGGTAGAGATTGTTAGAGATCAGTGGTCTTAGGCCTTATCTGAATATCAACGGAAAGTGAATGAGGGGTTTTCATAGTCATGTTTTTAGAACTGCTAATAGATGGCGCTGCTCTATCAAGCACTAGGGACGGAACGTTTTACGAGTAGCATGTTAAAAATCCTATGTCACACCTGTTATTTTCCTTCGCATAACCTGTTAAAACTCATTCAAATGAAATCACTTCTGGTGTTCATCGTAAATCGATTAATGTCCTTCGGGTCTGCTACAAATCAAAGTCGTTCGCATTTCTTCGGAATTCATCAGGCGTTTTCGTTGTCCGTGATTTTTCACATGTGAAATAGCACTATTATGAATATCGAGTGTGACATTACATTATAATAAAAAATCATTGCTTGTGATTTTTCACACGTAAAATAGCAGTGATGAAAAATAATCATTTGATCATATGAAAATGATATAAAAATATCAATAATTTCCATGCCTATCATGCACTTGTGTATTTTGTCTGTGTCCAAAAGAAAGTGAATTGTCAATGTCAATGAGGGCTTTTTTCTTGATTTAAAAAAAAGTAGTTCCAACTAGCGTAATAGATGGCGCCGTCTAAACAAGCACACAAGACATGCTCCGCCAGAAAAATATATTTCTAAACTTGCCCAACTATCAAAGTCACAAAGACAACATTAGCATTTCTAGAGAACATGCTCTGTTCGTGTGGAAGTTTTTTGTTTGTAAGCAATTTTAAATTATTTTGTTCTAATTCAATAAATACGCCAACCAGACACGTGCATGATAGGCATAGCAATGATTGCAATTTTTAAATTATTTTTTGTGGTCAAATGAATAGTTTTTATCACTGCTATTTCACATGTGAAAAATCACAGGCAATTATTTTTCATTATAATGCCGCAATGTCACACGCTATTCTTGCTAGTGCTATTTCAATTGTGAAAAATCACGGGCAACGAAAACTCCTGATGAATTCCGAAGAAATGCTAACGACTGTGATTTGTAGCAGACCCGAATGACTACGACCGATATACGATGAATGCGGTATTCATTACTACTATTAGTTATGCGAAAGAAAATACCAGGTGTGACGTATGATTTTTCACATGCTACTTTGAAACGTTCCATCCCTAGTGATTGATGGAGCAGCGCCCTCTATTAGCAGTTCTAAAACCATGACTATGAAAACCCCTCATTGCCGTATCAATCATAACTTGAATTAGTACAAAATTATTTAAAATTGCTTACAAAGAGGGTATGTAGAAGAGATGACTAAACCGTGCGCTGTCTCCTATTGCAAAAACAACTGCAGACACTGTTTTCCTAAGGATAGAGTTCGCAAAACGAAATGAATAGGTACAAGCAATCAAACATGTAAACCCTAGTTCGTACTTAGTGAAGTCTTCATTATTAAGTTCAGCTCACTTTCATGTAACTGATTTACCTATGACGCCATCTTATTGGAATAATTACCGTAAGTTATTTTAGCGATATTGTACTTATCTAACTAGGTAAGTTAGTTGGTGTGGATTAGGTACTTATGTACCTGCTTGTCATTTTTCCTCGTAAAAGTTACCTTTTTTAAAAAGATACTGCCAGAAGAATATTGAAAAAAACTGCTATTATCTTCAATGCTCTTGGTGAACAAAGGTTCTCCAGAACAACCATAAACATCCATTCAAGATTCAGTATATCGATTTGTCAGATTCCACACAGGTTTAAAAAAATACGACGACAAAAAAACATTGATTGCCACACACAAGACAAGACGAAACAAAAACAGAGTGAGCACGTTCTCTAGAAATTTTGAGGTCAACTTGCTACTTTGACAGTTTAGAAATATGTTTTTAGCGGAGCATGTCTTGGGTGCTTGTTTAGACGGCGCCATCTATTACGCTAGTTGGAACTACTTCTTTTTAATCAAGAACGAAAAGCCCTCATTGTCATTGTCAATGTCACTTGAAATAAAATAAAATTAATTTGTGTTTGTATTTTTAACAATTTTGATATTGTGTCTTTGTGATTTTGGCATATAAACCTTATAATTTGGGCGGCTTTTCTCCAGGCAGCGTCATTGATTTCGAGCAAATATTAGGGCCATAGGCCACATCCATACATAGACATGATTTGTTACTTTGCTCGACTGTTTTGTTTTAGTGTGATATACTTGCTCTAAGATTATTCCATCCAGTGGATTTAGCTGATCCATAGATTGTATTATAATCAATACATACTTTTCTGTCATAAAATAAATATAAAGTCCATAAATTCAATTTTTATTTTATAGTTTATTATTTTTTGGACTTTACCTATTAATTACAATTTGAATAATACTGGCAACAAAAAAAGTCAGATATCAATCCGCCATATTGAAAGTTCTAATGTGGGAAGTCGGTCAAACGCTGACCTTATTAGTTATTTCTATTAATTGCTCCGCAATTTATAGCTAAAAAGTTATTAATAAATTATGTTATATATTTAGTGACTCAATTGATGTGATTAAAGTTTCAACGAACGTGTATTTGCAGTTTTGCAATTTGTCTGATGGATACGTCACAGCGCCATGTTGTATCCCTGCGCTGATTGCAGGCACGAGAAATCCGCCAACCCGTTTATTTTCCGGGATTAGTTCCCGATAATAAAACGAACCGCGATTTTGTACTCAAATATATTTTAGTCTATATTTGTTAGCAAATGTCAAAGAATACCAGTGGAATCGATGCATCCCTGTTGTCGCAATTCGAGTGCTAAGTCCTAATACAAACTGCAGTTTAGTGCATTCGCGAAAGTTGAAAGGACTGTGTTGTAAAAGAAGACGTGATAATTAGCCAAAATTCCGGTCCCTACGCGCAGACGAGAAGGTGCCTACCCACCGGGGCAGTCGGGCGAAGAGATGAACAACAAACGCAAAAGTCGCCAAGGACCGCCGAGGTAACTGGTAACTTTTAGTTTCGAGATGACATGTCTTTGTTGTTGGCGATCGATGTTGGGTGCATTGCGAATTTGTCGTTGTTTCGCCGAAGAATATCTGACTTAGTAGGCGGCTCAGTGTTGTGAACGTAAACAAAAAGTGTTGGTATGTTTTGTGAGAGGCGAAGGCGCGGGGCGGCGCGTGCGGCGAGGGCCGCTTCACGAGGTGTTTGGCCTACTTTAGCTGCGTACTCTTGTCGATGAATATAGCCACGAGATCAGCTGTTCGCGGCCAGTTTACTGCTCCCTATCTTCAATCTTGTGGAGCCACTCAGTGCTGCACCTATCAAAGCTAGTGCCACTTTTGCTTTTCGCTCAGTTGGGTTCTAACAAACGCACTGTCACTTTTATAACATTTTCATTGTATAGGAAGTCAGTTTAATAGCACTTTCACTCCATAGAATCTAAAGTCAAGATAACACCTGGCAGTTATCCAAAGTTCTCAATTAGAATGGTCTCTTTTCTAACGGTACAGTTAACTAGTATAGTGACAATTGATCAGGAGTAATTACTTGTATTTGTGATCCTATATTTGTAGAAAGTTCAATGTTGTGCAGTGATTTGTGGGTGATTCAGGGTGATTTATGGTTTTACTAGTGGTGAGTGTCGGAGTCTACTGTTACTGTAATACCGGTTGATAAATCTGTATTGGCATCCACATTAATCACTTTGACAGAATGAGGTAGTTTGCAAGTTTTTTATCAGTGAGGTTTTAGTTTACTCGGCATATACTGGCCATATCTTTCCTGTGGAATGTAGCTGACTAATCTGAGTGGATGGTATCAGTATTTTTACACCTATACCATCCCATATCACCTAAATTAATTGCTCGGGCCTCACAAGCATACAAAAATGTATTGGTATGGTGATCCTGGGTTACTAGGCTTGTGCCTATTCCATCTATCATTCTGTCTCAGACAAAGCTGAACATTTACCCAGCTAGTGCTTTTGCCGCCAACCATTATAAAAATAAGATTTTTTTTCTCTTTGTGGTCTGAATCAGTTGGAGGATTATAAGCGTATGGGTTGATTGATTTGTGGCATTCGGGATTTAGACACATTAGCCTTCTTCCCTTCTTTTGAAGCAGCGAGCAAGTTGTCCAAGATATGAACTCTTTTCAGCCACTGTGTGTTGTAAAATTATTTTCCATCAGCGCTCTTGCCTGTAGATTTTCAGGGCTTTTTGGCCATCCAGGCCATCTTTTCCCTTTGAAGCCCATTTTTGGTTAGTTGTGGGAACTTCTAGGTACTCATGGATTCCCTTGTTGGTTCACACCATGAGGCATTAGAAATGGAACTCAAGATTTTGTTCTGGCAGTGTTGGATAATAGCACGATTGGATTTGCTGGTCGTACTTAATAATAAGATGATTTGTATAGAGACTTAATGACTCAATCTCACTCATGTCTTTTGCGGTCAGATGTCCAATGCCTACTGCTTATTATCCATATATACTAATAATAGTAAAGAGGTAAAGTTTGTATGTTTGTAGAGGGTAGTTTCTGAAACTACTAAACCAATTCTGAAAATTCATTCATGATAAGGTCTACTATCCCTGAGTGCTGTATTAGCTATATTTTATTTTGTGATTACAAATCTTTGTTTTCTGTGGTACTGTACATTTTTACCTGACTGCGAAGAAGGAGGGTAGTGTTTTTAGTCTGCAAGTTCATATACCTATATTTCCTTATTTCTGTAACTAGTTTGTAGCTTAGTAGTAATGAATGATGTAAAAGATCATAGCATCACATGTCAGGATCATAGCAAGTTCAACAGCCTTTAAGAGAGGTGTAAAGAAGTGTTGCAGTACCACGAGTGCTGCAGGAGTTTATAGGCGGCGGTGATCACTTAACATCAGGAGGCCCGTCAGCTTGTGTATCTACAAATTTAATATTTAAAGTAGATTTCCGGATTCCCTGCCTCCCTCTCCTCTTCTAGGAACCTAGGAATGGTGTGACAGTCTGTATAGATAGATATAAAACTATTGCATTAGTAAACTAGGCATACTTAACCAGTCAAGGATCACACTGATACATTATTGTATGGTTGTGAGATTCAGCTAATTCACTAAAAATCACTGAAGAAATTACTATTAGATTCTCATAATAATATCACAGATAAAGTAGTAGTTCTATGCCTCAATCAATTAATCAAGAATACAATATATAAGGAAGAAATCGCTTTCAGCGATAAGGCCGCCCATTGTACTATCATCATCATCATCATCTCAGCCCGTTTGCACCCACTGTTGGGTATAGGCCTTCTCTTTACTACGCCTCTTCTTTCCGATCCCTTGCTAGTCTCATCCATTGACACCCAGCTACGCTTTCAATATCATTCGACCATCGAGCGGGTGGTCTGTCTCTTGGTCTATGAGCATCCCTTGGCCACCACTCTGTAATATATTTAGCATTAATTAGTTTTTTTAAGTATTCCTGGTGTACAATAAAGCATTCTATTCTAATACAAAAAACTTAAGTAGGTGTTTGGTATTAACTATTAAGTAATGTAGGTATAACGTTAAAATATGAATGAATGACACTTTATTGTATACAATATAAACAAAAAAATACAAACAAAATCAAATAGTACAATGGGCAGTCTTATCACTTAACTATCATGATTATGAACACTATTTGTACTAAAAAACTCAAAAATCATGGTAAACGTTTCATAAACATCCCGTTTTTTGTACAAATTAGGTAATGTAGGTAGGGTCGTTGCGCCGGTTGGCGGCCGTTTAGTCGCCTTCCCACCTTTGCTCCTTGATATGAGTATGATATGTCCATTATTCAGGTTCTGATTGTTTCTTTAGGCGTAGCAGATATCATCAAGTTATTTTCGAAATTAGTATTGGAGGACTACTGTAACAGTTTTTTTAAATAAAAATTTGCTCAAAATGCTGGTTGACGGCCACTTTTTTCAGTTCGCGGCTGCCAGTTTTACATACAATAATGACTTACGAGTATTTCATACTTTTTTTGCGTTTTTGTACACTTTTCACCATATAATGGTCCTATTATAAATTTCCACATAGGGCATAATGATTGCAATTTTCACTCAAATGCCTTTACTCTTAAAAAGCACGTTCTCTTCAGTATTCTTCCCTTTCTTGTGCTCTAACTTAACCTTACCTTACACTATTCTAACATCTCTTATTTCCACACGATTTGTTCATCTAATCTGGGTCACGCACTACAATCTCGTCATTCAGGCATTCTAATCTCTACAGCATTTTACCTTCTCCTCCCAACTCACCTTCATACTTTCTGCAACAATTCTTCCCTCTGTCCTTTCTTCTTTCCTTTCTCTAGTTTTCCTCCTTTTTTTCCTTACTTGAAACTCCTAACCACTAGGTTGCTTTTGTTACAGCTTTGTTCAAATTTTCTGGCTTTCCAAGGAATTTTCTGACGTGACTCTTCCACTGGGCTTTTAACGGAGCAAACACGCTGACATCGGCAGGCTGCAGCATATGCGTAGTGTTCGGGGGAAGAGCATATAAAATAATACCAAGCTCTTCACAGATAGAGCTCAACATTAAAGACATTACCTATGTCTTTAATATTGAGCGACTTATGTCCATCGACTAGCAGAAGAACGGGCTTCTTGATATTATTTTCTGTTATCCAATTGATGAATTCTGTCATCCATTTATCCACCCGGATTCGCTTCTTCCTGGACTCCAGTGTTGTGGCATGCCGTCTGATAAACTTTTTGGTGGTCTAATATGTATTAGACCACCAAAAAGTTTGTGTTAAGTTTTTCTATATGGAAAAACTACCAATGGCGGGCACATCTCACCATTAACGTTAAATGTTGAGAGTACTGTTAGGTTAGGTTAGCATGTTTTAGTTTGCGGCCACATTATAGATAAAATCCGTATAAAATATTTTGGTGGCCGTGAACTAACCATATCATTTAAACCAACCCCAACAATAAAAAAATGTTGCACAAAGAGAAGCTTTATTTGCATTAATAATAGAAAAGAAAGCAAACTTATTGCATTCAATGAGCTAGTGCCACGGCCACTTTACTAAAAAAATATTGTGTTGGTTGGCGGCCACCAAATAAAGCTGGTATTAATGTAATTTACTCCCATAATAAATGCAGAATTACATGAAACAATCAACTATGATCACTCAAAAAACAATCCCACTAGTAATAAGTAATCGTAAACTTGAAATACTTACGTTGAAAGCGGGACCTGTTCGCTATTTTTTGCGCAGCTTTACGTACGTGTGTACGCTGACAGCGCGGCGATTAATTTGAATAGGCATTACATTCTGCAACTATCCTACTTTTTAAGGTGCCACAACGCGTTGGTAACAGTGAGATAGAATTCTTATTATTGCAATATTTAATACTGTTGGTCCTCTAAGAGGCCGCGAAACAACGCAGGGCCGCGATCCAGCGTAATGACCCTATCTAAATGTATTCACAAATCCAAGTTATGAATAGTTTATTCACTATGATTAGTTATATTTAGCAAAACATAAAATGTGAAGATTATATTTAATAACACTATGGTATAAGGTATAGTATTGATATAGTGTCTGTGTCTCGCAGAAGCCACTTTCCTCAGACACAGTGACGATGAAAGACCACCGCTATGGCAGAGCGAATCAGCCATAGCACATGCTAAGTGTAGTTACTATGTATTTTAAGCTACGCCTTGTTTTAAGATTTCATTGCTTTTGTATCGGTGACAAAATAAACTTTTCATATCCTAATCTTTATTCATCTTTAAATGAGATGTCAACTGCTAAACTTATGCCGTCCCCCGTAGATCTCAGAGTGATCAATCTAGTGCAGCGTGTATCCATCGGCTCCCACTAACTTTTATAATACTTTCATCTAATGAGTTAGACTACTTGCTTAAATTAGTATGTAAACAGGGAAAGAATGCAATAGAAATGCTGAATGCACATTATGACTGAAATAAAGAAGAGCTGCAATCTGCTTTTGGGGCCTCTACGGCGCTGCAAACGCGCGTCGTCTGTGCGTTTAAAATACGACACGTGCATAGGTCCTAATTGGAAGTCCTCAGGTGCTGGTCAATTTAGTGACATGAGCCTTTAAAACCATTTTGTTTTGTCGCAGGTCACCGCGCGGCCGAGTGGTAGCCGAGGGAGTTTACAACAACGCCCACTTTATGCACGCTGCTACATCCCACGTGGGGGATATTGTTCAGGTGCTGACTCAGTCCGGGAGCCTCTGGGAAGGAGTGTTTAAGACTTTCAGCGCACAGTTTGAGGTGAGTAACATAGTCTTTCTGATAGAATAATATAAAATTACTTTTAAAAAGAAGATTTTATTAAATTCATAATCGGAACCGCATGCAGATTCAAATGGGCCGAAACACTAGTAGCCTAATATAATCCATTCAGACGTTACGTTGTCTAGCATCCGTCTCCATCATGAGACCATCTTCATGATATACTTAGCATTGTCTATAACTTCTAAACATGAAAAGCTTAAAATAGTGCTTAGTGTTTTAAAATTGGGCATTGATCGTAATATTAATAACCAGCAACTTCTGGCATAGTGGATGGTGTTTTTACTGCCCACCAACACAGTCTAGTAAAAAAACACAGAGACAATCATTTAAACATGATATAAACAATGCCTGTTGGCTAATAACAGTACCTACTAGCTGGATGAAGAACGCAGATGCTAAGTGCCTTATTTTTAGGTGTACTTATGTACTAGACTTGCCCAGCACCTTACCATCCACTTGGCAAGCCGAAAATAACTATACAATAATCCAAACAAAAAAAAAGTACCTACAACCAAATAAATAGTCCCTAATTTGCCCATAAAAATCTTTCGGCCATATCGGAAGGCTTCAGGCAACTTAAAAACTGACACCAGAGATGGTCACTTGTTCATACGTACATATTTACCTCCACATATATATACCCGTTAAAAGCAATCGCCATGTATACTATCTTAATATTTCTAAAAGGCACGGACATGTTTGCTATTTTTAATTAATTTTCATATGATCATTTGATTATTTTTTATCACTCACTGCTATTTCACATGTGAAAAATCACAAGCATCGCACAAATATTTCATTATGATGCCGTAATGTTACACTATTTTTGCTAGTGCTGTTTCACATGTGAAAAATCACGTGCAATGATTTTTCATTATGATGCCGTAATGTCACAATTGCTATTTCACATCTGAAAAATCACGGGCTACATAAACTGCCGATGAATTCCAAAGAAATGTGAAGTAAACGACTGATTTGTAGCAGTCCCGAATGACAGTGACCGATATACGATGAAAACAGAAAGTGATTTCATTTGAATGATTTTTATCAGGTTAAGCGAAGGAAATAGCAGGTGTGACATATGATTTTTCACATGCTACTCGTGAAACGTTCCATCCCTAATTTCTGGCGCAATCGCGGCTGTATTTTACACAAGTAGCGTAACCAAATCGGCGTTTCATTGGAGCCATTCAACCTGTCGCGTGACCTTGACATTTCATCATTATTTTTTGCCGTTAACTGGCGCTTCGAAATATCTCAGTCATCTTATCATATTTTAACGGTCTAGACTTATAATATGTTGTAGGTCTGATAAATTTGCAAACCGGTAGCAAATTCGAGATGAGCGTCAAGCGGTGTTTACTCTACTTGATTTACAAATGTTGTCATTTCGTGCTGAAAATAATTTTTAGCTAAGTATAGATAGAACGTTTGCAACGGTCTTTAGATGATTCAACTGTTTCTATTGTATTTTTTATAGATATAAGTAAATTATGCTTTCCGTTATTATTTTTAACAGAATCAGTGAAATATTTTTGTAAATGGTTTTGTTGTTTTTGAGATTAAAAAAAATATTTATTTATAATAAGTATTAACTTATGGTAAGATAACTCTTTAGTGTACACCCAAGTAAAATAAAGAACATAATTTTTACAAATAGATTTAGTACAATAGGCGGTCTTATCGTTAAATAATAGTGTTGATAAAACTGATAAGTGGATTCGATTCCCAGCGCAGGGATTTTGTTTGCATGATCTACAAATATTTATTCCGTGTTTATGCGTTTATGTTTAAGGTCGCCCGTTATACACACGGCTACATATCAAGCTATACATATCCAGTATAAGCTGACCTCGCATTGTGTAGGCTTTTCGTAGAATGAAAGGTCAGCTTATACTGGAAGATATACGAGGTGCATTCAATAAGTACCTAGCCTCATCGCCAGAGGGCGCTGTAGTTTCAAAAGAGTTTTACCACAGTGTAGCACATTCTTTTTTAATTCTTTTTTCAAATTTTCATTCCAATCCCTTCATTTGTTTTAATTTGACAACTTATGGAAGCGAACGTATCGATCGGTTTTACAAAAATGGAAAAAGAGCAATATCGTTCGGTGATTCGATTCCTATTTTTGGAAGGGAAAACGCGCATCGAAATCAAAGAGCGCTTGGATGCTGTGTACGGTGACTCTTCTCCATAGATGGCCACCGTCAAGAATTGGTTCAACGAGTTTGCACGTGGCCGTATGTCGGTTTTTGATGAACCACGTCCAGGTGCACCGAAAACAGCTGCTACGGAGGAAAACATTAAAAAAATCCATGATCTCGTATTGGCAGATCGCCGATTGAAGGTTCGGGAGCTAGCTGAGACTGTATGCATTTCAGAAGGAACAGTGCATCATATTCTTCACGAGGAACTCGGCATGAGAAAGCTGTCGGCGCGATGGATGCCGCGTTTACTCACACCGGAAAACAAGTGCAACCGTGATACCACATCGGAGACGTGTTTGGCGCTGTTTAAGCGGAATCCAGCGGAGTTTTTGCGTCGTTTTGTGACCGTCGATGAAACCTGGATCCACTGGTACACACCAGAGACCAAGGAGCAATCAAAACAATGGATCCAGACCGGGGAACGTGCTCCAAAGAAGGCGAAAACTGTAAAATCGGTCGGAAAATTTATGGCCACCGTTTTCTGGGATTCACAAAGTGTGATCTACATCGATTACCTCGAGAAGGATAAAACAATTACAGGGCTTTACTATGCTGATTTATTGGGCCGATTCGACGCCGAATTAAAGAAAAAACGACCCCATCTGGCGAAGAAAAAAGTGCTGTTTCACCACGACAACGCACCGGTTCACACGTCTGCCGTTGCCATGGCCAAATTGGTCGAATTACGCTACGAATTGCTGCCCCATCCACCGTATTCTCCAGATTTGGCTCCTTGTGACTTCTTTCTGTTTCCTAATCTGAAAAAATCTCTCGCTGGGAATAGATATGGATCAAATGAGGAGGTCATCGCCGCCACGGAGGCCTATTTTGCAGAGTTTGACAAAAACTATTTTTCGGACAGGTTAAAAAAGTTGGAGCATCGCTGGGCTAAGTGTATCGAACTAAAGGAGACTATGTTGAAAAATAAATTGCCACTTTTCCAAAATTTTCGTTTACTTTTTGTAGGCTAAGTATTTATTGAATGACCCTCGTAGCTTGATGTGTAGCCGTGTGTACCTATGATTTTAACATTACATTGTAAACTCTAAATAACGACACTCAAGGGACTGAGCATATTTTGACGTTATAGAGAGTTGTCGTTAAATGGAGAGAAGTAAAATCTGTATGACAACGTATAGATAAAATCCATCACTTCTACTAACAACAGTCTGCAGTCACGTGCAAGCAATCCCATTTTCTAAACAAAAGAACGGACTTCTTAGAAAGTTTGGTGTGTATGATGCCGACAGTCGAGTTTATTATGGTCTAGGATAATAAAACGACAAAAGGATATACACAGCTGCGCAGTTTTTACTAATTTGGCAACTTAATTAACTTAACAAAGAACTTTTTATTACAAATTGTTGTCGTTATTGAGAGTGGGTGTAATGCTATACAGAGTGTACCATTGTATGCAAGACAAGCTAAACCAACCAAAGCCGAGTGATTTCGACGCTTTAGAGAGTTTGTCGTTAAAACGAGTGACGTTACATGGAGTTTACACTGTATTTTTGTTATTTTGGTTTATTTATATTTTAATGGTGTGCAATAAAGATATTGTCTATAAATCCATCTATCATAATTCATAATAGATAAAATAACTATAAAAAAAAATTCAAGCCATACTCTAAAAAACAACTCGCAAAGATTACAAATAAAACGACTTTTTGTTTTTTTTTAAATCTACACTAAAATTATAAAGAGGAGAGAGTCTTGTATGTTTATAAAGAATAAACTCAAAAACTACTGGTCCGATTTCAAAAATTCTTTCACTATTAGAATGCTACATTATCTGAGTAAACATAAGCTATATTTATTACTAGAAAAAAATAGGGATCCCTACTAAAACTTCAAAAATGTAACCCAAGGTGTAAAAAAAATTGCTATAAAAAATGTTTAAAAAAATAAATGTCCACCCATGCGACGCTTGGAAGGGCTTCGCTATAGTCTTATCTATACTGGTATTATAAAGAGGAAAGATTTGTTTGTTTTGAATAGGCTCCGAAACTACTGGACCGATTTAAAAATTGTTTCACTGTTGGGAAGCTACACTATCCCCGGGTGACATAGGCAACATTTTACCCACCTGTGCAGAAGGAGGGTAATGTTTTTATTGAAAAACTACGCGTGCGGAGCTGCGGATTGGTCATCTAGTTATCTATAAAATCAGTTAATTAAAACACACACAGATATACACATACATACACGAGGGACGAGGGACTATCAGTGACCGCGTAATGGAATCCGTACCTACCGTGTAACCAGCTGAAATCTTGTTCGCGAGCTGCGAGCGCAGCACAAAGCATCGCTCGCATTAGTGTTGCCGAAATATCGATAGTTTCCCTATCGTTAGTTGACGTCATAAATCAGTTACTCTATCGATAGTATCGATACTATCAATAGCGTGATATAAATAAATAAATAGATATTCTAATATCTCTAGCCCCAAACTAAGCAGAGCTTGTACTATGGGAACCAAATAACTGATAGAATACTTATATACGTTTTTTTGTTGTAAATACATACTTATAATATATAGAGAAACAACCAGACCCGGAACAAATATCTGTAAATCATGCAAACATTTGTTCCGCGGCGGGAATCGAACCCACTACCTCCTGCGTCTCAAGCGGCTATTCGCCCACTGCACCACGGAGGTCGTCGAATATGAGACAATAGTATCGATTTTGTTCAATACTATCGATAGTATTAAACGTCGATGAGTGACTAAATTATCGACAGTATCGATACTATCGATAGTATTGCATAAAAACTATCGATACTATCGATAGTTGTGTACTGTCGATAGTAGCATATATTTCGATAGTATTTGTCTATAAATACAAGTTGATATCTATCGATAGTCTTGATAGTTTTTATGCAATACTATCGATAGTTTCGTCACCATTGACGTTTAATACTATCGATAGTATTGGACGAAATCGATACTATTGCCTTATATCACACTATTGATAGTATCGATACTATTGAATTTTCGAATATCGATAGACTATCGATCGGCAACACAGCTCGCATTACAACTAGCGACGCGTCGCTCGTGACGTCGCAATAGTCGCGAATCTGTAATCACCGTATAAATACTTTGTGCATGTAAAATGTATAATAACCTGGCTGATCCGCCCGCGGCTTCGCACGTGTGGTTTGTCAATAAAAACATTACCATACCTATTTCTGCCTCCAAGCAGCAATGCTGTGTTTCGGTTTGAATGTTATGGTTGCTGGTAAAATTACAGGCACATGAGGTTTTTTCACCTGTATGCCTAAAGTTTATGGACGCAGGGCAGTATCGAAGGTACCTACGAGGTAATACTTTGTTATAGGCAATGGTTACCACTTAACATCAGGTGGGCCATATGCGTGATCCAACTCCAGGTCGTATAAAAAAACATTTACCCTCCTTCTGAGCAGGAATTATGACTAATTCTGAATTTATCTATCTGTGTACCAAATTTCATCAAAATCGGCCCAGCCGTTTAGTCGTGAAAACGTAACAACCAGAGCAGTTACATTCGAATTTAAAATATTAAAAGAATGAATTAAAATTCTTTATACCTTGCATGCTAGACACAACAGATATAACAATAAAACAAATAGAGAGAGGGGGGGGGGGGGGGGGGGGGTCAGCCAGGTGAACTATGTAGGTGAACCACGGGCAGGGATTGGAATAATCGATCATACGTTGTGCGCTGGATGCCGAGCGCTTTTTTTAACATTTTTATTGAAGAATTTGGTGCCCCCTTGAAATTTGCCGCCCGGGGCAGGCGCCCCGGTTTGGGTCATAATACACTCTCAATAGGTCAACTACTCAGGTTAGATGCATTAAGCTATTCAAATTCAATTTATACGAAACTACCAAGATTGTTGCAAGCTTAGAATAATATATTGGATATTGCTAATTACTATGCATAAAGTTACAAGTATCTAACGAACGCACAGTGAATCGTCTAGAACATGGTAGCTGGACAAAATTATTTTATGGGTTCACATGATCGCTACAGCCATAATAACATATACTGAATCATTTTTTTTGCGTTATGTGGTAAAATAAAAAAACTTAGTACGAAATAAAAATTTATTGAAAATAGAAGTCTAGAAGAATACATATTAACGAAATAATTTAAATTATATATCTACACAATTTAAAAAACTTAACTTAAATTACTTAACATAACATAACATATCATCACGCCTTATTCCCCGAAGGGGTGGCAGAGGTGTATTACTACACCCACTTTAAATTACTTAACTATAATAATATCTACTATTAGAATAAATTACAAATAGAAATCGTCAGATGATTCATCATCGCTGTCACAGTTAGACGAATCAGGTACCACATAATCGTTCTCCTCACATAAAGTAACTTCACGTGGTACTTGATGTGTAGTAGGTATGGAAGGCGGAACTATCAAGCTTAGCACTTCTGCGGGCAATTTTTCAGGTCTTTTCTTAGGAATTTCCCTAAGCGAGTTGATTACAGGATCAGATGTTATCAGCAGCATATATAATAAATCTGTATTCGTGGCAATACGTGACTGTTTTCTGCTATGATGCTCTCGGAATCTACGACAGTCTTTGTTACGGGCTTCTTGAGCCTCCTCCGATAGCTGTCCGATTGGAACAATACAGCTTTGGATGACTTCTGTACTGTGTAATAAGATTTTATGCACAGTAACAGGCATATTATACCACGGATACAGACTAAGGTAAAGAGATCGAGTCTCAGAGCAAACTTTTTCAAATTCTATGCAATTAATATCATACCCAGAAGATAATGTTCGAAGTAATATACACATTTTTTTAATTAAATTAACATCCAATCCTGTAATCTCACCGCTTAGTTCCGGATTCATAAAAAACCTACGTGCAGTGTTACCATCATTTGTGTTACCATAACCCGGTTTTGGTTTGTCTACAATAAGCCCCATCTGAGTTTTAAAATCTAACTTAATTTTCTCTGAACGTAACTTTACACTAATTTTATCGTCAGCGCCCCTAGCTTGCCACTTTTTTATATCCAAACGATAACTAATATGTAGTAAACACTCAAAACAACGTATCCATGCATGTAAAGTAGACAAACCAAAACCGTAATGTTCTTTATTAACGACTACGTCTTTTAAATCACCATTCATCATTGTCGGGGTAGCACCACATATATAACATTTTTGAGGGGAGCGTGTGTCAGTCAAAGCGTTACATACTTTTCCGTCTGTCATAGTCAGTAAGAGGTCATGTTTTATAGTAATTTCATATTCTTCAACATTACAAATAGTTGGAAGAAGCTGAGATATTTCTTCCAAGACTTTGTTGGTTTCGGCTTTGGTGAATTCATTAGTTTCCTTTGAAAAAATAAATTTGATTGGTCGGCAATAGAGAGTTGACGAAGGCCGTGGATTTTGCCATATAATATGTTGGCCGTCACATAATTTCAAAGGAACTAATGAAAACATGAACAGGAATTCATCAGTAGCATTAGCATCTTCGAACCTTTGCTTATAGGTACTGTGGCCTGAACTGCCGTCACAGCCCCATTTGCTAATTAATGTAAGGGATGAATTAGAAGACACAACATTTCTTATAACATCACTTTGCGCTTCAATTAAACGATCAGCAGTTTTGTTTAAAATGCCTTGTAGATTAATTTCAGCGCGCGTTTCCGTCACAGAAATATACTCATCTAAAGGATAACACATTTTTTTAGACTTAACTACACTATGATAAGATGGAAATATCTGATGTCCCGCCTTCAATGACACCTTACGCGTCTGTTTGTAACTATGGCTGGTACACTTAGCATCAACATAATGAGCTAAAGCTTCATCACTGCTCAATTGACGACCACCACACGCAACATTGGTTGTTTTAGCTTTTGGAGAGTTGTCAGATATTTTATGAATTGAACTAGCTACATTTCTTCGACCAGATACTCGATTGGCTACTTCAGCGGCTATGGTTAACTCACTAGCACTTCGCGATTGCACTAAATCTTCAACCCTCCGTTTTTTGGTTTTGAATGACGATTCGTCAAATTCTTTTCTGGGTCTGCCTGTAGTCCGACTTGGTCCAGATGACGAAGACGCAGACGGGCGATGTACTTGAACTTCAAATTGTATTTCATTACCCTCTAACCAATCCTTATTGTTATTCAAAAACCTATTGAGGGTATTTTTCGATGCGGACCACTTTTCAGCAAATTTTGAAGAAATACTTGAAATTTTCGTACAAATATTCTTCTTTGAATCAAGAGTGACATCTGAACAGTTGATTTTGTTCAATACAAACTCTGTGAGCTTTGAATTACGGTCCTCTTTCTTGTGTTTACGCCATTCTTCAAAGAAATCGATTTTTGAAATCGAAATCACAACTTCTGAAAAAAATAATTTAAAAAAATGGGGTGAGTTGGGGTGGCAAAACTATATATCATTTTAAAGTTAAATATTGTGGCTATTACATACGTAAATAACGGCCTGGATATATTTGGATAAAAAAAGTTACACTCGATGAAAGTTACTAAATAGAAAAATTTACACGATATAAATGTCCATTTCTATAAAGCCTATAAACATCAACGTCAACAAGTTAAATGATCCCAATTTATGAAGAAATTTAAAGTACATACCTTCAAGTAGAAAATCCATAACACTCACAATAATATAAATAGCACAAGTGGTCATAAGATGTTGTCGTAAGCACTGCAAACTATCAACTGATTTATTTGCATAAATGCATTTTCCTTATTACCTCACTTTCCAGTACTATGGCGGTGTGCTACAAAGGGTAAGGCACGTGTTATACCTGGAATTCTGAGTTTTGAGGTGTGGTTAATGAGACAGGATTATGATTTAATCGATTCTAGGAATCGACTTTTGTCCAGCTGGCTAGTTCTAGGTAATTCACTGTGGAACGTGAGGTTTGTTCTTGCCTCTGTCTGATTTACAGCAGGGTTTCTTAATGTGGAGTCCATGGACCCCTAAGGGGTCCGTGAGTGAATGAGTGCTAGGGGTCCATGTTAAGAATAATATAAATAAATATTGCTGGACATTTCACACGGCGCTATCTAGCCCCAAACTAAGCAGAGCTTGTACTATGGGAACCAGATAACTGATAGAATACGTATATATTTTTTTTTTGTGAACACATACTTATAATTAATAAAGAAACAACCAGACCCGGAACAAATATCTGTAAATCATGCAAACATTTGTTCCGCGGCGGGAAACGAACCCGCTACCTCCTGTGTCTCAGCCGGCTATTCGCCCACTGCATCACGGAGGTCGTCATATAGTGTGATAATGATAAATGTTGCGTAAACATAATCGTAACCGATTAGATTTGATTCCTCAATTTAACGTGCTAATCAAGCTGAAGAGCACCAACCATCTCACTGAACATCACGCGGTACATCTTTTCTTTATTTGTAACTAGCTGTTGCCAGCGGCTTCGCACGCGTGGTTTGCCAATCAAAAGTAGCCTATGTGTTAATCCAGGTTATGATCTACGTCTATACCAAATTTCATCGCAATCGGTTCAGCCGTTCCGGCGTGAAAGAGTAACAAACATCCATACATACAAACTTTCGCGTTTATAATATGTATTAGTAGGACTAGTTGACCCGGCGAACTTCGTACCGCCTTGACTGGCTGCCATTGTCAATCGGACATCATTAGCTGCATCTATGTATGAGAACATTAATTTTCTTCATAATTTCTTTTTGCGTGAATTCTTCCGATATTTTAATAGTTATTCTGATATTCGGGGCGGAGACAAATATAACAAATCAAAATCGGTCCAGCCGTTCTTGTGTTATAAATGGTGTAACTAACCCGACTTTTTTATATATATAGATAATAAACAGTTCCTTTTTTTTTAAATTCCTTGTTTTCTTTCCCGATATAATATATCGAATATAAAGGTTGGAAGGGGTCCGCCAGATTTTCTAAATGTTGCTAGTGGTCCGTCGCTTTATAAAGGTTGAGAAACGCTGGTTTACAGGGAAATTTACAGTTAAAACATTCGTAAAAGTTACCTATAGCTAACGTAAACGAAAGTATATTAATTTAATTTAGATTTAATTTTGATTATAATATATTATGAATTAGTTATCATTAATAAAATAAATCCATGATGGACATCCTAGGTTAGCATAATTAACATTTTTCTTTATTTCTTACTCAGTATGCAAACCCGTGAAGATATCCCACAAGTGGGTAGTCAGAGGCATGCCCCATGTCCAAATCCAAATATTACTTTTGATACGTCCCCACTTAGAATAATAACGCTACCCCACTTTTTAGAAGCTTTTATTTAACTTGCAATGTTCGAAACCTGGACTGATTTATGGGATAAAAAGTAGCCTATGTGTTAATCCAGGTTGTAATCTAGGTACATATCCGCCAATTGTACTATCGCGTATCTAGTTATTATGATTTGTTAATGTAAGTGTGGTATACAATGAAGCGTTTTCTATCTATCTACATACCAAATTTCATCGAAATCAGTTTAGCCGTTTCGACGTGATTGAGTAACAAACAAATAAGTAAACAAACATCCAAACTTTCGCATTTATAATATTAGTGTGATATTGCTGGACATTTCACACAGTGCTATCTAGTCTCAAACTAAGCAAAGCTTTTACTATGGGAACCAGATAACTGATTTTTAATGTAAATACATGCTTATAAATATATAGAAAAAATATCGGAACAAATATCGGTATACCATGAAAACATTTGTCCCGCGGCAGGAATCGAACCCGCTACCTTCTGCGTCTCAGTCGGCTATTCGCCCGTTACGCCACAGAGGTCGTTTCAGGTTGCAAGCCCATCGCCGCATATTAATACTAATCGATGACCTCGAATATTTATTAAAAAAGTTATTTTCGTGCACAAATAGATTATACGAGGGTTATATTACGATATCAAACTGATAATCATATCGATTGATTGAAAATAGTATGACCTTGGTATGTAAGCAGTGAGAGGCAACCGTACTGTACCAGTAAATTACAAGTACCTCGTCATTTAACACCCCCCCCCCCCCCCCCCCCCCCCCCCCTCCCTCACGGCTTTTACACAGGCTCTAATCTGCCTAAACGATTGTACAATCCCGATAGACAGAATCTCGATGAACGCTAGGCCCGACAGTTCGCTTTGGAAACGTTTAATAAAACCTCGTTTTGTTTAACTAGATCTCGGTTTTTGTGAAATCGAATTCACCAGCCCCGTTTTGATCGCGTTTACGAAAACGAAGTTTTTGTCCAAAAACTTATCTCTATAGAAGTTAGAGCTGCTTTTTTTTTACTCACGCTGTGTTTGCATGTGATATCTATCGCGGAATAGTTCTCCTTTAAACATGATAGGATTTCCTCAATATTTTTTACTAACGATGTGTTTGTGTGTGATAGCTATCGCAGAATACTTCTCCTTTAAACATGATAGGGTTTCCTCAAATTTTTTTTTGATACAACCTGTTTTTACAACATACATAGCTTCAAAATTAACTTTGGTATTTCAAAGTTACTTAGATAATTATAGCCGTGCTGACTACGGAGCCCATCAGTGTGCGCGGTCCGACACGCGCTTGACCAATTATATTTCATATTTTAACACACGAGATACTTTAATAGTATCAAAAATACTTATATGATATAATGAGTATTGTGATATAATGATATATGACTGTATGACTAAAGTATCTAAGTCTATGACTAAGTACTTACTATCCTGGCGCATCAACCCCGAAGCGGGTCTTGGCCTCCGACTCTAAAAGACGCCACTGGTCCCTATTCTGCGCCACTTCTTGCCAGTCTGACACTTGAAGAGCGCGAAGGTCTTTCTCCACCTCATCCTTCCAGCGATATCTGGGTCGGCCGACAGGCATTCCTAGGTAGACGTTTGGTTCACGTAGCACGATCGTCCCCCATTCGCTCAACGTTGGCTACGTTGAGCGCCAGCGTAATCGATGAGATTTTATTTCGCCTATGATGTTGGGCTCGGCCACCAGTTCCGCTATCTCCCGATTCATCCTCACACGCAGAGTGCCATCTTCAAAAAAACCATCGGAAATGGCCATTTGTTTTTGCGCAAACACACGAAACTACTACCAAACATGCGCTTTTAAAAGGTACAATTTTAACGAGGTTGTCATAACATTGCACCAGCTAATCCTACCTAAAATGCATGTTAAAACATGGCCACGCAAAACACATGAAGTTATCAATATTGTATAAGTGTAAAAAAATACATTAGTATCTCAAGAGCCTGATCCTGATAAAATATTCTAGAACAGAAAAAAATACTCTCAAGTCATTATTTGTTGATTTGTTACAAAATGTGATCTTAGATGGTTCGATTCCTGTACAAATGATAAGTGGATAATTCACTAGATAACTGAATAGTAGAAATGTCTATAGATAGATATGCATATCGAATTAGTTACGTCTTATTACTGTCGTAAATTTAATAAAATTGCACACTTTGTTGTTATTATTTACTACTTAGTTCTTATGTACCTACTAATACGCACAACTGATGTGTTGATGTGCCACAGTTAGGCCGTCCAATCCCGCATGTTATTTGTGATCTCGGTATTTCCGGGATTGATGATTTACGATCCCGCAGGATCTCGGAATTTGCGGGATACCGCAAGTGTTAGATGAACTGCCTACAAAGTGTTGTGTATTTATTATGTTAAAATAAAAATTATGAGGTATGCATTTAGTTCTTGTAATTATAATAATTACTTACTATTTAAGAAATTCAAATATATGAATAAACAATCAACATTCAGTTCAGTTTACTTCTATTCTACATCTGTTTATATTGTTGAAAATGTTTCCTTCGAAGCAGTCTAGCAGTCGAGACTCTCGACTGCTTCGAATTTGCGACGCTAGATAGCCTGCAGCAGAGAAAGCCCTTTCAGCTACCGCTGGTACGTGGAATAGATTTAAAGGCATTACCTATTTGCAAATATAAGGGCCTATAGGTCAGTGGAAATTAAACACAGTGTCACTTTACAGGAATTGCACTATTTATTCGAACTTCACGTGAAATATTGTACACGTGTTATTTCGTCTAGCGCTCTACAAAGAATGACGGTCGTCTATCAACGCATCGTCCATCACGTCACCGTAAAAAAAACGTAGTGGGCTGTGATTGGCCGACGTGTCTGATTCGTTGACGTCTCTGATTGGCTTCCGTAAACTTACAGGCAATACATTTTCTAGCTTCCGAATAATCAATTGATAGATTGTTATAAATCAAAGTTACTAATTATACATTTTAAGTAGTGTGAAAAAGTACCTACATACTTAATTAATTTATTACGTATGCAAAATATGCGGCATTTTTACCGGCAATAACTATCATACCTTACACAAATGACAAATACTTGCCCATCAAACCCCCCGATTCAAACAGAGTTTGTATGCAACTCGCTAATCCCGCAAATCCCTTGGATCCGGCACAGGTAATCCCGCTCCTTGCGGGACTGGGAAATGATGCGGGATCTCGGAATACCGAGGTTGGATGCCCTAGCCACAGTTGGTGCCTGCACGCACGGCAATGGCACCACGGAAGACCAGCGCTGTAGTGGTGTAAATCGTATGTTATTACAGCATGATGCTGAGTGGCGACCCTTTTTGTTTTCACATTACTATTATATTCTATACCTATAATGTTAAATGTACGCTTGTGATGCAAAATAAACGGTTTGTTTTACCTACTTTCATTCATAAATACATATCTAATTTTCGTTTAATTTATCATTCATCATTTTCATTTATTTAAAACTAGCTGGCGCCCGCCGGCGGCTTCGCACGCGCAAAGACCTAAATCGTTTTTCTATAGAAGTTTTGACACCCCGTATTTATCGCATCGGACCTGATTTATGGGATTATTTATTTATTACCTCTCCTCTCGATCTTAGAGGCCCGATTTGACGTTGTCATAATACAGAGAGTAGGGATGGGAACTAGAATAGTAATAAGAAATGTGTTGCTAGAAAAACCGATTCTTGAGACATTTTGATTAATTGTACTAAGAATTTGTTAAAGTTTAGCAGTTTAACGTAGGTTAAATTAATATCGAACTAACTACGTTCAAGAAAATATTGACGATAATGATAAGTAGATTAGATTAGAAAATTCTTTATTGCACTGATAAAATAATGATTAAACCCCCTCATTGTGGGTGCATCAACATCTGTAATCGATTCATATGTATAAAACATAAAAATAGAAATAAATTTGATTTTATAAATCTAAACTTTACTAAATGTTATTTTTTGTAATAGTCGATTTTGTTTGGTTTCGAAGTGGTTAAAAACGATCGCAACTCTACGGCATTGAATCCACTGATACAGCATTGGAATAGCGTCGGATATCATAATTAATTGGCATTACATGGTTGATTTTTCGACTTGTGTAGAAGAAGAAGAAGAATAAATATTTATTCAGACCACCACATTGGACACAGAAAAAAAATGACACAAAACACAAACTAAGTAACTAAAAATTATAAGTGTGGTGGCGAACATTTGCTACAGCATGTTGCCATACAGCAGCGCTGGTCTTCTGCTGAGGCCAGTGTTGACCTCACCAACACCCAGACATATTTATATAACTGTAAGATTAAAAACCTTTACATTATAAAATTATTCAACATTATATCTAGCACCTTCTACAGATCAGATCGTGTAGACGTTCGTACAAAGTTATCACGGCGAGAAAAACGACAGACATCAAGTCGGGCCTATTATAACGTCGCGAGTATAGTATTGGTTTATCGTCATAGTTAAAGTAAATAAATTATAATAACATCTTACTAGAAAATATCGTGCATCAGCCATTAAAGCGGCTGATTGTCCTTCACTCGGCTAATGCGCAACTTTCCACGAGCCGTACTGTAATATCATGTTCAATTTATAGATGGAAGCGATGCCACGAGCGCACTCAACTCAAACCATCCACGTGTAATTCTATACTTGTATTATGAAGTGCTAAAGTTTGTATGTTTGTAGAGCAGTTACCTATACAAACTGCCATCATACAGGCCCATCCCAGTTTGGGTACCTATGTTTTTCATCCTGAATTGTATAATATAATAACTAATAACGTAGTAAACCATTTTAATTTTTATTTGTTAAATATCGAAGTTTGTTGTTGATTAATTAAAATTTTATTATTATAAGTATAACGTACAAATAGCAAAAGTAGAAACTCTATTCTTAAGAGTAGTAGAGTTTTTTTGTGAAAGGGCTCACCCGGTAAAGTACCTACTATCACCATTCCTATTTCTAACGCCAAGTAGGATTTATGTGTTTCGGTGTGAAGGGTATGGTTGCCGGTGATATTACAAGGCACACTACACCTGTATGCCTCAAGTTGATGGACGCAGTGCATCGTAGGGCACGTTTCTAAGGTGCGTGGTCTACGGAACAATACTGTGTTATAGGCGATGGTTACCACTTTACGTGTGGGGCATACGATTGTTCCCTTTGTAAGTCGTATAAAAAAATAAAATTGAATTGAAAATGTTTGTAGAGAGAGGGTAATCTCAGAAACTGATGAACCGATTCTGAAAATTCTTTCACGTTTATATGGGCACGCCACGCGGCGTGCGTGAGCAACGCTTTATATCAATCAAACGCTTTCATACATGGCCATAATGTTCAAGTTGACAGTTCGAAGCGCCCCGTCTCCATAAACGTGCCCTGAAGCTGGGCATGCACGACTGCTTTCCAACGCTTCGCGTCGCGCAGAGTTGTAGATCGGATCTTGGATTTTGGAATGATTCATCCTGGAATCACCCACTGCCGGGGGTATATGCCTCCCTTGTTTTTTACCCATCTCGCCTTCGGACGACCCGGATGATTGATAGGAAAATCAAAAATTATTTTGACTTCACGCAATCCTCTTGAGATTTCGCACGCACAACACAGTTTTTTTGGAGTCTTTTGGAGTGTTGTCGTGGAGTCTTGTGGAGTGGCGTCCTCGTGTATATGTGTATATGGCCAGTTAAAGTGCTAGAAGGTGTTATATATATATATAGTACTAGCTCTGCTTAGTTTGGGGCTAGATAGCGCTGTATGAAATGTCCAGTAATATTATTATTATATCTATATCATAATAAAGCATAAGTGCAATAGACGAGGCCATGCCCTACTCAACCCTAATATAATTGCGAACGTTTAATTTCTAAGCGAAAATAAAAGATTTTGTTAAAAGTCCGAGCGAACCCGGGTCAGCTAGTAAATTACAAACCTAGGTATCAAGTGTAACAAATGACCCGGGCTTGTAACAAAGTATGAATCGCGCGCGGAGATGAATGTTCCGTTGTGCCAGCCGCGACCGGAAGCTGCATAGATGCAATCCAACAACCACTCGGATCTCAATGAATATGCAGTGGAGTTACGATATGGCACGAAATGAAAACTAGGATATCTTTGTTTTTTCTCGTATTTTGCGAGATTCATACTTATTATGTACTTGTGGTTCGCCACGAACTGAGATCTTACGAGTCTCCCATAAAAACAAAAACATATTATTTGTAAGCTTTGACTATCAAATTAGTGCCACGAAATGCATAACTAACACACTTGACCTATAGTTTTATTCAAATTACAGGTAACGGGAGTTCATATTAATTGGTTACTCTTTTTCGGGGTAGAAATTGCAGTTGTTCTGGATTTCAGACTTTTGCCTATATATGTGTCACTTAAGCTACGCGCATACCAAATTACAGCACTGTGGGGCCACTGGTGTACCCTGTGTATTTTGTCAAAGTTCAGTTTTTATTATGGCTAATAAATAACTTAAAAACTACAAGGTTTAAACTAAAAATAAAAACGGGGTCAAAATGTACTCACAAAGACCTTTTATTAGTCGTATACTGGATAGTCCCATTTTTTATTACCCCTCTTGAACCCCCAAGATTACAACAACCCTCAAACATTTTTAGCTCATTTAGTCACACAAAAATTGTGCCATCACTACCTACACCTATATACCAAATTTCGCGATGATCGTATAAACGCTTCGAAAGTTATCCTCGAACATACATAACATACAACGCCGATTTGCCCAAGTTGATTAGGAGACCTCGCTTCGCTCCATCAATAAATTCCATAGTAACTCGGTACATCTGTCTGTGTGTTACGTTTTCACGACTAAACGGCTGGCTGGTCCGATTTCGTTGAAATTTGGTGTATAAATAGATTATGACCGGGATTGGAACATGGGCTACTATTTACTCGACTGCGAAGACGGAGGGTATTGGTTTTATTACGTTTTATTCACAAAGCACGCGTGCGCAGCCGCGGATGGGTCAGCGCTCCTACGATATGAATATGTATAGTTAGGATATGGCACGAAATGAAGACTAGGCTAACTTTGTTTTTGCTTTTTTTGTAGAAGATACGGTACTAAAGTCGCGCGAATGTTAATAATTGGTTCAGTACTTATGTTTTTTGTTCTGTATTAAGTCCATTTTAAGTTGTATATTATAAGTTCGAAACTTTCTCTATTTCTATTTCTCTAAGATGTTGGGGGGTTGTTGAGACACTAAGGTCCAAGCGGGGTAAAAAAATATTAAAGTTAGGTCAAGTGGGAAGTCAAATGAAAGGTGTTCATGAGTACATTTCAATCACGTTTTTATTTTTAGTTTAATCGTTGTAGTTTTTGAGTTATTAGCCATAATAAAAACAAAACTGACAAAATTCACAGTGTACACCAGTGATCCCACAATGCTGAAATTTGGTATTCGTGACCAAATATAGGGAAAAGTCTGAAATCCAGAATAACTGCAATTTATACCCCAAAAAAGAGTAACCAAACATGAACTCCTGTTATCTGACATTTGAACGAAACTGTAGGTCAATTTTGTTGGTTCCGCATTCCGTGGCACTATTTTATTAGTCAAAGATTAAGGCTGGCTTGCACAACAATCCCTAAACGTATATAGCGATTAATTATGTTTAAATTTTACGTATTTGTATGATTTGACAACTCTTTAAATCATATTTAGCCAGTAAATACGTTTAGAAATCGTTGCACGAGTCGCCCTAAGAATATATTTTTTAGGGTTCCGTACCTAAAGGGTCAAACGGGACCCTATTACTAAGACTCCGCTGTCTGTCTGTCACCAGGCTGTATCTCATGAACCGTGATAGTTAGACAGTTGAAATTTTCACAGATGATGTATTTCTGTTGCCGCTATAACAACAAATACTAAAAACGGAATAATATTTAAGGGGGGCTCCCATACAAAAACGTGATTTTTTGCTCGTTTTTATAATACGGAACCCTTCATGCGCGAGTCCGACTCGCGATTGGTCGTTTTTTTTATATTTTGGGAGACTCGCGAGATCTCGGTTCGGGGCGAACCACTAGTTATGGTCAACTACTATAGTCACCAGTGGGTGCCAGTAGCATGGCTGTGAAAGACATCTGTGCCATTCAGAGAAGCACCCGCGCGGTGTGAGCGCCTGCGTTATTGATTTGACCTACTTTACTGTTCCGGCTGCCGGATAGATAACCCTCAATTCGCAGACTGCACTTTTTATGCGCGGAAAGGTACAAGATAACATTAAGGAACTTTTTGATAACTTCCTCAGTATTTGACAAATGTGTGTCGTTCTAATTTCTAATTCTAGGGTGGGCGGAATAAGACATCTGCACTGACGTCCCGCATTGGGGTGTATTGTGCATTACCCCCCTTCTAACCTGATCCCAGCCATCTCGAAATTAACTCTGTCTCTCTTTGTTACGTTTTCACGACTACGGCTGGATCGATTTCCATGAAATTTGATACACAGATAGATTGTGACCGAGATTGGGACATAGGCTACTTTTTAATCAACGGCGTTTAGAGCAGGATAGTGTTTTTATTGAAAAAAGCACGCGCGCGAAGCGGCGGCTTGGTCAGCTGACTAAGATACACCCGTACTGACTGCGAAACCCTTCACTTAACTTTGCAATGCATTTGAATCTATAGATTGCAACGCGATCAAAAGTTCTAACTGCCTAAAATGCCCCGAACTGAGATCTCGCGAGTATCCGATTAAAACAAAAAAATATTATTTGTAATCTTTGACTATCAAAATAGTGTCACGAAATAAATAACCAACTGACTTGACCTACAGTTTTATACAAATTACAGGTAACGGGAGTTCAATGTTAATGGGACATTCCTTTTTTTGGGGTACAAATTGCAGTTATTTTGGATTTCAGACTTGCCTATATTTGTGTTACTAAAGCTACACGCATACCATATTTCAGCATTGTGGGATCACTGGTGTACCCTGTGAAGTCAAATTTTAGTTTTTATCATGACTAATAACTCAAAAACTATAAAGAGTTTGCGAAAAATAAAAACGGAGTCTAAATGTACTAATGAATACCTTTCATTTGACATCCCATTTGACCAGTTAGCCTCATTTTCATTGTTTTTTACCCCTCTGGAGCCCCAATATCTCAACAACCCCTCAACATTTTTAGCTCATTTAGTCACACCAAAATTTGTGCCATCACTACCTACCTGTATTAAATTTCACGATGATCGGATCAACGCTTCGACAGTTATCCTCGGACAAACAAACATACATACATACAACGCCGATTTGCCCAAGTTGATTTAGAGAATAATAATAATACATTAATACGATAACTGGGGAATTGTTTAAAATTGTATGCAATACTTACATTTTATATAAAAAAATTGTCAAACACACCGACTTTCTCGGTTGTATTGTAAGCAGGATCTAGACGTAACTTTCTTCGGTAAGCCACTCGTTGATTCATAACTGTTAGTTAATTTAGATGCTAATGGAATTGTATAAATTATAATCCTCTCTAAGATGTGTATGCGCGTTGCAATCAACTTTCTAGTTGCACAAACATTATTATAACTGGTGATATTATTTCACGTTTTTTTTATCCCGGCCAAGGTTATCTGGAATTTTTTTTTATGCAACTGATATGGCAAACGAGCATGCAGTCCACCAGATGTTAAGTGGCTACTGCAGCCCATGGATATCCACATAGAATTCAAAACAAGCTATTATGTTGTCTTGATCTCTATGTGGCTACGTTGCCATACTATAGGACTTAGCTGGTATGCCTATGTGCCAGTAATTACAGGAACATACCATTACCATCTAACCGGAACACAGCAGCACAAGTACTGCTATTTGGCGGCAGATAAAGGTAAGGCGGTGGTGCCCACTTCCTCGAGCCCGTTCACAAAAGCTCTACCACCAGTAACTATAAGTACAACCTAGGAATATACTTATAAGTACAACCAGCATGCTCATTTGGCTTGTAAATTATTGTTCAACTAGTCTTCTTTACATTGTATAAAATGAAGTCGCTTCCGATAACTGATAGAATACTTATATACATTCTTTGTTTTGTAAATACATACTAATAATATATACCTAGAGAAACAACCAGACCCAGAACAAATATCTGTTGATCATGCAAACATTGTTCTGCGACGGGTATCGAACCCGCTACCTCCTGCGTCTCAACCGGCTATTCGACCACTGCACCACGGAGGTATATGTATAATACACACATGGTAACTGCGAAAAAACTACTTGTTTGTTAGTTTGTTTGTTACCTTTTCATAACTAAACGGCTGAACGGATCGTAATGAAATTTGGCAAGGAGATAGATTATATCCTATAGGCATAGGCTACTTTTTACCCGAGTGCGCAAAAGGAGGGTAATGTTTTTATTGAAATACCACGCATGCGCAGCCGCGGGCGGGTCAGCTAGTTGATAATAAAATATAGGCTTTATTTCTATGGGATCCTTTTGCGCAGTCGAGTAAAAAGTAGCCCACGTCTCTCGATCCCGGTCATAATCTATTTATAAAACAAATTTCATCGAAATCGGTCCAGCCCTTTAGTCGTGAAAACGAAACAGACAGAGGGAAAGAGTTACTTTCCAATTTATATTATTATTAGTAGATATAGCTTTTTTTCAGACCAATAAATTATAAATACAAATCACACTAATATTGTTATTGCAATAGTTCGGATGTTTGTTTGTTACTCAATCACGTCGTAACGGCTGAACTGATTTCGATGAAATTTGATATGTAATACGTAGGCTACTTTTATCCCATAAATCAGTTTCCATGGGATACAAATGGAGTGTCAAGTTTCTATAGAATAAATATTTTGGCCCCCGTTACCACTTTAACGAGATTATCTTTATTTCTGGTTTACCCACACATTTAGTAGTGTTACGCGTACGAAGTCGCGGGCAACAACTAGTACAAAATCTGGTGCGCTCCTTCCCCCTAACCCCCCAACCCGCATTAAATGATAGGAATCCACTAGATTATTATTATTAAAGTTTTCTAGGTTATGCTTTGTGTTGTCTGGGTTTAAAAATAGTAATGAAAGTTTAGTAAATAGTATGAAATTTGATAGGAGGAGGTTCTCAATTCGGCAGTATTTTTTTATGTTTGTATCCTCAGAACTATCGACTGATTTGAACCGGTCCCATTTCCATTTGGTCCAGTTCTGACAATGGCAAATGGAAAACCATATACCTAAGTCTTAAATTTGTTTAATTTTTATATTATGTTTGTTAGCTCAGAACTCCGTTAATATCAACCGATTTGGAAAATTAGTTTTTTATTTGAAAGGATATACTTTTAGATAGATCCCATGGAAATTTTATCAAAATTGGTAGTGTACTATGGTTTTTCTCTCTAAAAATACACATATCTGAACTCTAAAAATACAGCAAATAGCCATTTCAGTATTCATTTATTCATCATTTCATTATATTTTACAATATTGTTATGTCAAAAATATATTACAAATGTATAAAAATAAATTAGAATAAATAAAATAATAATAATATACATAACTATAGATATCAATAAAATCAAAATCAAATTAATTACAATTTAGTAATCAAATAAGCAGAGCGGATAAGCTAACTAAGCTAATTACTAATATTATTGCAATTAAGTTAGAACAATTAAAATGGCAAAGGATAAGCAGTGACCTTTGCTCTTGAAAAGTATTTTCGTATAGATAAGCCTTCATTTTTAAGGGTGAATAGTTGAACACCGGACGGAACCGTTTTGTTATTGATATCATATCAGCTATGGTCATCCATCACACTAATATTATAAATGCGAAAGTTTGGATGTTTGTTTGTTACTCAATCGCGTCGATTTCCATAAAATTTTGTATGTACGTAGATTATAATCTGGATTAACACATTATTACTCGTCTCCGACTAAACGACTGGACCGATTTCGATGAAATTTGGTACACAGATAGATTATGACCGTGATTGGGACATTAGATCTTTACCCGACGAATAACCGCAGGAGGGTAATGTTTTTATTGACAAACCACGTGTGCGAAGCCGCGGGCGGGGTCAGCTAGCAATCTATATAAGAACTAGCTTTCGTCCGCAACTTCGCACGCGGTATTTGTCAATAAAAATATGCATAGAGAGCAATCTTACAAATAAATAACTAGCTTACCCGCCCGCGGCTTCGCACGCTTGAAATTTCCCGTTCCCGTCGGAACTTTGGAATAAAAACTATATAAAACACTTGTGAAAGAGACGCGACACTTCATTACTTCACGTCAATAAACGACGGTTAAATTATATGGATATTCTTCATACAAAAATACAAAAATCGCGATTACGAAATTTGGGGGGGGGGGGGGGTGAGGATAGGAGGGTGTAAAATACTTAACGACCTACAAAGTATGCAAAAAAAAAATATTAATATCGGTCGCCCTGTTTCGGAGAAGTGCGACCACTAAAACCGTGACACGAGATTTTTATATATATAAGAACGATTAGCCCAGCCATTTTCGAAATTAGCTATGATCCATTCAAGCCCCTACTATATATAAAATATTTCAGTAAAAGCTCTTTATTCGCGGGGTGTTTGTTCTGTAAATATGCCGCGAATACAGAAACCATATTGATTAATTGTTATCTGCAGGTTTAGGCAATGGTATATAGAATTTTGTAATTTTATCTTGCATGCCAGTTTTTAAATGCTCCTTCAATTCAAACTGATATTCAGCAGCGGCATTAGCGATTTGCCTCTTCAAAATAAGACTTCGTTCCATAGACGGATCAATCATAATATCTCATCAATCATTCATAAAGAAATCACAAAGCTCATTTGCCATTTTTAAACGTTCACTATGATTTTTCAAATTAAATGTCACGTTTCCAGCGCTTGTTGAAGCCTCTTCTTCAGTTGGCTGTGAATTTAACATTTCCTCCAAGTCGGTTTCAGTCAAATCTGTTCGAACTCATCTCGTCCTATTCCATTCGCAATTTCGGCAATGTTTGCAGTTAAAGTTTGAATTTGCACAGATTCTTACAAAGGATACCGAATGCTTTATATTATTATAATGTACCGATATACCGTTTAGATCCGCGGATAGAAAATCTTTCGCCGCGAATATAGAAATTGGGTAGCATTTTTTTAATCCGCGAATATTGAATACGCGAATAAAGAGCATTTACTGTATAACTAAATCCGTAAAGACAACACAAGAAAAACACTTACATAAATTTAAAAATATATTGATTAAGCCCTTTAGAAAAGTTGTTACTCACTGTAAAAATTTTTTGACGAAGAGGCTGATTACATCTAATTTCACTATGAAACTTGTGTCTTTATTCATAGTATTGTTTACTTGTCAGTACTCGCTTATAGTCTAAATATAGCCACCTAGATAGATGGAATAATTGCTGTGCGCTTACAGGTTGTATGTTTGAAACTCCATTCGACAGAATGTTTTACAAAATAGGTCACCTTTTCTAATAACGGAAAGAATATAAAATTATTTACAGGAGAAACAGTTGAATCATCTAAAGACCGTTGCAAACGATCTATAGATAGCTCGACTGCTCCAGATCACTACCAGGCGGAAGTGTCCCCAAGACACTGGCTGCGTTGCCCCGCTGAATTGCAATGATTGTGCGTTAACCCAGACAAGCGCCAGCTCTCGGTTCACATGTCGCTTCGACTAGACGCCCAGAAAGTATTTTGAAAACGCAATGGGCCCCGGTATCCCATGGAGCCAGGGTCTCTACCCTAAATAGCTCCATTACGTGAGCTCTGTCGAGACTGCCACTTTACATTTTTTGGTTCTATATATTGTAAAGGTTGAATAAGTATAAAGAATAACAGGCTTGTTTCTTGATTGATTCCTTTAGGCGTGATCGCGGAGGAATAGCCGTTAAAATTGACGTTTCAAAGTGATCTTTGTGACTTTAATAAATAAATAAAGATTTTTTAGGAGCTTCAATTTAACATGCAATATTTGTTAGTTTGTTTAGGACAAATCTTGCAACGGAATTTTAAACCAGTTCCCCCCAACCGATTGAGCTGAAATTTAGAATACATGATGGAGACGGATGCTAGATAAAGAAACTACTGAATGGATTATAGTAGCGGCTACTAGTGTTAGGGCTCATTTGAATCTGCTTGCGGTTCTAAATATGAATTTTAGAAAAACTTTATGATTCGAAAGTAATTTTTCAACATAAAAACTTATTGGTCACTTTTCTTGCAACTCTTACTACTTATCTCTTATTACTCTTAGACTTATATTTATTGTTACCGCGAAGTAAACCTTATTACCTTAGAATATAGTGTATACGTTAGAATATATTCTAGGAACCAATTATTCAGATGGTATGTTTGCGCTTAATGGATACGTTTCCAGGTGTTTTTATTGGCCATAATAATAACTGAGCTTGGGTGCATAGAATTTTAATGCGTTCTGTGTTGTATTGTAGCTTTTATTGTAGTTAATAGTAGGGCTCTTTGATTTGTGAATAGTAAGTCCAGGGACCATAATTAATTTTTCACATCACCTGCTCGGCAATGTCATGTAAACCTCACCGAAAGCAGGTGATTAAATCACTACGGCTGAGCCGTTAATCAAGTTTACTGAATTTCATTTGAATTTGGAACCTCATCTGTATTAAAATTTGAAGCAAAGAGACCACACAATAAGAACGTATACGTAAATCGAACTAACCTCACAGAATGCACCAACCTAAATTTGGTTATTATTGTCTTGTAGAAAGTGTGAAAAGTAGAGTATTCTCCTCGTGGATAAAGCTGCATGTCTCAAGCGGTATACGCCAAAACTCCTGGCAGACGGGGCTATAAACAATTAGGCTCTAGGGTTTCGCACAGGCGTAGACACTATCGATAAGTATGGCACATCACTAACGGCGCCCGTAAGGGCTGCAAGAGCGACCGAGCGGCGATTATTATCGCCGCTTGTCCCACGTTTTGACCTCCCGTCTGCTAGCGTTGGAGTGTACCATAGTTTCCTGCTGGAGAGCGCTGAATGGCATCTCTTAAATGTTCTGATCACAATAAAGTGAAGCCTATTAGCTCCTCACGCGGCTTTGCACCCGTAGTTTGTCTATAAAAATAAACCTATCTTTGAATCCAGGTCATGTTTGCAACCTCACCCGGCTCTTTCAGAAAGAGTGTATCTGATGTCATAATGTCGAATACACTCTGTCTGACCTAAAGTAAAAGTTAAAATCTTTTTCTTGTATGTAATGTAACCTACAGATATTATTTGTCTTTTTTCATAAGCAAGCACTTTTTATGTTTTTTATTATTTGTCTTCCCAATCTGTGGAAACCGGGGCTGATTGTACATAATTATCATTAAAGTAACCTAATTGTATAATTGTTTGTTGTCCTTAAAATAAATAAAATAACCTGTGTTTATACCAAATTTTTCAAAATCATTACAGCCGTAACGACGTGAATGACGAACAAACATCCAAACTTTTGACGCACTTATAACACTCAGGGATGGTGTAGCTTTCTATCAGTGAAAAAATTTTTAGAATCTGATTAGTAGTTTCTGAGATTAATATTACTTTAAATAAATGGATTGAACAAAACTTTATTGTTTAAAAACAAATAACTATAGTCTTTCGGCGATCTTATCGCTGCGCGATCTCTTCCAGATAACCTTGGGGTGAACTAGAATAGCAAAGCCCTCATTTTACGTTGAGGGTTAAAAAGGTCCCAACCAAAATCCATTCTGTAATTTGAATCTACAGTACCGGCGACTTGACGCGACGCACTTGAATTTTTTGCTTCGTTTACTAGTGACGAGCTGACGAGTGATAAATGATGCCACTTGATGGTTAGAGGTTAATGTTTGAGGCGAAAATATAAAGATTCAATGACTGTGTAGTAAACTACAAGTAACTTTTTAACAAAAATATAATCGACTTAGTCGAATTAGTTAATTAGAATCGTTTTTTTTTATAGAAAATATAAAATTTAAGGGTTGCCCTTGATTTTTTTGAGAAACGCTTCTTTTTTTTTTGAAGTCTGTTTAAATTATTTAAAGCCTCGACGCAGAAGGAAGGGTTTTACAATTTTGACATCCATGTCTGTATGTGTCTGTTTGTGGCATTGTAGTTCCCTAACGGAGAAACCGATTTGGACAAAGTTTTTTTAATAGATAGCCAGGATATCTGTGGTGGTTCTTAGCTATGTGTGATGAAGATCAGATCAGCCGCTGCGAGCCGAGTCTCGTCTCGCGCTAATACGATAAAACGGTACGCGATAAATCCTATATAATAATGATTGAAATAAATAACGAAATAACTGATTTAAACGGGTATTTATCGCGTATGTACCTTTTTTATTTGCTATCCCGACGTTTCGATTGCGTTGCAACAGCCGTGGTCCCGGGTAAACTGGAGTATTTGAGCTACCGTCGAGAAGTGATGGCAGCTGCAGCAACTATCCTCACTTGGTCTTCGAATTAGAAATGCCCTTGCTTATATTACGATACACTACACTAACCGTATCTTCGCACTGAGACGATCATAATTAATTAATCGATCATGACGCGCACACCTAGCAATCACCGGGTTCCAGGACGCTGAGAGTTTATAGCCATCTTCACGATTGATGGAAATTTCTTGATTTCAATCGCTTCACCAACCATTATTTTGTAATAATAGAGTTCACTAGAGAGAACCTTAGGGTCTTGAAGTTCAATCCAATGAGTCCCGAGTTAAAGTATCAGATTGGTTTACCTGGCGATTAAATCAGTAATTATGTACAGTGATCGCGAAAGTTTGAAAAATACTAAATCACGAAGGTTTTTTAATGGTGACTTTGAAATAACATTAGTATTATTATCTTTGTCCACAGGTGGTGTTAGAAGTGGCCCACCGCGTGGATCAAGATGGCGTCGTCGCCGTCGAGTCCGTGGTGGAGAAGCTGATCTTCAAGCCTCAGGATGTGGTCTCCATCCGAGCCAAGGACAGCGACCTCGAGTACGCGACTCATGACGTGTTCCAGACAGATAGTGCTATCACTGCTGGCAAGTTTAACGGTGAGTGCTTTCTTCAGCCATTGGACGTCCACTGCTGAACTAAGGCCATAGACAATATTCCTTAAAATCACAAGAATCACTTTGAAACATCAATTTTACCGCCTATTCCTCCGCGACCAAGCCAGGCAAGAAACAAGGCTAGTTATTCTTTTTAATGATCCTTCACACAATATAACAATGGGAATAATACAACCATAACAAAACTACAACCCTGAATAGGTTTCTTCTAGGCAAGCGTGTACCATCGTAGACTGCATCATTGCTTACCATCAGGCGAGATCGTGCTCAAACGCAAGCCTATAACTTAATATAAATCAACAAACAAAAAAAAATGTGTACTGATACTGCGAAATTGAGATAATATCAGCTATCGAGAGGCTTAGATAAGCCAGAGCAACCTGTCTTCGTTGCAATGTTGTATTATTCAGCTCATTGTTAGAATTGACTTGACTTGGTCACAAATATTCTGTAACCATTACGAATCTATTCAGAAAAAGGGTAAAAGATATTGTTTGTTGACAGGTAACGGAAATCGGGGCGAGGAGCGCCATCTAGAGCCGTGGGACGGCTGCGACGGTGATACAGGTGACTCGCGCTCCCTCAACGGAGACGCCAGCATCGAGGAGTTGTCTTTGGACCATCGCGCCAACGGCTGGGACGCCAACGACATGTTCCGCAAGAACGAAGAGGTAAAGTTTGCGTCTTGATCGTGTCTAGCGCCTTCTGTTGATAAATACACTGCAACTCTGCTAATACGTGACCCTAGTGACACGCGCTCCCTTAGCGGAGACGCCAGCATCGAGGACCTGTCTTTGGATCACCGTGCCAACGGCTGGGACGCCAACGACATGTTCCGCAAGAACGAAGAGGTAAAGTTTGCGTCTTGATCGTGTCTAGCGCCTTCTGTTGACAAATACACTGCAACTCTGCTAATACGTGACCCTAGTGACACGCGCTCCCTTAGCGGAGACGCCAGCATCGAGGACCTGTCTTTGGATCACCGTGCCAACGGCTGGGAAGCCAGCGACATGATCCGCAAGAACGAAAAGAAAACTTACGTCTTGATTGTGTATACCGTCATCTATTGACAAATATACTGCAACTCTCCTTTAGTTTTTATTAATTATCTTTTGTTTATTTCAGGTTTATGGAGTCCACAGTACATATGATAACTCGCTGACTGGATATACTTTACAGCTGCAGCGTAAAGATACGCAAGATTATAGGTGAGTTCTACATTGTACATTTAAAAGTTTGATTCGGAAAGAGGTTCAGTTGAGATTGATAATTTGTATATTAAAAATAAACAAATTCAAATCATAGTTAAAAGCAATATTTTCCTTTGAATGTACAGGATCTATGTGAAGAAATGAGGATGGCATACAGATATACTTAAGCAATTTACATTTGCATATAACTAAATGTTAGTACTAGGTGGAGCGATGACTTAAAAAAAGCGCTAAAGGCTGGGCTCAGTGGCGCGTATTGAGAAAGGCCTATGTCCAGCAGTGGACTAATGTGGGCTGGTGATGTGATATTTTCCTGAGATGTGCTTCGGAAGCTGTATGAAAAAAGAGTATAAACTTTGTTGGAATAAACAATACTCAGAATCTGTTCAGTAGGTTTTGAAATTACAAACATTCAAATAACAAAGTTTACCTCATTGTAATATTGTACAGATGTAAAGTTTTGTGTTTGTGTTGAACAGAGACGCGGAAGCCAAGGCTGAAGAGATAGCCGCAGAGATAGAAGGCACGGCTACATACAAGGCGCGCATCGAGCTGGAGAACGGGGACGAGGAGGAGAGGTTCGCGGCCGTGTCTCGCGCGCAGGACGCCGCGCCCGCGCCCGGGAAATACGTTATACCCAACAAGCGCGGCAAGAACATGCAGGTAATGTACTTAATGTTGTGGCCAAGGCCCATCTTATCACCACACTTTAGGATCACCACGAAAATTGCAATGCATAACACTCACCTCAGTCATTTCGCTGCTCCAGATGAAATACTACGGGTTTTGTTATATGTTATATTTATTTATTTGGAAAGCCAACTGCTAATTATACATAAAATGAAAAACAGTAAATAAAAGAAAGCCAATAATAGGTTTTCACGACTAAACAACATAATAAAACAAAACCACTTGACCTAACAGTCTCATTTTTTTTACTCCTCTTAAACCACAATATCTCAAAAACCCCCCAACATTTTTAGCTCATTTAGTCACACCAAAATTGTGCCATCACTACCTACCTATGTATCAAATTTCACGAGGATCGGATTAACGCTTCGAAAGTTATCCTCGGACAAACAAACATACATACATACATACAACTCCGATTTGTCCGAGTTGATTTAGAGATCTCGGTTGCTCGATCAATAATTATGGAAGTTTACGTAAAAGCTACTTAATAGTACTTAAAGTAAACTTGTATCGCATTAAAATTGGCTGTTCAGCCGCAGTCTGGCTGAACTGACACTCGTACAGAATACATCTAATCGCTTACTCAGCTTATTGAAGTTGTCACTTGCTCGCCACTGAAATGTATTTTGCCTGTAATTGGTGCCAACTACAGAGATATGGATAGGAGGATTAAATCTCTTAGGCTTAAATGGTACACAAGTTTTATTTTTCGTTAATAAATCGTCATAGTTTATAATGTTCGAAGCTATTTTTAACTGACTTAAAAAAGGTGGAGGTTCGCAATTCGACTAATTTTTTTATGTTTGTACCTCATAACTCTGTCATTTATCAACCGATTTGGAAAATTCTTTTATTATTTGAAAGGATATACTTTCAGATTGGTCCCATAGAAATTTCATCGAAGTAGTTTGTTATTTCTGTTATCTGAAGTCGGTTATATTTTTGTTACTTATTTTCATGTTGTAAAACAACAAAATAATATGCTGACATTAATCAGAACTCCCTTACCTTGTGCAGATTCCTTAAATGTGATATTATTGATGTAAAACTTCATTACGTACGCTTGACTTGGTGAGTAAGCTGGTGAATGCGTTACGAAAAGTGCGAACGGAAGTTGAGAGGGAGATATAAGTTAGTGAAGATAGAAAGAGAGAGAGTTACGTATATTTTTAAACGTTAATTTGCGAGTGCGAGTTGCGTCTGCCCAGAATGAACATAGACTGATCGACCTACAGACGTGTGGACAATTTTGTAATTTGTTAGTTTTACTTCAGTCGTGTGGTCTAAAGAACACTCGTTTTTTAAAGTATTGTATATATTTTTATACAAGGTGCTGTAGTTTATTAATAGCAATGATAGATCGGCGACATCGCGCTGTTTAACCAGGGGAAGAAAATGGAATTTTTTGCATAAATCTATGTAATTAGAAGAGCTATTAGAAGACGAAAGCAGAGGTAATTCATGAATTTAATTTGGATGCGTTCAATTCTTTCAATATATTTATCATAACGCGGGTTCCAAATTTAATAAATTATGTCAGGTATAGCGAAGTTTCAAAAATTCTATTGTAATGACATGTTTATTTCCAGACTGGCAAGCTAGTGAAGCCAACTACCCCCAACAACAACAACTCCCCGCCGGCGTCCTCCCGGCAGGCGCCGACTCCCCCCGCGCCTGTGCCTGCGCCCTGTCCTGCGCCCGCGCCCGTGCCCGCCCCCGTGCCCGTCTACAAGGACAAGGAGCGGCCGCGCCCTAACTACACTCCGCCCTCGCAGTCGGACGACGTGCGCCGCCGTATAGATGTCGACCCAGTGGTAAACCCTTTTTAAGATTATACAGGTTGTTTGGTGGAACGATGTCTAGATTTTCAAAGTAATCTGTTTAATTTTGTAATCAATTAAACTAAAATAAATAACTTGTTGTTCTTATCGCATTTAATTGAAATAAACAAAATTTTATAAAATAAAATGTAACTACAACCATATTATAATCGGATGGGGAGCGCTGAGGTTCGGAAACAGATATTTCTATTCGGAACTTCAACGAACCCACAAAGATAAATTGAGACAGAAGGTAGTAAGTCGCGTCTAACTGCTATTTTTAGTCGATTTCAATGTAAGGATTTTGGTTGCATTTTTATTTAAATGTTGGCTACCTCAAAACTCCGTCATTTATCAACCGATATTTGATATTTGAAAGGATATACTCTTCGATGGTTCCTATAGAAATTTCATCAAAATCGGTTCAGTAGTTTGTTTTGTCTATTATCTGAAGTCTAATACTATATACTAATTTATAATTGATAAGTTCCTATAGTTCGAATAAGTTCCTATTGTGTGGGTCTCTTTCGTTCAAATTTTAATACAGATAAGGTTCAAAATACAAATTACATTATGCCCTCGCGGGCATAATGTAATTCAGTACAACTTTACTACCGGCTCAGCCGTAGGGATTTTATCACGTGCTTTCGGTGAGCTTTACATGACATATATTTTGACCTTGTCGAGCAGGTGGTGGGAAAATGAATCAAATGAAATTATTTATTGGGAATATGGGTTAGTAACAGGTGGTTAGTGATACAGTTTGAGTTCGCCCATAATCAGCGTTTATCGCATGCAATTCTAGTCAGTGTTACAAGTAGTTACATAGAAAAAACCAAATAAAGATAAAATTATTAACAATATTCAAGATGTCAGCTCTTACCTTAAAATAGAAAATTAATAATAAAATGTTAGATTTGATAAAATTATTCAAGGGATTTATCGCTAAGAAACTCATTTATGTTGTAGTATGCCTTTTTTATTAATATTAGTTTTAAGTTTATCTTGAACACATTCAGACTGGAAGAACCCAGTACAGACGCAGGTAGGTGGTTATATATACGTGGAGCCATACACGTACATGAACTATATTAAAAGTGGTATGTTTGTTCCAGCAAGCGATCCCCGGTCCCGGCACCGGCGGTAAGAGCTACGCGGCTCAGGCGGGCGGGTACCACGTGCCGCCCTTCCCGCCGCATCACTCGCAACAGTAAGCACACACTTTACTTGACCCAACACAATTCAGCTGGCTCTATTCACAACTGCCGTCTGGCATCTACATATTTATCCACTATGTATGAACGCACCGGAGGACTTAATGCATGTCTTGTTGGAATGTGCCCTTATCGAGGCATATCGATCTTATAATTGTAAATAATTTCCGAAAGAATCTGCTGATTGCAACATTATATTGTCAAATTCATTTATAGATAAAATTAAATATTTAGTAATGCTTTAAGAGTTGAAATTCAACTCGGATCATTGATGGTCTCAGTTGAGCTTTAATTCAAGCTAGGGTTGTTGATTTCTAGATTAACTACCAATTTGATTAGTTATTAATGTGTTTTTGTTGTAACAACTCAAGTGGCATAATTGCCATTGTGATTAAGCTCATAAAAAGTATGAACGCATTAAATTACTGAATACTAATACTTCTCCTAATACTAAATCTTATGTGCTTATTTCTATTGAAATTATTAAGAATGTTGTAAACCTACTTCATTCTCGACTGATATTCCAACGATGCGGGCCAGAATGGATGAGAATGGGATTCAGGAGAGGTCTACGCTATAATAATAAAATTAATATTTAAGTGGGGCTCCCATACAACAAACGTGATTATTTTTATAGATAATTGCTACGGAACCCTTCGTGCGCGAGTCCGGGTTTTTATTTTTATGTATTTGAATGTAATTACTGATTAAAAGAAGTATATACCTTTTTTTATTTGTTATCCCGATGTTTCGGCTGTGTTGCAACAGCCGTGGTCACGGGCGGGCTGTATGAATATGTTTTATTGTGTGTACCTTACTTGTGTGCTGTGTGTGTTTTGTTCCTTTTCTTTCAGATTCACTTAGTTTTTAAGTAGTAGAAATAAATGGCATTTTTTTTAGTTCTATTGAAATCATTATGCATGATATACACTTCATTCTCCACTATTAATAAAAAATAGGTAGTATTTTTCAAACTTTCGCGATCACTGTACATAATTAGTAAATTACTGATTGAAACGGGTATTAATCGCGTATGTACCTTTTGTTAACCCGACGTTTCGACTATGTTGCAACACTTCTCGACGGTAGCTCCGAGTACTCCAGTCCGCCCGCGACCACGGAAACAGCAACACACTCAAAACATCGGGATAACAAATAAAACACGTACATACGCGATAAATACCCGTTTAAATGAGTAAATAATTGTTACGGAATCCTCACCTAAATATCACAGTGCAGTAAACTAATGGGTAACTCGTTTGTGGCAGGACTGCGCAGGTAGCTAATAAGGTGAACGGCGAGCCGCGCGGACCGCAGCACGCTCGTCAAGGATTCCCGCCTCATCATCATCATGTGAGTACTCACCTAATTTTAACCGAATTCAAAAAGGGGCGGGGGGGGGGGGTACTCAATTCGGAATATTATTTCAGTGGTAATTCCTTACCACGGTGTCCAATTTCAATGCGGTTTTTTTTTTGTTAGAAACCCCTTTATCGTTATTCTTTATTATACACAAATAGATTACAAACAAAAACGGCATACAAAATGGACATGTACAAAGGCGAGCGAGTTTTGTTCCAGCAAACCTTTGAAGATAGAGATAGTTGATTATAGTGGTGGGTATGTGCACAGAAAAGGACATTGGACTAAAATACTAATAAATAACTGCGGTTATCTATCTTCTATTTATAAAAATCGTTTCACGGTGTTTGTGGTCGCACTCCTCTGAAACGGGTCGACAGATTGAGATGATTTTTAGGGTTCCGTACCCAAAGGATTAAACGGCACAATTTTTTTAAATTTAATACCATATTCAAAAGCCCTACCAAATACCCCTCTAAATTTGGAGGTAGGCCTCCAACCAACCCAAATTTGGTCAAGATCTTTTTCAATTTCTTTTCTATTGTCAGTATTCTGAATCTGTTAATTTTTAATTATTTTATTACCACTGGTTTCATTTACGATCATAATAAAGAAATAAATACTGCTGGATATTTCACACAGCGCTATCTAGCCCCAAACTACGACAGGCTTGTACTATATATATACCCCACAGTGCTGAAATTTGATATGCGTTTAGCTTTAGTGACACAAATATAGGGAGTCTGGAATCTAAAATAACTGCAATTTCGATCCTAATAAAGAGTAACCAATTGAGTAACGGGAGTCGTTACTTGTAATTTGTATGAAACTGTAGGTCTTGTTAGTTGGTTGTGCATTTCGTAGCGCTATGTTATAAGTCAAAGATTACAAATAATATTTTACTTAGAAAATTTGTGTTTTCTACGTGATTGATTTCAATCCTTATTATAAATACTTGATTTAGAGGGCTGCGGCGCGTACATAGTAATGAAATAATATTCTGTTTGTTTGTATAGGGAGACGCGTGAGATCTTAGTACCTTGTAGTTTCAAAAGTAATACGATAGATATCTGTTTGTTTAGAACCCGCCGCCAAGCCAAGAGAACCACGGCCGGCCTCCGCGGCATCACGCCCCGCCACCGGAGCCGCGCCGGGACGAGGTCCAGGTAAATACATTCTTATCGACCTTGAGATCTTAATATCTTCAACCCGTCATCATCGTCCACTGCCCGACTTCACCTACTGCTGGGTATAGGCTTCCCCAAGTTTGTGGAGTCCACCACGGTCCTGCGCTAGTCTCATAATATATTGACGGCCCGCGACTTTAACGATGTCGTTCACCCATCTCGGAGTTAACTGGAAGAGAATGCTATCTAGCATTAGATTCACCTATGTACAAATTATCTTTATTTTCTGCTGTAATTAAATTTTCATCCATTAATTCCATCAGTCGAGCCGACGCAGCTCCTCGAAATTATATCCGGAAACTCATAGCAATCAGCAAGTTCAGTCTTGATGTAAAAATCAAAGTGCATCATCAACTATTATTCAACGCCCTCCGCTGGAATCATCAAACCAACGAGCTGGAAGCCAGAGAAAGTACTCTTCGCCAAGTGCCACCACCACCATCACACACGGAAACCCCGATTAACCAGGTATTCCCTTTTTTATTCCCCAACCAAATATTCTCTTACGTCTTTTCCAGGAGCTGCGTAAGTTCGGGCAGGAGTTCAAGCTGGTGTCGTCTCCGGCGCCGCCGCACGCCCCCCACATCCCCCACCAACACCCGCCGCAGATGCAGCCGCCTAACATACCTCAGCCCGCAGTAAGTACTCGTGGTGGCCGTTGGTTCAGAAAGGTAGGCCGTAGGTCTTTCAGACTTTATAGGTGAACAATATATGGCGCAGACCGAGACCCAATGTCTCGAACACCGCCGTAAAGTTGCAAGCCTATCGATCTTTTACAGAATACATTTTGGGGAATGTGCCTAGGAACTTTACGATCTGATTCCGCTATCTCCTTTCCATCAAAAGACAAACAGGCGCACGGCTCAGTACAATCCGTACCTGGTTGATATACCACCCATTCGCACACACCGTTTTGGTTCCACGTTCTTGATGCGCACAGCTAAGGTATGGAACACTTTGCCGTCGTCTGTTTTTCCTAAAGAATACAATCCGGGCCTCTTTAAGGTAAGAGTGAATAGGTTTCTTCTAGATCTTCGTGCTTTGTATTAGACCACATCATCACTTACCATCAGCTGAGATTGTGGTCAAACGAAGACATATCCAGTTTAAAAAAAAAACGAGTGTGTTTTAGACCACACGACTGAAGTAAAACTTGTTTTTCAAAATTGTTCAAGAACGAAATGAAATTACGATGAATAATCAAGAAATCATCGTTCGCGTAACGCTAGCAAACTCGCCAACGTACTACTGACTGAGATATATATATATATATTTCATGCACCGGTTATGAGAGGAAGAGAGAAAGAAATTGTGGGCGCGCACTGCTCTCTCTTGCTCCTACAGTGTGATACAGACAATAGGCCTGCACTGTGTCTTAGATATACGAAACGTAACTGGCTATGAGAGAAAGAGAGAATGAAAATGTGAGCGCGTACTGCTCTCTCTTGCCCCTACAGTAATAAACTAAACGTAACTCTCTCTCTTTATATCTTCACTAACTTATATCTCCCTCTCAACTTCCGTTCGCCTCGCCCGTACACACTTTTCGTAACGCTCTCGTCACACAATTACCAGCTTACTCCCAAGTCAAGCGTGCGCAATGGAAAGCGCAGCATAGGATAGCCCCTACTTGGTTGAAAGATGTTGGGTGCAGGCCGCTTGAGATTGGTCGCTCTGAAATTCTATGTATGTTTAACAGTGGACCGTTTATATGACGATGGATAATGTATGTATTCAGTTGCAGAAGCCGCCGTCTCCCCCCGCGTCCCCGCCCGAGGTGTCGGCTAACGTGGGCGCGCCCTCGGAGCCGCAGCACAAGCGCGACCGCCCGCCCAAGCAACACACACCGCCCTCTGCTCATAAGGTAAAACATTATCTTGTATCTATGACGTCTTGACGTCCTAAATACCTCAGTATCGTTGCAAACTACTTACCTGCAAAACACAATTTTAGTAATAGGTTGTAGATGGTAATTTGGGTGGGTCAGTTGTGTCAGTATAACCAGAGACAAGTAATATCAATAGACTGTCAATGTCCATATAACAATCGTAACCCGTAAAAAGCTCATAATCCCGTATTATTTGTAGATGGCGCTCTCTCATAGCCTGGAAACTTTCATAGCGGCCATTGCAACCAACAAATAAAAATAAACTTCCACTAAAACACACCAAAAAACTTTTAGTTTTTTTAGAATAAGTAATATTGTCCATAAAATAAGATTTAACGATTTTATTTTACATTGATTATTTACCACTTTCATATGCTTAATCACAGATGGCGTGGGAAGGTAGCACATCGTTTTTACCTAGATGGCGCTTAACACAAAGTCTGAAACAAAAGGAACCAAAGAGAACCGTGAACTGACTGACATTGACAGCCGGGAAGCAAACAAAGTCACGCTTTTTGTACCTAATTTTGTTACATGCTGTGTTGCCAAACCTCACTTCTCAATAGTCGCGACTAGCAAGTCGAGATTTTGTTGTACATAATGTATGTAGATATTGTGTTCATTATTTTAGTAGTTATGTTTCCAGTTCAAATTAATAGAACGTATTATCTTGTAGTAGGTATGCATTTGCCTGATACTTACAAATTAATTTTATTTTACATAGAAAACTTTCGTGATTGATTTCAATCATTACTATAAATACGGGATTTATCACGTACGGTTTTATCGGTGTTTCGACCGACAATGTTTCGGTTCAATTCGTGAACCTTCATCAGGGTGAGTGCGATCCGCTCCGAATAACGTCTCGCCTCGCACTGATTTTATTTTTTTTCAAAAAGTGTTCTACTTATCTGTACATCACTATAAATACGTATTCTTATTTTACAAATATGTAGGTATTTCCGCATTTAAGTGATAATGCTACGATCATAGACGTATGTAATGAATAAAAGATATCTATCCTTTCCTTTCCTAAAAAAAATTCCTATTTTGACGGAAACTTTCATATTCTGGCAATTCTGAGAAAATGTGCGCAAATCTCTAAAAATTGCTGGAGACTAAAGTTTTAACGAAACTGAAGAGCGGCTACCTCGCACAACGTACCAGGTCACAACGTCGCAATAAGATTATCGCGGACGTGTAATTGGAAATAGCGCCATCTATTTTTCTTCGTACCATTATGAGCGGTAGTAAGCTAAAGGTTGATTTAAATTTAACGAATTGTAACTCCTAGCGACATCTCGCGTCCTAGCAGGTAATCAAATATCGAGTTACATTATCTTGTTTGATACTGTCAGTCTATTAATAATATACTGGTCTGTGGTATAACTGATTATACCTAGTCAGGTCATAAGTATTGTCACACAGTAAAAACTTTTCTTTTAGAATGCTGGCCACAAAAAAGTTTATTGAATTCGAATTTCGAATTGTTCATGAAAATAAAAATGTATACATTTTAGAATTTAACTCATTTTTAAATATGGAGTGGACGCTTAAAGAAGACCGTGTTGCAGTGTTGCGTGTTGCGTTGCATCGTTGCGGTTACGCGCCAATTCAAATTTTTGACATACTGAAAAATTTGAATATAACCAAAAGATTCGTTTATCGCACCATCAAACGATATAATGAAGACTCTAGTGTAGATGACAGGTCAAGAAGTGGTCGCCCTCGGTCTGTTAGGACTCCAGCAGTGATAAAAGCTGTGAAGGCGCGAATTCAAAGAAATTCCAAACGTAAGCAGAAACTGTTGGCCCTTCAGATGGGGTTAAGCAGAACCACGGTGAAAAGGGTGTTAAATGAAGACTTAGAGCTTCGGGCATATCGAAGAAAAACCGGACATCGTTTGAATGCTCGTCTAATGGACCTGAGACTGAAGAGATGCCGCGCTTTGATGAAGCGGTACGCGGGAAAAAATATAGGGAAATTCTTTTTTCGGATGAAAATTTTTTTACCGTAGAAGAGAGCTACAACAAACAAAATGATAAGGTGTACGCACACAGTAGTGAAGAAGCGAGCAACCGTATTCCGCGTGTCCAACGAGGTCATTTTCGATCCTCGCTCATGGTATGGTTGGGAGTTTCTTATTGGGGCTTAACAGAGGTACATTTTTGTGAGAAAGGTGTAAAAACGAATGCAGTTGTGTATCAAAATACAGTCCTGACGAACCTTGTGGAACCTGTTTCTTATACCATGTTCAATAACAGGCACTGGGTATTCCAACAAGATTCGGCGCCAGCTCATAGAGCGAAGAGCACACAAGACTGGCTGGCAGCGCGTGAAATCGACTTCATCCGGCACGAAGACTGGCCCTCCTCCAGTCCAGATTTGAATCCGTTAGATTACAAGATATGGCAACACTTGGAGGAAAAGGCGTGCTCAAAGCCTCATCCCAATTTGGAGTCACTCAAGACATCCCTGATTAAGGCAGCCGCCGATATTGACATGGACCTCGTTCGTGCTGCGATAGACGACTGGCCGCGCAGATTGAAGGCCTGTATTCAAAATCACGGAGGTCATTTTGGATAAACTTTAGTGTCATAAGAATCTATGTTTTGTTAAGTTCATTTTGGTATATAAATGGTTACATAATGAATAAACTTGTTTTAATTATTTTATATTAAACATGTGACAGAATTTATGACCTGACTAGGTATTTTTGAAGTGAACACTTCTTTAGGGCGTTGAACATTTGTGACACTGTTAATTACCTCTGTATATAATTTTAACAAATTTAATATGTAATTTTTTTGTAGTCTGTGGAGGGGCATAAGACATCTTAACTTAGTAAATATTCATGTTTATGCGACATCCATCATGATCATTTTGCAACATCCATTTTTGAGATGGGAAAAAATCATTGAATATTGAGATAAAACTTACTAAACAAAAGGACTCCATCACAACTTTCAAGTGTGTTCGCAAAAATCTATCACTAAATATTTGTCTTTTAATTCCAGCCACCGATGCCGCCCAAAGGCGCCTCTCCCCCCACCGCGGAGCCTCCCTCCCCCGCGTCCTCGTCGCCCCCCTCGTCCGCCTCCCCCGGGGTAGAGCGAGCCACGGCTACCCTCAAGAAGAGCACCCTCAACCCTAACGCTAAGGAGTTCAACCCGGCAGCCAAGCCCTTCCAGCCGAGGAGTCCATCGACCCCTAATCACAGTCGGTAAGTAGATTATCACATTATCATGAGCCGACTTCGAACTGGTTGACTCATATAAAATATATACCTTGTGACCTTTAAAACTATTTGGTGGCACGTAAAGTGTGCGACGTGTGACGCACTTGCGCTGCGTCGTGTAGTCGCGCGAACGACGAAACAACACATTTTTCAACCTAAAACCCTTCCTTTGTAAAGGTAGGTAGGATCTGCAGTTGGAACTCTGTACACAAAATATTTGTAATCATTATAAATACGGGATTTATAATAATGATTGAAATAAATCACGAAGGTTTACTAACTAAAATTATTGGGTCACTACAATCATTATCTATCTATATTTATATAAAAATCAATTGCTGTTTGTTAGTCTCGCTTAAACTCAAAAACGGCTTGACCGATTTGGCTGATTTTTGTTTTGTTGTGTTCGTTAGTTTCACAACAAGGTTTGTATTGTTGGTTGTAAGGTTGTAAGAAATTGAAAAATTGCCCGGGAAATTAGAAAATTTGAGAAAAACGGAAAGTGCTTTTTTCTTTGTTATTTTTGTATGAACTGAAGACTACTAATAAATAAATGAAAGTTTGGATGTTGTTACTCAATCACGTCGTAACGACTGAACCGATTTCGATAAAATATATAGATAGATTTTGACCTTATTATAGACGAACACGCGTGCGAAGCCGCGGGCGGTAGCTAGTTAGGCTATATTTTATTTTGAAATCCGTGCCAAGCCGGGGCGGGTCAACTAGTGTTAAATATAATTTGGCACTTGTATTAGGTTCTCGACAACCGTTGGGGTTAACGAGTTCTTGAGAGGAGACCGCGTCTTGGGAAACGTAGTGTGGGGCGTCCCCCAGCTAGCTGGAGCGATGACATAAGTATGGTGGTGGACAGAAATTGGATGAGAATAGCCGAAGACCGGGCTCAGTGGCGCGTATTGGGAGAGGCCTGTGTCCAGCAGAGGACTAATGTGGTCTGATGATGATGATGATGATGATTAGGTTCTAAGTGGGTTGGTTCTATGAATGTATTGTATGAGTTTAACATTGTTTCAGGCCGCACACCCCGGGCACCCCGTCGGGGCAGGTGGGCGTGTCGGTGGGCATGGGGGTGAACGTGCCGGGCGTGGGGCTTGGCGTGATGGGCCCCGGCGTCAGCTACGTGCCCGCGCCCCATCCGCCCCCACCACACATGGTACATATTAACACTCTTTATTTTAAGTAAGCTACCCTAGTTTAAATTTCCGTAAAATGTAAAAACATTTGTATGATTTCCCGATCACTGTACATAATTACTGATTTAAACGGGTATTTATCGCGTATGTACCTTTTAATGTGTGTATTTGCAGGTTGCCGCTATGCCGTACGCGATGGTGGCAGCCGCGGCTGCCGCAGCCCAGCAGCCGCCGACTTACCTACCCCATCCGCATCCAGCGGTAAGTCGCACTTTCATTACTTGTTTATAGCAAGCCGCTATATCTGTCGCTATTTCTTAAACTTATATTTATTATTATATATTATACTTATACCATACAAGAACTTTCCTTCACACTAAACACCAGCATGAAACTTAAATTACATTTCTATAATTAAGATATTTAATTAAAAATGACGTGTAAATGCGGGTAGTACAGTCAACACCATTATTTTACTAACTACTAAAACTACTCTGCTAACACGTCAATTTAACTAATGTTAGAAATATGCTAAATTGGTCTTTATTTTGAACGAAATAAGAACTTTCACATTACGAAATTTTAGTTAGTCTATAAACAACAGTATCACTACCAACATTATTATCATAGAACCTTATCTCATATTAGATATGGTCTGGGTTGATAAGGGGTAAAATTATTGTGTAACAGTTCCTTATTGCTGATGAGCGAATCAGATTCGCTTGGGGTTAAGAAATTGCTTAGTAAGAAAATCGCGCTTAAATATTTTTTTAAAATCATTCTACATCAAAAGGTCGTTATATGAACACCATTTGTACTAAAAACGGGATATTAACCATGATTTGTGAGTTTTTGGGTATCGGAATATTTCGAGGCAGTTGCATGCGCCATGATCACGGGTAAGCTGAAGTCTGCGAGTGGGTAGTTATTGGCAGATATAACGATCTACCCTCTTTCTTAGTCTCTTGCTAGGAATGAATTCACTAATCCAATTACTACCACCGGTTTCATTCTATAAGAAAGAGGGTAGATCGTTATATCTGCCAATAACTACCCACTCGCAAAGACTTAAGTTTCTCTGTGATCATGGCGCATGCAACTGCCTCGAAATATTCCGATACTCAAAACCTCACAAATCATGGTTAATATCCCGTGTAAAGGAATTTTCCTCTTTTTCTGGTTGATTAGGAATTTGTGGTTTATTAAAATGAAAAGTAGCTTGGCCTTGATGGCGTGTAATTTTCAGAGAAAGAATGAGTCACACGGTGTTGCCTGCTAAAATTCAGTGATGCGTCGTAACGGCTACAAAATAAGTGGGCGTTGCGCGAACATCCCGTTTTTAGTAAAATAGTGTTCAAAACCATGATAGTTACAAAAGTTATGTCGCTATATGAAACTACTTAACACCAAATTGGCTATATTAATCAAATTTATAAATAATGAGAGCGAAAAGAGTTATTTCTACATAGTCATGCTGAGGTGGGCGGGGGGCGCATAGCACGAAGAACTGTCGGACGTTGGGGCTGTAAGGCTCTCGAGTGGAGACCACGCACTGGAAAGCACAGCGGATCCCCAGTAGATATAAAGGCGATATAGTTAGCTGGGAGCCGTTGGGGGGGGGGGGGGGTCTATGTTCAGCTATGGACGTCCTGAACAGCTAATGTGATGATGAATAAATAAAGTGTCATACGTAACGGCAGATGGAAATGAGTTGCGAGTGCCGACAGTACGCGCCGCCTATATTCGTGGTGGACAAACGCGACCGGCCTGAAGCGGTGAGCGTTACATACTGACTTGGAATATCTTTTTACTGAGTCTCTCGCGGATACTGGGAGCCGTTGGGTGCAGGAAACAAAATAATACAACCTAGGGGTCTTCAAGTCGCGAGTGATTATGTTTCTTCTAGGCAAGCGTGTACCATCGTAGACTGCATCATCAGGCGAGATCGTGCTCAAACCCGACCCTATAATCTTTATCTATACCGGGATAACAAATAAAAAGAGGTACATACGCGATAAATACCCGTTTTAATCAGTAATTATGTACAGTGATCGCGAAAGTTTGATAAATACTACCTACACTAGTATTATAAATTTGAAAGTAACTCTGGTCATAGTGTACCACGCGCAATGTGAGCCCGACACACGCAGTTACGAAGATAATCTGTTGGAAGTGAAGAAGGGACTCATCCCCCGGCACACGGAGCTGTCTCTTTTTTACGCTTTTACGGCTAAACAGCTCGACCGATTTCTATTAAATTTGGTATACAGATAGATTATGACCGGGATTGAGACATAGGCTACATTTTACCCGACTGCGCAGAAGGAGGGTAAAGTTTTTATTAACAAACCACGCGTGGAAGGCGCGGGCAGTTCAGCTAGTTTAAAATAAAAAGATGATTCGCTTTGGAAGTCCCATGGCTGATATGATGAGACTTAACACGCTCAAATATCATCTAGGTTTCAGAGGGAAGATCCTTTTTTTAATAATTTAATTGAAATTGCATTTTTTCTGTACATTAATGATTATTTTGCCATTAACTAATATGTGTTAAAGGTAAAAATATCATTAGTTGTGCATTCATGCCTATCAGGACTTTTATTATTTCTCGTACGGCGATTAATTCGCGTTTGTCATTCGCCTCGTCGCTAGTCGAAATAAAATTTATTTAATAATCAAATGATACTGGACATTTCACTCAGCGCTATCTAGTCCAAACTAAGCAAAGCTTGTGCTATGTGAACCAGATAACTGATACAATACATATACATTATCCTTTTCATTACGAATTATACGTGTTGTGTTATGTACGACATTAAATGAAAACACGAGTAGGGCCTACTTGTATTGATGTAAAAAAGGGGTATTCTTCACTGTCATAAAAAAATCCAAAACCCATCCAAATAGGTAAACAAATCATATTCATTCATCATGTAAGTAAACTGGCTAAGGCGCATCGTCGCATAGACAGGCACTGCCGATTTGATATTTAAAAATTGATTATTGATAATGTTGCGATTACTGGATAAATATTCAGCTACCGGTATTAAACCCCACCTCTAAATCAGTGAACGAACACGGTTCCGGATGTTTGTTTTAAATTAATATCAAACATAACAAAACCGCCTCCTCCATACCTAAGCCAAATTGCTGTCGTGACGCTATCGCCAGTCAGGCCATCCCTTTCACACCTACAGTACGTACCTCACGTGTGAAAGGGATGGCCTGACTGGCGATAGCGACACGACAGCAATTTGGCTTAGGTATTAAGGGGGCCGGGTTTACATATTATATACTTATAGAGAAACACCCAGACCCGAATCATGTAAATGCAAACATTTGTCGGCGGGAATTGAACATTCGGTGATCAACGCCACGGAGGTTGTGGAAATGTTGCGTAGATGAGCTGACGTGACCGACTATTTATTACTGCGTGTATACATTCGCGCGACGAGACGAGTGGCGGGCATGTATATACGGCAAGCTCGTCACCGGTCTCTCTCGCTCTTAACGAAGTATCCGAGTGACGTGACGAGGGAGTGAAACTTATCTTAGTCACCATTATATTGCTGGATATTTCACACAGCGCTATCTAGCCCCAAACTAAGCAGAGCTTGTACTATGGGAACCAGATAACTGATAGAATACTTATAATTTTTTGAATTCCTTTTTATATATTTAAAAACATCCAGACCCGGAACAAATAGCTGTAGATCATGCAAACATTAGTTCCGCGGTGGGAATCAAACCCGCTCTTCCGAGTTTCAGCCGGCTATTCGCCCACTGCGCCGCGTAGGTCGTCGTTGAAAGTTGAAAGATATTCCAAGTCAAGAGTTTCTTGAAGTGTGTTTACGTTTTCAAATCAAACGAACTAAGTACTAATATTGCGCTTTAATATAACAAAAGCCAACAAATAAGACTCCATGTTTTTATATGCGAAAAGCATAAAACCTACTGTTTGTTTGTAAAACCCTATGGTGGTAATGCTTCTCCAGTTAAACTAATATTGTTCAAAGTTTTGTCACTAACTCGTTATGATTTTTGTCGTTTGCTGTGTTTTTTTTAAGGTTTGGGTTTCAAATAATACTCCAATAATATATAAATTAGGTTTTTAATTACAGAAAATAAATTATCCCACCGTTTAATCTTATCTTAATACATAACTATCGCTTATCTGTTTTTAAGGACGATTCGCTTATCCATTTTGAGTATAGATTTCATCACAAACTTTGAAGCTACCAATTGGTACTAAAAATATTAATTTTAACCTCAATATTTTTAAACTTAACATCGAATACTATGTACTACATTAGTAAATCTTTACAACCACATTTAATACAAGTAAAATGTACTGCTTAATACACATAAAAAAAAACCCTTAAAACTGACTTGCCTATGAATGCCTAAATAAAATAAATCGGTCCACCTGTCTGGAAACTATCATGCCACAGACAGACAGGCGACAAACTTATAACACCTCTATTTTTGCGTCAGGAGTTAAAAAAAACAGTCAGAAGAAGTTACAAATATTCGCAGTTACAGGGTAAAACTATCACCAATTTTTTATTAGCAGCTCTGCTCGTATACCAGAAGTTTGTGTTCATTTCAATCCAATAACGAATTTGAAAATCCACCGTGTTTTAGTTACGTTATAAAACACTAGTGTTGGATCTTTGCTCATTAAAAATATAAGGTAGATGAATTCTGTTTGTCATCCGCTTTTTCTACGGCTACCGTCATTTTGAAAAAAGTTTGTATAGGTGGTCGGCGATAACTGCCGTGCCCCCCCCCCCCCCTCGCCGCCGCCGCCGCTCCATAGCAGCGCGGGCGCCGTCCAGTTGACTTGCACGACTGCACCATGCTGGCCGCGTTCTTACCTTCTGAAGAAACTATTCCGTGAATAGACAAGTTTAAACTCTATTTTGTAAATCCTGTGAACGAGACGTTCTCGTGAACTACCTTGTATAATTGAGCAAAGATTCTTTTTCATATAGCATACCTACATGTATTCTACACTTATCATTTCAATTTAAAAGGTCCTTCGATATTATTTAAACTCATTTACCAGCGCCCTATATTCATCCCCAACAACTAGCGACACACGGATGCAATGCTTATACTAAATATACTACAGAATGTCTATATACAATGTACACAGCTTTTTTGTCTTTAGATAATACAGATATGTTTTCTTTAGAGGTTACTCTTGAAAGAGTGTTATGAGTATTTACGACATCACATTAGAAACCTCTAAAATTATCTGTGTTTCTCTACTATATTATGCATGTATTATACATATAAACATTCCTCTTGAATCACTATATCTATAAAAAACCGATTCAAAATCCGTTGCGTAGTTTTAAAGATCTAAGCATAAATAGGGACAGACGGAGGGAAGCGACTTTGTTTTATATTGTGTAGTGATTTATATTTTGTCCTTATATTAACATTGTGTATCCATTGTGCACATTGTGTACCGAATATGAGGTACCAGTATAAATTATAACGTGTAATATTCTTACCAAATAAATTATTATGATTAGGAACGTTTTAATTTCAATCTTTCTGTTGATGTTAATCACTGCACACATTATCACTGGGATATAACATTACTAGGGTTAGGTAAGTAGGCACTGTCATGTCATTCCATGCTTTATAAAGCCTATACGGAAGCGACAGCTACGACCGCAATTTCTGCAAGTAAATGGTCCTGTAGTTAGCACTGAAAAAATCAGTACGTTGGTGTCTTAGAGTGCGTTTACAAAACAAAATTTGGAATCAAGCCGTCATGGGCATCAAATGCCTTCCTCTGCTCTCAACTTGACCAAACTTTCGGAATAACTCCACAGCTTCCTCGCACTTTCCTCATTGACTTTCAAACTCATCTTACTCTCCTCACAATCTGCGAAATACCTCCCTGTTATTTGATCGCAATCATCCGACACAGCCAAATACACACTCGTCTGTGCTCCATCGTGCGGGCTCTTGAAAAAAGAGTATAATACTAGACTTCTGAGCTTCTCAAACACGGTGGACTTGTACAAAGATGTATTGACTTGTCCCGGGTGAGCGCTGTTTACAACAACTCCCGTTCCATCCAATCTTCTCGCCAATTCCGTTGTAAATAGCAAGTTGCAAAGTTTACTGTTGCAAAACGCTTTGACATACGAGTACTTGTTCATCTCATTCAGATCCTCTATTGTCCCAAATCGATGTAACACAGAAGATACGATGACCACTCGACTGGGTGCCGACTTTTTCAGCAACGGAACAAGTAGTAAAGTCAGCAAGAAAGGTCCGAAATGATTGATCTGCATATCTCTAACGATGCCGTCTTCAGTGTAGTCTTGTCCGATTCCACTGGTCCCTGCATTGTTGATTAACACGTCTAGTTTCGCTTCTGTTTTCTTGAATTCCTCTACGAACTTTCGCACTGAGGTTAAAGATGCTAGATCAAGGTAAACATGCCGGACGCTGTTATTTTTGGATCGTTTCTTGATCCGTTCAACAGCCCTCAATCCCCTTTTATTATCACGGCAGCCTAGTATAACTTTAGCTCCGCGTTTAGCCAATTCCAGTGCAGTAGCATACCCTATACCGCTGTTCCCTCCCGTCACAATCACAACTTTTCCACTCATAACGCTGTCATCGTAAAACTTTCCTGTACTCCATTTGTTGTACAGCTTTATAAGCACCAGAGTTAGTATCAACCAGACGTACCACATTTTAACCTGCTCGGTTCACGGATGGTGAATGACTGGTAGATAATTGCTTGATGTCATTTGTTATCTTTGTTTCACTTGGTTTAGCACGCGGATTTTACTGTACAATTCAAATAATAAAGACTTCTGTAATATTAATTTGTAATGTGCTTCCTATTGATAACTTGCTACATTGACCTTTTAAACAACATTTATACATACTTGTACCAGGTGTGCAAACTATTGTCTTTGAGAGTGTACAAATCTATACTTCTATATCTATACTAATATTATAAAGAGGAAACATTTGTATTTTTGTGTGTATATTTGTAATGAATAAACTCAAAAAGTACAGTGCCGATTTAACTAATTCTATCACCATTGAAAAGCTACATTCACCCTGTGTGACATAGGCTATATTTATTGCTAGAAAAGATTAGGGGTCCTTACTAAAACTTAAGTAACGTAACCCAAGATGTAAAAAATTGCCCTAAAACGTCTTTCGTCGCATGCGCTGCGGAAACTATTGATGATAGAACAAAAGTATGTTATACATTATTAAAAAAACATATCAATATCTACAAAAAACTTCGTAATATTATAAAGACGAAAGATTTGTTTGTTTGTTTATTTGTATTGAATAGGCTCCGAAACGACTGGACCGATTTAAAAAATTATTTCACTGTGGGGAAGCTACGGGTGACACAGGCTACTTTTTACCCAACTGTGGAGAAGGAGGGTAATGTTTTTATTAAAAAACTACGCGTGCGAAGCTGCGGATTGGTCAGCTAGTTTACAATAAACTGCCTAAAGAAGTGAAAAATGCGGAATCGTTCGTTATCTTTAAAAGAAAACTAAAAAATCATATCTTTAACAACATAACATTATTAAAACAACGAAACGTGGGACGTGCTGGTTTGATAAATAGATAAATAGCGATAGACAGGTAGATGGGGATATGTATAGATAGATAGATAACATTATTAAAACAATGAAACGTGGGAGGTGCTGGTTGGATAAATAGATAGATAGATAAATAGCGATAGACAGGTAGATGGGGATATGTATAGATAGATAGATAACATTATTAAAACAATGAAACGTGAGAGGTTCTGGTTGGATAAATAGATAAATATAAAGGTAGGAAGATGGATAGATAAATAGCGATCGACAGGTAGAGATGGATATGTATAGATACATAATATAGATTGGATATGTAGACAGACATCACATCTCTGTTCTTTGAGAATAAAATATCTTTAACCACAAATTAATTACGTTTTATGTAACAAAGTAATCTAAATACAACGGATAAGTATATACGTGACTGTATGTACACAGCTGGTTAATAACAATATAAGAGACTTACTGGATTATTCGCACTGTGGCACACCGAGTGAACTTGCATTGTACTGCGGGAGACACTCGACCGAAAATTGCGGGTATTCGTAAAATATTTATGTAATTCTTGTTTGTTGTTTTTGTGAGTAACCTACTATTGTATTTTTGGACTGTTTCGAAACACTAAAATTACTTAAGTTTAAATTAGGTTCTCATTTAGGTGAAATGTAAATTTCTTTAAAAAAAATGTTTTTTAACCATATTTATCGCAAACATTTGATCTTCAGTTAATGAGATAAAAAAGAATCTGGTTTATTTAAATAGCCATCCTCACTCTACTGTATCATTGTTAAACCCTCCGTCGTCCGAGACACGTTCTCAGAGACCCGGATGACGAAATCACCTCCGCTAATGCGGAAGAGATTTCTGAGTCATCTACATTAGACAGAGCAAACACTTCACAGATACACCGACCTCGCCGGCGAGGTCGACGAGTGCCTTTAGTCGCCGCCTATACGAGGTACAAGCTCGTACCCAGGCGTTTCTCTCCTATCCCCACCCTAGCAACAGCCCAAGCCGAGGTTCGTACCTAAGTGGTGCCATTGCGCTAGTTGCCTCATCAAAACTTACTGGGCTGAGCGCCTTCTGCGATCGCCAATAGTTCGGTTAAGCTGCAACGGCCTCAGAGGCCAACAGCGAGATAAGTCCATTCGAAAAAAAAACTGTATCATTGTTAAGTTTTGTTAATATATTTTTATTGTCAACCTATATTGTCCCACTGCTGGGCTAAAGTCTATCTATCTCTGAAAGCGTTAGCGAGATGATATTGTGGCCTTCGAGCAGTAGTGGTGGAGTGTTGTTAATATATTATGCGTAAATAATGAATAGAACGAGACAAAACACGATGTAACTTATCCACACAAAATGCGGGTTAATAACATTGCAATTCAACAACAAACAGACATATCTTCGTTTATATTAGCCAATTAACATTCACACTCGCTCCGATACAGCTTATCTATCGAACTTCGGAACTTACCTACCGTTCTATACTTTGAATTGAGAGCACGTGGCTTTAAGATTACCGCGCGCGAACTAATGGTGCATTATCTGAAGTTTATCATGTAATTATAAACTAGGCCAGGCTTATCCGATGCGATAAATTGTTTACCTCTCTTTATACCAGAGGTTTAGTCACTGAAACTCAATTTAAAAATGATGCTAGAATATGATAATATTAAAATATGAAAGAATATAACAAAGAGAAATCTGATCATTATTTGAATTGTTTTAATGCTGTTAAAAATGTTTTGCTTAAATCTTTTACACTTAATTACCTAAGCCACTGTCCGATTTTGTGTGTGTTTGTCCTTAAAAGGCAGTGACTTGGCTAAACACGTGCTAATGAAAGAGTATCTTGGTGAAACACAAGTTGGTTGCTCACAAATTTTATAACTACATGTTTGTTAACACAGTTGGCGTATAATATGAGCCAAGCCGGCGTCGCGCAAGCCGGCCAACACGGCCCAATCCCGGCCCAACAGCAGCGGAACTTCAGGAAAGGTAATTTCAACCGTTAGTACAACACAATACTTTGTAGTTAGCTCAGAAGTTAAAGAGATTGGTTAAGGGGATTTCGAGGCTTTTTTGTCCACGAATCCCCTTCCGGCAGTCGAGGGCACGCTAAGGGTATTTGAGGACAAAAAGTTCCGAAACGTAACAGCAAACACAACAATAATAAAATGTGTTTCCCTCTTAATAGAGCTGCTCTTTATAACAAAAGTGTTATCTGTATGGCTGCCCGTATATATAATATAACAAATTTCCCAAGTCTATATTAGATGCTTTAAGTCTGAATGTATTCAAGGCAAATCTGAAAAAAATTGTTTGTAGATAAAGCTTATTGTAGTTGTAAGGAATATTTAGATGGCAAGGATGTGTAACTACTAACTTATAACTAACTCAATAGTTTTGACATTGTTATTACTGTGAAAATGGAACCTACGCATTAAACTCGACATTGCATGCGTAAAACGCTGAATATTGCTGCACTTATACTAAACACCTTGTACCTACGCAATAAATTGATTTAATTTGATGAGAAAGCCCCTGCGCAGTGTTTTGTCTAAGATTTGTGTAATAAGCCAAAAATACTTGATGAGTTGTGTAAAGGCGTTGAAAACGGATAGCCCTATACCCAGCATTGGATAAATGTGAAGAGACCGCGAAAAGGAATGGCAGGCGTTTGACGAATCCGATCAGATAATGGCAAGGCATGCTCTTAGACCAAGCGGTAACTACCTGCTCGATGGTCGAATGATATTGTCAACGTAGGATCAATGGACGTGAAGAGGATCTAAGAGAACAGATTGTAATAAGAGTAGGCATTGGATACACACGGGTTCAAATAAATGGATTAACCAACTCCATCCTGACAATGGTAGACGGTAGCGTACACTGCCTGTACACCAGAAGGCCAATTCCCGTTACATAAAATAGTAAAATTCGAGTAACGATCTAATCTCGTTATGTTGAAAGTCTCTGACACAGCCCCACAGGATTAACGATCTGAAGTGACAGTGGGTGTGGCACATTGAATTATTTATTTTGTTTATTAGAGGAGCAGCATTACTGCTAATAATATGTACATTGCTGCAAGTCTCACAACTTTGTAGCGATGTCTTATTAATTCGTAGCCAGTTATCGAGTTTGTTTTTAAATGAGTTTATTGAAGTAGCAGAAACATATCAGGTGGTGGTCATATAGCTCGAAGAACTGACGGCCGTTGGAGCAGACGACCCGATAAAGGTTGCTGGGTAGCAAGTGAATAATTTAGTTAATAATTTTCAGTTGGTGTGGGGTCGGGCGTGCAAGTGGCAGCTGCGACCGGCCAGCCGCTACTGGCGCCGGCGCCGATGCAGCAGTTCGTGCCCTACCCGCATCCGCATCCGAACCCGCATGCGGTCCATCCGCACTATCATCAAATGGTGAGCGAATCCTTTTAAACCAAGGCCAAGTGGAATTTGAAAGTGGTCGAAAACATTACCTGTCTCTTATCGAATTAGGCATAACAACATCAAAATCGGTGAAAAATTAAATTAAATCTGTGTTACAATCCATATGTCCGACATCGATGGCCAAAATGAATTTTGTTGAGAAGAACCTTTGCCTATTATAACCATTGATGTACATATAAGAACGTCACCTATGTACAATCAATAAGTTGTGTTTTTAAGTAATGTTGTAGTAAAATATTTGTTTATTCGTAGGTTCGTATGTACCACGGCGGCGGCGTTGGACAGGGCGGGGTGGGGGAAGGCTACGCTCCCGCCCCCGCCGCCTCCCCCGCAGCCTCCCCCGCGCTCTACCCGCCGCCGTCGCCCGCGCACACGCCACATCCGCACCCGCATCCGCATCCGCACTACCACCACCAGCCCTTCCAGGTAACGTACCGCATTATGTAGCTGAGGCACAAACATATGTACAACGATGGCATTGTTATTATATTACCTTTCCCAAAGACATCCCTAAGGCAGACATGTTGATAGGCGTCTGCCAAGGAAAAGGGGAGATCTCCCACCAAGCGACCTTTGGCTCGGGGTCCTAAGACCCAGGTCTTGTTGAGAAGTATTATTAGATATGTTAGAATCTTTCATTTACGCGATCTAGGGTTGGTTCTTCTAATTGCCGTTAGATGTCGTTGACGCTCGCTCTGTAGGTTAGCTTGATGTAAATTTGTTCGTCCATGTAGCGGTAGATCACTCGACCCAAGTAAGAAAATACCTCTGACAGCTCTCTCCAAAGTACACCGCACTACGTATCTTCTTAAAATTCGCTCCAACTAAAGGTTGCCTGGAAGAGATCGCTTTCAGCGATAAGGTCCCCCATTGTAATGCCTTATTTATTCTAGTCTAGTACTTATTTTTGTATTATTTCTGTTTGTGTGGTAATTGAATAAAGAGTTATCGATCTATCTCTCTTTTGCAAAATAAGGAAGCTATTCCCATCCGCAGCATTGTCCCACAACAGCTGTAAACAATTTGTTTGACATTTCACATTTGAATAGTTTAAATATAAGTGTAATAATTATGTATGCAGGTCCTGTGTCCGCTGATGAGTGGGCACCAGCACCAGCACGGACACCACGTGGCCTACCTCAACCACCAGGGACAGGTGCAGCAGCAGGTGCAACACCACGCGCCGCCGCAGCAGGACCACCACCATCCACACCATCTGCAGGTAATCAATCTACTCTACATAATGCTAAAGGAAATACTGCCGTCAACCCGACATCCTATATTGTGTCATAGGATCATGCGTACTTTTAATTATGTATATCGTCGTATGGATATCGTAAGTTCAAATTGCTATCAGGTGCTCTAAAATTTCTTCAAAATATTTAACTCTTCGTCTTTAGTATACCTGATCCAGGCTCTAAACTCCAAAGCAACCAAATGTGAAAAAGAGATACTTGTAAGATAGATAGAAATATTTATTTTGACACAAGTAACAAACACACAAACTTACGTTGGATAATTACATACAGACACATCTAAATCAAAACAATACTGTGAGCTGAGTGCTGTGCCAAAAAATGTGTATGGCTCAGTATTATACTGAACAAATTAATTGCTCAGCTCATTATTATGTTCTTACTTAGTTATTATTATTAGCTCATAAATAACTTATCCTGTGTCACGCCTTACCTTGCTTTAGCACGACCAGGGTGACTGGTAGATAATGCTATTAGCATTAAGTGCTCCTAGCACTATTCTGTTTGGTGTATGAAATAAGCTCTGCTGTTGTAATTGCAGCAAGTCCTGATGCCCCCTAACCACGGGGGCGGCGGGTCGTCGACGCCCGGCGTGCTGGGCGCGGCGCACCCCTAACGCGCGGCTGGCCGCCCGCCCGCCGGCGCCGGCCGCGCGCGTCTCCTGCTCGCGCGCACGCGCCACTCCGTGTTCGTACTGCACATGCAGACCACGCGCGACCCCTAACCCCCATACCTAACTGACTCTACGAGATAACCAAGGGACAATAGTGCTAAGTGACTGCAACCAATATACTCAACCTAACTACTGACGGGGGGAAGTGACTCGGTGACTCACCGCTCCTCTTGGAGCGCGTACTGTGCTACACCCTGGAGTGCGGGCAGTGGCATCGATTTGAAGATGGTATTGGCTTCATAAACTCCAAGAGTTGCAACATGGGACACTCCTTACTGACCAGAGTAAAGCTCAAGAGTTTTGTGGCTAACGAAGAATTGTAAGTGTGTGGGCTTGGTGTTTACGGCTTTAGTGCTCTTATAGAACTCGGTGCTGGGACTTACGTTAGTGGGCTTTCAACAGGGCATCTAAGTGTCTGTTTTCAGATGAATGGCTTTGGAATGTATGTGACTCATAGAACACATGCAAATGTTAAAAGTATTTCTATGTCAGCAGGATAAATCACTAAATAACATCTCATCTTTTATGACCCATACAAAGTTGTAGTTTTATCTGAGATTGGATGTTGTTTAGTGAACATAATATCCTTAAAAACCTCTCTGAGAGTTGTAATCATTGGGACACTGGTTAAGAGTTAGAAAGACTGATGTGTGTTGTGTGTGTGTGTATGTGAGTTACTGAGTCAGTGTGATTATAGGTGGTGTAGAAGCTAAATGTGATTCATAAAACACAGTCACATAAAGACTAGTAAGAAGAAACTCAGACAAAATATGGCTTTTAATATCTCAAACATAAAGACCCATGTTACGGTGTGATAATGAAAGAGGAAAACATGTTAATATCTTGAAAATGAGACATGATCTGATGGGGAATGATATGGGGTAGGAATATTATGTCAATTGAGAATTAGTGCTTTGTGTTCGCACAAAAACTTATAATGTGTATGTTGAGTCAGAGGCCTTCTGAGTGAATACTAAGTCTTATTGGTCTGTAGACCAAGATAGGGTTGTATTATTGAGTCATGTTTAGAGTCAAATGCTGTATTCGTTGAGTCACATTACATTTCATGTGTTTGCCACAACTGAGTCTTAGTGAGTCACAATTCAATGACCCACAGTACACAGAGCAATATATTGTGTGTGTTTGTGTATTTTGAGTCACATCTGGAAAAGGTGATCCATTGATGTTTTTTTTTCATATTTTAGTACACTTTTTTCAATTTTGATAAACTTTAGGCTATTATTGTCAATATTTATAACACCAAGTACGGATGAATACACATCGATGGATAATTTTTAACAGAGGTCTAATACACTTGAGTCGTAAACACTGCCCGAGTCCAATACCTATGAGCCATTAGTTAGTTATCTACTGTTAGCTGATGGAGGTAAGGTTCAATTTAGTATGGCGTATTCTTGTTATTGAAAAGACAAGATCATATTATTAACTCTACAAATTAAACCTGATTTATTCTTCTTATTATTATTATTATTATTTATTCGATAAACAGTTACTAATAGCATTACATGAAGCACTGTAAAATCTTTACCTTAAAACCGTTTTGAAGTTATAAATGCAAGAAATCTTATTCCAATATTCAATATCATTATTATTATTTTAAAAGATGATTGCACTATTCAGTTATACGCAGTTAAGATAAATATTAAATAAACTATATATTTCACCCTGTAACTTATTGTGAACCATAGTGGCCTATATCAAGTTGGTTTCTCAGGGCCATACCACCCTGATCTCACAGGGGTCAACACAATTTGTGTCTCAAATTCTACAAATCTTATCATAAAAGTTACCAATCTATAATGTCTTTATATTTAGTGGTATCCGAAAATTGCGGGAAAAATGAACTTGTTAATATCAGCCCAAAAATTTCGAACCAAAAAGACACTTATTTAATTCTTAAATATCGTTAATTGCGCACTGGACAACCAGTATTGATAAAAAAACCTAAATACTAAAAATTCTATTCATCTTGAGAAAATTACCTTTTTGTTTGTATATGTCTTTTTAATAACAAGTTTGGTCAATTAAACCTACGTCCAGCTTCCCTTCCGAGCAGTTAATGCGGTGGACTATAGTCGCGTGTTAGTTAAGCTATGATAAGTGTATATTAAGTGCGTCTATGTGTGGACTTGGGAAATATTACCGTGATACTTTACTGTTTCTAGTTTCCGGGCCGGCCATAATGGATAGTCTGTGTGCAAGTAGATCCGGTTGAGTTTTACACATTATGGATGATATTTGCACGAAAAATTAAGAATGCCCTGTTTATACATAGAAAATCTAAAATGGCCGGCAGTTAATTGGCGCAGCCTGATGTTTGTCGCCGAATACAATATTTTACTGTCATTCAAAAAGGCAGCTGGCTGAGGAAAGCATTGTTTTGTTGATAATAATTGTGCTATATATGTGTGGCCGAGTACCGATTTTGGTACTTATTGGCTTCACAACTTTTATAACCGGTACCATCGTCTCATTTTATGTTCTTCTTAATGTAAAAGAATAGTCTTACAATTCTAATATTGGATATAGGAATTACTGATGAGTCTCCACTTGGCAACAATTATTAAATTGATTTAAATTTTTCAATTTAATAATTGATGTCGGGCTGTAGTATGATCTTTATCATCTGTGGAAGTGAATTCCAGACACCAACATTGACCTTTAAATTTCCCAAAATCGTCAAAATTGCGCTAAATTATAGACTAGGTGGAGGAATAGTTACGTACTCGAACTGCTGCTGGTTAGATAATGAAATTACGCGTAGATTTTTCATTCGAACTCGAAGTTCTTGTAGAAAATACAACTTTAAGTCTTAAGATTCAATGAAATATTTAATGTCATGATTTTACTAGTTTCTTTGCATTCAATCAAGTTAATTTTTACAAAATTAAAAAACCTCAACCGTTTTGTATCGGGGGTTAAAAACTGATATAGCTAAGAACTACCCAGTTAAACTCAATCAGTCCATCGGTTTGGGAGCTACTATGCCACATGTTACGAAAATTTGTTAGTAATTTAACTGAAAAGTATAGACGAATTGTGATTCACTGAAGTGTAAAATCTTTTAAAATTTGTAGTTCGTATTTTTTTCCCGTAAAATATTGCGATGTTTTACAAAGTCCACACAAAGAGATATCCCTATGGGAAATATTATATAGCATGTGGATATATTTGTATGTAAGGATAATGCTGCTACCGACAGGCGAAGTCGCGTGCGGTTGTATTATAGTTAGGCACCTTGCGGTCTGAGTAAATCGTGTAGTTTCTATTTACTTGTACATAATAATGTATTATATTAATATGATCGTATCCTATCAGAAAATCGTATTTAATATAGTTTCTGCTGTCTTGAGCTATCTGTCAAGTTACAGGTTATTTTAAGGTCTAAGCTAACTAATATTTAAGACGGTTTTCTGGTTAGGTCAAATTATTATCATCAAGTTTAGATTTAGCCATACGAAGGATGGCTAGAATTTTGAAACGGCGAATATTTTAGATTTTATTTCGAAATCTACTAAACCTTATCTGTTTCAAACAATAAAGTATCCAACATCAATATAAAAGCCTTCATACAACTTGTATGAAAAAGATCATACAAACTAGGTATACCAGAACATGCACGATGAACTGAAAGGAAAATTCAACCAATCAAAAAGTATACATAATTCAAAACCGGATTTTTGATTGGCTGCGCCAATTTCCACTAAATACAGTTGAGAAACATATCTCGAATATCAAGTTTGAAACTAAAAAGCATACATTTATAGCCACTGTGGCTTGTGTTTGTACACAAACAGACATTTCAATGTCTTAACACCACTCTTTGTATCGTGGGTTCAGAATGCTCGTTTTCAGCCTGTTATATTTCAACAAAACTATTCATATTTCACATTCTAGAACTATTCTCAAGCATAAATCGGCACTCAAGCACAGATAATCCATTTTTCTGGAAAGCACTACCATCCAATCTACATTATACATAGTGGAAAGAAAATTAAGTTTGCGTATGTATTACGTTATTGGTGCAATATATAAGTATCTGGCTCCCATAGTACAAGCTTTGCTTATGCTAGATAGCGCTGTGTGAAATTACCAGAATGATTTATTTATTAAAAAAAGTATTCTGTTGTATCATCTATCAGTTGTTTAGTTCCCATAGTACAAGCGCTGTAAGCAAAACTTGTACTTGTCCAGCATTATCCATTTCTTTATTTATTGAATGGATTCCATGCAATTGCCACAGTTTAATGCTTGAGTTTCGATTTAGATTTGAGAATTTGGAAATATCATAAATGCTATTTTGTACGTAATTTGGGTAAACAAAATGTGTATAAAGTACCTATAGAGAGGTAGAGTTTCCATCTACACGATTTAATCGGACCAATTTCTTCCTCTTGCTCAAATAGCCGCGCCCAGCGGTAATTTGGCCCTGCCTTATTTATTTAGACCTATCATTAGTTGTAATCTACCCTCCGTTGTATATCTGTTAGACTTTTTGCTGCCATTTTATTTGTTAGTTATAAATGAGCGCGCGCGGTATTTTGCCGGGGCAATACTGAAACCAAAAGGCATTCTCGTAAATTGGAAGGTGGCATTGCGAGAATTGGGTAGTGTTTTGGCTGGAAAGTATAGACGAATTGTGGAGCTGAGCAAGTTCCATTAACTATAAACTGTTCATCTTTTTAACGTATAGACAGTGGTTGTTTTAACTTTTGAACTATCATGGTTATGAACACTGTTTGCATTAAAAACGGGGTATTTATCATGCTTTGTGAGTTTTTGAGTATCGGAATATTTCGACGCAGTTGCATGCGCCATGATCACGGGTAAACTGAAGTCTCGTATCATGGTAAATATCCCGTTTTTACTGCAAATAGTGGTTGTTTTGTCTAAACTTTTCTGTCAGAATAATAGTTCGGTTATTTGTGGATCGAAAACGGTAGTAACTATAGTGCGCGCTTCGTTTTTAATGGTTTTCACCGACAACTCCTAATTTGAGGTAACTTCCTACACGAGGGTTTTTTTGGGGTTGAACCGGGGGAAGATTAGATATGCATTGGGAATTTTAAGACCCCAGAACTAACTCAAAATTGAGTCTCAATTTGCGTATGAAAATAATTCCAGAAATGCTAATTTCCATACTATAAAATTAATTCCAACTTGTACCTAGATGTTATCATCTTGGTTAATTCTCAAAAATTGCATTTATTACTTAATTGATTAATTCGAGCACGATTGATGTTGAATGTAACTTTGCAAGAGACAAAGTGTTCTTCATATTAACCTATTTAATTGGTAACATGATGATAACGCGCTTCGTTTAGTGGCAGTTGCTAAGTTTGTAGGATGTCTCTTGAAGTTAGGAGTTGTTGCCAGAAACGGGGTCTGGAAGCTAGCAACGTAACGACGAACAAACTTATGTATACCTGATATAATTTCCTTATCAATACTATTGCAAATAATTTCTTGATGATCCGTTAAGTACTTCATTACGGCACTTATTCTAGAACTGTGCTTGGACAGCTTCCATTGAAATTTCAAGGCTCGAGTCGTTATTCAGTTTTTAGTAAAGTTCTGGCATACTTAGGAAACGTTAGAGTTGCTAGCAATCAAACCAAACCGCGGCTTTGGATCGCGTAATGTGTCGCTTGTAGGTAGGTATATTATTTGCCCAGTTTCTACGAAAATTCATCCAAAGCGGATGCATATTTCACCGAAAACAAATAGTGTTGTCTAAATATTATAACTTATCCATAAACTTTAAATTCTTTCGCTACTGACCAGTATAGGTCTCTTAATTAAGATAGTTGACAACCAAATCGAATGTAAAGCTATAGATATAATGTATCTAATTAAACTGCCTTAAATTATATTAAAATTGTGCTAATTGAGTGGAAGGTTTTAGCAGGTGCGAATGGACGCGTGTGACAATAAGTTAGCTGAAGCAGAGAAGATAGTGTAGAGGCAGTTCTCATCAAAATGCACAATTTTAAGAAATTGTAATGGTAACTTTTGACGCTCAATTGCTGAATTTTTTATAATGAAAGTTGGCAAAGGGGGGCTTAGTCCATGACCTCCTCGCGGTGCTCCCTGGGTCGCGCCAAAATGGACGACGTTATTAACATTTTTTTCCAAAAAAATTGTCTATGACACGCGCTAAAGGCAGATAATCCAGACTGCCCGTAGATATCCCGTTATGTTTTATATTTAATAGTTTTAATTTTAAAGGACAAGTAATTGTACAATTTTATAAGGTATAATCTATTTCTCAATTGATAGAAATCGATTCGACGATTTATACCTAATAATGCAAACCCATTTTTCTGGAATAAAACATGTATTGCCAAAATACACACACTCTGTTAATGTACATTTCTGTAATAACGGTTACAAACGAATATAAAAGTAAATATGTACATAACTGTATATAATATTGTAGATAGGTATCCTATTCCGAGAACGAATATTGTGATATTTCAGTTTTGATTATTAATGGGTATGTAACTTTAAAAAAAATCACAAAAAAATCCGGAAAGGGCCTAGACCTGTACCAAGTTCGTGAACGCTTTCGAGAACTTGGTGCTGGTCCGTTTATTACTGTTTTTTTTTTCTCCTCCATATTTGTTTTGATTTAAATTTTTATAAATCGCGTGATGTATGAGTGCATGTTTGTTAGTATATGAGAAGGCTATATGAGCGCGAGTGTTATTCGTTATGCGCCAGTTACGATGATTAGGTAGGTAGGTAAGGTATATATCGATATGATTTGCGCGTCACAATACAACACAACACTGGTTAGAGTGGCGCGTCCTAGTTTGCGAATGCAGCGGTCGCGCAGTTTGAGTTGTTTGAATTTGAATGTTGTATGTTCCTTGATTGTCGATGGTTGTGGTGTATTGTATAGAAATTGAACTGATATTATACATTTAATTCTGTTGTTCATTACGAAATTCCATCTTCAACGCACATTTTAAGTAGCACTTAGATTTTGTTCAAGTGAAGAGGTATCTAATCGCCGATCCCACGCCGGCAGCTCATTGGAATATTGTACAAAATGTCCATAGTGAATATACTGTTGGAAACTAATGTTCAACCGAAATCATTGCTTCGTCATAAAGGAATATTCCTTGTGCCTTGAAATTAAAATTATAAGAGGCCCGTGCTTACCAAAAGTAGTATTTATACCGTAAGGCATACGGTTTATGATCCAATGATTTAACGTCTTCGGGAGGGGGAACAATGTAATCGTATTTTTTTTTGTCGTCTTTTTTCATAAACAAAATCAAAAGTTTTAGGAAATATTTATATAAAGAGCAGCTCTTGTTTCTTTATTACCTCAGAAAAGGCACTATTAGGCCTTCTAGGGCTATCTTTGTGAATTATCCCTGTATCTATTTGTATAGAGTTTTCTAGAAAATGCCTTAACATTATGGCGAATGGTGACGTTACCATCGCGTTTACATATTGGGTTTTAGTCGAAACTTATCAAATTATTGGTCGATTATTATGATTTTATTATATTTCAGCTCAATTATTATACTTTTTATACCCCATTATTATTTTTGGGGTTTTCGGAACCTTTTATAAAAGATTATTGTGCGAAATATTACGCGATAAATTCTTACGCCTTAAATTGTACTATTTTATCCTGTTATTCATTTGATGTACACATTTCAATAAAAACGTGAATACTAAGTTAAAATATATTAAAAGAAGAATACGTTTAACGCGATTCTTATGAGTTATGTACTCTTCACTAAACGTCAAAACACTCTGATCTCGCACAGTGATGCGACCAAAATTATCCTAAACTTGGGATCAATGCATTTTGTCCTTTTTCATTTCTATACACTGTGGGTAAATATTCCATATTATGGTGCCCGATGATTTTTGTTCAGGGTTTTATAAGATGGGCGTTATTTACCTGCAGACTATACAGCTGAGTAATATTAAAAATATCTATGAACAACTTGGAAAGATTCGCCGGCCTTGAAAACCCTAACAAAATTATGATTTTTTTTTATTTCGTTTTTATGAATAAGCATATTATATCATCACCAGTTTGCCTAACTCTGCAGATTGTGTTAACATATTTCTACCGCCTTAAATTGCACTGGCAGGTGGAAATCGTACCATTGCCAATTATTTTTATATACAACGATATTAAGCGTTCTGAACCATGTCAAAAATCATGGTACGGTCAATTCACTAGTGCAATTTAGTGACTGGTCTAACTAGAGTTAGGAATTCTTTATCGGCTAACATGTCTTAGACCAAGGTTTGAGTGCCTGCTCGAGGCGGTGTCCTGAAGACTCAGGAGTTCTGTCGCACGCCCGCCACGCTTCATGCACATAGAACGCGTTGTCACTCAGGCCTTAGTGCGCCGAGTGAAAAAGCGTTCTGCATGGGATAATCTTCTACCGCATCATTGTTCGGTCATAAGTCATTTATTGTTTGCTGATAATATGTTAAACAATTAAGGTCTTAAATTAAATATGATAAAGTGCTTATAGATATTATGTGCCGGTTAGGACTCGCAAAGTTACACAAATTCTTGCCAGTTTTACAATTCACCAATAATTAATTTCAATATTATTTTGTCGACAAAAAGACTAGTTCAAATTGCGGAGACATTGCAAATGGCGTGGTCGGTTTACCCGGGGCTTTTAGCGGAGTGTGCGACATTGCAACGCTTAGGGCACGTTTATGGAGTCGCGCTGTCAACTCAAACACATGGCCATTTATAAGAGCGTTCAAGTAGAAAGCGTTTGCTTGGTAAGCGTGCTCTAAGTGTTCACTCAGTACACGGATATGCATTTTTTTGACATCAAACTTCGCACGTCGACTCGAGCGAGCTCTCAGACCTTGGAATTGGGTTATTATGGTACATATGTATGTATAATATACACTGCACACAGAATGTATGAATGTGTATGTATTCAAGCAATAATTGCAGTTGTATTTTGGAATTTTATTTCTGAATTTCGACAAAACCCATTTGAATGTATAAAAAGACTGATGGGATGAATGTAAAGTTTATTTTTAACATTGCGGAGCCTAATATCATTAGAACAGTAATACTCTAGCTGCACTTTATACTTTGGATTGTGAGGGCTTCGACTGCCTTGTGTAAATGTGTGGCAATAAATGTAGGGTTGATCCAGTGAATGATTTTAAAATGCTGTAAGCATCGAGCAAAAATACAAAGCTACTATACGACAGAAATAGCGCAGAGCTTGCAGTTCATTTTAAGCTCAAAGACTAACCACATACATTATAATAAAGACTAGCTGACCGTTCGCACGGATTTTTATCAATATAAAATAAAGCACTCAGGAATAGAGTAGCTTTCTATATGTTAAACAATTTCCAGAATCGGTTCAATAGTTCTAAGATTATCCCCTACAAACATACAAACTTTATCACTTTATCTTGTGAAATATACACAAGACTTAAATGAAAATAGACTACAATAGTTGCAATTGCTTTGCTCACTCCGTGAAGGCTATGTTACTAATGAAGTATAGATTACCTTGGAATAGTTAGACCGTGATTTGCCTCTCCATCAGATACGAAGTTACCGGTCAATGCAAGAAGCTAATTTATTAGTAGCAAGGATAGGAAATGACAATATTTTTCAAAGTCAATGTCTAGATAGGTAGATGAACTATATAACGTAGATAACTTAAAATAATATAAAACAAAAAACTAAAAATAACAAAAATGTGCAATGGGCGGTCTTATCGCTTGAAGCGATTTCTTCCAAATAATCTTATTATTTAGATCGAAACTGAATCGAAGTCTCGGGCATATAGACTTAAATATGACGGTTAGCTGTGCCTAAAACTTCTGAAACTTATGGATTAGTTTGAGAAGTTTTAGATATTGCTAAGCCTATCTAAAACTATTGACATTTATACCAATTTTCTAGCGGAACTGAGAGGGCGTTCAAAATATAACGCGTAATATGTTTTTTTTTTGTTATTAGACGAGCAGACGAATAAAGTTTGTAAAATGTAAAACAGAGATATAATGATCTTAAATAACGTTATATTAGTATTTGAATATGTTTCAATTAAAATCAAACACAAGGAACACACTACATATTGATTGACGCTACATTACTTTGACGCGTGATTTCGATGACATCTGTCACAAGACTGTGACAGGAATATTTTGCAAACTATTTATTATTATTTTGTATGATGTAAAGTGTGATTTCAAATGTTGTAATTCATAATGTAATAAATGTGATAAGACAGTGCTCGAGGGTTCTCTTGTATTTTTGCTGGATGCTATTATATTAATTGTACCGAGTAGAATGTAATTTCCACATTTGAAGAAATAACTTCATATTAGTTGTGTATAGAATTTGTCAATGTACTGCAATATTTTAAAGCCTCTGTGTGAAAATGTATTGACTTCAATAATATTGATGCTCTTAGATAATGTGGAAATTATGTAACTACCCTCGCTTTACGCATTTTGCTTGAAAATTTTTGTCACGCCCTCTGTCGAGGGTCAATTTATGGAAGTGCCAAATTGGCATAATTTTATTACAACTGGTATGAACGGCATTACCACCTTTGTCGGACATTTTTCAATAAAAAAAGTTAAAAAAATGTGTTTTGAACACAACAAAACTGGTTATTTTATTTATTATCTATCCTACCTACCTGTCCCATAAACGAATAGTATTACCATAGAATTACTACAGTAGACGAGGATCATCCCACGGCTTCGCATGCGTAGTTTCTCAATAATAAGTTTGTTGCAAAATTACTTTTTCAAAACAGGCTTTTATAAAACTCATAATCGGAACCGCAAGCAAGATTAAAATGAACCCGAACACTAGTGGCCAACTATAATCCATCAGAAGTTCCGTTGTCTAGCATCCGTCTCCATCATGAGACCACCTCCATGGTACCATATTACTGCATTGTCACCGAAGTTACATAATGTATTCTAAATTTCAGCTCAAATCGGTTGAGGGGAACGGGTTTAAAATTCAGTTGCAGAAAAGCATTGTTTTATAAATGGCGCCAACACTGGAGTCGAAGTAATCAAGCAACAGTGAGTACATAACAGATCCCTTATTTATTACAAGATATCGTGGAATAATCTGCAGGCAGTTATATATTTGACTATTAGTAGTTTAGGCGCCTCTTCAGGTATCCCCTAACATACCTTGAGAACAAATGTCTGACAATAGGGTTTTTCCAACATTTCGAGTAAAAAAACATCACAATTTAGTATTAAATAATTTTATTTGACTGTTTCAGTCTATATTGATATACATTATTAAACCTAGACGACAGAATATCTACCTACCTATTGATTATTCTTGTACACAAATCTACTGCTTATTGGAATAAATATGGTATTCAGTGTATAAAATGTATCAGGAATATGAGACAAAAGTTACGGCATTTAAGATCTAAAAAATAAGTACCCGATAATTTAGTACTAAGTACCCTTTGCCGTGGCACCGTTACAACTAAATAACTAATCAATGACCTAACATCACTTTCTGCCAGACAATAAAAACTAAATCTAGGTTGGTGCATTCTGTGCAGAGGTTAGTTCGATTTACGAATAAGTTCCTATTGTGTGGGTCTCTTTGGTTCAAATTTTAATACAGATGAGGTTCTAAACTCAAATCACATTATGCTCACGAGGGCATAATGAAATTCAGTAAAACTTTACTCCCGGCTCAGCTGTAGGGATTCAATCACCTGCTTTCGGTGAGGTTTACATGACATATAATTTGACTGTCGAGCAGGTGGAGTGAAAAGTAGTACACACACACATTTTGTTTCTAGTCTCTATCATTTATTTCCTGAATCATTCAGGCTGAATGGGATACAAAAAAACGAGTGTGCTTTAGACCATACGAGTGAATTAAAACTTCTTTTTCAAATTGTTCAATTACAAAATTGTCCACACGTCTGTAGGTCGATCAGTCTATGTTCATTCTGGACAGACGCAACTCGCACATTAACGTTTCACTCGCATTCACCAGCTTACTCCTCAAGTTAAGTGTGCGTAAAGAAGTTTTACTTCAAAAAAAACCATTTACCATGGTACAAACAGCGTCGCTACTGGTATAGTGTGACCATTAGTGCTGTGCACTCCCTGAGGTATGCGCGCGGCGAGACGGGGGGGAGAATCGGCTTCTGCGCTCTGTCAGTACGCCGTCAACGCTCGTGGCGGCAGGTAATGTTATTTGTATCGGACTGTCTATGTCAGACGCACATGACATAGACAGTCCGATACAAATAACACTACCGGACTACAAATAACACACAGGAAGTGCACAGCACTAATGGTCACACTATAATCCCTGCATGTTTAAAGATAGAATTAAAAACTTCTAGAAAGATGATTTCAAAAACTTGGTTTATTAAAATATAGATTGTATATAAACACACCACCTGTAATAAAAACTTTTTGGAAATCATCCTTCTAGAAGCCTTTATTTCATCTTTAAATATGCAGTAAGCGACGCTGTATGTACCATCGACATAATGGTACCACGGCGAAGGAATGGCTAATTCCTACACCGACATTATAGTTCGTCAAATTAGACGACCGTGGCGCAGTAGGCAAATAGCCGGCTGAGACGCAGGAGAGCGGGTTCAATTCCCGCCGAGGAACAAATTGTTTCATGATCTACAGATATTTGTTCCGGGTCGTGACGTTTTTCTATACATTAGACGTATATATTTACAAAAAAAGCATATAAGTATTCTCTCTGCTTAGTTTGGGGTTAGATAGCGGTGAGTGAAATATCTAGTAGTAAATAGTCCGTAAAAACCGGTATTCTATTATGTCTGAGAATGATTCGTACAACAACTTTTACAATGAATAATAGAATAACTTGTAGCACAGTTCAATTTGAGAATATTGTATGTATACAGGTTGTACCTGTGTTATCCCGAAAGGGACTTGTTTTAGCCATGAAAATTAACAACTTAATAAATAAATTAGAACTACAACCTTTTCCTTTTAGAAAATAATTATGAAATGTTTCATCAGCAGATTTTTTAGGGTTAGAACTTACACCAAGAACTTAATCTAAACGTACCTTACGTGTAACTTTTAACTAAATTAAGAAATCATAAGCTTTTTAAAGTGATTCTTCAATGAAAAACATCAAATTTCGACGTTAAAGTTTTAAAACAATCATTATTCTAACAAGTAAGGTCAACGACTCCCTTTCGCGTTAAAATATACCTAGTCAGGTCATAAGTATTGTCACACAGTAAAAACTTTTCTTTTAGAATGCTGGCCATAAAAAAGTTTATTGAATTCGAATTTCGAATTGTTCATGAAAATAAAAATGTATACTTTTTAGAATTTTACTCATTTTTAAATATGGGGTGGACGCTTAAAGAAGACCGTGTTGCAGTTATTGCGTTGCATCGTTGCGGTTACGCGCCAATTCAAATTTTTGACATACTGAAAAGTTTGAATATAACCAAAAGATTCGTTTATCGCACCATCAAACGATACAATGAAGACTTTAGTGTAGATGACAGGTCAAGAAGTGGTCGCCCTCGGTCTGTTAGGACTCCAGCAGTGATAAAAGCTGTGAAGGCGCAAATTCAAAGAAATCCCAAACGTAAGCAGAAACTGGTTGGGTGGCAACCCTTCAGATGGGGTCAGAGCCACGGTGAAAAGGGTGTTAAATGAAGACTTAGAGCTTCGGGCATATCGAAGAAAAACAGGACATCGTTTGAATGCTCGTCTACTGGACCTGAGACTGAAGAGATGCCGCGCTTTGTTGAAGCGGTACGCGAGAAAAAAATATCGGGAAGTTCTTTTTTCGGATGAAAATTTTTTTGCCGTAGAAGAGAGCTACAGCAAACAAAATGATAAGGTGTACGCACACAGTAGTGAAGAAGCGAGCAACCGTATTCCGCGTGTCCAACGAGGTCATTTTCCATCCTCGCTCATGGTATGGTTGGGAGTTTCTTATTGGGGCTTAACAGAGGTACATTTTTGTGAGAAAGGTGTAAAAACGAATGCAGTTGTGTATCAAAATACAGTCCTGACGAACCTTGTGGAACCTGTTTCTTATACCATGTTCAATAACAGGCACTGGGTATTCCAACAAGATTCGGCGCCAGCTCATAGAGCGAAGAGCACACAAGACTGGCTGGCAGCGCGTGAAATCGACTTTATCCGGCCGATATTGACATGGACCTCGTTCGTGCTGCGATAGACGACTGGCCGCGCAGATTGAAGGCCTGTATTCAAAATCACGGAAGTCATTTTGAATAAACTTTAGTGTCATAAGAATCTAATATTGTTAAGTTCATTTTGGTATATAAATGGTTACATAATGAATAAACTTGTTTCAATTATTTTATATTAAACATGTGACAGAATTTATGACCTGACTAGGTATATTCGACATCATTAATACAATTAGACAAGTACGTTATGTACTGATTTGTGATAGAACTAAAGGTGACTACGCCATTGATTCCCAAAGTGGTCCAGATGGACCACCAGGGGTCCACGGGAGACTCAACGGGGGTCTACGTTGGCTTGACAAAAAAATGGAGGTTCACAATTCGTAAGCCGAAAGTAACATGTCCTTGCATGCCCATCCTGCCCTACCACCTGCACGATGGGGCAACTGATGACCTGCTCCGACGCTGCCATAAACGTGGCGGCGTACTGGTCAAAATGGCTATAGTATTGAGACATCGACACGAAAGAAGAAGAAAAAACCGAAAATTTATCTGGTTTCGATAGTGAAGAACTAAAATGTTGGCTTGATTTCACCTATCAATGTTGCCTACATTAGTAATATTTAAAGATGCTCAGCGACTGTTACTTGTAAAAACTTGCATCGTAAACTGTTAATTCATGGTTGGAACTCAAATTTCCATAGTTAGATCTAATATTTACTTTTTTTGTCGACTGGGAATATGGTAGAAATGTAGCTGCAGGGGTTCCACCGGAACCAACAAAATTTTGAAAGTGGTCTATTAGAAAAATGTTTGGGAACCTTTGCTCTACACGAACGTTCAAGTATAATAAATAATCATACATTATTAAAATATATAACGAAGCATTTTGGTTCACTTCAAACATTAACCTTATTACCACAAAAAACATTAAACCTCGTTTAACGCGTGTTTAAAAAATTCCATGCCAAATTTTGTATAGGATTTTTTTAGACACTGTTGATCTTGTGGTAAGCCTGTTGTTAAAGTTTCTTACCGATTTTTAAATAGGATTTTTTTAAACACGCGCTATACAATGTTTAAATTAGTTTTGTGGTATGGCCCTAAGTCTTTAGTTTTGGAGGCTGAATGGACGCAAAAACGTCGAACATGTGCACACGTGGGGACTTACCTTTAGACTCTGTAAAGAAATCATACAACATAACATAATATCTATACTATATATACTGCAGCCAAATTCCATGTGAAATGTTTGTAAACAAACATATTTAACCTAAACGTCACTGATTTTTATACAGAACTAGCTTCCGCCCGCGTGGTTTATCAATAAATATGTCTCAATTCATATTGACAATCTATAGGCACCTTCTCGGTCAAACCGACCAAAAATGAGCAACTTAATCGTTCCTTATCACTTCTTCTATTGTTATGTATGTATGTATTTTTATTTGATAATGGTATAGATTAGTATATGATATAAAGTAATTAAGTAGTATGTAGCTATGCCATTTTTATAAGTCCTGTGCAAATTTTTCTTTAGGTTCCTTTCCTGTGCACTACCTACACATTTTTATCTACAATACACAAAGGTTATCTGGAAGAGAATGCTCTTTAGCATTAAGTTCGCCTTTGTACTAGTTTTATAAGTGCAATAAAGTATTTTCAATCAATCCAGGTCATCCTATCTGTATACCAAATTTAATTGAAATAGGTCCAGCCGTTTAGTCGTGAAAACGTTAAAGACAGATAAAATACTTTACTTTAAGTATAATATTAATGACAAACCACGCATGTGAAGAATTAGTACTAAATCTTAGTTCAGTCACTTTAATGCTTTGTGTTGTAATTTCCGAGTCATCAGCGTGGCGGTGCCACTAATAATTTGAATATTTTTTAATCTATTAAGGTACCAAATGTTTTACTACAGGTACCATAAGGTACCAAATTACTATTATTACTATTACTATTATATTATTCAAATTATAATTATTCAAATTACTATTACTATCTTGACGCACACTAAGCAAGATGTGGCAGTGCGCGGGGCACAAAGCTCGAAGAGCTGACGGCCGTTGGGGAAGAGAGATTCGTAAAGACCACGTAGTGGAAAGCTGGTTGATGTCCAACTTGTTAAGTTAATGTACGACATTAATTTAGATCACGGGTTAATAGCTAGTATTATAGAAAAATTGTTTTTGTTCCACATTTATTCATATTTGAGTGACACTCCATATGATTAAATGACCCCAGATGACCTTGTTTCTGTTGATTTATTGTACCCACAGTGTTTAAAATGGTTTATTGGAAATTTATCGATTACTGGATAAATATTAAACCCACATCTAATATCTCTATAGACGATTCCTGATGTGTGTTTTCAATTAATGTCGTACTTAACAGGTTGTATGATAGTGATCATGATAGTACTGACTTTCATCACATTTGTTATCTTAATATTTAATGTGCAATTGTAACATGTACATTTAAATCTATCTATCAGCCTCCTCTTCACAATCATAAGCAGCGGTCTCATCAAACACAATAGTTAGAATTTCTGTCGCATACTCTATAATCTCCCTGTTCTGATCCTCATCATCCATAATGCTCGGAGTACTGAGGACCTGTTCCAACACCCTCTTCAGGCCCAGGTTTTCGGCCCTACACTGGCTGCAGACCTCAGGGGTGGGTACGTTCAGATAGGTCCGCAGCAAGTTGAGGAGGTGTTCTGTAGATTCTCCGATCTTCTCAATTTGAGGAACCAGGATTTGGGGTAGATTTAATGCGATGATTTTATCTGAAAGAGACATTTTTGTTATAAGTTTGGTCATGGACATGTTTGGTGTCCAAAAAAAGTAGTATGCGCATTGGTTGGCAGAGATAGCTCTCAGCAACAAGGCCGCCCATTGTTTTGTCTTTTAGTCTAGATTAGGATAGGTTTAGTAATGTAGATCTATCTCAAACTTTCCCGGCTAGCATCAAGACCCTAGAAAAGTTATTCTAAGGTAGATTGGAATAAAATCATAAATAATGCTGGACATTTCACACAGCGCTATCTAGCCCCAAACTAAACACAGCTTGTAATATGGGAACCAGGATAACTGATAGAAAGATGTACATTTTTTTATTAAGTTAATTTGGGGTCAGATAGCGCTGTGTGAAATGTCCAGCACTATTTTTTTCCTTGGCAGTCATCTGCCTAGTTATCGCCTGCGGGTAGTGTGTAGATTAATTTACCTCTGGCCTCCAGATTGTTCATGAACAGATGTCTAAGGAGACAGGCCACCTTGGTCTTGAGATGCTGTTCCTCCCGGGCGGAGGGCTGCGTCTCCGCGAGGAAAGGAGCTAGGAGTTCGCAGCCGCCCTGGCCTATCAGCTGGTTGCAGCCGGGAGGGTATTCACGTACGCAGCCTGGAACAGCATACATACTATTTGCTGCGGCGTTTTTCAATAAAAACATTATTTCTGCCCAGTTGGGTAAAAAGTAGCATAATGTCCCAATCCCGGTCATAATCTATTTATATAGCCAATTTCATCGAAATCGGCCCAGCCGTGACAACAAACAGACAGAGAGATAGAGTCACTTTCGAATTTATAATATTAGTATGAATTATAAAGATGTTAAGTTTGTTGGGTATTCTCAGGAACTGCTGTACCGATTCTAAAAATTCCTTCACTGATTCTTCACTATAACTGAGCGCTATTCATAATATCACATACAGGGTGTTTGGTAATATACTGACGATATTTAAGGGACGTTTTCTCAAAACATAAAAAAAGACTTCTCGGAGAAAAAACTACTAGTTATATATACAAATTTTAAAGAAAATCGACTAAGTTTAGGTGATTAATTCGATATAAAACTTACTGCCTAAGCTTGCAGTCGACATCCAAAGGCATAAAGGCCTTAATCCACAAAAGCGTAGATTTGCTACTTATATCCTTTCTTTAAGCGCTCTCTGCTTAGAACTTCGTTGCGAATGCACTGTAGAAAATAAGACATGCCGCTTGACCGTTTCCACTAAAGCTGAGCGGAGAGATGTCGGAATATCGATATGCTATTAGTTATTTTCCCATGGTATTCTCATCTCTACAAATCTGCACTTAGGTGGACATTGGCCTGGAAACGCCTAAAAATTGTGGACCCGGGATTGGTTATCTGCAAACTGCCCACTTTAGCCACGGTAAACTTATTGAAATTATTCCAATTAGGTAGGTCCTACTTTATCCAATTCTTTGAGAGATAGGTATCTAGTGCATTGTCAAAATTGATGAGTCTTTGTTCAATTCTGGTTTCTGCCGAAGAAGAAGAGAAGAATAAGAATAAAGTTTAATTCACAAAAAAGAACATGCAAATTACATACCTACTAAATTTAAAACTAAAAACAAACAAAGGCAATAACAGCTGTGATTTAATGAGTAGGTATCATTGGGTCATAGCCCTGTTTACAAAACAAAGTACCTATTGGGGCCGGCGAGCTCAAAGGATCTAGCGGCACCTTTGACTAACGGCTTATTCTTTCGAGTTCTTTTTGATATGCCGCGCGAAGGGATGTACGGCTTAGAATACCCCGCTACACCGGTTACCGATATTAACGTAAATGATTGAATCGATTGTATTTGAATAAAATCTTTTTTTTTTAATCGAGTGTAGCGAGATCTCTAAATCAACTTAGGCAAATCGCCGTTGTTTGTTTGTATGTTCGTTTGTCCGAGTATAACTTTCGAAGCGTTGATCCGATCATCGTGACTATCAAAATATTGTCACAAAATAAATAACCAACTAACTTGACCTACAGTTTCACTAAAATTACAGGTAACAGGAGTTCATGTTATGTGGTTATTCTTCTTTGGGGTACAAATTGCAGTTATTCTGGGTTTCAAACTTTTGCCTTTTTTGTCACTTAAGCTACACGCATACCAAATTACAGCACTGTAGGGTCAATGGTGTACCCTGTGAATTTTGTCGAAGTTTAATTTTTATTATGGCTAATAACTCAAAAACTATAAAAACTTTACCAAAAATAAAAACGGAGTCTAAATGTACCAATGAATATTTCATTTGACGTCCCACTTGACCTAATAGTTTCATTTAGAACCCCAATATCTCGACAAACCCCAACGTTTTTAGCTCATTTAGTCCCACCAAAATTGCGCCATCACTACCTACCTATGTATAAAATTACACGATAATCGGATAAACGCTTCGAAAGTTATCCTCGGACAAACATACAACATACATACAAAGCCGATTTGCCCAAGTTGATTTAGAGATCTCGCTTGGCTCGATCAATAATTACACTACATTGTTTTCACAGTTCCTAGTCGAAAGGGTTAAGTCTCATGTGCCTGTAATTTCACCGATACCCTTACCCTTCAAACCGGAACACAAAAATGCGAGTTTACTATTTGGCAGCAGAAATAGGTATGGTGGTAGTACTTTCCCGGACAAACTCTTTCACAGAGAGCTCTACTACTACTAACAGATTGTATGACAGATTGACCTACGCGTATTTTGTAAAACTAGTTCGGTTTTGATTTACGATGTTTTAAACAGGCCTTTATTAGGTCGACTTGTGTATCCTAACTAGCTAATCCAATTTCGGATTGTCCAACACCGAAAGTCAGAACCGGTATTGATACCTTTCCGGTAATGTTTTCCCAGCCCTAGTGTAAGAAGGCGGGCCCTTTGGCACGTGTCGGCGTTCGTGCAATTAATTATTATTTTGAATCAGTAGTTGATTTCATTTCTAATTGTGCGGACGGATTTAGAAAAAATGCGATACTTAACTACAGGTACTCCAATCAGGACTACCTGAACATGACAATGTGTTACACGGAAAGTGATCCTGTCAAGAGCCCAGGACTTTTATCAGATATGGCACGGAACGCGGCAGGGCACGCGGACTGTTCCGCGGCACAGGGAGAGCAGTGAATTCCAGCCCCATGTTGAGGCGGGCAGGCCACCTCGCTATTCAGCGCGCTTGGAATTTTTTGAAGAGGATCCGCTGGCGAGCACTTGTGACGCGGCCCGCGTGTTCGGTGATAGAGCTACCTATGGGTGAAGTCTTAGGGAGGAAGGCCAGCACCCGTATAGTTTTACTCCAGTGCAGGAGCTCTGGACTCCTGACTATGAGACCAGAATGCGGTTTTGTTTGTGTCTGCTGCAGCACGGACCTTGGAAGATCGACAAGGTCTACGATCGGCGAGTGCGCGAATACCTGGGCAGTGCTTATGGTAATCGATGGATTGGGCGCGGAGGGCCGGTTGCACAGCCCGCACGCTCACCGGACTTAACCCCCTTAGACTTTTATTTGTGGGGTAGGGTAAAGGACTATGGCCATACAATAGACTAACGATGGCCATACAATAGAAAGTGACTTAGAACGCGAATTGTGAACGCTATTAATGTGGTGCGAAGTGACAGAGTCACGTGTTGGCACGAGTTCGTGTGCATTGCTTTGGCCGTGCTATTCTTCCTAGACTCTAGATCAAGAAGGTACGTGCAACAACTTTTGTGAATAAAATAGTGTAGCTATACCTATCTGTGATAATAACTGTAGATAACTAGTGTAAGTTACTGTGTAACTGTACATTCTGTAAATAGGTGTGGCGTATGCTAACACACTCCTACAATAATCCACATGACAGTGACATATAAATGCAGCTCAATAGTTGAGGAGCGTGAACAAGTTTTCATGGCAGAATGTCACTGTCAGTGATGAGAATGACATTACGCCAGTCGGTAGATTCATTCGAGGGACGCGGACCGTGGTTCCGTAATTTGTCTCATTGTTATATTTAATTTATCCTTTTTCGGCTCCAATAATAAGTGTAGCAAGCAAATAACCGGAGTTTTATTTAGGAGGAACTCAGACCGAGCAACCCTCCAAATAGGTACCAACTAAATGTCGTAAATAACTGATAGCTGTGTTGTACATATTTTGTAGGTAGATAGGTAGCTAATGAACTTTTAAACACACCAAATTATCGTTGATAAAGTGAACCTCCTACTTACCTCTTGATTTGAGGTAAGAGCTACCTACTACTTTTTCACGTTAATTTATCTGTCGACAGCCTAATAAAAGTGTGTTGGAAAGCTCGAGTTTACCTAAATTGATCATTTTGAATTGAATAAATCTTTTAAAATACTACTTCAGCTGTTTTTTATTTTTAAATTTTTCTCTGTAGTTTAGCTAGTCATGTATTTTTGATATCTCTTTCGGAAATGGCTGCGGGTTTCGGGTTAGAAAGGGACAACAAGAGATATCTCGAGACGTCACCAGTCTGTGGTTAGATGGCAAGCATTATGCAATAGCACAACATAAGTTTATTAAAGTGTTTCTTTTAACATGCTAAAATAAATTTCACATTTCTTTGGTAAACATTTCACAAATTTATTTATTATGCTCATCTAAACAACCCCTTTCATTTTTTTGCATATATTACCAAACTCCCTATATAGCTTTGACAAACCACGCGTGCGAAGCCGCCGGCGGGTTAGCTAGTTGCTAAATAAATACCTATGACAAATATTAGCACGCCTGCATGCAGATTGAACACATTGAATCGCTTCAAAGCGATAAGACCGCCCATTGTATTATTTGCTTTGTGTCTTCTATTTTGTCTGTCATTTTTATTTTCTAAGGTGTACAATAAAGTGTGTCATTCATTAATATCTACTTTTTAATGTAATTCTTGTGTATTCTATCAAATAAACAATCGAATTTGTATTTGGATACGTTCAGACCGTGCTTCATGGTGTGTTACATCGGCGCGCGCAACTATCGTCACATGCTAACACACTCTATTTCTCCTAACGCACCAAAAGTAGTATAAATTTTTTTTTTTTACTTCTTGGAGTCGGAACAAGCTTATGGCCCACCTGATGTTAAGTGGTAACCATCGCACATAACAGAATTCCCTTGTAGGTAACGCAAATGTGCTCTACGATGCAATGGTCTGCGTCCATCAACATGAGGCATACACGTGTAATGTGTGCCTGTAATTTCACCGGCAACTATACCCTTCAAACCGAAACAGCAATGCTGCTTGACGACAGAAATAGGTATGGTGGTAGTACTTCAACTTCAGAAATTCTTGTTAAAGTTAAACTTACAAGATAAGGAGTAAACAAATTTCTCCTTGTGCTTAGTTTGAGGGTCGCGCAGCAGGTCTGTGAGCCTCTTCAGCAAGCCTCGCTCCAGGGCCAGCTCTTGGCCGTAAGGAAAGTTCTGGAACAAATTATAACAATAATTGATAATGCTGCACATTTCACACAGCGCTATCTAACCCCTGAGCAAAGCTTGGACTAAGGGAATCAAATATGTAACTACTTTTTTCTACTTTTATGAAAGAATCCTTATTTTTTTACATTCACACTTATAAGAAAGGAGAAACACTCAGACCCGGAACAAAACATAATAAATAATGCTGGACATTCCACACAGAACTATCTAGCCCCAAACTAAGCAAAGCTTGTATTATGGGAACCAGATAACTGATAGAATACTTATACACTTTTATAAATACGTAAATACATACTTATAATACATTAGAAAAATACCCAGACCCGAAACAAATATCTGTAGATCATGCAAACATTTGTTCCACAGCGGGAATCGAACCCGGCAACTTCCTGCATCTCAGCCGGCTATTCGCCCACTGCGCTATAGTGGTTGTTAATAATAATAAATAACGCTGGATATAATAACCATAATAATAACCATACTGTATGTTATGTATGGTAATACTCTGTATGGTTAATAATAACCATACAGTGCTATCTAACCTCGGGGCCAAAGCTATGACTTTAGGAATCAGATAACTACTTATTATTCTGAAAGAAGATTTTATGAAAAAAGTATGTATTTAAATATTCAATCAGTTATCTGGTTCCCACAGTACAAGCTTTGCTAAGTTTGGGGCTAGATACCGCTGTGTGGAATTTCCAGCATTATCTATTTATTTCATACTTACTTTTTTTACGTTACTTACTATATATGGAGAAACACTGAGACCTGGAACAAATATTTGTAGATCATGTTCCGCGGCGGGAATCGAACCCACCGCCTATTCGCCCACTGCGCCAAGTTTGTTCTTTTTTAATGTTTTGAATAGAATAAGAGATATACCTGACACACTCCAGCTAGAAGGTCATTGGTGTAGACCCACAGCTCAGTGTTCCGTACGTTGTAGCACACATCAAATACTTCGAACCCGCCTACTTTGCAAAAATCTGGAATAAAATGGTATATTTAAAGATATACAGACTGCTGTTTGACGATAAGACCGCCAATGTAAAACTAATTTAAAATTATTCCATTATTTTATTTATATTTACTTAATATTTTAAAACAAACTTGTATACCACCTGTAGTTGGAGCTAGCAAGGTCATTGCCATATGCTAGCTTAAGTCTATCCTTAAGTCCTGGGACAGCTAGTGTAAGAATAAAGAGAATTTTTTAAATTTCTTACCATTAGCAACATCTACATCATCAATAGCATCAGCAAGGTTGTTAAACGCTGCCTTGACTTCTTCACTGATCTCCTCGAGTCCAGCGAGGCAGCCGATCCTCTCCGGGTCTCGGAGTATCGGTATGTTCTGCCGGAGAACATCTACCATGTTCACCACCATGCTTTGCAGAGCCTGCTCCAGGAATGCACGCCTCTGCAAGCGATATGCAATAAATTATTATGAATATGATTAAAAGCAATAATACACATAATATGCATGGAAGTTTTTTTTTTTTTTTTTAATATATTATAGGCTTGCGTTTGACCACGATCTCGCCTGATGGTAAGCGATGATGCAGTCTACGAGTTTCAATATTTAAAATATTATCATTACGTTTACAGTTTAAGATTATTTGTTTCTCATATTACATAATAAATCGCTTACTGAGAAAATATTATGCAATTCTATTCATAAGTAGGTACACAATTTATAATACAATGAGCTAACTTAACAAAACATAATATTAACTTTATTAAATCAACAATTAAATAGATATTGAGTCACCCAACTGAGTTTTTTTTAAATTTTATTGTGGGTTGCTAATAAAACAGTGATACAGACAGCACAAAAACAAAGTGAACTAATTCGAGGGGCGGGACTGCCTATATCAACTTTTATCATCATTAAATGTGTCAAGAACACCCTCAGGGATCCTGGAAACCTGCTGAGGAAGGTTGGGGTCAGGTTAAAATGGGGGGCAATTCACAATACACCCTAATGAGGCATGTCAGTGCAGATATTACTCTTTCCACTCTAGACTTATAATACCTTATAAAGTGCAACCAGTTCAGTCCATTGCTATCCAGGTAGGTAGGTCAACTTCGAGAAAGAAGCTGGTTAGGCAGCGTTCAGGATACTATGAGACCATACTTTATCCAATTCATACAAAAACTAGTGATAGAAACAGAGAGAAAACTTACCTGATTATCCATAGGAGCCAGCTCTACTAGTGCTGGTGGATCCTCCTGCCTCGCCTCCATGGCAAACCGGAGAAGACCCTGGAATTTAAGATATTTACAATTCACCATTAAATTTACCAAAGTTATTCTAAAACGTACCACCCCAAATCTTAGGGAACCTGGTGTTTGACATGCCTCAAACTAAGCAAATCTTGTGCATACATCAAGCTTTACATTTCCCGTTTAAATTGACCTCTCATTGTAATTGTAGCTTTCTAAAATACTTGGGGACTCTGCATTGCAGACATTGGATACTGAATCAGAATCAGAAATGTTTTATTGTAGTTAATATAATCTTGATGGATTGCAATCCAATGTGGACAATCAATTGAGTTTTGAGAATCTTCAGCATATTAAAAAGAATGACAAGACGAAAGTAAGGACATGATTTGGTGGAAAAAATATGTACATTAATTATGTACCTACCTGTAGATTCTGAGGTTGTCGTGGCTGGACTGGCACTGGCTCCACATTACCTTCTGCAGCCTGAGGATAGGCAATAGCTCCAGCTATTGGAACGTTATTAGAATTATTTGGATCCATTTTCAAAGGTTATTTTTCACACTTCGAAAAACTATACGGCAGGGAAGAGGAATTCACACTCAAAATCACGTGTAATGTAATGAATGAAAGCCGATTTGCTAAGTAGCCACTAGTTTTAACAAAACGAATATTCACGCAGAATACTTATTTGGTGGTTTCTAGAAAAACAGAATTTACGAGAAGTAAATTTACATGCTCGCAAAAAAACAATGCAAACATACAAAAACCCATGCAACAAAGTAAATTTTTCTCTGTTACGTTACGCCTGTCAATCTGTCAAAACTTGACAAAGTGTCAAAGTCAAAAGTGTTCATTCAAATTAATCCGAAGCGAAGCTTCTTCGTTTCGGTCAAACAGACAGAGCCCCAACGCCACAGCGCGCGTATCATCTTCACAGACAGCGCGCGAGTTCCCAAGCGTGTTGCTTGCTGCCCGGCTAATGCAACGCCTCTCGCTCGACCTTCTACCGGAGGCGGAGTGGCTAGCAAGGACAAGTGGCGTATGGCAGTTAACATCGGAAAGACCACACTAGAACTTCTAATTAGTCACACGCCCCGGCGCGGCGCCGTCTCACCGTGCTGCCGCCACTCAAGCTCAGAAGCCAAAATATGGAGTGGAAGACTTCCGTCCAATACCTCGGCCTCTAAATAGACATGTCGTTGAGAATGAAGCCCCAAGTGCATCCAGAAGCGTGCTGCCAGAGCGATGCTCCGACGTCCTCTCCTCAAGATTGACGATGAGGACAAAGAGCACGGCTTACCTACGTGGCCGCGGTGCCAGCGTGGTACCCATTGTGCTCGGCCACCGACAAGAAGCATTAGTTACCGGCCTAGCAAAACATCGCTCTCCAGAAGTAAGTCCTCCATCTCGACTCCAGAGTAAGTCCGAGTAAGACGGATGACGGAGGTGCCAATACTTGGTCAGCATGAAAGCCCACAGAGCAAAACCCAGAGACCTGGAGGCAGTTTCTCCCGGAGTTAATGACAGGGCAAAGAACTTAAATCCTGAGGCCCTTACCTGTACATCTGCAAGGAAATGCTGATGACCTGATTGGTTGGTTGGTTGGCTAGCTAAAATATGCCTCATGCTTGCAACTGCACTATTCACACTTATGATTATAAGCCGTGAAAAATAGGAAAGATGCAAAGTTCTATGCTAAAAATAACAGTAAAAACTTGCGGAGTGACTTTGACAACCTATGAGCTTTATGACATTTGCCTAGGTAACGTTGCAAATTCCAAAAACTAGATGGCATTACTTGTAAATTGGAATTAATCTTACGCTAGCTATAGGTATACGCTTCGGATAACGGATTCGAGTTTCTCGATAATTGGGCAACCATAGGACAATCAATTTGCCGCATTGTAAATGCGACTGGTTTTACAATTAGTTCAATCAATACCTATCTTGTTTTCAATTGTTGTTCTTCAAAGATTTCTCGACCTAGTTTATTTAGAGGTGCTTTGAAGGATAGGGTACCCATACCAACAACGTCTATCAAAGACAAGCATTTCTAGAAGATAGATAGTTAGGTATATTGGGTACTCATGTAGATATGTATATGTTATGTACCTACTGATAGTAGCACTCAAGATAACATTATCGTTCAGATTAAACTAGGTTTTACCGATTCAACTTGTTTTCATAGTCAGAGTAGTTTTCGCAGTGAGAGATCTCAAATCACTGTTCCGTGCTAAAATTCTGTGAAAACTAACACCTACCTATACTAATTTATAAGACGGAATTATAATTTCTACAAACACTGAAAGAAATACCTATTTTATACTGTAAGTATCTGAGCGGTTTTCATGGAACTGGCAACTATTCAAATGTTTAATAATTTTATAAAACCCTTGCAAAATCTAAGGTCAACAAAAAAAGTGATTATTTTTATTTTGGTTTGACCGAATTATTTCGCAAATAATAAACGAGAGGGCGCCTCTGTTTTTACATTAATGATTTTTGTCAGTTATTATTATATTGTAAGAAGAATAGGTTGGGTTAGAAATAATATAATCGTAACAATAAAATAAATATGCCTTCGTATTAAACAATAAAACTTGATTATGTACTGGAACCCGTCCCTAAAATGGAATTCTAAAGAACTAACAAAAGTCACTCATTGATAGATGTACGTAGGTATTACATACCTATCATAATGTCATAATTGACGGATATACATACCTATTGTTTATTGTTCATCATCATTGACGCATCAGCTATAGAACGCCCTATTTTTTGTGAATTCTTTATTTACCTTTACGAATTTGTCCTGTAGATAGGTAGGTAAACCACCTATCTACCTTTAGTAACACCTATCGCAGGTAATTAGTTACATAGGACTCGCGCGTATAGTTCTCGTGGCGTAGTAGTTTTCCCGGTCTATTTGTGTTCAGTATTTAGATGGATGACTATTCTATTTGGATGATTATTATAAGATGGGTTCTAACGAGCTTCTAAAGGTCATTGTAACATGTCGAAAGCCTCGAGTGGTCTATAAACTTCGACACTAAAGTTGGCTTTCGTTCTATGAACTAAAGTATGAACTGTATGAACTGAGTCGTATGAACTAAAGTTCATCATCATATTTTACTATAGGATTTCTAGAGCGGCTGTTTTAATGCAGGCCACGCAACGGCTCCAAGAAACCTTTATTAGGATGTGTTTCATCTAGTGGAGGGTCATCCACTTTCCAGTGCTCATGCGATACGAACTTTATAAATCAACATAACAATGGCAAGATGGCATCGGCCATTGATTAGATAACAGCAAATCTGTCGAGGAAACTAGTATGTTATTGTTTTTTAACTTTTGTTATAATGATAATAGTAATTGCGTTTGCATAAACAACTTAATCAAGTTGGTAGGACCTAGGTTAGGTACCTCTAGTTCTCTAATTCTCACTAACGATATTCCCTGCGTGTGGCATAAGAGAGTTTTTCTGAGATTAATTCAAAAGGGTGCATTATTGTTATTTTGCGTTCTAGGTGGTAATAATTATTAAAAAACAAGCTTCCTCCCTCAGCTTCACACACGAAGTATGGCAGTAAAAAGTAGCCTATGTCTAAATCCAGGTCAATAATCTATCTGTCAAGCAGTTAGTCAGGAAAACGTAACAAACAGACTGAAGGATAGTGAAACAGAGGTACTTTCCAATTTATAATATTAGTATAGATCAATGTTATTTACATAAAGATAAAACTACTTCTTAATTAAGATTAAGATTACTTTTTATGTATTGAAAATGGTAATCCAACTGAAAATACACTCGCTTTTTCAGTTTGAGGAGATATTTTTTAAGATTTTCATAGTGAACCGGAGTATCGTGACAACAGTTTAATTGTAGATTTCGATAATCGTTAACCCCTAATATTTCCTACCTATATGGGTAAAAGCTACGACAACATGCTTGGTCACTAGCTCATATGATAGTTTAATGTTTCAGATGCCGCCTCGTCAGGACATAGTTTCCCCTCCGCAAGTGATCCGGGTCGACCGAACTAGGCCTCCACCCCCGCCACCCCCGGGCCGCATCCAGCGTCCACCCCATGACCACCCCGCGTATGTCAGGACTCCCCGGCCAGCCAGCGTGGTCAATACTCGCTGAAATGTGAAAACTGATAGCATTGTAGAGTATTAGAATCAAAACGAGATTTATCTAAAATATAATGCTAGCATAGATAGATAAGCTATTGTCGTAAATCATAAGATACCGTGAAGGTGTTAATTAAAAAAAAATTGGCCTAAGACTTGAAATATCGCCATAATGGACATCCTAGAAAGCAGATCCATGATGTTAACATAATATTAGGAGTAGAAGGTAAGTCAGTTGTACCGTGTAGGTACATATAAATGTAGAGCTTCTTAATATAATGTTGGGTAGGTGTTGGAATTAATTAAGCAAAACTACTGCGCTATCAGAGTGATTCATTAAACCTGGATCAAACTAAACAGGACAATAGAAATCTGTTTTTTTTAATAATGAAAACATGATTCTACGTGACTTATCATAAGAAATGGTAGAAGTATTATTAGTTAAATTATGGTTATTATTTTAGTGGTAAGACAAAGAGCATTAACGATACCTGAGATATTCAAATTCGTAGATGATTCATGGGAGTGGCTATGAGGACGTCTCTTAGATACCCTATTTCATTTGATCCAGGTTTGATAAATCTACTATGTGTACTAGACTATGTACAAGAAATCTATTTTTAATATTGTGTTAATGAATTAGAGATTTGTTTAATAGGTAACATATGGAAAGGATCTAAAAACCATTTGGCTCAAAGCACTCATCGAAATATCGTCATCAGGCTATTTATAAACGGTGTTTTAAATTATTTAAGTAACACTTAGGTATATCTACAAGTTTAATTATTATTATTGTTTATTTTAATTATTAAATTATATTGTTAATTTTTATTTAGTTCTGATATTCTTTATTTGATGGTGTTGTATCTGTTAATGACCGAAAACCCGAAGAAGACGTAAAAAGATGCGTGTTCGATTACTACAATTATTTGTTTCGAGTATGGGTATCCAGCGATACTGAGAATCTTAGTGTGGGGTCAGGCAGGACTATAAATAGTTAAATTATGTGACGGTTGGTTGTTAGAGTTAATATAATATTTTTTTACATTTACATACGTAGTTATGCATTTATTTTAATTATACCTGCTGCTATAAAGCAGGTTCACCATCTTATTAATGTATTTATTAACATCCAAACGTTGAGGTCGCTTTATTTAGCAATAAGACCGCCAATTATACATTTTGTTTTTCTCATACTTTGTAGAACCTAGCTTGTAAGGTACCTATAGTATATGTTTTTTATTATCATTTCTTTCATTGATTCATGTTTTCACTAATTACCACAAATTCACAATAAGAATACACCTACATTAACTTTAATAACCATCTCCTTTTTGACGTTGGTTAAATAATATTTTGCTAACCGTATCTAAGTCAGTCGCGTCACGTATAGGGTTACCATATCGCAGGATTTCACAGACCACTTAGATGTACTACGTACAGACGGTCATGTGACGTACATTGGAGTTGGAGCGTAGAGGAGTGAATGGACCGATGTCACAATAGATTTTGACAAGTGTTTTTTTTCTTCCTTTTCGGTCACTCTTTTATGGCAACTGCCAGCATGCGCATTCTAGCAGCGATGTCCTGAGATTTCAGATTTCAGGATTGCGGCTGGATTTTGCAAATGTCATGAAATCTCAGGATTTTTAGAATTTTCAATAAAATACAGCTTAAATTTTAAAGATCCCTTTAATAAAACGTTAAACAAACTAAAATAATCTTGTTTTGGTAATATTTGCACAATTAAAATCAATACTTATTAATCCAAGTATATAGGCAGATAAAAAGGGATTATTGCAATTGACTTCCAGTGTCCGGTAGATAAAAAATTTAAATCTTTTATATAACCTATACTTTTTCTTTTTTCTCGGCTTAGTATAATATTTTTTCTAGTAGGTTAACTATAAGTACAATTATTCGTATAACATATGATTATTATTTATTTTTCATAAAAATAATGTGTGATCGCAACATTTTCAATACTTACAAAATAAAATGTCCCAAGCTCGCCCTGCTAAGAAAATATGTAGTAATTTTGAATTTTTGCTATAAGTGACAATTTTACAGATTAGTTGAATAAATAAATGCCTATTCTACAAATCGACAAGCCAGGCAGGATTAGATAATATTAAAATAATGAAATTCTAGTACATTTACATCGTGTCCACGGATTTGATGCTTTTATGTCACGTATTAGTATTAGTAACGTTAATTTCCACTAAAACTTAGCATTTGAGCAGCAGAATTCGTTTCTATAACATGGCAACACCATAGTCTACTTGTCTATGCTACGTCTTTCGATTGTCGGCCATGTTTGTAGCTGTGAGATTTTGGTTTCGAGCGGAACGGAGTCATATATGTTGGTTATAAAATGATTGCAGCTGAAAAGAGGTAAAACTGCTTACATTTATTAGAGAAGGTACATTATTTTCATGAATAGCTAGAGGCCGTGAACGTGCTTTTATTCTCGTCGTATAACCGTTAAATCGAAAATGTTTTAACGAGAGGTTATCTTTTAAGTGACGCTTATGTCACAAATTGTATACATATATTTTTTATGTCACGTTACATAAAAGTGATGTAAGGCCATATATGTATATCATATGGAAACTTTAGATATTATTAAACTTAAAATTAATGATTAAATAGGTAAATACAAAATTACGGGTATTGAGTGAAGTCCAGTGAGACGTTCATCAACGACACCATTTTGATTCTTATTTCATTTTGCAATCATCTTTACAATAAAGGTTTTACCGTACAACGTTGCCTCAAGCTTACTTTACTAAAAGTTAACTATAAGTTTGGCTCAAATTTCCTTTAGGAAAGTAGTGCTAGGACTTTCATTTTTTTTCATGTGTATAATATATACATAAAGGAAGCCTACATGTGAAGTGGAAACTTGCACAACTTTATAGTTTTTGAGATATTAATTTTTGAAAATCCGTAATCGATTACGAAATTCGCTCGGAAATTAATGTCAGAGCTTTCAGTTGGCGTTCTATAGATTATTGCGACACTAAATTGACATGACAGTGACAGATAATACGGCTATTTTCATAGGTTTTACATATACGACACCGTAATATACACGCAAAAGAACATATCAAAAAGTAAGATAAGTAGGTAACAGCAGACGTGAAACTCCATATACATGTCATAAATCTTTATTACTGTTTAAAATTATAAAAACTAATTATTTGCTAAGTTTTCATGCAGAATCTAGAAGACTAACACTTCTTACCTGCCATAAAGTGTTATCCAATCTCTACCTAAATTCTACCACTTTTTCTACACTTTTATCACTTTTGACTGTTACACTTCGCACTTGACAAAATGGAAGATATTAAAAATACAATGTCGGAGATGGTCCAGTCCTTCACCCAGCGGATGCACTCCTTCGAAACCGGTCTGCAGAGGAGCATTGCGCCTTCAACCATCGCAGGATTGGCAGCGGAGTATGCTGACTTCAAATTGTTTGTCACCGGGGCACTTCGGACTCTTCAGCTGCAAATTGAGTTCATGGCCAAGGATATTGATGGTCTTGAGATGCGAGGAAGGCGCAAGATCCTGCTAATTCATGGTGTGCCTGAGCAGCCCAAAGAAGAAGTTGCACAGGTTGTGGCAGAGACTGTAGCAGAGCGTCTCAAGCTAAGTGAATTTGTAGCAAGCGATCTCAGTCGATGCCACAGAATGGGTCGCACTACAATGGCAGGCCGCCCTAGGCCAATCTTGTTCAAGCTCCGAGATGTGTCAATGCGTAGCAAGATCTGGTCAGCCAAAACCAATCTGAAAGGCTCGGGCATAACAATGTCTGAGTTTCTCACAAAGACAAGGCACGACGCTTTCTTGGCGGCACGTGAACGCTTCTGTATATCGAAGTGTTGGACGACGGACGGCATCGTATATGTTCTGGGAGATGATGGAGTGCGTCACAGGGTACGATGCGTCGAAGATCTGAACACCGTCAAGCCCGTCGCCGTCGTGAGCCGACAAGCAGAGGCCGCAATGCCGGCTGTAGTGAGGAACACTGCTAAGCCAAAGCGCGCTGCAGCATCCAAGAGAGTGTAGTGTAAGTAGTTCCATGCATTGCAACCAGTTACATCCGACCAGGTAACCATGAGGTAGTCAAGTCACCGTCAAATTTTATTTATTTTATTTTATGTAACCTGCCCACATATTTATTTAATAAAGTATTTTCTTTTACCCGCCCGCTCACTAATTATACGTTTCTTTTTATTTGTTGACTTTGTTGTACCTAATTTGGTTGGTGAGTGTGACTGACATTGATTGACTTTCATAGACTGACAGTCGGCACAATGACACCTGGCGGCTTGATATTCATACCGTATTACGTTCCAATCCACAATTTGATATTATTATTAATTTTTTTATTATTATTATTTTTTCATCTTTTTGGGTAAATTTTAACTTATTTTCTGTTTATTAATGTTTAGTATTTTTAGGTATAAAAATCTGGTCGGATGAGCTGTCCATTTCACATTTTGTTAGGTTTTTGTGTTGTAGTTTAGCAACATTATGTATTTTTTTTTATTAATTATAATTTTTCACAATCTTGTAAAGCACAACTGGCAGGTGGATATTTATAGTTGGACAAAAGTTATAAAGTAGTTATTTATTAGGTTTTTATTATTATCTTCACCTTATATATTTAGATAATTATTTTAATATTGTTGTTTATTACACTATACTATGTCTCTTGGCGAAAATGATTCGGATAGAGACGAATACCTTTCCTTCTCTGATGGTGAGTCTGGCAGTGATGATAGTTTCAGTAGCATACCTTCTTTATCGTGCTCAATCGGTTCATTCTTTTCTGACGTTCCAAAAAATCTCAATATTCTACATATAAATGCACAGAGTATTCCGGCACACTTTCCTGATTTGTTAGCGTTTTTTGAACATAAAAATATTCATGCAATTCTAGTGTCTGAATCCTGGTTTAAGCCATGCCTTCCTTCCACTTCTTATTCTCTCCCTGGTTTTAAGCTCATCCGAAACGACCGCACTGGAGTGGTTGGTGGGGCCATATATCTCCGTTCGCACATTCCTTTCTCCATAATTAGTACGTCGGCAAAACCACCGCCTTCCAATGCGGGTGAACACCTTTTTATAGAAATTAGCCTCTTCCATATTAAAGTTTTGCTAGGGGTATATTATTGTCCTTCCTTTAATATAAATTATTTTCTATCTCTTGAAACACTCTTAGAAAATTTAGTTGCATCTTATGACCATACTATTTTAATGGGTGATTTCAATACGTGTTTGCTTAAACAAGACTCTCGATCAGCTTCATTAAAATCTCTTGCAAGTGCTTGTAATTTATCCATTCTGCCTCTTACTGCAACTCATTTTTATCCTAACTCAATCCCATCTCTTCTAGATCTCATTATTGTATCTTCTCCTGCGCATGTTGCCAAGCATGGCCAATGTGCAGCGGGAGCCTATTCCTACCATGACCTATTGTATCTCTTGTATAAAATACGACCTCCTAAAGACAAGCCCAAAATTATTCTTCAGCGAAATTTTAGTGGCATGAAGCTAGAAGATCTGCAACGTGATGCCGATTCTGTAGACTGGTCGCCAGTTTTCGACGAATTAACAGTCGATGGCAAAGTGGAAGCTTTTAATGCACTAATTACCAAACTGTTTGACCAACATACACCACTTAGGGAGATTAAGCTCAAGCACCAACCAGCTCCTTGGATTACACCTGAACTAAGAGCCGTCATGCATAAAAAGCTAGTAGCAAAGGCAAAGCTGAAAAGCCGGAATTCCGATATTAATAAGGAAAAATATATCGAATGTCGCAATTGCTGCAATAGAGTGTGTAGGGACGCTCAGCGCCGTTATATTCATAAATCAGTCGAGGACTCTGATCCTGCTAAGGTTTGGAAGTTCCTCCGGTCATTGGGAATTGGAAAGTCACGTCAACAAGATAAAATTCCTCAACATATTAATTTAGATTCATTAAATCAGCACTTCACATCATCTTCTAATTTCGACGTACACGCGAAATCACAAACATTGTAACATCTTTCTTCTATTCCAACTCCTGACTATTCATCTTTCAATTTAAATCAATTCACTGATTGTGATGTTAAGAAGAGCATTGCATCTATTTCGTCTAATGCCATCGGCAACGACAGCATAAGTCGGAATATGATTGTTCCTATCCTCGATCAAATTGTCCCAATAATCTGTCACATCCTTAACTCCTCTATTACCAACTGTGTTTTCCCTACTTTCTGGAAAGAAGCTCAATTCACTCCTCTCCCGAAAAAGTATAATCCAGCTTCTTTCTCAGATTTCCGTCCAATCTCTATTCTTCCTTTCCTATTCAAAGTCTTGGAACGTCTTGTTCATAAGCAACTGAGCACTTTTCTTTCCAGGAATAATCTTCTAAATCCTTTCCAATCCGGTTTCCGTCCAGGTCATAGTACTGTTTCAGCATTAGTTAAAATAACTGATGATATACGAGATGGCATGGACAATAGAAAAGTAACAGTACTATCACTTTTAGATTTTAGCAACGCTTTCAACAACGTTGACTTCGAAATTCTTCTTGGTACCCTACGCTCTCTTAACGTATCTCCAACAGTAATTGAGTGGTTTCACAGTTATCTGAACGGGCGCCGTCAGCGTATACGCATTGATGATAGTTACTCATCGTGGTGCACGATATCAGCTGGTGTCCCTCAGGGTGGCATTTTATCGCCTCTTCTATTTGCAATTTTCATAAACTCAATATCCCAACAATTAACTTCATCCTACCACCTCTATGCAGACGATCTTCAAATTTACACACAAGATACAGTAGAGCGGCTGCCTGAAGCTATATATAGAATAAACCTTGACCTAGACCGTATTCTGGACTGGAGCAAGGCACATGGTCTAAGAGTTAACCCACTCAAAACTCAAGTAATCGTCGTTGGGGGTTCTAGGATGATACCGAGGATAGACTGGTCTTGCCTTCCACAAATTGTATTTTATGGCACCTACGTTAAGCAGAGTGAGACGGTGAAAAATTTAGGCGTTCTCACAGACAGGCAACTGTCATGGGGACCTCAGATATCTGAAGTCAGCCGTAAGATGTTTGCCTCAGCGGGTTCTCTTAGGAGATTGCGTAACTTCCTTCAGACTGCCACAAAAATTTCGCTCGCGCAGTCGTTTCTTCTCCCGATACTATGCTGATGCTTCTTATCTAGATCTCACTGAACAGCAACTAGATAAACTTGAGCGCTTGCAAAACTTTGACATCCGGTTCATCTTCGGCTTGCGGAAGTATGACCATGTTTCCGAATTTCGCAGTAAGCTCAAGTGGTTACCCATACGCCTTCGCCGGGATACTCACATCCTTCAGCATTTATATAACATCCTGTTCAACCCTTCCTCACCTTCCTATCTTAAAGAACGCTTCCATTTCCTCTATCAATCCAATCCTCGATCCTTGCGTTCATCTGACACACTCCAACTCAGGACACCTGTACACTCGTCCTCCTACTTTAATAAGTCTTTTACAGTGCAGGCTGTCCGGTTATGGAACGCGCTGCCGGTAGCTATCAGATGTGCCAAGTCACTTGCCATTTTTAAACGTATGCTCAGAGAACACTATCTGAGAATTTGTCGCTAAATATATATGTATTTATTATTAATTATTTGTTTCTTAAATAAGTCTAAGTATGTATCTGTAAATTATTATGAGTAGTTATTATTTAGATTCATGTAATTTTCATTTATGTAAGTTTTATATATATTTTTTTATTTTTATATAATTAGTATTAGTATGTATGTACATTTAGTATGTTAGGTGCACTATTACACCCCAGGTAATGTCTACACAGTCCATTCCATCCAAAGGTTGTCTGGTAGAGATCGCTAATTAGCGATAAGACCGCCAATTGTATCCATAGGTTAACGTAGTTGTTTTTTATATGTATTAGATTCGTGGTGTGCAATAAAGTATTATCTAATCTAATCTAATCTAACAGCACCAAATCCATGCAACAGAGAACAAATTTATTGTAAAATTTGTAAAAAAAATGTCAATCTCATTGCCAAATTCGAAATTCCCGCCAATAAAAATGTAAACCCTATGAAAATACCCGTATTATTGTCGGGAATTTCGAACTTGGCAAATTTTACAATAAATTTGTTCACTGTTGCATGGATTTGGTGCTGTTACTTAACTATCTTACTTTTTGATATGTTCTTCTTTTGCGTGGATATTACGGCGTCTTTTGCGGATTCCTACTCCGAAGAGTCTAGATTCTGAAGCTTCAACAAGGAAGAAATCATGAATCAATGGAATTCAAGAAAAGTATTTGCCACCTACCGTAGGTACTGTGGATCAGTGTATCGCATTTGCTGAGGAAAATGGTTTGATTTCATCAACGAAAGTGTGTGCCTACCATAAAACGCCCATGTTATTTATAAATTATCTTTTGAACTATGCAAAATAGTAGACTGAATCGAGACGGGGCACGCCAACTTGAGTAGGTTAGGTACAAAAAGAGTGACAGAATCGACACGGGCACCCTGACCCCACGTGGTCTTGTGCGTGACACCCCTAGAGTGTATATAAAGAGCGCGGGAGCCAGAACTCAGGGGCGACCATAAGAGCTTCTGGCGGGAGCCCACCCAGAGTTGAAGCCCCTGGGTTGGAGGAAGAAGTGGTCTATGAAAACGTGGGGAGCAACGTTTTTCATAGACCACTTTTTCTCCAACTCCCTGAGCTCTGCCTTTTTTCAATATAAAAAAAATGTTTTTTTCTTGCTTAACCTCAAAATATATTTTTTAATTTTTTCAAAATCTTATAGGTTTTCGTAAGTCCTCACCCACTAGGGGAGGGTTTTCAAACCCCTCCATCCTCCCTCCTCCCCCCCTCCCCCGATCCCTCTATCAAACCGTTCCTAAAGGAAAGCCCTTCCCCTTTGTAACGATGAGATTTTCACATAAATTATTATTACATTTAATCACAATAACCCTGCTGAAAAAGTAGTAAACCTAGAACTTTACTTTCATCTCCGCCTAACCTTAAATAAAGTCCTAGAGACTCCTACTTTCCGAAGTTTAGAAGATCGACATGGCCTGTGATTCTTTTAGGAGATTTAAGACAAAGCAATAACCAACTTAAATGTATAATAAATCGCTAACTGCCTAGTTTACAAGGAAATGAAAAGTAATCTATCTCCAATCTTACTTCAAGGACCTTATCTCTATTTTTATTATTTATTTCTTTCCTAATACTGGTAATCGAGCCCTACAAACACGGCTTATGGTCGAGGCTCCTCCACCGCCACCAGACAGTAACGCTCGTCAACCAGACTGGACGCGTTCCCTCCGTGTAAGGGCTGGGAATTGCGCTGGTCAGCCGCAAGCCCATTATGGGGACAATTATTTAATTATCACAAAACCGTCAAGTAAGTATGTAGTAGATTTGTCAGCAAAAGACGCTCTAAACCCAACTATTTTTCCACTGCGTGGCGGAGTTTAGAGAATATGAGGGCATACTCTTTTCCAAACCTATATTTGTCAGTAAGTAACCGTTCTAATACTCTTTGACCAGCCTAAGTCTTCGTCAGTTCATTATCCGACTCTCTCAATCAAATTTACTTGTGATAGACTAATAATAAATCCTTTTACTCACTCTACCTTTCATAATAGTCCTCTTTTATCTGCGGAGCTAAACGCTGACATTAGAACGTCAGTGAATGGCCCCTTTGTTAACCCGTTACCCGTTAACCCGCAGGTACCTTCCCATCAATGTAGGAGAAATCCCCTCTTACCCCAAGTTAGCTATTGCTATTATAAGAGAATGCGAGAATAAAAGTTTAGTTGTGTTTCCAGCTTTCGCAATGACATGACTTTCTGGATCAGGTTTCATGAATATCGAAGAGAGAGCGCTCCTCTCTCGGGAGTCTTACCTCAAAAGGGACAATCGCCCATCCATTACCTAAGAGTCCAAATTATAAAGTTATGCGATGTCAAAAATAAAGTTTCATTAGGTTATGGATCGTCTATTGCCAGTTTATAAAAGAAAACTTTCAGAAGATGGAACAAGAGAGTATTTTGTCTCTCAGACAACAGAATAATTTATTATTCAAGTCAGTTAGACATTTCATTGTCTTTCAAAGTTATTGATTTTGTCACATAAATAACTAACTTTTATTGTTGAAATGGTTCCGATTTCAGAGTTCGACTCTCGTTTATGGAATAATAGTTTGATATCTCCAATGAGAATTATTTCTCCTTGGCCTCGTCGAAAAGGACTCATTACACGTGAGATTTATCTTTGAAAGGGGTCTTTCGCCCGCCAAGACAGGATAAATCAAGATATTCACTCGCAATTGGAGTCATCCACCCCGGAACCTTCGCCACCTCAACAACACTAGTTTAGAATTAATCCTAATTAAAATTACTCTTCGAATATTCTCCATTTATTTTACAATAATGGAATTATCCAACTGACTCAATTTATTGTTAGAACTTTTAGAAATTCTAGTTTAACATTGACCCTTCTTCCATTCTCCGTAGGAAGTTGCGCAAATCATGCCAAGTATTAGCATTGAAAACAAGATATTTAATTGACCAAAGCTTAGAATATTTAGGACGTTAGAATTTTTAAGTAGAATTCAGCATGAATCGTAACCCACAACGACGAATTCCTATCTTATAGTTGGTATCCGCCTCCTATCCGTTGGTATCCTACGAATTCTAAACCATCCTACATAAAGAATTATCTTCGTCAAAACAAGTTTGTAACTGTAGCCGCAGTCGTAAACTTTCCTAATTCCCAACGTAGTTCAGCTTTTCTTATGAAGAGCCCGGACGGCTTCAATTATCTCCTAACAAAATAAAACCCGACGTTGAACAGAGTTCTCTCTATGATTCCCTACATTCCGCAAGTGTACCTGGTCTACCCTAACCTAGCTAAGTTGTGATGATACAAAACTGGAAGTGTAGCTTCACATTTAAATTCTAATCGTGTAGTGTGTAGTGTAGACTGCCGAAGTGCAATGGCTAGCCTTCTAGCTGAGCTGCTCAGGGTACAGACTAAGTAAAGTCTGATTTTGTCTACCACTATAACTTGTGTGCGTGTTTCCTGCCACTGGTTCGCGAACCTGGGGTGCGGCAGGACAACCTAGTAGGGAAAATTAGTGTATATTATAAATATATAAATAAAAGAACAACGCAACTGCTGACGCCCCTCTACGAGGCATCGGGCACAGTCTGCGGGGAACTCTCTGACTCCAATGCTAGGATAAAATCAGATCTTGGATCGTTCAACAAATTCCAAGTCCTACCTAGTCTATCTCCCAAGGTGGGTACATATTCAAGCCACTTACTTAGCAAGATATATAACCAATAATATATATTGGATTTCCTAAGCACAGTACACAGGGGGAAACGAGCTAAAAGTTTTTATGCATTTACACCTACACAAGTTTTATCCCTGAATTTACAGTTACGGCACATGAATTTACAACAGTCTACCCCTTTTGACAACTTCCTCAAATAAGCTTTCCCTGGATTTTTAGAACTTCACAGCCAGATTTATCCCGTTGCGAATATCTAAAACTCCAAGAAAATCTTACCTGCGGTGGTCCAATTTCCCAGCAACTCACAAAACTGATTCTAAGGTGTTTTTCCGATCAATACTATAAAATTACCGAAAAGCGGCCACCCGACCTCTCAAAACGAAAGCCAAAAAGCAAATCCCGTCCCTTTGTTTTTCCCAGATTTTTCTTCTTTTGTTTTTTCGATCTTTCTGCTTCCGAAATTATTTTCTTAATTCAAAATCCCTTCCGACTTTACTTTTAAAGTTCAAAAAGTTCTAATATCTAGTTTGCGTTCGCATCCTCGAAACTTCAAGCTTGAGCCTCGTACCTTTACTTACACAAGTATTGCTTCCTTTTCCTAAAAAAAATGATTCGATTTCGGTTGACTATAATAAACTATCTACTCGGAAATTCCGTTTTAGCTCCCCGTGCTCTAGTAATTCGAATGTATGTTCATCTATACGCCCATTTGCATAGACAATTCTACTATTCCTTCTACAACGTGCGTCATTCGCTCTAGCACTAATCTTTATTGCGAATTTATCAGTACGGTCATTCTGGACTGTTACACCTCCATGAGACTATGTAACCATAGTAAACTAATTAGTTTTAATTTCTGCACAGATGCCTCTTACACCTGCTGAAAGACAAAGAAAGTATCGTGAAAAGCTGAAGAGAGATGAAGTGACCAAATATGAAGAAATAAAAAAGAAGACTGCGGAGTGCGCTTTACGTTACTATAAAAAGAAAGTTAGTCAATATACAGAAGAAGAAAAAATAGAACGAAGGAAAAAATGGCAAGAAGAGAGGAGAAAACAAAAACAAGCTGAGCAAGACAAAACAAGTATACAAATCCTATACCTTATCCAAATACAAAATACCAAATACAAAATACTAAAAAAAAACCAAAAACCTTCATAAAAATCCAATATATGTATATGTAAGGTTTTTTCCTTAATTATTGCAACCCGTAAACGAGGTAAGTTTGAGAGATTCTCAAACTGTAAAAAAATCACAGGATTTTTCAGCGAAATCCGCCATTTCTCCGTACTTTAGATTTTTTCATCTGGTAACCCTAGTCACGTGTCACATCGTCGTGTGAAATGAAGAAGTCGCGGAAATGAAATCTGAATATTTCTTGAAATCACAATCAGGATTTTTGATTCAGATGGGTACTTAATAATGATTAATTTTGATTTACTTAATTTTATTGCGAAGACATTATAGGTACTTATATTTAGATACTTATGCCTAAAGAGTTCCTAAGAAACGCACGGTCTGTAGGTAAAGTTGTAGCAACAAGTATTACTCCCGCCACATCAAAAAACAATTTAAAAAAATCCTTGGCCGGTGGCCACACCTCGGATTCTAGAACATGATGGAAATATAAATATGTACATAAGTATACAAAGTCAGTCTGTAGTGTAGTATGTCTATAGGTCTAAGGGAATGCATTATTTACCATTCAGTGCAAAACTTTAGTGAATTGCTACAATATTATTGTAAAAATATACATTACTAGCTTCCGCCTGCGACTTCACACGCGTTGTTTGTCAACAAAAGGTAGCCTATGTTTGAATTCAGGTCATAATCTAATAAATAACACACTAAATTTAATCTAAATCAGTTCAGCCATTACGACGTGATTGAGTAACAAACATCCAAACTTTCGCATTTTTAATATTAGTTAAGTTACCATAGATAGTTAAAACTGTACACAGGTAGTTTAGGTTTTCCTACCCAGTGTAGGATTACCCTACATATTTTATTTTGTTTGACCTGGTAGGTACTGTATGTATATATGAGCTAAATATTAAAAGAACCAGAGGGAAGAAAGTCTCCTGCCACGCACAATCCAATCTAGTAAAAATAAGTTGACATAAAAAAGTATTCATTAAAAAAATTCACTCTCAACGTAACTTAATTTTTTTTTTCCAAAAGGCGTTACACTGCTTTTCCCACTGCAGTGTTCACAATATTCCACATCACACCAACGTTGTGCACGAAGCGGCAACGTCGCGCGATCGATCCCCGGCCACAGAATAGATAGTAGTAAATAGTTTGTGAAAGGCGAATGTTGTATGAGGGGTAACTCTGTAAGTAGGTACGTTTTATTTTCAGCTAGAACCTAGCTATATAAAATTCTGTGTTTTGAATAGGTCTGGCTTTCATTGAAATACTAACTGTCTATAGCACCTCAATAGCAGACTATGACATTTACTTACTTACTAGTTAGATAGGTCTAGTACCTAGGTAGATAATAATAAGTAAACAGTTAATAATGAGTATTGTTGACTCAGGTAACGATATCTTTAGACCAGATAGATAGATAGGTATTAATATGTATTGAAGCCGACTAGGCTAGTCTGAGGCTAGTACATTACTATGTACTTATTGATAATTAAAACTATTTGGTTTACGGGATTTCAAGGTAGATATTAGCGTCCATAATATTTCCGAAACATCTTTGACCTCCGCAGCGCAGTTGACGAAAAGGCGGCTGAAACTCAGAAGGTTGTGAGTTCGATTCCCGCCGCGGAATAAATGTTTGCATGGTCTACTGATATTTGTTCAGGATATTTCTTTACCCTGTATATATTATTATAAGCATGTATATGTATACAAGTTCCAAGTCTCCAAATCAACTTGGACAAATCGGCGTTGTATGTATTTAGGTAAGTATGTACCTATGTATTTATGTATGTTTGTTTGTCCGAGGATAACTTTCGAAGCGTTTATCCAATCATCGTGAAATTTGGTATATACGTAAGTAGTGATGGCACAAATTTGGTGTGACTGAATGAGCTAAAAATGTTGGGGGGTAGTTGAGATATTGGGGTTCAAGAGGGATAAAAAAAATGAAAATGAGACTATTAGGTCAAGTGGGACGTCAAATGAAAGGTCTTCATTATACATTTCAATCCTGTTTTTATTTTTAGTTTAATCCTTGTAGTTTTTGAGTTATTTCTAATTAGCCATAATAATAACAAAACTTTTACTAAATTCACAGGCTACACCAGTGACCCCAGTGCTGAAATTTGGTATTCGTATAGCTTTAGTGATACAAATATAGGCAAAGTCTGAAATCCAAAATAACTGCAATTTCTACCCCAAAAAAGAATATTCAATTACCAATATATTAATTAATAAGAACTCCCGTTACCTGTAATTTGAATGAAACTGCAGGTATGTAAGTTATTTAATACGTGGCACTATTTTGATAGTCTAAAGATTACGAATAATATTTTTTTTTTGTTTTTATGGTAGACTCGCGAGATCTCAGTTCGGGGCGAACCACTAGTAAGTAAATATGTAAGTATTCTATAGCTAGACATTCTTTATTCTAGGGCTAGATAACCAGGGGGGAATCCAGCATTATTTATCTTCTAGGTAGGAGGGCACGAACGGAGTAGTATACACTGATTACGTAGGTACCTACCTACCTACCTATTGATTTTTTCCTTGGTATTTCATATAGGTAGGTAGGTATAGTACAGGTACCTAATTGATGATGTTATTCTATCAATCTTTGAGAAGGAATCAATGCGTCTTACAGAAATAAAGGGTATATACCTACTACCTTAAATTTCAAGGATTTTTCTGACAATAGGTATAGGTATCTACTACCTACCTAATTTTAATAAGAAGGGCGTTTCCTCTAGGAAGGATTGCTTTGCCATTTTTAGAGTGACCATAACTATAGCGCCGCCAGTTAGATTACCCACTTAGGTAAGTAAGTATACCTAATACCTACATACTAACTGGAACTCATTGGCATTTATTTTAGTAGATAGGTACCTACCTAGATAGCACTTAAGTTTAGTGGACCCCAAAATAAAGCAAGATCCTATTCCAGAACCGATCCTGCACCGTTCACATTTCGAAACACCACTACGCGGCAAGCAAAGGTCGTCCAACTGACAGAATGAATAACATTACTACATCTACAGATATACCTACCTACCTTACCTACGCATCTGTAGTCCGGATCTCGGCGAGCTGGCAACGTCGCCTTGCTTTGATAAATAGAACGTAGCTCTGGGTATTTTAGAAGTTTACATTTTCTCATGAAAAGCACTACATAAATAAAAATGTGTTCTTATTAATGAGATTATGAGATAGGTAGTTTATGTAGATACTTATCTTCGATATTTTTGGCAATCTACCTACCTAGGTAGTTTTTAAAACACTATAAAATTACTTAGGTTCTACTAATCTCAAAAATTACAAACCAAACAAGATTATTACATATCATTTGGGATGTTTTTTTAAAATCTCAGGATTTTCCGTTAATGTCGGATATAGGTAAGTAGATACTTACGTACTATGAATAAATATAAATTAAAGATATGTATATATTTCTATGATGATTTCAGCATTCCCCGAAGTAAATAAATGAAAACTCATTTGTGTCAAAAAATTAAAACAAAAAAATATTGAAGTACACTATGCATATTTACAAAGTAAATGACGAAATAATATTACTTCTACGTTGTTTATTTTAATATTAAACTGGTTATTAAGTTATTGATGGAAAAAATTGATAGTGTAAATATCTTCTGTACTCATAAATCTGTAAGCCTTTGTTTTGCTTTGCCACGTAAAAATTGATAAGCGGCGAGCGACTGCTCGCGTTATATATCCGTCTTCTTCGCTCGCACTTTTCAAATAGGGGAGAAAAAGACAGCTATATCTTATTGACGTTCCCGCTTGATACGCCGCTTGACAGTCGCTTGTGTCAATCGCACCATGTCGGACGCTTCAGTTTCTGAACAAGACCTACAAACGAGCGATATCGCCGAACGCGAATTCTCATTCTTGATTATATCATTGTACAAAAAACATCCAGCATTATGGAATGCGGGGTCTCCATACTACACGAATAAATTCGTACGGAAGAAAGCTCTAAGGGAAATCACTAACGAGTTGAAGCAATTCAAGCCATTTTACCACGAGCAACTGTTGAGAAAGAAGATCAATATATTGAGGACGAATTTCAATAAGGAGTTCAGAAAGCGAGAACGAATGCGAGCTGATGGACTCGAATATGAAGATATAAACGCTAGTTGCTGGTATTATTCGTCTATGATGTTTTTGAAAGACGAAAATGCTGATATTGAGGGTGTGGATAAGCCTTACATGGTGAGTTATATTATGTAATTTTAAAGCCCAGACATAAAAAAGACTCAGAGCATTCTGAGACAGTTCGGCTGGACCCAACAGCCCGATATGACGTCACGTCCAACCATATTGGATTGTGTGTAGGCTGGTCGAGCGCTGTCGGGCCAATCGTAATCATTATTAAGTTGGGTCCCGGTAAGTATCAACCCCGAAATTTATTTGATTAGGGGATATAAAGAGATGTTCCACATGTTATTGCAATGGGGTCAAATGAGAAGCCCATAACACAGTTAGGTATAACTATCACGGGGGATAAAGTTCTTAAAGTTAGGAAGAGTATAAAGTATGGCAACATTTTTTATAGGAAAAAAAAGGATAAAGCATAAGAGATACATTGACCTTGTCGACGCAGTTTTAGATAGAAAGATAATTCTTTATTGTTACACCAAATTATAACAACTCAACCTAGGAAACTTAAAGACTAATATGTGGTAGTACAATGGGCGGGCTTATCGCTTAAAGCGATCTCTTCCAGGCAACCTTTGGATGGACTGGATTGGAAATAGGTACGTGATAGTAGGCGGTGTTACAATAAATACCTATTTATAATATAATATATATATATAATATTATAAATAGGTATATTATATATAATATTATATAATTTATTATATATATATATACATATAATAAGCAAATACCTAGAGGAAATACAGTGTTTACTCTAAAGTTGCTGAGTACAGTTTGTAGACCTCATTTTTATAAATAGGTAAGGATTTAGCATATATGATTATTAAAAAAAAATATCTGGTGGCTGAGTTTGTAGGCCGCCTGAAAGTCTCTCCGGCTCCAATATACCTGGCCTCCGTTCCACGCTATTACACTAGCGATCACCTATCCACATAGTGACTGCGCAGAAAGTTTTTTTTTGGCATACTGAACTGGACGTTATCAAAACAATTCAAGAATAAAAATACAATATTATCAAAGACGATGTACGGTACGTCCTTCTAGAAGTAGGCACAGTATCAAACAAATAGTTTGAGATGGAAGTTATACGTGCATACATACATTTAGAAGACAACAAAAATTTAAACAAAATTATATTTAAAATACACTAAGGTACCTACCTACGAGCGTTTTCTTTTACTGAAAGTTCAAGTTTATGAAAATTATTATTAATTAAGCATAATGGCTAAGCTTGGTGTTTCTCTTCAAGATTGAATCGGAAATGAGGAGATTCGACGAACTGAAGTCACTGACAGGGCACATCACAGAACACAAAAATCAATAGAAGTCGTAAGTAGGCGGAGCCCGCTTAACACCAAGTACCTACGCGGAGTTCCACGCACTACAAGCTTCGCTCACGTCGTGTTTCAATTACTGTGGGGTAAACGTACTTCAAAAAAATATAAAAATGCCATATTGTGCCGTTTTAGAGTGTAAATATTACAGCCGAACCAAAAATTAACAAAAGGGGGCATATCCTATCACCGGTAAGTATTATTTTATTGTTTTTTGTTAGTTTTGTTTAAAATGCAAAATCGTCAAACAAAATAGACTGTGAATCATACTCCTTAAGGTCGCATTTCTCTTAAACCTCAACTTACGCTACTCAATTAGGGATGTGACCCCAATATACTGATGAATGTGTTATCGATAGCTTTAATTAGTTACCCCCTATTAAAAGGTGTATAAGTTTTAGGGCGTTAATTCCTTTTGTTTTTTTGAATGCATTTTAGACCTATGGTGTGAAATATTATTATAACTTCTGTTTTCAGTTTCCCCAAGGCGCCAGACATAAAAAAAACGTACAACTTATGAGTCATCCAGCATACAGAGTCCTGACCTGGCATCGTGTGACTTTTTTCTGTTCCCAAAAATCAAGAATCAATTACCCGATCAACGGTTTTCATCACCAGAAGAGGCTGTCGAAGAGTATGAAAAAAATGTATCTGACGTCACCACCGGAAGAGTGGCATAAATGTTTTCAAAATTGGTTCAATTGTATGAAAAAGTGCATTGACGCAAAGGGAGAATATTTTGAGAAATAAAAAATAAATTCATTTTTGACCATTAATAGTAGTTTTGTATTATTGTTTCCGGAAACTTTTAGTGTGCCCCTCGTATAATAATTCAGTATTAATATTCCAGTAATATAATATTTTTTTAAGTATTTATGAGTTGGAAACCTGTGATTATGTTATGAAAGAAAGAAAAGAAAAGCTGTTTATTTCGACCACCTATATTATAACCTGACGTACCTATTTCGTTATCCATAGTAGGTAGGTGATAATCGATATCGATACATTCGTCTTGTATCCTCATAGGTACATCACTAAAGCAGTAGCAAAGTATTTTGGACTAGAGAGACTAATGCCATGGCATTACCAATCTTATTCTTTGCTGTTAGAGACTATAACAAACATCGTTAGCCACAGTGCCATCTGTTGTTGAGTGGCTTTGTTTTGTGGGTAATCAAGTAACAGCCATTGCATTATCAGTCTTAGCTCTAAGTAATAGAGACTAAAATAAAAATATTTTCTAAAGCGCAATCTTTTGGTGAGTAGACTTTAATTTTTTAATACTATTTATTTTATTGAATTTTAAACCATGTTCCTTTTTTTTTCGAATGGACTTATCTCGCTGTTTGCCTCTGAGGCCGTTGCAGCTTAACCGAGCTTTTGGCGAGCGCAGAAGGCGCTCAGCCCTATAATTTTATTTTTGATGAGGCAACTAGCGCAAGGGCACCACTTAGGTACGAACCTCGGCTTGGGCTGTTGCCGGGACGGGGATAGGAGAGAAACGCCCGGGTACGTGTTTGTACCTCGTGTAGGCGACGACTAAAGGGACTCGTCGACCTCGTCGGCGAGGTCGGTGTATTTGTGGAGTGTTTGCTCTGTCTAATGTGGATGACTCACCCGCATTAGCGGAAATGATTTCGTCATCCGGGTCTCCGAGAACGTGTCTCGGACGACGGAGGGTATTAAACCATGTTCCCTTAGTGGCTAAGGTTTAATACGTGAAATTAGTTTTATGGTTTTATGACGTTTTTAACGTTCTCTTTCAACCAATTATAACATTTACTTCTAAGTGTGCTAGTTTTTACATGTGTGAGTTTAGCTACTCTGGTTTTCATAGTGAAAAGTCATCATGCTAGTTCTATTGTTTTTTATGTTCTGTGGGGCACATAGCTCGAAAAAACGACGGCCGTTGGGGCAAGGTTCTCGAGTGGAGACACGCACCCCCCCAGCTCTGGAATAACAATGAACCTAAAGGGGGTCCATTCCACATTTTGTAACGAGTTCAAAAATCGTGTTATAAAACTGGTTATTAAAACTTTAAATTAAACAAAATGTATATAAAAGTATACTTCTTTAATAGATATTATTATTTTCTCTTCATTTGTAAATATACTCTGTGCACCGCTGTCCATTACTGCTTCGCTCATTACCTTCCATCCAAAGGTTGCCTGGAAGAAATCGCTTTCTGCGATAAGGCCGACCATTGTACTATATTTAGCATACATTAGTTTTTTAAGTACACCTGATTCTATGGATATCTAGTAAGTTATAATGTATAAAAGTATGTAGATCAATAAATAAAGGGGAGTCCAGCATGATTGTACACACATCAAGCTATACATTTCCTGTATAAGCTGACCTCTCATTCTACGAAAAAACTACACAATGCGAGGTCAGCTTATACTGGAAATGTATAGCTTGATGTGTAGCCGTGTGTACGCACGGCTTCACATCAAGCTAAACAGGACTGCCCTCGCTGACTGGTACAATGAGAGGTCAGCTTATACTGGAAAAATATAGCCGTATTACAATACCCATATACGGTATATTTGTTGTTTTTATTTCTTCCCACAGCAAATTATTAAAAGCAGTTAATGACAAAATATTAGAAACTTATATTTGTAAGTCGAAATTACTAACATAATAACGAGCCTCCTCTGAAAGTTCGTTAAAAATTATTAGAAATATGTACATAAATGTTCTGTGTTCCAACGTGTAGTGTTTCATTTCAAAAGAAAGATTCCTAAAAGGTGGTCCGCGGAACCCTAGGGTTCCGTGGATGGGTCACAGGGGTTCCGCGGTCTGTCCGAGAGTTAAAGTTGAATTGTACTTAAAGATGAATACCCGGCAATCGTTGAGAAAGCTGTCCTGGCTCTGATTAAGTTTGTGAACACATACCGATGCGAGATTAGTTTGCATTCAATTGTCAGACATAAAGCCTAATTTTACGGCTATTATATTATAAGAAATAATGTGAAAAAATTTCATCCTTCACAATAAATTATTACCTAGGTACATTGTATTTCTTTGTTACAATAAATTATTTGCAATACTTATAATAATTATTTTCATTTATAATTTGTTCATTCTTCGAGTCTAACATGAATATATTCAAACTACAAAAAAAACCACTTTATTTATCAAAATAGCCAGCTAGGGTTTCGCCAAAAAAAGTATGATCAATTAAGGTTCCATGGCCAAATAAAATTGGGAACCTCTGATCTACGCTACGGATATTTGTTTCGGGTCTATGTGTTTCTCTATATATTATAAGTATGTGAGTACCTACTATATAGGTACAAAACAGAAATAAAGAATTCTGCCAGTTATCTTGTTCCCATAGACAAGCTTTGATCAGTTTGGGGCCAGATAGCGCCGTGTGAAATATCCAGCACTAGTTGACCCACCCGGCTACGGATCTTAAACAAAATATAGCCTACTGGTCTTGAGTTCAAAGCACATTCCGTTTTTCGAGAAATTTCAAAGTTTCCGGGAGCTTCCCAAAAATTTTTTTCATGGCTCGTAGCTAAGTTACATTCGCTTCGAATCGATTCGATTTCTGCATAGATTGGTTGTCGGTATATCACGTGATATTTCCATAGCATGTGTCAAATCCCATAAATTTTCGGACTTATCGACTAGCGTCATCGCTAATCGAATGTAACTTGGCCGAGCCCTTTTGTCCTGAAAATTACGAACACAACAATAAAATAGCCAAATCGGTCGAGCCATTTAAGAGTTTTTCAAGACTTGATTTTTGTACCTATTTAGTATGTTGCAAAGTGTGGACACAACTTTATAACAAGTTATACAACAATGTTATAAAACTTTCTACTGACGACGCCGACGTCATGCGCGCGAGTCAATACTCCACTCCACCTTCCTACACTACCGACGCAATGCGGTAGTGTGCCGTCATAATTCAACCAGGCCAGACGTGTTAAATAAAACATTATAGTTATCCGGACCGGCACAGAATAATTCATTTACCTCCGGAATCTTCAAGTCTTGTGTGAATAGATTATATATATATAAAGGCAAGCGTTTTAATCTTCGCCCACACTTTCATTACCAACCAACACACAGAGACAATCGATATAACAAAGTAAAAAAAACAATGGAGTGGAACATTGAAAGAACTACATCACTGATTGAGTCTTTCAAAGAAAAAAGAGAATTGTGGGATACAACGTGTGTAGATTTCAAAGATCGCTATAAAAAACAAAATGCGTGGAGGGATTTGGCGGAAAAAAGGAATTTAGAGAAAAGTGTCGTAGAAAGAAAAATGAGGAGCTTAGTCGGCCAGTTTCAAAGAGAGTTGAAAAAGATTAAACCAGACGGAGAAATAGCCTCAAAATGGTTTGCATTCAACTCACTGTTGTTTTTAAAGGATCATTATAAAGTTCGTTCAAATGAAGCGGCTATTTCTGAGGTAAGATACTTTCCTAGTTCATCAACTTCCGCAACTTTTTTTCTTTTTCATCGTCCCATTCTGCAATAAAGTCTTCTCATCCTCAAGCTGTCTGGAGAAAAAATCTCCATTGTGATTATCTATTAATTTTATTTTTGTTATAGAAAATATTGCAGTGCATACAATTGTTATAAATGCATTATTTTAGGTAGACTTGTTATCTGTTACAATGTAATATATTCTATATTGCTGTATTCTTATAATGCTTGAATTGAGAAATAAATGATTTGTTTTTACATAACCTAATTGTTATGTAACAAAAGTTTTGTTACATGTTACTAAATATGGACTAGCCTTAAGGCTGCGGGCGAGCGGCTTGTGATAGCGACCGTGATCATAATTTTCGATGTTTGATTCTCAAGAGTGTTTTATCGCTAGTCACTAATTAAATAGTCCTTGTTTATCCCACCCGCCATATCTGGTTTTTTTGCCGTTCGTCCGGACTTTGTCAAGTTTGTCAAGAATTGAGACTTTTTTTTTTTTATTTATTTCCGTAATCCAACAGCGTAATACAAAATACAGTACACATTTTTTTATGTCTTATAGTAAGGCCAAAAATAGGATTACTTAATTTAACACATTTTAAATAACAATAAACAACAGTGCCTAGTTGAAAGATCCCTAAAAACAACAATAACCAATGATGAATTATATACACTATGTCAACTTATTTGCGATTTGATTGGCGTACCAACAACTGGCTGTTAGGATTTTTTCAGAAATAAAAGAAATCGTGTTAATGTAATCCATTTTCTTTCGAAATTATACACCAAAATTTTTTTGATGTAAAACTTTACGCACGCTTGACTTGGGGAGTAAACTCGTGAATGCGTTACGAAAAGTTAAGTTAGTGAGTTATAAAGAGAGAGTTACGTTTCGTATATACTGTAGGGTCTGTAGGGCAAGAGAGGTGCGAGCACACATTTTCTTTCTCTCTTTCTCTCATAGCCAGTTGATTTGTTGCATATCTCCTATCCCAAATTAGCCTAAATTAAACAAACTGCGAATATATATAAACATATAGATAATATAATAGTTTTACTTCAGTCGTGTGGTCTAAAGCACACTCGTTTTTTTGAAGTAAAACTTCTTTACGCACGCTTGACTTGTGGAGTAAGCTGGTGAATGCGTTACGATAAGTGCGAACGGAAGTTGAGAGGGGGATAAGTGAGTGAAGAGAGAGAGAGTTACGTTTCGTACATTTTTAAACGTTAATGTGCGAGTAGCGTCTGTCCAGAATGAACATAGACTAATCGACCTACAGACATGTGGACAATTTAGTAATTGAACAATTTTATAAATTAATATTTTGAAAAAGAAGTTTTACTTCAGTCGTGTGGTCTAAAGCTCACTCGTTTTTTTTTAATAATGCTGGACATTTCACACACCGCTATCTAGCCTCAAATTAAGCAGAGCTTGTACTATGGGAACCAGATAACTGATATAATACTTACATACTTTTTTAATGTAAATATATACTTATATAAGGTGAATTGGGGCTATTCCGAATTTGGTTATATTCCGAACAACGTCGTTCAGGCAAGTGCAGTGACAGTTTTTGTATCAAATGACGATTTCGCGCCATTTTTTGCAAATCGTAATAACCCCAACTTGGATTGTGTCTAAACTAGGTAAGTTAATGAACTGATTGTTTGTTTTTATGGTAATTTGTCGTTTCTCAAGGACAATTCAATGGGCCAGGATGTTCTATCTCTAAATTTTAGTTTTATTCGTAATAAACCCGATGGGGATATTCCGACATGTTTGGTGTTCGGAATAATCCCATTTTGTTTTCCTATAGTAATTTGCAGAGGTTCTCTACCTTTCAAAGTAGCAATGAAAAGTGTTTTAAAAAATTCCAATCGATCGATGATAACTCAAATATTACAGTTAGGTACTTTAAGGGCTAGACCACTTCCCGCACGGAATCGCACTTTCTTATGGTTCTGTCCTTTTCTGTGGCTCAGAACTGTCATTTGCTAGAGCGAAAATTGCATTAAGTACTTAGCTTACCCCATTTTATTTTTTTCAGGCCAAACATGCCTCGTACCTACGTTCGTTTGATAATTGAACCATACACGCCAGAAGACTTAGCCGAGGCGTTACAAAAAATTAAAAATGGAGAACTTACCATAACCACTGCAGCAGAACAATACTCCATTCCAAAAGCGACTTTATGCGATAATCTGCATTCTAAGTATTCCAGGCCAACTGCAGGTAGACCTACAATATTTTCGTCGGAAGAAGAACGTTTAGCAGATGCTATAAGAGTAATGGAAAAATGAGGATTTGGATTGTCCAGACAAGAAATTTTGGAAATTGTCGCTGAATATGTAAAGAAAAATGAGATTAAAACGCCATTTAAAATAACATGCCCGGTCCAGATTGGTTCATCAACTTTTGCAAACGTCACCGCCTCTCTATAAAGAAAGCGCAGCCCGTGGAATACGTTCGTAAAAATATGACGGATGCATTTTTCATCTTCGAGTACTTTGAATTGTTAGAAAAGACATTGATAGAGTTGGATCTTCTTCAAATCAAATCAAAAACATTTATTTGTGAACAACACCAATAGTACAACAGAACAAACACACACAGGAGACAACAAAAAGAACAAAGAAACAATAGCTAAAAGATTAAAATTAAATAAAAATACAAAATATTGCAGTGTGTGCGTCTCATCGTACTCACTGCATGTGTCACAAAAGTCTTCTAAAAACTTCTATAAGTATGACAGTTACATAGACTAATCACGCCTGCATATATTTCGGTACACCGTTCTTTACACTCTTTATAATAAGTACCTAGGTATCTAACTTGACTATCTTGATAGATAGACAATAATAAAGTTCGGTATACATGTCTTTAATTTCAAAATTTACAACACTCATTAAATAGAGCAAAATGTTGTGAACCACTGTCACAGGATGGGGTAATTCCGAATTTCAAATGTATAAAAATTGGGTTGAACTATATACGGCATATTATATGTTAATATTTTTGTCACCGGGGGTTTTTGATCGAAAAATAAATATGCTCTGTAAATACTAGATCTTAAAACACACTTTTGAATGTGTTCAGAATAACCCCGACATGGTTCGGAATATCCCCAAGAGAAGAAAAGAAAAAGTGCATTTTTTAAATATATATAATTAATTAACTAAAATACATATCACGAATCTATAAATGTACGCTAATAAATCATTTAATTGATTAGATAGAGGTAAAAACTGTTTTAAAAAAATAATAACCGATCTTTTACAAATAAATGAAAACTAACGCTACCTTTCAACTCAAAGAAAATCGTATCGGAATGCCCCAATGCACCTTATAGAAAAACATCCAGACCCGGAACATATATCTGTAGATCACGCAAACATTTGCTCCGCGGTGGGAATCTCCTGCGTCTCAGCCAGCTAAACTACCACTGCGCCACGGAGTCATCAAAATTAAATCAATAATTTTATTTTTGTTGAGAAATTTCTCTTTCAAAACAAGCTTTTATAAAATTCATAATCAGAACCGCAAACAGATTCAAATGAATCCAAACAATATTTGCGTCGTTTTATTATACAAGACCACCTTCCGGCTCCATCATCAGACCTTGCTTGGATATCATCTAGGACCAGATTTACAAACAACAAACTTTACCTCTTTGTAATAAACTAGCTGACCAATCCGCAGCTTCGCACGTGTAGTTTTTCAATAAAAATATTACTCTCCTTCTGCGCAGTTGGGTAAAAAGTAGCCTATGTCACCCGGGGAAGTGTAGCTTCCCAACGGTGAAATATTGTTTTAAATCGGTCTAGTAGTTTCGGAGCCTATTCAATGTAAACAAACAAATCTTTCATCTTCATAATACTTATTATTTTTGTAAATATTGATATGTTCTAGACGTTTTAGGGCACTTATTTTACACCTTGGGTTACGTTACTTAAGTTTTAGTAAGGATCCCTAATATTTTCTAGCAATAAATATAGCCTATGTAACTCAGGTGAATGTAGCTTTCTAATGGTGAAAGAATTTTTGAGATCGGTACAGTAGTTTTTGAGTTTATTCATTACAAACATACACACAAAAATACAAAAACTATAGAAAAATTCAGCAGTGAATTACTTCAGAAAACATCTTCCGCCATCTTGGAGGTCCCGCCATATTGGATTTATAGTATACATCTTGGATGCTCCCCCATATTTTGGATTTAATGTGATGTTTTATTAGTTTTCGTGTTCTCCTCAGCAAGCCCTTTCATTTGATACCCCTACTGTGGTAGTGCAGTAAAAATAACTAGTCCGCCATCTTGTATGATCGGCCATATTGGAATTAGAATGACGTCACATAGCTAAGCATGCGTTGTCATCCAAAATAAGCGTGTATAGTGTATACCAAATTTCAGCTCAATCGGTTAAAGATAACTGATTTAAAATTCAGTTGCAAGAATCCACCCGGACAAACATACATAAATACATTGCAAGTTAAATAAAAGCTGGTAAATAAGGTAGGTATACAGGGGCTCGACAGTAACAATACATGCGAGTACGAGTTTACACCCGAGTATAACACATAACTTTTCATCTTGAATGCGGGGAAAAAGTCTTTCTAAAAGAGTTTGTTGCTAAAAAGAAAATTTGCGTTCCAGGTAGCCATTGTTTGTTTTACAGCTACGTACACTATGGCCTTTTTCATTTAATAGAAATAAGATTTATCATGGAGATTCTATTTCATTTCAGCTTATTATGAATGCAATAAGCCTTATTTTATTTACTTATGATCCTAGGGCCGTAAATCACATTTACGGAGCCGATATCGAGTTTACAATGACCAACCTTCAGAGCATCTGCTTATAATCTATACTTATTACTCTGTACTCTTTACCTATAGTAGAGAAACTTTTCTAGGGCGACAGCTTGACAGCTTGACTGTAGGTTCATCACGCACGCTTCACTCACTCCCGCTCTGCTTCTGAGTGAATGATAGTCTTACCGCGGATGATGCGCGCACAGCTCCTCGCTATACACCTATGTCATAGAGCAGGGTTTCATAATCTTTCTACTAAAGAATCGAACCACTAGCAACATTTAGAAAATGTGGCGGACCCTTCCAATCTTTATATTCGATTTTATTTGACGACCTCTGTGGCGCAGTGGGCGAATAGCCGGCTGAGACTCAGGAGGTAGCGGGTTCGATTCCCGCCGCGGAACTAATGTTTGCACGATCTGCAGATATTTGTTCTGGGTCTGGGTGTTTTTATATATATTATAAGTTTGTATTTAAAAAAAAATTGTATGTATATAAGTATTATATCAGATAAATGGTTCCCATAGTACAAGCTCTGTATAGTTTGGGGCTAGATAGCGCTGTGTGAAATGTTCAGCAATATTTATTATAGGGAAAGAATACAAGGCATTCTAAAAAAGAGGAACGATTTATTTATACAAATAAAGTAAAGATTTATAATCTGTTTAAAAATGGTTTTAAGCTTTAATTTACAATCTATCCCATTATTATTAAAAATGCGAAAGCTTGTATGGATGTATGTGTGGATGTTTGTTACTCTTTCACGTCGTTACGGCTTAACCGATTTCGGCGAAATTTGGTATACGTAGATTATAACCTGGATTAACACATAGGCTACTTTCTGTTAGAAAACATATTGTTGTAATATATTTTTGACATACCTACCAATATTATGAAATGACGAATACTGAATACTGACAAACCACGCGTGCGAAGCCGCTGGCGGAACCTAGTACTATATAATATATCTTTTGTCAAGGTCAATTGAATGACCTATTTTTCGTACGAGTACATTGTTTCTATGTGTAGTTATTCTAAGCTTAAATACAATATAAATATGTATAACTTTTTTTCAGATCAAACCCACTCGAAGACAACCCAAAAAACGGAAGTTATCTTCAAAAGACGAAGACCAATCAGATGCCCTTGGATACGACTCTAACAACGAATCAGAAATCGAGGTAAATCTTAAAGAAGAATATTTAAATACAATTCTAAATACTGTACTAAATCTGAATACAATATGTAGAATTTATTTTTTCAGATCAAGCCCACTCCAAGACAAGCAAAAACACGAAAGTTAGCTCTAAAAGACAAAGACCAATTAGAGGCCATTGGATACGACTCTAACAACGAATCAGAAATCGAAGTAAGTCTTAAAGAAGAATATCTAAGACATTCAGATAATTCAAACGATTTAGACACGTCAGTTAATAATCCCTTCGAAGAGTTAGTATACAAGGAACCTGTGACCCAGAAATCCGAGTTCTTCCGAGATCTGTCGGAGTATGATGCGGTCGGGATTAATGTGGCGAAGAAATTAGCGAAAATGGAGCCTAGTCAAGCTTTGTACGCAGAGTCTATAATAAACAATGTTCTTCGAAGGGGCCTGGAGACGAAACTGAGGAGTGAGTCTGATGTTTGTGATGGAAAATGCCGTAAATCCTAAATAAATTTTACTTAGAAAACTTTTGTAATTTATTTAAATCATTATTATCAATACGGCATCGTCGCATAGGCGCTGGCGATTTACGTTATACAATATTTAATGGAAATGTGTATCGATTACTGGATATTCAAGCTACCGGTATTAAACCCACCTATAAAATGAGTGATTCTGGATGTGTGTTTTAAATTAATGTCCTGGAATTTGATATAAAGTAGTACAATGTGAACCTACGCGTATATACTTTGGTTTGTAAAAAGTTTGATTGTATAGGGTTTGCATTATCCGTAAGATTTTGGTATCCGAATAATTCGGATAGTAGTGAATTTTACTATTCGGATATCCGGATATTACGGATAATTCGAATAATTTTGGGAAAAACGTTAAAAACGAATATAATTGTTATTAAAATAGCTATAACCAATGTTTAAGTTATTCCAACATAAAAAATAAAACTCAAAAAAACCATTAAAATATAAATCACTTTTGATATTATAGAAACTCGATAGGTAAACTTTAGATCACATTTCTGTCAGAAAACTTAAGCAATAAGTAAGCAACTTGTCAGTCGCGACTTTCTGAATGTTTTATAATGCAACAAATATTAAAAATAAAGGATAAACAGTGTTTTAAATTCTGATTCGTTTTGATACATTTTCAGACGTTTGAGATACATTTACTTACTGCACATAATTATGAAATTATGTTTTTGATGTGGTTAATTTCATGTTCAAATCGTGATTTTGTGATAAATTTTATTAGTCGTTTTATTCGAATTATCCGAATATATTGATCGTCACGATCCGGATAGTAAAATCACACGGATATCCGAATAATACGGATATTCGGATATCCGAATTGCAAGCCCTTAATTGTACTGGCTCACAGGCTGCGGTCTGATATTCCTCTTGCTATGTTTAAACATCTTATGAAAATATCCGACTCCCCCAATTGTGCTACATTCGGAGTTACAGAAGATATTCATCATCTTCCGGTGGAATGTGTTCGGAGCCAGCCTTTGAGAGTCCATATACAGACTCAATATAATGTAAATAGATGTTGGCGTATTTCAAAGTATCATGTCTGCCCCGCTATGCGATCCGGCCAGGGTACTTTATAAAATGATGTATGATATAATTAAGTCTAGTTAAGGATTTCATTGTAAGATTTAACAGGGCTGACATAGTCGCAAACGATTCAAAGCCCTTAATAAAATAAAAGAAAAAAAAACCTAAATATTATAGCAGGTTGTATACTGAAACACAGCATTTCTTTCCTACTACGGAACACGACCAGAAAAAGTTCATAAATATAAAAATCAATGCCTGTAGTAAAGGGAATCGAGTTGAAAAGACCAAAAATGGTTTCAGTAATTACAAAGCGAGTGGGACTTCTGCAAGGTCACCCCTTGGCACCACTCCTCACCCTACACCACCCACCACCTGCCACCCTACCACCCCCAGCGCCACAGGGGCTACTCTACCCTACATATATATATATATATATATACTTTTACTAGTATAGATAAGTATAAATTTATGAGTAGGTACCTTACGTACTTGTTTTTGCAGTTCTATTTTTCTACGCTGTAGATTCCGCATTGGATTTTTTCTCCGTTTCAAGCATTATTCGCTTAACGGAGAATTTATGTAAGACTAGCTCCCTCCCGCCGCTTTGCACGCGTGGTTAGCAATAAATAGTAGCCTAGGTCTCAATCCAGGTCATAATCTATATAGGTACCAAATTTCATCGAAATCGCTTTAACCGTTACGACGTGATTGATTAGCAAACGAACATTCAAACTTTCACATTTATAATACTAGCTTACCAATCCGCGGCTTCGCACGCGTGGTTTGCCAATAAAAAGTAGCCTATGTGTTAATCCAGGTTATAATCTACGTACGTACTAAATTTCATCGAAATCGCTTCAGCCGTTACGACGTGATTGATTAGCAAACGAACATTCAAACTTTCACATTTATAATACTAGCTGACCAATCCGCGGCTTCGCACGCGTGGTTTGCCAATAAAAAGTAGCCTATGTGTTAATCCAGGTTATAATCTACGTACGTACTAAATTTCATCGAAATCGCTTCAGCCGTTACGACGTGATTGATTAGCAAACGAACATTCAAACTTTCACATTTATAATACTAGCTGACCAATCCGCGGCTTCGCACGCGTGGTTTGCCAATAAAAAGTAGTCTATGTGTTAATCCAGGTTATAATCTACGTACGTACCAAATTTCATCGAAATCAGTTCAGCCGTTATGTACGTGATTGAGTAATAAACAAATATCCAAACTTTCGCATATATAATATTAGTGTGTTATTGAAATTATAATTTAAAGAATGAAGTTTAAATATAATTTCGGAGAGAGTATTTAGTGTATACCTACGTAAAACTCAACATTTCTCAGAGAATCTCAATCATAAAATTAAGTATATTCTTACATTCCAGTTCAAAATTTTGGTCGGTAGGTACTATTCCATGTAGACTTTGGGACTAGAAGCTTAATGTTTGTAAGGCACTCGAGTTCGGCTAACGGCTAAAAGGATATAAACTAGCTGACCCGCCCGCGGCTTCGCACTCGTTATTTGTCAATAAAAACATTACCCTCCTGCGCAGTCCGGTAAAAAGTAGCATATGTCCCAATACTGGTCATAATCTATCTATATACCGAATTTCACTGAATTCGATCCAGCCGTTTAGACGTGAAAACGTAACAAAAAGAAGAGATCCTTTCGAATTTATAATATTATACTAGCGACCCGCCCCGGCTTCGCACGGGTGCAATGCTGTTACTAAATATACCATTTTTTAGACCTTTTTAAGGTGTACAATACTGTTGTACATTATTTAGTACTATCTCGTAGGGTTCAGCCAGCGTTTGCAATGTAAGAGCAAAAAATGTGTTGATTTACGACATTACATTAGAAACCTCTAAACTTACCAGTGTTTCTCTACTATATTATGCATGTATTATACATATAAACCTTCCTCTTGAATCAAAATCCGTTGCGTAGTTTTAAAGATCTAAGCATACATAGTGACAGACGGCGGGAAGCGACTTTGTTTTATACTATGTAGTGATGAAGGCCAAAATTTGAATTCTTAGGGAAAAAAAGTAAGGTATAGGTACACTAGGTGCCAAAAGTACACAAGGTAACATACCTAAAAAAATCTAAATGCCGTTGTGAAAATTCTTTTTTTCACGACACTAGGTTAATTTTATTTACAATCCACGCGTGCGAAGCCGCGGGCGGGTCAGATAGTTTCCTAAATTTTTATCCAAGCTTAAGTAATAGGTTAGTATTGTAACCACTACCTACAGAAAACTGAAGATAAGTATATACAAACCTTTTACGTCTATGTACCCTCTCAGCTCAGCACCAACGCAGCGTGAAGATGTTCCTTGCGATTTAGGAAGTCACGGTGAGTTGCTTCACGTAGGTAACCTTATTTTATTTATTAATACTTAGATTCGCAGTGACAGTAAATAAATAAATAGTGCTGAAAATGTAACACAGCGCTATCTAGCCCTAAACTAAGCAGAGCTTGTATAATGGGAACCAGATAACTGATATAATAGGTACTTATATTCTTTTTTTTTGTAAATACATACTTATAATATATAGAAAAAATCCAACCCGGAACAAATATCTGTAGATCATGCAAACATTTGTTCCGCGGCGGAAATAGAACCTGCGTGTCAGCCGGCTATTCGCCCACAGTGCCACGCTGTAAGAATGTAATGCTAAAACCCGCCCGCCTGTTTACTATAACATACCTATGAAATAATAGGTAAAAATCTAAGCGTATACCTATTTAGTGGCTAAATGTAATTTAGGGAGTTGTCAAATCATACAAATACATCAATTTTAAACATGTTTAGTAGCTAAATACGTTTAAGGATCATTTTGCTAGTGCAGTGCAAGCCTTGCTAAAAGAATTAGTGGCACTTCAAATGAGTAATACAGATTTTGATGAGTCAAGCAAGAGTTTCGCACTGAGTGGCTAGCACGAAGAATTAATAACGTTTGGCGCTTTTATATAGTAAAACTTTCGAAACCATCATTGTTATGAACTCATTATCAACATCATATCCGTCATAGGACGTTCACTGCTGAACATAGGTCTCCTCCATAGATCTCCAGAGCGATTGATGTTGTGCGGCCTGCACCCAACGGCTTCCATCAATCATCAAGTCGTCTTTTCATCTAATGGGGAGCCGTTCTACGCTGGGCTTTCCAGTGTGTAGTGTTCACTTGAGAACCTTTCTGGCCCAACACACTTGGGTTACACTGTTTCACTAAAAACGGGATGTTCACCTTGATTATTCGCAGAAATATCGGGACACTCAAAAACTTACATATCATGGTAAATATCCCGTTTTTAGTGAAAATAAATAGTTCAAATGCCAATAACAGCCACGTTTATATCCTAAACGCCAGTGATATTAGAGGTCCTCCCTCTGCACCTTAGGTAAAAACTAAGGTACCTACCACTGCACTGTTAAATTATTATTACTATAAATGTTTAAAACTAACAACTTAGTCATTTCGGAAAATTTAAATACCCTTTTGATGATATCAGCTCACCCAACATCACCGGAAAGGTACCGGTGCGCAACTCCAGACAACTTGACATAATTTAATGTGAAGATACTCAGGGCAATATTCCGAATCGCACTAAAGGTCTGTTTTCTTAATTGCATGGTAGAAGTAGATCCTGCTCTTGAGTAAGATAAGTACTAAGAGTAGTAGAGTTCCTTGTGAAAAGGAAGTACTACCATCATACTTATTTTGCCGCCAAGCGGCATTGCTGTGTTTCGGTATGAAGAGTATGGTTGTCGTTGAAGTTGCAATCACATGAGGCTTTGCTTCAAGTTGATGACTAATGAAATATAATGAACGCAGGCCATGCATCGTAGGGCACGTACCTAAGGTGCATGACCTACGAGACAATACTTTGTTCAGGTGGGACATGTGCTTGTTCCATCTCCAGGTAGTATAAGAAAAAATAAAGTAGATTTAAGTAATATACAGTAGATATTTTTAGGGTTCCATAGTACAACTCGGATACTTTAGTTTCGCCATAGTTCTGTCTGTCTGTCCGACCCTTCCAAAATCACTATAGGGTTTGCTAAATACCATTTTGATAAATTAATATGTTTACGAAATATAAAGCTTTAGGGCGACTCGCACATCGATGCCTAAACGTATTTCTTCTACTTAGTCGTAGCACTCTTGGCAGAGTGGTCGTGGTCATCATGTCATGTTTGTGGTGCGCTTCCCAGTGCCACTCCTCTCGCGCCGCTGCTCTTCTGGCACATTCGTTCAAAGGAACATCTATAGCAGCCTTTATTTGATCCGTCCGTCCATCTCACCACGCGCCCTTTTGCCGTCAACCTTCCCTTGCACCACCAAGCGTTCAATGGAGAGCTCCCCGCGCCGCGACACGTGTCCAAAGAAGGTGAGGATGAGAGAATGGGGACTGATTGGTACGGAATTCTGTCCCTGACACCCCAAGCATTCTTCTCCAGCACCACATCTCGAGAGCGTCTTTCTTGTTTTTCTCACTTTCCCGGAGAGTTCATATCTATGAAGCGTACAGGAATATGGGAAACACTAGCGTTCTGACGAGACGAGTCTTGGTGGCTTTCCTAATGTTTTAAAAGTATTTAGTGGCTAAATATGATTTAAGGAGTTGTCAAATCATACAAATATTTCAAAATTAAACATGTTTAGTCGCTAAATACCGTTACGGATCGTAGCGCAAGTCGCCCTAAAGCTCTATACTTCGTGGCTATTTTCGTAATATTCGTCAACTCAGTCGATCAAAAACAACCTGAAAAATTAACTTTATACAATGATACAGCTGTATGTAATATGACAAAGATACAGCCGTACTGACTACGGAACCCATTATTGTGCATGGTCCGACAAGCGCTTGACCAACTAATAATTTTAACTGGGACAGTATGGGCCACAGAACATAAATGTGGTATGGGCAAATCCGAAACCATAGCACATACAGAGAAACTGTCTGAGAAGTCATTTAGTAATTTTGTGTGGAAATTATTTTTGTATACCTAATTTTTATTTTGGTCAAGCGTGAGTTTTCCATGTAAATGAATAAACTCCACTCAGTAGAGCCACTGTTCTTAGAAAACATAAAAATAAATTTATTTTAATAACTAGCTTCTGCCAGCGGCTTCGCAAGCAATGTTTGTTAAATAAAAGTAGCCTATGATAGTATATATATAGTAATCCAGATTATAATTTATGTCTAATGTCTGTCTGACTGTCCGTCTGTCACCAGGCTGTAAGTATCTCATGAACAGTGATAGTTAGACAGTTGAAATTTTCACAGATGATGTACTTACCTATTTCTGTTGCCGCCTTAACAACAAATACTAAAAACAGAATAAAATAAATCTTTAAGGGAGGCTCCCATACATCAAACGTGATTTTTTTGCTCGTTTTTGCTCGATACTGATAACGGCAACAGGTAGACGCTTGAAATATTAGGTTGGGGAAAAAGTTTCTTCGCATTTTTTAAGAAAATTCAAAACATTTTATAATATAGTATATTTACATTTAACTAAAGTATGTAGATACCATTTTGTTCGATTACTTTTTGCCATCTTGGACATGATCCCATTGCTATAGAAATTTTGGGGCTTCTGATCAAAATACCGCGACAAGTAGTTTTGGCAGTCCTCTCGTGATGTTAACCTGACACTGCCTAAAGAATTCTGAAGAGACCGAAACAGGTGGAAATCTGAAGGTGCAAGGTCAGGACTATACGGCGGATGCATTAACTTAACACCTCCCAGCCAAACTCTCTTTATTTTTGCTGAGTGATTTGTGAGGTCTAGCGTTATCATGATGAAAAACCACACCTCTTCTGTTGATTAATTCCGGTCGCTTTCTCTCAACTTCTTGCTTTAATCTCATCAGTTGTTCGCAGTAGAGTTCAGAATTGATGGTCCTGCCTGGTGGTAACAGCTCATAATGAATAATGCCCTTCCAACCCCACCACACACACAGCATCACCTTGTTGTGAGTTAACCCGGGTTTCGCCACAGTCTGTGAAGCCTGACCGGCCTTTGACCACGACCTTTTTCGCACGTTCTTGTCGTACGTGATCCACTTTTCATCACCAGTTATCTGTTTCTTTAAAAATGGTTCGGTTTCATTACGTCGTAATAAAGAATCACTAATGAATACCTAATGACGGTTCATTAGGTATTCATTAGTGATTCTTTATTACGACGTTTCTTTCAGTGAGCTCGTGGGGTACCCAAATATTGAGCTTTTTTGTGTACCCAGTTTTTTTCAAATGCGCCAAAAGTGTTTTGTGGTCAATTCCCAGTTCTTCAGCTACGTCGTAACTACTGATATGCCAATATTGCTCCACTTTTTCAAAAATGGCATCAATTTTATCCGTAATAGGGCGACCAGAGCGACGTGCATCTTTGACATAAAAAATTCCGGATTGAAAACGCTTAAACCAAATTTGTGCTACTCTCACAGACACTGCACTAGGTCCATAAACATCGCACATTTTTTTCGCGGCTTGCGTTGCATTTTTACCTATTTGTAGTAAAATTTTAAAATGTATCGAATTTCTTCATTAGATTCACTCATCTTTACAGTACGAAAAACAAATAAAAATCACACATTTTCCTAATTTGAATTTGGAATTATCATCTTTAAAATTTTAACTTTGAATGATACCAAAACCGGCCAGATACAAATAGTATAGCCAAAGAGATTTTATTACAAGTTCATACATAGGTACTTTAATGCGAAAAGACTTTTTCCCCAACCTATTATTCTGTGAATAATAGGTTGGGGAAAGTATTATAATATTTAAAAATATATAATTAGATTAATATAAAATTAATATTTACGGGGAAGGGGGGGGGGGGTGGGGGGAGGGGGGGGGGCTCCCATACAACAAACGTGATTTTTTCTAGCTGTTTTAAAGATAATGGTATGAAACCCTTCGTGCGCGAATCCGACTCGCACTTAGCCGGTTTTTTTACTGTTTGTACATAGGTACTATGCGCAAATAAGTACCTATCGTGGTTTTCACTAAGTAAAACTAATAGAAATAAAATAATAAAGCTGGAACTTCTTTTTATATCTTCACTGTTGGGTTTTTAAAACAAATTATAGAATTTTAATTATCTCGAAACTAGTACACATGTGCATAATGCATTTTATGGTTCATTTGATAGCCTATGAACCACGGAATACAGAATAATATTATATATTCTGTGTTACGACGAACCCACCCCTCTATCAGATAGAAAGACAGGTTTGTAATACTAATAACCGAATAATTATTACCAATCAAATAATCAAGGTTGGCCATGCCCATTCACCACCTAGGTACCTACCTATAGTAACTCATACGCTCTCACTTACCTACCTAGTAACAGTAACCCTAAGTTGCCTGAAAGACATCGCTCTCGGCGATAAGCTCGCCAGTCGTATTGCTTCCTAAGTCTAGCTTACATTTTTATTCTTTATAGTACCTATGTAATCTATCTCTGTACGTATCAGCACTGCATTGCAATTTGCAACGACCTAATATCTCCCAAGGGAGTGATATTTTACAAAAATTGTGGAACCTGGAACGACGCCATAGGGGCCAACGTAATAACTCCCATTTCGCTCCATTCGCATGGAGGACTTGGCGAGTACGCATACCTACCTACTTGGTTACAAAACTTGCAACATTGTAGCACGCTGACTATAGGGAGGTATTTGTTTATGATTTTGCGTGTGTCTAGCTAGTTAGGTTATGCTAGGCCCTAGGACCCCAGGTATCAAAGCCAAAGGGCCAACGAGGGTTCTCTCTCGCTGCTTTCGTAATGCCGAACGTGTGGGCTCGAATGCCGCGGCGAGCTGGCAACGCCGCGCGACCGACGACCTCGCGTTATCGCCACCCGCGGTGACGCGATACGCGAAAGGTCACCACTCGCTGCTATCCACCACTGCTGCTAATGTCTTCGTTCGCGATCTAAACAATCTGTTTTGACATAGAATCCCATAAGCACACTGTGAAAAAATAATGTCTATCGACGTGGCATGGTGGCACCCCGCGCTGTAGCCGTCTCGTTCGCGCGCTCCCCGGCCCCGCCCCCCTCCGACTGCAGCGCCGCGTAGCGGGCGGCCTGCGAATGTACACGTCGCCTATACAGCGTTGCCATTCCGTACCTATAATTTCGCTGGACGTAAATTTCTACCTAAACAGTTCAATGGACCTTTCGTAATTTCTAATAACTTCATAGAGTGTAAAAACAACAATGTCACATGGTGTATTGAAGGCAGTGTTGTAAAACGGTTATTTCTAGAAGATATTGTGTTATTCGAGTGAGAGTTGGCTAGTCCGTGCGTGTTTCGTGCACAGAGTCCCGTTGGGAGCTTTGAAGTCGGTTTTTAGCTAAAAGGTGAGGATTTTTTAAATAAAAACTAGCCAGTTGTGTTCAGTTTCGCGTTAGCTTTCATCTGAAGTGAGTTTTGTTGCAAGAAGACGGTTTTTAGTTTTTTACCGTTCTTCATGTTTTAGAACTGCGTAAATTGTGTTTGATTTGTGTTCGTGTTACGTATAGCCTGGTGGTGAGTACTGGATGGTAGAAAAGTGGTGTGTGTGCACGTGGTGATCTTATGTAAGTCGAGATAAGGTTAACGTAGCGAGTTGGAGTCTCGTTATTTTCGTCCCCGTGCCCTTTGGTCAGACTTGAAATAGCCGTGGACCGTCTCTTCTTGGAATGTGAGTGAACGGCCAGCCTCGAAAACTCGTGGCTCGTAAATCGTAACTCGTAGGCCTATTCGAGTCGCGATAATAAGCAGCTTTGTTACAATCCATTCAAAATCGTGACATTGTAGAATCGAACTGTAAGAAACTAAGCCATGATGATAATTTTTGATGAAAAATCCATTTGCAAAAAGATTCAAAGCCGCAGTTAAAATCAGTGAAAATCTGCCCAAATATTGTAATCTCATCCGACTCCGAGTGAAGTCTCTCAGTGGCCACTCCCAAAATAATTTCATAGAATTTTAAATAAAATCATGATCAAACAAAAACTGATTGGACCTATGATTTCAGTGCTTTTAATGTTACATAATAAGTAGGTACTTACGTATTTTTAGTAAAATTTTCGTAACCTAGGTACACCTACCAACATAGAGAGTTGGTCGTCAGATCGTACAAATGATTTTATATTCTACCAAAAACCTGTGTGGCAGCTCCATTCTTAATTACACTCAGAAGAAAACTCGAAAATAACCCTACATACCTACCTATCTATGAACCTATTGTGTTAAATACAAAGTGGATAGGTGGTTACAAACCTACTTATTAAGTAGGTACCTAGGTAGGTAACCTTTGTAAAATTTTATATTGTCATCAAATAGTGCAACAAATAAAAATGATAAAACCAACTGGCAAATCAATGGATTACCTAGTTCGTGCAAACTATACTGGCGTGCGGGTGCGACGTAGATTTCGAAGTAAGCAAAGCATATTCGTTTCAAACTCATCCACGTGATTTCAATGATTTTAACAAAATTCGACGATATTTAAACATTAACTAAAATTACGCCTATGATTATCAGACAACATTCATAGGTACTAATATTATAAATTCGAAAGTTTCTGTCTGTTTGTTTGTTTGTTACGTTTTTTCACGAATAGACCGATCTCGATAGGTATAAAGATAGATATGACCTGGATTGACAAATGGTATTTTTTATTGACAAACCACTAGTGTGAAGCCGCGGGTGCACTGCTGCAAACGATCTATAGATAGCTCAACTGCTCCAACCAATGTAACGTGCCCTACGTACGAGTCACTGTCCTGCGTTCATGAGGCATAGGTACATACGTAAAGTCTCATGTGCCTGTAATTTCACCGGAAACCATACCCGTATTACCGAAACAGCGATGCTGCTTGGCAGCAGGAATAGGTATGGTGGCAGGACTTCCCCTGGCGAGCCCTTACACAAGAAACTACTACTCTTGACATGTACATGTAGGTAGGTTAGGTACAGCTATCTACAGAGAAAAAATAATTCTTAGGCTTTTTGTGTGTCTGCATAAAAGTTGTAGCATTCACTGAGAAAGAAATAACATTGAATTAGTAGATTTGAAAATGTCGCATTGCTTGGGAACTCAATGTAGGTATACACTTTTAAATTCAGAGAACAATGGATTTCGCATTGGTGGGAATAAGCCCCTCTCAGTCTTATCCAACGGATAAATACGTACCGCCTCTTGTTTTGACATGAAAACAGATAAAGAGAATGATCTTTTTCCGTCAATTAAAGTGAATCCGTCGTGAAATAGACATTTAGCCAACCAATTTACTTATCCAACTTATATAAAAAACCCCCGACTCATAAAAAACCTAAGGAAGGAAAAATACTGATAATCTTCGAATCGGCTATCCTGATATGCATTAACATATAGAGAAACCGCTAAGAAAACCCCGCAGTTAAAACAGTTCAATCTCCAAAAAATATAAAAAATAGCTTTCTAATAATTGGAAACCGCATCCGAATCGGTCCATCCGTTTGAGAGCTACAGATAGACCTAGGGGTCAAACTTATTACCTACTATCATTCCTACATGTTTATTTATGTACCTACATACATACTCTTGTAAGAACAATAAAAGATTTTTGATTTTGATTATCATTTTTTAATGGTAGCGGTTCTGTTGTTTACGCCGACTAATATTGACGTTTCAAAGTGATCCTTGTGATTTTAACGAATTAAAATAAAAATTTCGTAAACTACGTTCTTTGTTTTGTTTTCGCTAAAGATCAAATTAGAATGACATTTAAAGTGACATTTCTAAAATTAAGCTGGCTAGTTTTACCAAGTCAAATTGACGTTGACTTAAAAATAATTTGATCTTTGGCGTGAATTATTTTACGTAATTTTAGTTATTAACAACAGAATGGCCACCAATTTTCTACAATGTTTCTATTTAAAAGTTTAAGCAAACAACAAAAATAGGAATCATCATATCAGCCGTAGGACGTAGGCCATAGAGTTCCAGAGCGACCGATCTAGCTGCACCCAACGGCTCCCAGCAACCTTTATTAGGTCGCCTTTCCATCTAGTGGAGTCCTTCCTACGCTGCACTTTCCAGCGCGTCGTCTTCACTCCAGAACAGGGTTTCTTAACCTGGGTTCCATGGACCCCTTGTGGGTACATAGCACGAGTCCCGAGGGTCTATGGCTATAACTGAAAAACGGAATTCCTCGCAACTTCCATTCATGAAACACAGAAGTATTCTTCACTCTATGAGAAATTTTCAAAGTGGTTCGCAACTACAAAAAGGTTAAGAAACCCTGCTTTAGAGCCTTTTTGCCCAAAAGGCCAGTTCTTCGAGCTATGTGCCCCGCCCACTGGCACTCTAGCTTGCTAATCCTCTTGGCTATGTGACCTTGGTTTGTCTACTGATCTCATCAAAACCTAGACTTCGTTACAATCAAAATGGCGGCCGTGATTCGAAAAGGCCAAATCTTTCGTTACTGCGCATTAACCGCCTACGTACGATCTACAGCTTCTATTAATAAATGTATTTGTTACCTATAGTGGATTGTTGAAATTCTTTCCGGCAAACTAAAATAATAAGTGATTGATTCAATTTGTTTACTTGAACACAAAACACATCATCATCATCCACGGCCCGACTTCACCCGCTATAGGCCGCCCCTAGTTTTTGACATCTATCACGCACGATCCTCGGCCACCATTCGCTGTCCTGCTCCACCTGTAATCACCACGTCTAGCCAAGCGTCCCGCCCAAGATCATTTGAGTTCCATAACTCGATTCCCAACGTCATGAATTCGTTCGTCTACGGATCTCGACGTTTGGAACTCGATCTAATAGTCTAGCGTCGAGCATGGTACGAACCATGGCTCTCTGTGCCACGCTTAACCTGCACACAGCCTCCTGCGTGAGCGTGCATATTTCGGCATCGCTGCACCGTAAGTCATGGTGGGCAGAACACATTGGTTAGAATAAGCGGGCCTCCAGACTCTGTAGTTTTAGGCGACTTAAGGATGATGATTGATGGCTGTGATGACTGACGGATGATTAAGCGACCGCTGCTAACCCAGTTGAAATAATGCTCATCCCTTTTGCTGCTATAGCACACAGCATACCTACCTCATGTTTAAAAATTATTATAGAAATGTTTGTTTCTGTTTTTGCATGTATTGTTTAATTTATATTTTTATGTTAATTGTTTTAAATCATCGTTCGTTCTATCTTGTGTCTCACTCGTCTGTTATAAATATGTTATTTTGTGCTATTTAGCAAAAGTAAAGTTGTACACAATTTTTATTGAATTATAAGTACTTTGGAACGTCAAAAAAACTAGTGTGTTAACAGATCCACGTTTGTCCACAGATCGCGGTGAAGTGGTAGCGGTCGATCCGCAGTGTGTGCAGTGTCAGTGTGTGTTGCGCAATGGCGCGCAGGTAGCAGCGCGCGAGCATGCGCTGCGCCTAGCCATGAGCGGCTGCCAGCTATGGCTCAGTACACACAGAGGACACAGCCGATGCACAGGTAACGTACTTACCCTTATTCACTACGGCAACTCTAATGCTAATTCTAGGGGTGGGGGGAATAACCTGACCTCAGCCACCCCAACTCCTTAAAGTAACGAAGTAGGCTTTTGGGTTGGTGGCAGCAGTTTTCCAGAGACCCCGAGGTCGTGTAATTGCGTACAGTGCAGCAGCTCGTACTCCACTGTCTTATCATTCTGTAGGCATCTCCGACACAGCCCACCATCCGTGACCCCTGTCTTCAGGAGTTCGCAGTGTCGCGTGGTAATCTCTACCATCATCCGCAAGTTTTCGCATTTCATCTTACTGGGACTCACGCAAAGGTTGCCTAGAAGAGATCGCTTTAAGCGCTAAGCCCGCCCCATGTACCACCGGGTACAAGTCTTAAGTTTAACTTGGTGTAACAATAAAGAGTTGTCTCGATGACGTTTGTCACAATTCGCAGCGCAAAGTAACTTTGCCAGAAATGAAAGTCGGACAACTTGACTGGTTCACAATAACTGGAAAACTCAAGAAGGAAGCCAGTTCTAGATATAACTTGGTATTCTGTGCTCTGCCCACGCTTGGTACTTACGCCTTATTAAAACCGGATAACTTTAGGAAACTATCGCCGTTTTGCTTTTATTAGGTACAGGAAATATTTGGGATCATAAATAAATGTCGAATTGTATTTTCCCTGAACGGATGTAATAACTATTGATGCTTTGTATCCTCTGTCTGTCTACTATTAGATGGATATCCTTATTGTACGATCTGCCGGTAGGTGTGTTTGTTTCTTCAGGACGTTATTTTAGCTGCTGAACGCGGCTTCGCACGCGTGGTTTGTCATTGAAAACTTTATCCTCCTGCGCAGTCCCAATCCTGGTCATAATCTATCTGTATACTAAATTTCATCGAAATCGGTCAAGCCGTTTAGTCGTGCAAATGTAACAAACCCAGAGAAGAGTTACTTTCGAATTTATAGTATTAGTTCAGTATGGATCAAAGTAAAGTATTTCGACGAGGACAGAATACATATTATTATTTTTAAGAATAAAGATAGATAGATGACTACTCTTTATTGTTCTTAGACCAATGAAAAATATGAATTAATTTAGTACAATGGACACCTATCGCTATAAACAATCTCTTCCAGACCAGACTACTCTTGGATGGACAGGATAAAACATAATCACATATTGTATTTAGGTTTATAAGTCAAGTGAATTATTCATAAAAGATCAGGAACGTATAGATGCTTTTTCATGAAGATGAATTGTCATACTTTTTGAATATGCTAACGGAATCAAAATCAGCATTGCAACCGTCAATAAATGGAACGCCTTGCCTACTAAGTCTTTTCATGATAGCTACAACCTGGGTATCTTCAAGTCGCGGGTGAACAGGTTTCTTCTAGGCAAGCGTGGTCCATCGTATCGAAGTGACATCATCGCGCGCCATCAGGCGAGTTACGTTAAAATATGATAACTAAGTAATTAAGTATTTAGTATTTTTACTTGGAAAACTTTCGTGATTTATTTCATTGTGACATTGTCGGTTGAAACACCGATAAAACGGTCCGTGATAAATCTCGTGTTTATAATAATGATTACATGGAATATTTACACTGAAAACTCAGAAATAGAGCACGTGTTAATATATCAGTATACTCTACTGTTATACGTGAATTGTTTGTCGTTTAGTTCTGTGGAATATCTTCAAAGAACAAGGTCTGATCAACTGACAGTTACTGTTGTCAGCCCGGGATCTCCAATACAATACCCTAGCTGCGATACATGCACTCTCTGTAGGAGTTCTATGTCCTTCAAAAGTCTTCCTAGTCTTGTCAAAGTATGTATCTTCAAAGACCATGATCAGATCAGTTGAACACTGATAGGTTCCCAAATAGATATTCGCTTGTGATCTCCAAAATAGTTACTATATCGCGATGCGTCTTCTGTTAAGGAGATCTGTACCAAACTTACATGGGACCACCCTGGAGTACACCCTAGAATAAAAAAGAATCATCGAATCGGTTAACAATTGGCGGAGATGTAACAAACATACAAAAAAACATAGAGAACATCCTTTTTGAAGCGGATCTATGCTCATTGTTACTCATCTCAATATTTTGAACCAGAAAGCGCTATCGTAAGTTATTTTATACGAAAAATGGTATTTTCAGATGATAAATACACATTTGCAATACATAATCTTTGACCTAACCGGTGCCCCACAAACAAGCTCCAAGTTATCAGTAGTTTATCTCTGTGTTAGGTTTCGGAAATGAAGATTTGACCTCGTGTTTTTCATCATCGTATCAGCCGTAGGACGTCCACTGAACATAGCCCTCCTCCATATTTTGGGGAGATTTTCCCGTACTCGCCACGCTGGGCATGCGGGGGAGCTTACGCTTAACCTATAAATAAAACAGAAAAACCCAAGTTGGACGATTAATATTTTCCCTAAAAACAAGATACATATTTACAATGATTTGAATATCCCGTTTTTAGTGAAAATAGTGTTCATAAGCGTGACAGTTTCAGAAGTTGGGCAATATTGACTAAATCCCTACTAAACCTATACTTTCTTCCAGGTATCTAACCCGAAGATATCCAGAAACCTTATCCAAGAATACCTATAAATCCTGAAGAAACCTTTCCAGAACCTCTAACCCTCCTTAGTCTTTTGCCTTGTTTAGCACATTAGGTAAACTGAAAGAAATCTTAGATCCGATTTGATTTGACGTTTATCATTTTGCGTGCTGCTATAACTTTGTATGAACGTCTACACAAGAAATCGAAAAATTTGTCACATAATGGCAAATAATATTATGTTATCCATAGATAACGAGAAATGATTATAACATGGTGTGCAACTATGCACCAAGTTTCACTTTGTATTGAAAAAATACACTTTGAAACACTCGTTAATCCTGGATCCATATTTCGATAGGACGATGTTTCAATGTTGTACCATTAGGTTTTCATCATCATCATCATCATATCAGCCGTAGGACGTCCACTGCTGGACAAAGGCCTCCCTCATTGATCTCCAGGAACTGCGGTTGGAAGCGGCCTGCATCCAACGCCGACCTGACCATTAGGTTTTATTGTGTACAAATTAGAATCACACTAATAGTATAAATGCGAAAGTTTGGATGTTTGTTTATTTAATTATTTTTAAATACTTCTTTTGGCGCATTAGATGTAAATTATGAGAGTTAAATTTTATACGATGCGCGCGCACACCGACAGCCAAAAAGCGACATCATGAAGTTAGCTGATAACTAAAGTATAACTTCTTACGTGCGTACATAAGTACACACACACACACACGATATTTTTAATAGGCCAAAATACCGTTAATAACAGAAAGAATATAAAATTTACAAGACTATAATACAGGAGAAACAGTTGAATCATCTAAAGACCATTGCAAACGATCTATAGATAGCTCAACTGCTCCAGATCACTTCCAGGCGGAGATGTTCCTAAGACACCGGCTGCATTGCCCCGCTGAATCGCAATGCTTATAAATACGTTGACCCAGATAAGCGCCAGCTCTCAGATCGTCGTGGCGCTTTGACCAGACGCCCAGAAAGAAATTTGATTTTTATTTATTTGTTTGTTTCTCAACCACGTCGTAACGGCTGAACCGATTTTGATAAAATTTAGTATGTACGTAGATTATAACCTGGATTAACATTTATGCTACTTTTTATCCCATACATCAGATCCCATGGGGGAAGAAATGTCAAAGTTTCTATGTGTATTTTTGCACCCCAGAACAACGCGAGCGAAGCCGCTGGCAACAGCTAGTAAAGAATAAAGGATGGATGATATTTTTCATAACATCAAAATATTAATTATTACTGAATCTAAAGAAAGAGTTTTTTGATTTATTATTAAAGAGCTCGAAATCTGCTCATAAATTGTATGATATCATAACTTCTGATAATGCTTGAGAAGTTGAGACAGACGGACGTAGTTGGGACGTAATTCAATGGAATGTGTATTTTGTATGTTTTTAAACTTATATTGCACTTTAGCTACGTGAGCTATGTTACGTCGTATTTTCGAGTTTACGGTCACATATACATATAACGATATCTTAACTGCCTCTACCGATTGTCTAACCCCAACTTCAAGTCCTTTGTTTTTTAGACTGTTGATAAAACTTGTCTATAGATAGGTAATAGTAGATTATTAAACCAGGGGATAAAGCAGTGTCTTGCGTCACGGGCGCTATATAAGCGTGCTCAAGATGCAGACAGCTTTATCCACGAGGAGAATCCTGTACTTTTCACACTTTCTGCGAGAGAATAAAAACTAAATCTAAGTCGGTGCATTCTGTGCAGAGGTTAGTTCGATTTACGGATAAGTTCTTATTGTGTGGGTCTCTTTGTTTCAAATTTTAATACAGATGAGGTTTCAAATTCAAATCACATGAAATTCAGTACAACTTAGCTCCCGGCTCAGCCGTAGAGATTTAATTGACTGGTGGGTAATGATTGGTGGGGTTTACAATGACACATAATTAGACATTGTCGAGCAGGTGGTGTAAAAAATTACATTGTTACACAAGGGTGATCAATTGCACCCGAAAGCAAGCGAGGACGTTAATGAGTCGAGGGTGCTATTGATCGCTTACACTCGAGTTTTAATGCGAAATATAGCGAAATATGTACAAACTTTGAGTTTGATTGTTGCGAAAGATGGAGGCTGAAAACTGTTTAGGAATTGGATGAGAAGAAACAGTTTCCGATTAGGAAGGATGCACAATACCTTTAAATCCTTTGATGGCGTGTAGCGGCGACAGGTTCGAATAAGATGCACTTAGATTCACTGTATTTCAACCACAAAATTGAGTTCTTTATGCGAGACGATTTCTAACATGACAGCGGTGCGGCCATTTCTTTCCAAACTATCACGAATGTGAGGAAATTAAAAAGTCTTTGTAACAGTGTGTTGGTAAAAAGAATATTTGCGTTCCCGGTATCCATGGTTTTTTTTCATTGTTAAACTGGCCTCTTTTATTTAATAGAATTAAGGAGGTTGTATTTCATTCTAGTGTATTATGAACGCAATGAGCCTCATTCTATTTTCAAATTTACTTACGCCCTAGGGGCGTAAATCGCATCAGGTATCTAGCCAACAATGACTCAACTTTAAGAGCATGAGTGATGCAAAGATAATTGCAAAGCAGCGTGCGTATGTATTGCAAATTGCAATTTATGAAGTGCACTTGGACACCGTATTTTGGTGCCGTGTTCGTGAACGAAACGGGCGATGGCTACGTGACGTCGGTTGTCCGTTTATAGCGACAATTTTTAAATGGTTTTGTAAATTGGAAAGATCTTCATGACTTTAAAAAATATTAGCTTCCGACAGCGGCTTCGCATGCGTGTTTTGTCAACAAAGAGTAGCCTATGTATTAATCCAGGTTATAATCTACGTACATATATACCAAATATCATCTATATCGGTTCAGCCGTTACGACGTCATCTGCCATCTCCCTTCCATCAAAGGACAAGCAGGCGCACGGCTCAGCACCATCCGTACCTAGTTGATATACCACCCATTCGCACACACCGTTGTGGTTCTGCGTTCTTGATGCGTATAGCTAAGGTATGGACCACTTTGCCGTCGTCTGTTTTTCCTAAAGAATACAATCCGGGTCTCTTTAAGGTATGAGTGAATAGGTTTCTTCTAGATCTTCGTGGTTCATCGCTTACGATCAGGTGAGGTGAGGTGGTCAAACGAAGATCTATAAAGTGTAAAAAAAAACATCCAAACTTTCGCATTAATTAATATTAGTGCCACCTTTCGTGCCATCAGAAAACAAGACTAGTAGATACTTCACATGAAACCTTTCGTGCCATCAGAAAACAAGACTAGTAGATACTTCACATGAAACCTTTCGTGCCATCAGAAAACAAGACTAGTAGATACTTCACATGAAACCTTTCGTGCCATCAGAAAACAAGACTAGTAGATACTTCACATGAAACCTTTCGTGCCATCAGAAAACAAGACTAGTAGATACTTCACATAAAACCTTTCGTGCCATCAGAAAACAAGACTAGTAGATACTTCACATGAAACCTTTCGTGCCATCAGAAAACAAGACTAGGAGATACTTCACATGAAACCTTTCGTGCCATCAGAAAACAAGACTAGTAGATACTTCACATGAAACCTTTCGTGCCATCAGAAAACAAGACTAGTAGATACTTCACATGAAACCTTTCGTGCCATCAGAAAACAAGACTAGTAGATACTTCACATGAAACCTTTCGTGCCATCAAAAAACAAGACTAGTAGATACTTCACATGAAACCTTTCGTGCCATCAGAAAACAAGACTAGTAGATCCTTCACATGAAACCTTTCGTGCCATCAGAAAACAAGACTAGTAGATACTTCACATGAAACCTTTCGTGCCATCAGAAAACAAGACTAGTAGATACTTCACATGAAACCTTTCGTGCCATCAGAAAACAAGACTAGTAGATACTTCACATGAAACCTTTCGTGCCATCAGAAAACAAGACTAGTAGATACTTCACATGAAACCTTTCGTGCCATCAGAAAACAAGACTAGTAGATCCTTCACATGAAAACTTTAGCAGGCATCGCATTCGCTACCTTATAAAGCAGTTTTTTTTATTTGATTCACTACATAGTTGGTCTACGGCGAATGTTTGTGATCTGTCTGTCTATCTGTATTGTTCGTCACATCACATGAAGGACAAAGACGCACAATACGGTTTAAAAAGATATAAGATAATTTATTCGCAGAAAGTTAGTTGGTACAATTTTACACTGGTCTAAATCTATACTCTCTTAACTTTCTCTATTCTTTCTCTGCTCTTAACTTTCTACCAGATTCACCTGGTGTACAAATATTACATTTATTATTATTAAACATTAAACATTAACTATTCTTACACAATATAAAAATGTCAATAAAATAATGTCATGTCTATTACTTATAATTAAAGTGTTCCGCTATAGTGTAAAAACATTTTGATGATAACCATTTATTAATTCGGCGTTTAAATAAAGTCAAAGATAAATCTTTTAATTCGTCTGGTAATTTATTAAATATTTTTACTGTTAAAAAGTGTCGAGTTGTGCTTTGGTAGAAACATACTATTTTTATGTCTAGTTTGTCTGGCTAACACTGCTCCATGTCTGGCAAAATAGCTAGGAAATCGGTGGTAAAAGGTTATCGCCGTAGATCGACAATCTGGCCGGTTTTTGTAAGCAGGAAATTTTGATATTAATCATTTTATTTGTACATACTAATTAATATCAAAACTTCCGGCGTCTAAAAGTGCCTAACATTATTCCAAAGAATTCTTAAATTTTACATAACGGCCAAAACGCCGTTTATCCAACGGTTCAATTGGAATAATTCAATGCGCTGTTGAATTCTTAATTACCGCTCGATTCCGTTGTCAATGGAATTGGAACAGAAAATGTTTATTTTTGACTGGATATCGGTACAATTGGTGTTACGTAGGTGATTATAACATCCGTAGAAGGCATCATACCATTGTGAATCAATGTTGCGTTGCCACAAAAGCTGTGCTCAATAATGAATGACTCATGTTTTTCTCATGTGAATAGATAAAGTAGGAATGTAAAGTCGGTTTCACTAAATAAGTCCATTGGCAAAGCCATGGAAACCTCATTATTAGAGAGATAAAAACCCTTATTTTCATTAATTAATAGTTGTTTTACAAACGGCCTCGGAACTTTTGAAACTATACTGTATATGTATGCGAAAGTTTGGATGTTTATTTGTTACTCAAATCACGTCGTAACGGCTTAACCGATTTCGATGAAATTTAGTATATACGTGGATTATATATAACCTGGATTAACACATAGGCTACTTGAAATCCCATAAATCAGGACTCGTGGGATAAAAATGCGGTGTCAAGTTGCAACAGCGAGTTTAGCTTTATTTCTAGGACACATCATTTAGTAGTGTAACGCGTATGAAGTCGCGGGCAACAGCTAGTAAAATTATATTGATAAAAAATAAACAATGGTCGACCTCTCCAGACCATTCTACCAAGCTATTTAGCGGGTTAAGGTATCACTTAGGGCCTCAGGCTTACTTCCTCCCTATTTTCATTACGTCAGATCGCAAATTTATTGTAGCTCTTTCTTTTTATACTTCAAAGTCTACAAACTTAAATGAATGTATCTGTGCATTTAATTTCCTCGTTTTTTGCTTCATAAAATTATTCAAATCGCGCAATAACATTGAACAATGTAATGATCGTTGAACTCGGTCTGCAGCCTTGAGGAATACAATCGTATGGGGATATAACAATTTGATGTTTTTCTGTGAATTCTTTGCTAGATTGGGAGGCGTCTGTAGCTCGTTATTCAATGATGACAGTGTTTGGTAATTACTTTGTGCTAGAGGTCAGTCTATTCATCTATGCGTTTTTATTATTAGATTCCGCCCACAATAATTATTGTTTACGATATCGTTGGTCTCGGTCATTACTGCGTCGTTCCGCGATATGCTTAGGATATTTCATCATCATCATTCTCAGCCCGTGTCGACCCACTGCTGGGCATAGGCCTCTCTTCGTTTCTGCCATTCTTCCCGATCCTGTGCTAGTCTGAAGCACGGTCTTATTGATGCCGGTGGACGTCCTATATTTCGACGCCCAGTTATCGGCCTCCACTCTGTTAGTGCCTTAGTCCACCTGTCGTCACTAGTCTGGCCAAGTTTCCTGCCCAACTCTACTTGAGCCCCAATATTCGCATTTTTATGCTACTTTGTGATGGAGCAAGCATATGGCCCGCCTGATGTTGAGTAATAACCATCGCCTATAACAGAGAATTGCCTCGTAGGACACGCACCTTAGAAATGTGCCCTACGATGACTGCCCTGCGGCAGGTGTAAAGTCTCATGTGCCTGTAATTTCACTATACCCTTCAAACCGAATCACAGCAATGTTGCTTGGCGTCAGAAATAGGTATGGCGGTTGAACTTCCCGGGCGAGCCCCGGGCCCCAGATCGAGACCATCACAGTATCGATCTAAGACTGTGATGCCGAGCGCGCTCCATGGGAAACCAGGAAAATAATGGTAAAAATACCATGATTTGATTGTTTGTAAAAAGATTGAGAAAGAGGCTAGATGGAATCGTCTGCCAAGAAATGGCCACTCGCAAAGACTTGAATACCCAAGATCATAACAATGGTACATACAGCAACGCCGAAATATCGAAAACTACCTGCAAAATCTCGAATCTTTTCGTAACCTTGTGATGAGAGTTACTAGGGTTTTTTAGCAAACCTTTGCATTATATAAAATAAGGTTGGCTACGGTACCGTGGACTATACTTACAAAGCGTATTCATTTGTATCTTAACTCCAGTATAAATACATAAAATAAATATACCTGCAGTTTTAAAGTTCAACAATTTTTATATTTTTTGTAGTTTTATCGTGTTAACTGTAATCTGTGTGTACTAGGTACATGTTCTAAATAAATGAAGAGAAAGTGAATTGAATTTGAAAAGTGGCTTGGTTTTTTTTTTATTTTGATAGAGCACGTCCTTATTTTTCTTAGATATTATAAAAATGATTAAGATACGAAATGTTTACCTGCCAATTTGTCTAAAATTGTTTATCCTTACAAATAATAGAGGAAGGCAGTATCATCTGCTTACATAAATGATTGTAACATTCATGATAAAATGTTCCCTGCGGCTGCACTGTTACAGAACAGCGTTATTAATAACCTCGCTGTTTCAATACTGAAAGAGACAAAACACGATGTGACTATTCCGAAGATAACACATATTTCTGGACATTTCACACAGCGCTATCTAGCCCTAAACTTGTACTATGGGAACCAGATAACTGATAGAATAGTTATATACTTTTTTTTATAAATACTCAATATATAGAGAAACATTCAGACCCGGAACGAATATCTGTATATCGTGCAACCATTTGTTCCGCGGTGGGAATCGAACCCGTAAACTCCTGCGTCTCAGCCCCCTGCGCCACGGATGTCCTCATAATTCGAGTTTATTAGTATTCACTAAAGAGAATCTAAGAAATTCTTGAAGTCTAAAAATAGGGCAGAAATGTCACAAATTCCTTGAACAAGTGCGTAACCAGTTCCAGTTGGATGCGTCCGGTAATTGCCGGACGAAAAGTTTGTTACACAACGCTACGATTCTTATTTATTGGACGGCCGTGACTCCGCGTCCGCGACTCAAGGTTCACTTCGTTGAAACTTACGATCTAGCGGCGGAGTGTTCGCTTATTTTAACATAACACATTTCATTACTTACCTACCAATGGTGAAAATGAGTCTTATTTGCTTGATAAACCTTACAATCAGTGTCTTTATTATTAGACACTGTTGTGTGTTGATTTTATTAACCAAAATACTATAGTTAACAAGTAATACCTAATTATTATACTTTGTATACAGCCTCTACCACCTAACATTGTACCTAGAATACCTAACTTACAAGGAATAAATGTGGAATAAATGAATTATAAAAAAATATTGTTTTAAAAAGTCACAGTGGAAGTTGGAAGCGTTTAAATTTTATGGTTGGAGTGTTGACATTTCTGTAAGAGCCAGGCGCGTTCTGCTTCCGAATTGCTGGCATGCATTGAAATGGCGCGGGTGCCAACAGTGTGGCCTACAATGTATAATGATTACTGTGGTTTAGGTCATGTGAGCTAGTTTTATGCTGATGCTTATTTTACACTGTGCAATATGTAAGAAGTTTTACATAGATTTGGCTTGCTTGACGATATCCTAGCGCAGTGGGCGAAGGGCCGGCTGTGACGTAGGAGATTGCGCGTTTGATACAACTTTATAAGTACTTAGTAGTAAATAAGGTGCTTATATGCATAGCAGGTGTCGCAATCGCAAGCGGTTTGAGTACTGTGTTGTTTTGTTTGTGTGAGTTAGTACTGCCTTGTGTAATATGTAATTTTGTATATAATTTAAAATTTACATATATAATATCGACGAATATCAGTAGTATGAGTATTATTGAGTACCCAGACAATCCTTGCATGGTTTTGAGGGTATAATATTAAGGTTACATTGTAAATATATATAAAAAAATTTAAAAAAAAACGTTTGTGTGTACTTATGTACGCACATAAGAGTTATACTTCTTTGGCGTAACGGAACAAAAATAGCTAAAGATTTGATCCCGTATGCCACAACTCTTTTTACAAAGTAGTTAGGAGTTTTGAGGCATTCCACGAAGAGCATGGATTTAATATCACACAGATACAATGAGCACAAATTGTATTCCACGGAGATCACAGATTTATATTTTGGTCACAATGGCCTTAGAAGATGAATTAGATCAAGCCTCACATTAGCTAGTTCATCTAAACCACTCCAATAGTACTAGCACACGCTCAGATTTGGTACGGTCGGACAGCGGATGTGGTCTGCCGTCGAACCAGATCCGTTCGTGTGTAGAGCAGTCCGCGGACATAATAATAATTAATTCGTGTCCAGCGAAATCTGGTCCAGTCGCACACCGGGTTTGGTACGGACCGGACTGTGCGTCTCAAGTAGTGTTGCCAGGTTCCAGTGTGCTAAATTTCGGAACGAAAGGTTAAAATTATCGGGGTATTGATTTTCAAATCGTGGCAGCTAAAATAGCTAAAAAAACATTTTTATCGGGTGGTTAGTTTTTTTAATAGACGTAAATAATTGCATATTATTTCTTTTTATGAAATGTTTCCAATATACAAAGTAGGTATTTATTTTGCCCTCACAGACCTATCCAACAATTTAGTTAGCTGCTTAGAATAAATACAGATTAAGGAGGTTAGTGAAAAATCGGGACATTTGGTGTCCCGATCAAGGGTGAATCGGGATGTGTCACCAGAGCCCTGAAAATCATGACACTGGCAACACTAGTCGCAAGGCTCGGACCGGACAAACTTTCTCCATAGCATGCAATTCACCTTTCATTTCACATATTAAAATACCTACGTCTATAAATAAATAATGATTCATACAACTACCTTACTACCATCATCCTGCTATGTGGCTGTGACCACGTACCACGATAAAATGACGCTCTGGTCTGACTCACTTTTCATACGTGATGATTTGTTTTTTTTTTTTACTTCTTGGAGATGGAACATATGGCCCACCTGATGGTAAGTGGTAACCATTGCCTATAACAAAGTATTGCTCGTAAGCACTGCCCTACTAAGCGCTGTCCATCAACTTCATACATACAGGTGTAAAGCCTCATATGCCTGTAATTTCGCCGGAAATCATACCCTTCGTACAGAAACACAGCAATGCAGCTTGGCGGCACAATTTTAACAATTATTCTAGATTCTGTTAGTTGCATGTATGAAGAATGTGGTGAAAGTGAATGAGGCAAATGATGTATGTTGGGATCGTAGCAAGTGGAGCTGTGCTCTGCCTACCCCTCCGGGATAAAGGCGTGACAGTGTGTATGTATGTATTCTAGGTAGGTTATTATTTTTTCGCAGCACCTGCTCGACAATGTCAAATTATATGTCATGTAAACCTCACCGAAAGCAGGTGATTAAATCCCTACGGCTGAGCCGGAAAGAAAGTTGTACTGAATTTTATTATGCCCTCGCGGGCATAATTTGATTTGAATTTGGAACCTCGTCTGTACTAAAATTTGAACCAAAGAGACCCACACATTAAGAACTTATTCGTAAATCGAACTAACCTCTGCACAGAATGCACCAACCTAGATTTGGTTTTTATTGTTTCGCAGAAAGTATGAAAAGTATTTTCCTCGCGGATAAAGCTGTCTGCATCTTGGGCGTGCTTATATCCCTCTCTAAACTCAGGGTTCTAGTAACTCACGAGCGGAAGAATCCTTCGTTACAGTCGGAATTCAATTTAGCGGCCGTGACGCAACACTGCTTTATCCCCGGCGTTTGATAATCTACTACTATAGCTTTTTGTCATCCATTTTCTTAGCCACTAGCTTCCGCCTGCCCTCGCGGGCATAATTTGATTTGAATTTGGAACCTCGTCTGTACTAAAATTTGAACCAAAGAGACCCACACATTAAGAACTTATTCGTAAATCGAACTAACCTCTGCACAGAATGCACCAACCTAGATTTGGTTTTTATTGTTTCGCAGAAAGTATGAAAAGTATTTTCCTCGCGGATAAAGCTGTCTGCATCTTGGGCGTGCTTATATCCCTCTCTAAACTCAGGGTTCTAGTAACTCACGAGCGGAAGAATCCTTCGTTACAGTCGGAATTCAATTTAGCGGCCGTGACGCAACACTGCTTTATCCCCGGCGTTTGATAATCTACTACTATAGCTTTTTGTCATCCATTTTCTTAGCCACTAGCTTCCGCCTGCGGTTTCGCACACGTGGTTTGTCAATAAAAAGTAGCCTGTGTTAATCCTGTTTATAATCTACGTAGGTACACACCAAATTTCATCATAATCAGTTCAGCCGTTACAACGTGATTCAGTAACAAACAAATAAACAAACATTATTATAAATACGGGATTTATCACGTACCGTCTTATCGGTGTTTCGACCGACAATGTTTCAGTTCAATTCGTGAACCTTCATCAGGGTGAGTGCGATCCGCTCCGAATAACGTCTCGCCTCGCACTCAGTTATTCGGAGCGGATCGCACTCACCCTGATGAAGGTTTACGAATTGAACCGAAACATTGTCGGTCGAAACATCGATAAGACGGTACGTGATAAATCCCGTATTTATAATAATGATTGAAATCAATCACGAAAGTTTTCTAAGTAAAATAAACAAACATCCAAACTTTCGCATAACACTAATACATATTATGCCTAAATGTGAAAGTTTGGATGTTTGTTTGTTTGTTATTCAATCACGTCGTGACGGCTGGACCGATTCCGATGAAATTTGGATGGGGTATTAAGTCAAGTTGCAACGGCGAGTTTAGCTTTATTTCTAGGTTAGCTACACATTTAGTAGTGTAACGCGTACCAAGTCGCTGGCAACAGCTAGTTTACAGTAACAGTTAGTATATTATTGTGATTAGTGTGATGTTTCGCAAAATAAAATATTATGAATTATAAGGTCACCATTAACTCAATTGTGACACAAAATCCATGCAGTTAATTAACTATTTTACCTCTAACTACAGGAAAGACTTTCTAACCTATCTCGTCCTACTGCTGGGCAAAGTTCTCCCCCCCCAAGTCACTCCAAGCATCCCTATCTGTCGCTATCTTCCACCATCCTCTTTGGAAGGTGTATAAACAAATATAAATATTGCTGGACATTTCACACAGCGCTATCTAGCCCCTAACTAAGCAGAGCTTGTACTATGGGAACCAGATAACTGATAGAATACTTATATATTTTTTTTTTGTATAAGTTTACATAGGTACTTATAATATAAGAAACAACCAGACCCGGAACAAATATCTGTAGATCATGCAAACATTTGTTCCGCGGCGGGAATCGAACCCGCTACCTCCTGCGTCTCAGCCGGCTATTCGCCCACTGCACCACGGAGGTTGTTGACGTCCACTGTTGAACATAGGCCATTTCCAGCGCGACCTTTATCAAATCGTCTTTCCATCAAGGGCGTCTTACTCTGCCCTTTTCACGGCCTCTCGATAACCTTGCTGCCCCAACGGCCGTCAGTTCTTCGAGCTGTGCCCCGTCCACTGCCACTGTCTTTTTTTATGTCAAATAATAATGTAAACGCGTATTTTCTGGTGGTCACGCGCACTAAAGGCGTCACATAAAACCAGCGCTACAGTAGCTGTACGTTGCATAATACCAGCGCTACAGTAGCTGTACGTTGCATAATACCAGCGCTACAGTAGCTGTACGTCGCATAATACCAGCGCTACAGGTAGCTGTACGTTGCATAATACCAGCGCTACAGTAGCTGTACGTTGCATAATACCAGCGCTACAGGTAGCTGTACGTTGCATAATACCAGCGCTACAGTAGCTGTACGTTGTATAATACCAGCGCTACATTAGTTGTACGTTGCATAATACCAGCGCTACAGTAGCTGTACGTTGCAGTGACACATCGCTGAGTGACAACCTATTTTTTCTCTTTTAATTTGTATTAATAGAACAATGAAAATACAATATAAAGAATACAATCCGGACCTCTTTAAGGTAAGAGTGAATACCACATTATCGCTCATATCAGGTGAGATTGCGATCAGAGATCTATTCAGTAAAAAAAAAACAGTTGTAGGTATAACTAAAATTAAAAAATTGTAACAAAATATATTTGTTTGTAGTTCAGCTTGCTAATCCTCAAGGAAGTGGAATGACAAACAATGCTATTCAATCCATCGATTCTTTTGTTAGCCCGGACTTGAATACCTTCTATCTAGCCACGTAACGTCTGCGAACGTTGACCTGACCTCGTTCCTTGAATACCCATTTGTAGATAAGGTAGATTTATATCGATTTTTAGGGTTTTGTACCTCAAAAGATAAAAAAGGAACCCTTATAAGATCACTCTCTTGTCCGTCTGTCTGTCCGTGTGTCACCACCGATTTTTTTCAGCAAATTTAGATTTTCGCGAATACTTGTAAGTACCAAAATTTACATAAATTTATATTTTTGTTTATTTTTCTGAATTTTCCCTTTACTTGTGCTGTAAAACCTTGCTTTTAACCAAAATTGACAATTCTAGGTCAACCGGAAGTACCCTATAGGTTTTGGGTCAAAAACCTATATAGTATATTATATACCTATATATAGTTCCCGTTGACCTAGAATCACGAAATTTGGCAAAAAGCAAGGTCTTTACAACACAAAGGAAAAATTCCAAAAAATAAGAAAAGTTGAAAATTAAAGGGAGTCCCCATACATACATAGTTGACGTCAATTATAATAGTCCTACGAGTTGTATGGGCGCTCATACAATTTAGAGGACTAGCTTAATCGGCACAAACCTCAAATAAGGTAATTAAATAAAATTGTGCTATTGAATAAAATAAATATTAAAGTGGGGCTCACATACAACCGACATGATTTTTTTGCCGTTTTTATAGTTAATGGTACGGAATCCTTCGTGCGCGAGTCCGACTCGCACTTAGCCGGTTTTTTTTATTTAGACTTTATTCGCACTAAAACTGAGTTTTTAGATCCGAATGCGTTTAAATCAAGGGAAAGGATGCGGGTTCAAATTTTAGTTTGTATTTACAAACTAAACGAGACTTGAACCCGCAACTTTCCCACTAGAAAGATTAGATATTAGAAGAATATTAGTTGCTTCTGTAGATGAAGCTACCGGCGCGGGCGCGGGGCATCTCAATAATAGCGTAGGATTGATGTAGCTGGGAGCCGTTGGGTGTAGGCCGAACAAGATCTGTCGCTACACTAATAATAGTGTATTTTAGTAATCGCCTCCCCTATATTTTATAGTAGGGTATGGAATAGACACAGACTATTATTATAAATTCGAAGTAACTCTGTCTCTCATTATCTGACTGTTTGTTACATTTTCACGACTAAACAGCCGGACCGATTTTGATATAATTTAATATTACCTATATGAAGATAGATAGATAATTATTTCAATTGAGACATAGACTACTTTTTATTGTCAGACCACGTGGGCTGAAGTTAGTTTGAAACAAATTCATCAGCGGTATTTGCGGAGCAGCTCTATCGATTTGAAAACCGAACTCAGATTTGAATTCCGAACACAGATCTAGAGCAGCGGGTTAAATTGGTTGCATGATAATCTGTTTTCTACCAACTGTTTGTCTGTGGTTTATTGTAGTTAGGTAAGTAGGTAGGAACAATTTTGGTTTGTGTCTCTATCTAACTACTTAGTGGGTTGCGAAAATCACTGATACTTTCTTAAAATAACTAAGGCGACTTGCGCAACGATGCTTAAACGTATTTAGTTGCTAAACATGTTTAAATTTGATGTATTTGTATGATTTGACAAATCTCTTAAACATATTTAGGCACTAAATTCGATTAGGCATCGTTGAGCAAGTCGCTCTAAGTATAATTGGTAGGTACGGCGAGTTAAATAAATATTGCTGGACAGTTCACACAGCGCTATCTAGCCCACAAACTAAGCAGAGCTTGTACTATGGGAACCAAATAACTGATAGAATACTTATATACTATTTTTTTTGTAAATACATACTTATATTAAAGAAAAACACCTTGACCTGGGTGATATAACAAATATCTGTAGATCATGCAAACATTTGTTCCGCGGCGGGAATCGAACCCGCAACCTCCTGCGTCTCGGCCGGGTACCTGTTCGCCCACTGCACCACGGAGTTCGTCAAATTATTAGGAGGAGTTAATTATAAAGTTATTTATATCGAAGTTTCGAAGTCAGAAAAAAAGTATAACGTTATTATGATCTTGAACATATCGTCAGTTGATGACTATCAAATATTCACATTCACAGCCATTTCACTTTTAATAATATTTCTACCGAATTGATATGATAGCATACCAAACACAGCTGATTTTCTCAACATAGAATTGTAGACGGGAGCCAAGTGCGGCGTTGCCAGCTCGCATGTCCTCACGAGCGGTGCTACTAAATTATATTCCATGGCGCGACGTTGCCGCTCCGCACTCCACACAAGTAAATCGAATTTCTTGTTTTGCGACGTAAACCGACCGAGTACCTATGTGCTCCATAATTATTAGGTATGTCAGTATACTATAACGGTTTTCAATTTAATTGCGAACTGGTTTATTGGTTTTTGGTCTTGCAGGCTCGTAACTGGTGGTTTGGACGTACCTGCATTTCGAGAAACTGATTTGAAAGTTGCAATTTTGGTGATAATTAGTTTGTAGACAATGGCCTCCATTTTCACGATTTTATATTCTCTTTAATGATTTGGAAGTGTTATAGACGTCACTGTACTTACCATGGTAGTTACTAGGTATGTAAGTACGTTAGCATCGCACAGTCAAACAAAACGCTTGACGGATTTCACGAGTCGTAAAATTCGTCTTGACGGGAGTCACTTGAAAGTTACTTAGAGGTTGAAGCTGACTTCAATTTCAGTTGAGAACTGAGTATTACATAGGTACCTACAAATTTAGCAAGAATTATTATCGTTTTTTCTGTAACAATTATTTTAGCTCTCTTTTGTGAGACATTTTTTACTTACGTAGCTAGCTCGACGAAGTGAAAAGTGCGTAGGTGTCTGTCTGTCTACCTAGACCTAGCTATGATTTTATAATGAAATTTTATAATCAGATACCTAGACTATCTAGCTTAGCTACCTATTTACGAAACGTAACCTCTTATTTATGCATTTAATGCCTTAGAAAGTTCTAAACATTTCGTTTACGTAACTTGACCCTACATTCTTAGCATTCTTCAATTCTGAGCGTTTCATTTTGTTAGAAAGAATGAATTTAAAAAAAAAAACACCTTAGGAACGTGCCCTACGATACCACTGCCCTGCGTCCATCAACTTGAGGCATACAGGTGTAAAGTATTACACCGGCAACCATACCCTCCAAAATGAAACACAGCAATGCGGCTTGGTGGCGGCAATAGGTATGATGATAGTAAGTACTTCTCCAGGCGAGCCCTTTTACAAGGAACTCTACTAATCTTATCTCTAATGTAGGTATATTATTGAAGTTATATTATTTCCGACCGACTACTTCCTACCCACTAATCGACATTTTATATCGACCACTAAATTAGTTGGTCTGTGGAGCGAGGCTAAACCCACAGTGAGCGAGTTTCGCCGATTCAATTTTTAAATAATTGGCATCGCACTGCAAATGCATTCTACCAGTACCGGTCATTAAAATCAAAACATGCATTATTAGAATATAGGCAGGCATATTAGAACCACAAAATTATTTTGTTAGAACGTTAGTTCGCATGAACTCTTTAATGTACACCAAAATAAATTACACAACATATAGATTAGTACAATGGGCGGTGTTATCGCTAAAAGCGATCTCTTCCAGACGACCTTTGTATGTACAGGATAATATTTGATCGATCACATTAGGTCTGAAGATATCAAACACACACATTTGTTTTACGATTCACATAAAAATATTTCGCGTTTATATTCCTTCGTAAATTACCTATATGACAACATTTGCATCTTCAGTTTTGACACTGAATGCTTGTCAATGCATTATTAATAATTATTATGCTTTATTAATTTTCCGCAATAAGCATATTAGTTGACACGTGTAAATAGAATACCTACCTACTTAGCTTACCCACAATACAATACCAATTAGACATTTTATGCATACAATCGACCTGATATTATTATCTTGGTCATTGGTTATTTTCCTGATTAGTTCTAATTATAAGCATATCCATTATTCATGCCACCATACCTTACCTACCTACCTCTTTGGAATAATTTTTTACAACGTGTTTGGATATTAAATTGCCTGTCAATGCAAACTACATAACTCTGTATAAATAACTGTTTAAATGATACAGAGTATTAGTAACACACACCGGTTTAAGTTCTGTTTACGGGAGAATGTTAGTAAAATACGTCAAAGTTCAACCACAAATAGGTAGTTATTTTTCTGACAGGGAAAACTATAAATCTACTAACACCACTTTCATTAAATACGTGTTATGTCGTGTTCCATTCTAAGAATATAGTGTTATATACTTGGCTTATTTACGAAATCACACTCATGTATTGCAAAGTTCAGAAACATCCAGAGATAACCTGGCGGGCGCGATCGATCGAGGCGTTGCCGCTCCGCACGTCCGACCCGGCCTCGACGTTGCCGCTTCGTGCGCTCCTATTATTATTTATTATTACTACGCTTATAGTAGGTACAAAGTTGCATGTTTACGTCATTCGTGCAATGGCTTCAGTGATGGGCCATTCAGTATAGATTGAAGTCTTTTTATAATATTAATGGGAGTGCCTAGCTACCTAGCTAGGCTGAGTGTATGTAGGTATCTGATCTTATTTAGGCTTAGTAAATTTAGAAATGTATCCTATTTTAGTTCTTTCTTTACGAAGGATTTTATGTCCTTGTATAGGTGTTTTAATGGTGTTTATGTAACTAAATAAAAGCAAGTTTCTTTAGTACCATAATCAGTTAGTCGGGGCAGAGATAATTGCTGTTTGACTGACATTGTGATGGATGAGCTATCTTTTTAGCTAACATTAAAAAAGGATTATTTATTATTACTACGCTTATAGTAGGTACAAAGTTGCATGTTTACGTCATTCGTGCAATGGCTTCAGTGATGGGCCATTCAGTATAGATTGAAGTCTTTTTATAATATTAATGGGAGTGCCTAGCTACCTAGCTAGGCTGAGTGTATGTAGGTATCTGATCTTATTTAGGCTTAGTAAATTTAGAAATGTATCCTATTTTAGTTCTTTCTTTACGAAGGATTTTATGTCCTTGTATAGGTGTTTTAATGGTGTTTATGTAACTAAATAAAAGCAAGTTTCTTTAGTACCATAATCAGTTAGTCGGGGCAGAGATAATTGCTGTTTGACTGACATTGTGATGGATGAGCTATCTTTTTAGCTAACATTAAAAAAGGAGGTTCTCAATTTCGTTGTTTTTTTAATTTAGTTCTGAACTATTTTGACAGATTATTAACTCCTAGGAGCTCGGGTATGTAGGGTAAAGTTGGTTCTGTAAACATCAATTTTGTAATTACCTACCTATTAAACCTCGAAGTAGTATAACTCTTTTTTTAAACACTTATTAAGGGAGTGTCTATTATCTGTATGTTTATGTTCCAAGCTAATAGAACTACATATTTCAATGCGGGTAGGTGTTTGCGACGGGTTAGTTTAGTTAGGTTTCTTCTAGGAAAGCGTGTACCATCGTAGACTGCATCATCGCTTACCATCAGGCGAGATCGTGCTCAAACGCTAGTCTATAATTTATATAAAAAAAACAGTTTCATAGTCCCCACCGCTTTGCCTCGCCAAAGGGGATTATGAATCAAATGAAAAGTCTTGCTATCACAATTCCCATTACGCAATTATTGTTGAAGCATTCAAAAATCCAAATATTTTTATGCATATAAATCACAAGGAACTTTAAAACGTCAATTTTACTGCCTGTTCCTTCACGACCAAGCCAGGAATGAAACGCAAGAAACAAGGCTGGTTTTTCTTTTAGAATACATAACAATAAATTACGTCAAACTTGTAATATTTTTGACCGAGTTGGAGCAATTTCAATCCCAAGCTTTTCTATGATCTAAATAACTCGATATGTTATATCTAGTAGGCTTTTTGATGTGTAACATCTTTCCTCTCGGTTTGGGGGAGTGATTTTGGCAATAGGGACGGAAATGTGTAACAGGATACCGGGGAAGCATGCGCTATCTACAATTATTTGATTTGAACAATGAGCGCGCGCGGTGGTCAGATGTTACACATCATATGCGACTACTGTAAGACTCGTAGTTTTATTATAAAGATTTTGTTTAATTACGTTTCTAAATTTGTTATTTGTCAATTTTTGTACATCACTTGGGAGTTTTCTATAAAAGCGTACACCTTGCCTTTTAAACGATTTACTAACTTAATGGAGTCTACAAGGGGTAACAGCGAGTTTATATTTATTTCTAGTATTATAATTATGATCATCGCTATTTTTCTTAAACAAATAATATTTTTGTGAACATAAATCAGATTTTCATAGATTTATTGAAAAGGGAATATTTACTTCTTTAAACTTATGGCGTAATGATTGGTTGTAGTGTATCAGATTTTCATAGATGTATTGAAAAAGGAATGTCGTAATATTTATTTCTTTAAACCGGGGCCTAATTATTGGTTGTAATATATGTAGACATGATTTTTGATATGCAAATTTTAAATCAAGCAATAATATCGTGATTTATTGTCTATAAAGGTTTTGGCAGAATAGAAGCTTTGAACTGGCGACTGTGGCGAGGCATAATGCTGAGCTGAAACCCATTTTTACCCATTGTAATTTTCTGTTTTCTCTTACTTTATTTTGTGCTTTTCTATAATTTATTGTGTGGAAATTGTGTGTGCTATGGCAGCAAATAAATGTCTGTCTATTTATATATAAAACTAGTGGAGTGGACCCGCCGAACTTCGTATCGGCTTGACATGCATAGGTATAACGCTGGCTGTCAATATAAATCACCCTGGTAGAATTGTCAATTGTTGTCCCCGGCCATCATTATGTATGAGAAAATGAATGACTTCCACAAATAATTCAATACCAAAATTAGCCAAATCGAATCGCGAAACGGGCGGGCGTCCGGAGCGAATGGTTTCATTAGTGCAAAACTTAGATATTTACATTTTATGATAAAATCAAAAGGTATTTTGAAAATTTACCACACAGGTGCCCTTATTTATGTTGTGTAGAATTACTGTACAAAGTTTCAAGATCTAAATTGTAGTATTCATCGCATAAGAACGGTTTTAAGATAAATTTGGAGTCATCTTTGGATTTTTTTTCTATCGAGAAAATTTTATGGAATTGTGTTTTCACAAAACAGGCGCTCTAGCACGTATCCTTAACTATAACATATATGAATTACAAATTGAAATCACAAAATTTGTTGAACAAAACATTGTTTCAAAATAAGCGATTTATCGTCTCCCCAGGTATAGTGCGCCCTTAAGTACCTACCTAATATTTTTTTTAAGCCATTCCTAAACTGTTATCATATTAAGGCGGTTTGCGAGTTCCTAAAATCCAGGTAGGGTTGGGTAAAGTTGATCTCTTACCGTTAAAACCATTGAATTTTTATGCTTCATTCTTAAATGTTCTCTTTTGTATACGATTTTACGTAGGTCACTGAACTTAAAGGTCTTTGCACTGTGCGTACAATTATGTATTTGGTAAGTTGCATTCTCAGATTTACGGGAAACTAGGTATTTACTATTTAGTTCGTTTCTGAAGCTGACAATCGATAAGGTTGTAAATTAAACTGAAAGTGTTCTTGTCGCGATGTGTTAAAAATGTACGGTCGTATAAGAAGTAGCAATGGTCTTGCAACATGTCCTATGAGGAATGCTAGCAACTATACAGGAATGGGCATTTAATATATAGACTAGTTTTTAACTAGCCCCTAAAGTTTCTAAAGTGGGGTTTCTAAAGTGACGGACCACTAGCAACATTTAGAAAATCTGGCGGACCCCTTCCAATCTTTATATTCGATATATATACAGAGAAAGAAAACAAAGCATTTATAAAACAGGATCTTTTTATATTATTATTACATCAAATAAAGTAAATATGTACCTAGTAAGTACCTACCGCGTGACGGTCAGTGAGACGGTTGCTGTTGCTTCAGTTTGATTCAGAGTGCACGTTCAATTGAGTTGCAAATATCGTCTTTCACATCTAATCGGTTACGATTTTGTTTACTCAATATTAAATAAATAAATGTTGCTGGACATTTCACACAGCGCTATCTAGTCCCAAACTAAGCAAAGCTTGTATTATGGGAACTTATATACTTTTTTATAAATACAAACTTACATAGAAAACACCCAAACCCGGAACAATTATTTGTAGACCATACAAACTGGACCCGAATTGGACCCGCTACCCGCGTCTCATCCGGTTATACGCCCACTGCGCCACGTCGAACATACCTAAGTATTGTATAAAAACATATTGTACATTTTTTGATACTTTCATGGCTTTCAGTATTATTTTCACATAAACATGATACATGTTGAACTATGTATTTTATCCCGTGATCATGGGCCAGGCAACTGTACCGAAATATTGGGATTAACTGAGACACAAATCAGGATAAATATCCAGTTTTGGTTGAAAATAACACAGATTATTGTCTGAGATCAGGGTCAAAGCTATTTCTCATTGGTCGACCGTTTCGAAATTAAATATTTTAACTTTATTTAGTGATAAGGTTGGTATTCTTGGTACCTAGGTATAGTTTTAGCAACATTCACTAGCTAAATTAAGTTGTCGATATGAGCTGCCTATCATTGATTGTGTTGCTCGACTGACTAATTTACAGACCTACCCACACAAATCATCAGTTTACCATTAATTGCCTGGCGATTTACCAGCTGAATAAAACATAAAAACGTGAATGCTTCCCATACAGACAACACTGATTGCATAAAAGCACGCGATGAACACATCATGCCATGACATCTGAAATAATCTTGAGCCTCGGTTTTATTAGCTTTCCGAAAACAAATCGTTAGGCGCAAACCGGTTGACCTATAAAGTTGGATTGAACAGTTTTTTGGTCGTTTATCTATTTTATCTAGACGGAACTGAACTTGGCAGGCTAGGTCGTTCTCTATATACTTCAGTCTATTTGTTCAAGGGCCAGGCAATGTCAATTTACCACCGATATGGTAATAATCATTAGTCGTACTTTATTTACTGTCTGGTGCCGATCGATACACATTAATCGAGATGTAGAACCGAACTAATAGTTAACTAAGTTAACTACACATAGGGTTGCCGGGCGTCCGGTTAAGGCCGGACGCACGGTGTCCGGCCTGCCCGAATTTTATTAAGCTTTTTAAATTCCGCGCGCGATAGTCATCGGCAGGTGTGTGGCGGGCGCGCCGCACCATTTATTGTTGTTTCATTAAAATTTTGGAAGATTTTATGGCAAATGATCAAAAAAACTTGTTTTATTTAAAAAAGTTGTCGTTTTATACTAAGACTAAAAAATTAAGGGTGTCCGGCTTTTTTACCCTAATGGCCAGCTAACCTGGCTGATCTGTCCGGCTTTTCGGTTTTAAGACCTGGCATCCCTAACTACTCATATTATATAAGTTAACATTAGGTTTACGCCTGTAAAAACAGATACTTATAAGTAGAAATAAATAGGCATGCCCAATAGCTAAGAAACATAAATTGCAAAAATGTATTTATTAAAATGAATCGATGTTCTTAAATTCTATAATAGGTACGCAAATAAAGTCTGAACAACATCCGATAAAAATAACTGGGTACTGCAAAATACCGCATACGATTTAATACACGAAATAGGAAACCAAAGGTCGTGACATGCATGGCCTAGTTTGCGGGCGGGATCGATCCGAAGCGGAATTAAATGTACCTATCTCGAATATTCACTATTCAATATTCCTATTCATCTATTACAGATAATCTATAATCGAAAACAAGATATAATGTTTCACGTAGTTACACGTTTACATTGGACGGACACAAAGCTTAATATTTCTCTACGAGATCGAATAAGAATTGAGGCGGTTCGTAGACAAAACAAGGTCACTGACAGAGCCCAGATAATGAGCAAACAGATGTGGCAGTGGGCATTGGGCAGCACATCGCTCGAAGATCTATATTCTCAAATAAGGAGCAGGTACTGGCTTGCGTCTCTGTCGACTATCATACTCGTCTACGATACCAGCTTACTGAAGTTGCTAAGCTCTATGGCGGTAAAAGCCCAGTGAGTGACATGTCAGTTTTGAAAGATAGTCTAAACAGTTTTTGAAATACACAGGAAGTGTAAAGTTACTATTAATCCACCGATGAGCTACCATGTGAGGTTTTCCCATTAGGCTACGACATGGCACGCTTCAAGAGAAATGTAAAGAGGTTTCTACAGGGTATGATACGCATCGACAATACCCTGGGTGTTGCCGGTGTCAATAGGCGACGGTGACCGCTTACCATCAGGCGTGGCGTAAGCCTGTTTCCCCACAAATAACATTAAGAAATCGACTATAGGCAAAAGAGACTGTCTCTTTAATTTAAATCGATAAGCTTTAGTAATTTAAGTAACTACTCCGACCCTTTAGAAAACAGTCATCATCACAGATAGTTAGTGGCACGAAATGAAAACCACAGAACTTGACCTACAGTTTCATTCAAGTTACAATTAACGGGAGTTCATGTTAATTGGTTCTTTTTTTAGGGGTAGAAATTGCAGTTATTCTGGATTTCAGACTTACACTATATTTGTTTCACTAGCTAAAGCTACACGAGTACCAAATTTCACACAGTGGGGTCACTGGTGTACTCTGTCACTTTTGTCAAAGTACAGTTTTTATAATGGTTAGTAACTCAAAAACGCCAAGGATTAAACTAAAAGTACAAACGGGGTCTAAATGTACTTAATTTTACGATGATCGGATCAACGTTTCGAAAGTTAGCCTCGGACAAACAAACATACATACAAAGCCGATTCTTCCAAGTTAAATTGGAGATCTCGCTTCGCTCTATCAATAAAACATTGGCTAGAATATCTGTATTTTAAACAATAATTCATACGAACAAATATCAAAATGTTTTATTTCAAAAGCAGTATAGTAGTTTTCCAACTTTCCTGTCAGACTAGGTACAAGCTCAATGGCTTTCAATTCAAGTTTGTGAAGTTCGATCGATACGGTAGTTTGAAAGCTCGCGCATCTTTCGCTCGTTAACTTTTTAATAGCACTTTTAGGAGTAATTTAGAATCCAATTTTTAGAATTCTCAAGAAAAGTCGTTCACTTAGCGATGGGCAACCGGTTGGGAATACTTGAGAATGCAGGTAAGCAAATTTATAAGCGATTCTGAGTACAATTTAAGCTGATAACAATTTGAATTCTGTATGCTATAATAATTTTACCGTGTATCGTTTTATCTCTATACATGATAAAATCTAACGTATGTGTGTCGTTAATTAAGTAGAACTAGTAATATTAAAACGTTTAGCTATTGTCACCCTTAACAACTGACAAAAATAACTGACATAAGTTTACTTAAGTCAGAACTGGCCAATAAACTACTGCTGCTATTAGATTACAAATTCTACGTATTATAGATAGTTACTAGCTGACCAATTCGCAGCTTCGCACGCGTAGTTTTTCAATAAAAACATTACCCTCCTTCTGCGCATTTGGGTAAAAAGTAGCCTATGTCACCCGGGGATAGTGCAGCTTCCCAACAGTGAAAGAATTTTTAGCATATTCAATACAAACAAACAAATAAATCTTTCATCTTTATAATATTAGTATAGATTATATTATCTATTATAGATAGAAAGTACAAACAGATTATGTAAAATTTCCTCAGTGCATGCGACGAAATGCGTTTCAGGGCACTTTTTTACACCTTGGGTTACGTTACTTAAGTTTTAGTAAGGATCCCTAATCTTTTCTAGCAATAAATATAGCCTATGTCACTCAGAGTGAATGAAACTTTCCAATGGTGACAGAATTTTTGAAATCGACACAGTAGTTTTTGAGTTTATTCATTACAAACATAAACACAAAAATACAAATCTTTCCTGTTTATAATATTAGTCTAAATAGTATTTAATTGTAATATCGAACACACATACATATTATTAACAAAATGACTCATTTAAAAATAATTAAGAAATATACAAAAATTATAAAGCGGTTTTCACATTTTTCAGTATCATGAGAATTCACGTATACAGCTCATAGGTATATGGGCAGAGTAAGAGGTTAGGGGTACCTCCACCCCTACCTAGTGAGATGTCACGAGATTTGTTTCGACCCCCTCCTTCCTTTATCTCAATCAAAATTTGTATTCATAGGTTAAATGCGTTAGGACTTATTTAAAAAAAACACAATTGGCTTCATCATTTCAAGATTGCTTATCTCGTGATCTAGATTTACAGTTATAAAATTAAAAAAAAATGACGTAATATTCGCCGAGCCCCCCCCCCCCCCCTCTCGAACCCCTCACGTAATTAATGGACGGCCCCTTAATTTGCAGGTTTATTGTTACATAGAATAGATGCACTAGATAGTTAGGATACCCTTCACTTCCACGTTTATATGTACACCTGCGCGTCAGCTGTTCAGGGTAATAGAATAGACGGGCGTTGCCAGCGTGGTGGATTTTATTTTCGGATCGGGCTTCCATATTAAATTGGGTCGATAAGCTTATATGCTTATTCTACCTTAACTGTCAGACACTCGGAGCTCACAGATAACCAATTTAACAACACTATAGCAGAGTATTTATTAATCAACAGTACATTGTTACCAAGGGGCGTAAGTGATCATCAATTGCTCTCTAGATATTTTGGCGCTAATGAGTCGAGGGTGCTATTGATCGCTTACACCCGAGTGTAATACAAACTTCACAACACGAATGCGAAGAAATAAAAAGTCATTTAACAGTTTTTTGGTTCAAAGAAAATTTGCATTCCCGGTATCCATTGTTGATTTTTTGACTACCAAACTGGCTGGTATAGTAAGTAGTAAAAAAAAAGTTTAATATTTTATTTAGTAGAAATAGAGATTTGTCATGGAGGTTGTATTTCATTTTAGTATATGAATGTAGTATATGAAACCTTATTCTATTTTCATCTAAACTTACGCTCCTAGGGGCCTAAATTGCATTTTCACACCACCTGCTCGAAAATGACAAATTATATGTCATGTAAACCTCAGCGAAAGCAGGTGATTAAATCCCTACGGCTGAGCTATGAGTAAAGTTGTACCGAATTTCATTATACCCGCGAGATCATAAAAAGATTTGAATATGGAACCTCATCTGTATTAAAATTTGAACCAAAGAGACCCACACAATAAGAACTTTCGTAAATCGAACTAACCTTTGCACAGAATGCACCAACCTAGATTTTGTTTTTATTGTTCCGCAGAAAGTGTGAAAAGTAGAGTATTCTCCGCATGGATCTTGATCTGTATCGCTATCTGCATCTCGAGCGTACTTTGCACTCAGGATTCTAGTAACTCCCTCACTCCGCTCGTGAGTTACCTCTTGAATTCTTCGTTACGTCCGAGATTCAATATAGCGCCCGTGACGCACGACACAGCTTTATACCCTCGTTTAATAATCTATTATTACGCATCGGGTATCGAGTTAACAATGACCAACTTTCGGAGCATGAGTGATGTAAACTCATTTTGAGAGCGAGTTACTGTGCTACCTACTTACAAATAAGCATTAGGTATAGTAGGAATCCTTGGAATATTACGTAGCACGTACCGTGTTTAATCTCTTGCATCTGTATTTTTATATGTTTGTATGATCTTCAGATTATGTGTTTCGGGTCTCTATAATTATAAGTATTTAAAAAAAAGGATATATATTTAACAGTTACTTGATTCCCGTATTACATACAAGCTTTGTTTAGTTTGGGTCTAGATAGTTATGTGAAAGCTCCAGCATTATTTATTTATTCCTCGTCCATAAAGTGTAACTAGATAGCTAGCAATACAGTAATTGAAGCTTACATATAAATGGAATTTAATAACTAATATGACAGTGACGACAGTAATAAATCCAGGTTATTTGACTGTGACAATGTTGCAAATTCCAGGTAAGTACCTAAGTACATATAGGTATCCTAATAACTCTAATAATGAAACTACCATTTCGAATGATATTGTCATTTGTAAACCTATTATCAATGAATAGATACTTACTCTTTATTCGTTATTCTTTGGCAAAAGTATACCTACTTACCTTATTTTAGCATAATATAGGTAGGTATCTGTTTTGTAACCTATGAGGAAAGTCAAAATCAGAATTGCGTCAATTGCGTCTATAGACGGTGTAGTCAATTAAACCCGTTTCTTAAGTATTTTATCCACTCATTACAAAACACGTGTTCATATATCTATACGTACATTGTACGGACCTATACATAAATCGTCGGTAGTAATGTAGATTGTAGGGTCACCTCACACCGCGTTCCCCCTCAGTCTATTGATCTGCGAGCTGGCAACGTCTCGTGACACTTTCACGCGGCGTTGCCAGCTCGCATCCATTATTTAGTAACAATAGATCTATTATGATGACTTGTTGCCAATGCTTGTTTATCTTATGCAGATAGTTTTGGTGCGATATCCTTTCTTCGGTTTTCATTGAAAAATAGAGCTGTATTACCATTCAAAGAGCTACGTACATTTCTGAGAAAATTTTATAAAAAGTAGTAGAACAGATAGGACAATCATTTTTGTAGGGAGGTAGGGATGTACTTGCTTAGATTATGTTTTTTAGAACAACAGAAACCTGCTCAACTCATAGTTAAGTAGGTAGGTAGTTTTAAATGCGAATGATGTATTCTAATTGTAGATCCTAAACTGGTGTAAATTCAAAGTCGTGTTTTTCTTGGTGTAAAATTTAATTAAGTCTCATAAATTGGAATGATACATTCTACAACTTGTTATTCTAAGCTAAATCAGTCTGTTTCATCTTTTAAATGAAACGAGCGTCCATTCTTTCTGTAGTTTTTGATTAATTTTATAACATCACTACGAAATTCTAGTTTTTGATCGATCGTGAAATCCTTCACTGCCGGCAAAAGGGAATCGAAAAACGATTTATCTTCGTCAGGAATGCTGGTCGTAGTTTCTGGAAAATTCGATTCTACAAACTCAATGTCAGTTTTTCTTTTTTTCCGCTTTAAGTCTATTATATCATCGTCATTCTGCCAAATTTCTTCTTTGCTTTCGAAGCAGCCTGATTTAAATAGAATTTTCTTTAATTTGCTTTCTTCTGAATCGCTGGCCCAAGTGTCATCGTTCTGGTCTTCTCCGTCGCTTCCTGAAAGGTTTGTTTGTTTGTAGAGCTCACTGAGAAACGTCAGATGTTTTGCGTATAAATATCCCTTTTTGCCGTACTTTCGTTTGACGTGCCGCACGTAGGAGTCTCTGATATTCCGCCATTTGTTAAACAGTTTCTTATCTGCAAAGAAATAAGTTTTATGAAGCTTATTATTTACAATCTCAGCCATTAGGTACACTGGCAAAAAAAAAGGAAAAGGGACTTTATGATAGAAGAATTTAAATTTGGAAGACATTTCTTTACCGAACACAGCCATTTCACTGGCAATAAAAAAAGAAAAAAAGACTATGCTAGAAGAATTTAGATTTGGAAGGTATTTACCAAACACTACGTAAGACGGTAAGAAGGGCCGTGACGTGACTCATAGTCAAGAAAAAATAACAGCTGTCTGTATAATTTCCGCAGGTCACGCAAATTACTGGGTATGAACTGCAAATGCCATGGTACAAAGGTAGGTATCTACGGTAGGTAAATTATATGGAATCATTACATTATTAATACCATCCTAATTCACAAATCTATATAATGAAGATGATGGTCTCTTTTGCAAACCCTGACGCAAAATTTAGAATTTTTAAAATTCTAGTCTCTTCCTAGAGTTATTAAAATACTCCAGAAATCAATTATACAGCTATGGTAGATCCGTCTAAGATAATTACCTGATTATGTCTTACAGAGTATAGCTATAGTATACAGGTATACTCGTAGTACATATATATATAAGTACATAGGCTATGTACTATAAGTAATTACCCATGTCTAGCCCTGTAGCAGGCCCAAGGTCTGCTAATTATTTGCTTCGCTTGATCTAGCCAATCTTGCAATTACGAACGGATACTGGGTAACCTTCATGGTCACTCGATCGTTTTAAGCCTTATCGTCTATCGTAAAAAAATGTTTTTGTCATGTCAACGTCAAAATTATCGTGATGTGATTTGGCAGCTGTTGGTATAAAATGTGCTAAGTGTGTTGAGAATTTTTATATTCCCCATAAAGTTGTGTGTGGGAGACAACTGGGAGTTTTGTTTTATATTTGATAAATAGCTTTCGTCCGCGGTTTCGCACGCGTGGCTTAACAATAAACAGTAGCCTATGTCTCAATCCAGGTCATGATCTATACTAGGGTTTTCCCCTGGGAAAACAGGACGGTTGGCAACCCCCAAAAATCAGGACATATCCTGACATGTCCTGATTTTTGGGGCGTCCTGGGCTGTCCTGGATCGTTTTTAAGTAGCGTCCTGGGCTTTTAAATGTTTTTGTGTAAAATTCAAGCGCCACTACTATCTCCGATTCTTTTTTTCACTGGGCCCGCGCCTCGCGAGTGTTGTCCTTAACACTTTTTGAAGCAAAGAAGCAACATGGAAAGCTTTCCGTACCTTTTCCAATAAAAGCTTATTATACGAGCTCTCATGAGGATTCCAAACACAAGAGTGCGTCCTGGATTTTAAACTGAAATGTCCTAGTATTTCTACCTTCAAATCCTGAATTTCAAAATTTGAAGATGGCTACCCTAATCTATACCAAATTTCATTGAAATCGACGACGTGAAAGCGTAACAAACCAACTCACTTTCGCATTTTAATACCTATTATAGTATGATATACTTACTTCCTTAACTAACATTTTTTTTACAAACAGGACAGATAGATTGTAGATACGAAAACTCTTAACAGTTTATCGAGTTTATTCTATTTTCAAATCGAGTATTTTATCATGTCATTCTTTATTTACCCTTATGCATTAATACCTTCACGTTTCTAGTCTGTGCATTATATCATCTTTGCCTTTTTATCGAATATCTTTGATAATCGAATTGCGCATGCTTCTACCGCGTTGTCTCGTTTGGAAAACCACAAGACTTCATTCTACTTTCTCAAATAAGGTTAGCTACTTACTGACATCATTCTTTTCCCTCACAGATAGATCGTCATAGTCATCAATGAAGATCTTAGCTACTTCCCCCCACGCCCGACTCTTTCTACTCTTAAGCCTGTACTCTTCACAGTTGATATCCCATAGCTCTGGATACTTCTGCACTTCACTTATAAACAGTTCGACGTCTAGTGAGTACGAAGTCATGGCACGTTCTCGATGCGTTTCGCTCGCGGCGCGGCTGCACGACCGAACGTACGGCGCGGAGTGACGCGATGACGCAGCGTTCACGCGCGGGGTCGCAGCGGCTAGCAGCGGGTAGAGTAGAGCTGGCAACGTCGCGCCTTATCATTTTGTATTCTGTTGATCATATTTTTACTTTGTTTATTTGACTGGTTTGTTTATTTTTTAAGGGTAGTGGCTGTATTTAATTGGTGTACGTACATCTTGTTACAAAACGGACCTATTTACTGTTTCTTATTAGACCTGGAACAAATACCTGTAGATCATGAAAACATTTGTTACGCGGCGGGAATCGAACCAACCTGCGTCCGAGCCGGCTAAGCCAAATGCGCCACGAAAGTAGTCGTAACGTCATAACTTTAATACTTACCATAAAATTCTCCTAAAGGGAGGATACATTAACTCTAAAAGGCTTCAACATCGGAATTTAGTGTTACAAGTTTCACAGATTCCGCGCTTAAATAATAATAATAAAAAAACCCGCCATCTGAATTTTACCTACCTCTTTTATTTTCAGTTTAAAGAAAAGGCGTATTATTTTAGTTCTGTCAAACAGATGGATCAACAAATGTACGCGTATTGTCAAGGCCTATGAATTCGTATAGACTTGTTTACAATTTAGACGTAATTTATTTCCTGTATTGTTATGTATACTCTAAAAGGATATTTAAAAAAACAACCAGCCTTGTTTCTTGCCTTTCTTTTCTGGCTTGGTCGCGAAGGAACAGGCAATAAAATTGACACTTCAAAGTGATCCTTGTGATTTTAATGAATGCCCTACGTACGCACTGCGTTCATCGACTTGAGGTAAACAGATGTAAAGCCTCATGTGCCTGTAATTTCACCGGCAACCATACCCTTCAAACCGAAACGGCAATGCTGCTTGGCGGCAGAAATAATATAATAAATAGGTATAGTGGTTAGATACGGTCTGTGCTAATATTATAAGTTCTAAAGTACATAACTCTGACTGTCTGTCTGTTATATTTTCAGGTTTTCACACAAACAGCTGAATCGTTTCGATAAAATTTGTATACAAAAAAAAATTGTTTATTTCAGTAAATCTGCTTTTAAGCAAAAATATGACTGAAAATACTTTAATTTATACCACAAAAGAATCAAACATAAAAATAAAAAAATACAAAGCATCAAGCACAATGGGCGGCCTTATCGCTTAAAAACTATTTCTTCCAGACAACCTTTGGATGAAGAGGATTTTTGTAACATTACAATAATGGAGGGGGGGGTGTACAATATGCTTGTATTAAAGTAAGATAAGAGTAGATATGCCTTCCATAGAGTAAGATTCAGTAAGATATTGCCTTCTGTAGATAAATTAGGAACTGGATTAAGAATTTGCTTTTTATTGACAAACCGCGCGTGCCAAGCCGCCGCCCGCCGGTTAAAACTAGTACCTATGTATATTATGGTATACCATTCTAGAAAAGTCCATAAATGTAGATATTTTGTCCTTGTAAGTCGGTTCGTATTTATTACAATACCTAGCTTTAAAATGTCAACTAATGTATGTTTTGTTTGTTTCAGGTAAATACCGTGATATTTCTAAAGGACGTTAGTAATTAGAATGAAATACTAATTGATTTCACCATTAAGTAAGTACTTTCAATTAGTAAAGACAATCGTTATCGACTTTAATTATTAACTTGTGTAGATGAGACCGCGTCGTTTTGTGATGAGTGTGATGACGTTTATTAAAACAGCCCACATTCCATCGATGATTGTCACTGCATTATCGTAGTTATCATTGATTGCATTATCAATAAATAACAAATGACGATAAAGGATATAAACTTTACAAATAACCTTAAACGAACATATTTTTTGCCCAAAAAAATTCTTCATTCGAGAATGAGGTGTTTGTTTTGTAACTCACAGATGGCGTTGCTATGTTATACCCTGATTATCAAAGGAAAGTGAGAATGTATGTTACATTCGTGTTTTTTTGAATTTTTTTAACCATGTGGCATTACGTTTAACGGCTCAAGTTTTTAGTCGACAGTTGCGCTGTACTGCTTGCATTGTGTTTCAGTGGGTAGCTACGCACACAAAAACGATGCTGCCGTATTTTACCTAAACTCGAGCGTTCAAATTTTGTAAAATGGCTCTTAAAAAAATCATTTATGTTTGTTTGTCTGACGAAGTGAAATTGTTTTGAGATTGTAATATGTAAACCAGATAACGGAGAATACTTTTATATTATTTTTTTTATATAGAAAAACATTAAGACCCGGAAGAATCTGTAGATCATGCAAACATTTGTTTCGCGGTGGGAATCGAATCCACTACCTCCTGCGTCTCAGCCGACTATTCGCCCACTGCGTCACGGAGGTCTAGGTGGTGGCAAAGAAATCCGCAGTCTTTGCCTACCCCTCGGTGAAACAGGCATGACGTGACAGCATATCGTGTCCATACTATGTATCAATAACATCTGCTCAACTACAGATCTAACTAACTAAGCGAAAGTGCTTATTCTAAGAAATTGAGACCACGTCAATTAATTTAGTACTAAATGAAACACTCATTAAATGAAACATTTTTATATGAAGTATACGTACTTGTGGGTACTTATAACCAAAACACACACTGATATTCTTAATTATAACAACAATTGACTTATTTGCAAATTATTTAACTATTGCAATCTACCCTCAAATTACAACCAAACCAACTTTAAAATTTGCAATGATTTGAACAGGATTTTTTTAAACTAATTTCGATGTTTGTCAATAATTTGAAGTAACTGAAATGTGATTCCTCCTCTATAGATCGTTATGCGACCGAAAGTTAAAAAATCACGAGGATTGAGGTGGCATGATAATATCTAAGGGCAACTTGCGCAACGATACCTAAACGTATTTAGTGGCTAAACATGATTAGTTTGTCAAATCATACAAATACATTAATCGTAATCGTAAACAGGTTTAGTAGCTAAATACGTTTAGGGATCCGTCGTTATTGCACACCAAATAAAAATATTGTAACAAAGAAAAATACAAGAAATAACAGGACAATGGGCGGTCTTATCGCTAAAAGCGATCTCTTCCAGACAATCTTTGGATGGACTGGACAGACCAAAATCAAAAGACGGCAGTGTACGAGTACCTTTAACATACATAAACATAACCTATAAAATACCATATACCTATTAATCAGGTCTCAGACTGTCATCTCAATTTTCCATAGAGCTCCCTGGTTTTGTGTTATTGTAATGGCTACTGACTGCCTCCTGCATAATATTGGCTATCTGAGCCCGCGTCCACATCTTTATATGAACAGGCAGCTGTCTCATTTCAGGCACGAATGACAGGAGAAACAATCTGTCACTGTCAGTTTCTTCGCCGGAAAATTCCATTGGGAACATTGGCATTTCCATTTCTTCCGTGTCTTCGATCGGGTGTGTTTCTTCTATTGATGGCTCGCGTTTGCGTCGCCGTTTTTTTAATTTTTTAATCTTTTTTATGACAGGTTTATCTTCTTCTATTGATTCTTCTTTGAGCGGTGTGTCCATATCGTCTTCTAGTTTTTGTGTGTAGTTCATGTCTAGGCCTTCGATGGACGCTCTGAAAAAACAAATTTGTATGATAGATGAACTACATAAACTAAGCGTGGCGTGGTAGAATGTAATGCTTACGTCTTTTTTTGAGCAACAATAGGACGTTTTAGGGTAGCAATTAGAGCGTAAAAAGAGGGTTGCCATGACGAGACAGAGGGCGAATAAATAAAGTAATTACGGAAATTGTTCGTTTAAAGCCGTTACAAAATCCTTGGTTATTTTGGTGCATTTCGTTTTAATATTTACAATATTTTACATTTCGTATAGAGCGATGAGAACGAGAAAAAAGTTGATTTTAATTTTAATAAATAAAAATGGTCTGACAAATGCAAAAAAAACACTGTGAATTTAAATTAAACAATAACAATGAATCAAATGAAATATTATGAGATTTTGAGTATATTATGTAATATTAAACAAAAATAAAATTATGCGAAGCGATGCTTTAAATTCGAACCACTCTAAATAGATCATCCATACTATTCGTTACTAATATTATAAATTGGAATGTAACGCTGTATGTTTTCACGACTAAACAGACTAAATGGACCGATCGATGTAATTTCGTATTATCCGACTGCGGAGGAGGGTAATGTTTTTATTGACAAACCCGCGCGTGCGAAGCCGCGGGCTGGTCAGCTAGTTTCACATAGTGTTCCTTTTAACATCTGTCAGATTTGTCAAACTTACTCGTCAGAGCTGACAGGTCCCTCAAAACCTCCCAGGAAGGACATCTTCTTGAAGTATCGGTAGACCATTCTGGAACGCTTGGTTGTCATTTTCCGGAATCTGAGTTCGCGGTTGTACGCGTCCCGAAGCGACTTCCATTTCTTCTGGATTTGCAGAACTGTCAAGAAATTAAACTTAGCTGTCACATGATTGTATTACTAGGGTCTGTTGATGTGTATGTACCTATTAGAAAGTAGGTTTATTGAAATTCCATATGTTTGTCTAGGTTTAGTGGTATCTATGTTTCTTGGAATTTAAATTAAAACCTCTCCCAAATAAATGTTGTTTATATTTGTTCCGGGTTTGGGTATTTTTTATGTATTATAATATAAGTATGTATTTACAAAAAAAAATATAAGTTATGTACTATTCTATGTTTGGGGCTAGATAGCGCTGTATGAAATGTCCAGCAAAAAAAATCTCATCCCACGTACAATACACCCGACAAAAAAATTGAACTGGTATTTTTCAAATGATATTATTTATCTTCATCAACTGATCGTTTCAAACTAAATCGTTTTGTATGACATGTAGAAATCGGAATAAGTCGGAGTCCACCGGAGTAACTATCTATAATAATATTATAAATTCGAAAGTATGTCTGTCTGTTTGTTTGGTATATAGATAAATTATAACCGAGATTGAGACACAAACTACTTTTTATGCGACTGGCAAAAGGGGGCAATGTTTTTATTGACAAACCAGGCGTGCGAAGCCGCGGACAATAGCTTGTTTTTTATAGTTGTCTAATCGCATATAGTAGACGCAATAAATATAAGTTATTTTAAAATGCATGTTTACTGATACGAAATTGGCTACGTATTTTGTAGGTACATAATTATTGAATTAAATTCACTGACAATGTGTCAATGTCAAGGTTAAATGATAATAAGCGCGCTGTTTTTTCATTTTATAAATCCTGATCAGTTTGCACGCAATTTATTGCTTTAATTACCTATACTTGTATGCTAATTCTGTTACTGAAATTCCTGCATTTAATTCCGAGCCTTCAAAAATAATTAAAAAAAAATCGAAAAAAAAACTGCAATTTTTCATTTTCTATGCTCGACAACGGCTAGTGTCGAGCTTATACCTATATATTAAAACATAGGAAAACTATTTTTTTCTAATAAAAACATGAAATTTACAGAATTGTTTGCAATGCAGTTAGTGTTGTGTAAATTCTAAAAGTCTCTAAAGAGGTTACCTATTACAATATTATTATGAATTTTGAAAGTTTCAGGCATGTTTCAGTTTTTACATATTTCATACCGTATAATTTCTGAAAATAAATAGCTAGTTAAATTTATTGTATGTTATTATAGCATAGAGAGTTGTTTACCCCTTCCGTACACTGTAGATTTGTTGCATTCCCCCCAATCGGGGAATAGCGCAGCCCCCACCTCCTTCCAAAGGTCGAGTCTCTCTGTCCGATCGGAACGCTCAGCATAGAGACCCGGCCGCGCCTTAATTTCGTCTATCAATCGCACTGGGTTGAATACGAGCGAAGACATGGCCTTGGAGCGAGAATACTTCGACATTACATCTCACAAACAACTAGGTAATTATAAAGTTTGGGCTGTCAACATTGACAGCTACTCAACAGCTGTCAATGTCACTTGCAAAAAAGACGCGACCGAGCGACGGAATTTTGCGACGCGACTGACGCTGGATCGCGTGTCTGCGCGCGCCCGCGATTGGTCGTGGTTGCATTGCGACAGGTAGCGAGACCACGACGCGCGACAGAGACAGACTAGTCGGCGGTCGCTCGTTGGAGCGACGAATGCGCGACCATGCGCGCTGCCACGTGTTGTATCGACCTATTTACTTTTGTATTACGTCATTGCGTATTCTATGAAGATAACGTGTCAATTTAAATAAAGTAATCTTTAGGACACACATTGCGTAATAAACAGATGAAAACCGACTTAGGTAGGTATTTGCCTTTGATAACATTTGAAGCGGATTCTTTCGAGAGATACCTAGGTAGGTAGATAGTTAATAGTAGGGATTTGTTACTACATAATAATATCTCCTTTTTACCTGCTTTATTTAATTAGTGATAGGATAATTGTCGACCAACCATCATCCGTTCCATCCAAGGCCTCGAAGGTAACTGACCTAACGAAGGACCAAAAAAGAACCAGTATCTTGAACTACGAATTACTTACCTACTTACTTAATTGTTATCTACAAGCTGCACGTTTGTACATAAATAACTGACAACAAAGTAGTTCTGAGTGACCGCAAAGTCTGCAATGCCTTTGAAATTGTACACGTACAGCAAAATGCGACGTTGCCAAGTCGCGAGTTCGAGTGCGGCGCTGCCAGACCGCTATGTCCATAACGCTGCACAATTTGAAATTGGAATGCACTTTTCGTTCAGCATACATAGTGCTACGTACGTATGACATCCTGAAAATAGAATTTATGCGTTAATCATTTTTATTTCTGGGAACTCTTTTTTCCTAAAACCACACTGTATGAAAATATTGGAGATAGGTCTGCCCTATTGCCTATTGACCTCTCCTGCATGCGGATTTTAGCAGTGTAAGCTGAGAGGATGGTATACCTAGCTATAGACAGGTGCTAGGGATGCTACTCCGTCCAAAAAACATAGCAGGCAACATAGCGGCTGTGTCCATTACCCAGCTAATTTTGCAACTTGCCGCCTATATAAATCATTACCGATTGATAGAAATCAAAGGTTGTCGCTCTTAGTAACCTAGGTTACTGTTACATTAACTTATTACTGAGTACCTACGTAATAATTATTATGTTGTACCTACTTACCACGTAAAAATACAACTAAGTAACACATCTTGCATATCCTTCAAGTTGTAGATAATGATTACTTAGCAAGTAAGTAGGTACTCATTGTAGTTAAGGTTGCCGTCGCTATAAAAACCTCGTTGCACTTGTCAGCTTTCATTATGTACGAACAGTTGATTGACAGCTTGATTAAGTAAAGTCTTTGTCCTAAGCGGTCTACTCCTCCGTCAGACTAGGCGGTATGGTCCAAGGACATTAGCTTGACCTAAAAGGTAATTAAAAAAATAAAATGTCTTTGGTAACAAGTGATTTTGTCCTCATTGCTTACTAACATAAAAATACATAGGTAGGTTAAAATCTGTTAAAACTTAGGTATTTACTATATACTATATATTTTTTTATAAAATTCATATACATGTACCTGGCTACTCTCTCGATGCACCTATTTCAACCATACAAAGTCAACAGCTATCTCGTAAACCCCAGATTTCAAAATAAAACACATTAAAATTGGTCTATGCCTTTGTCGGCTCCTCTACTGTCTACTATGACAACAAGCAAGATCTGTAGAATAGACTGACTAACGGCTGTTGAGGTTTGTGAGTACGGACGACCTAAATATGATAACGAATAGGTTCCGAGCCTACAAAATAACGCAATTTATCAAAAGACATCATGATTTAGCTCCGTCCGTCTATTTATATTAGGAACGTAGATCTGCGCGACGTTGCCACTCCGCTGCAATACCGCTATGCGAACGCTACGTTGCCACTCGGGTCGACCCACTTCGAAAACAAACTGCAACAGGCCTTTTTAATTTCGCTAAAATCTTTTATAGGTTTTCATTGTTTATGTTCATAACTGTGATTTCTTTATAAAGAGTGAAATGTGATAGTTGACCTTGGAAACAAAACGTGTCATTCACATTTTATTACGATGGAATTTCAATAACAAAGTATCTACCTACCTATGTACTGTGAGTGTCTTGTTCACCGGACGAAGTTCGAAGGGGAATTTTGGCTTCGAATTGAATGAAGAATGAACGTTTTTTTCATAGTTTCAGGATGCCTTCTAGGTAGGTAATTAGTTAGGTACTAGGTATAGAGTACTTTGTGACTGACATTGTAAGGTTTCTTTTATAGTTTGATTTTGTCTTAGGTAACTAGTGCCACCTATCGGGAACATGGTGATACTTACTGTAGTCGGGTGGATAACGGTAGCGCGGTTTCCGAATATTTTATGAGTCGGGGCTTAGAGTGTTTTTCGTCTACTTACTTATTTACTTTACTTACCTTTTTATAATTGTTTTTGTTTATTTGTGTAAAAAGAATTGACTACCGTGTAAAAACCGACGCTTGCCACAAACTCCTCCTCATTGTACTTTATACAGCTCCCCGTCTCATTCTCGTGCTCAATGTGATAGTATTGCTGTTTCATTTGCCTCAGTTGGGGCTTGGCCACAGGCGATAACACACGTATCAAGATGGCGGAAAAACGGTGTGACATGAAAGGATGTTTAAATTCAACGGCTAATAAGCCAGAATTGATATTTATTACATTACCAGCAGATCGCCGTGGGTAAGTTTATTCTCCTAGTTCTCCTGTACTTTCTAGTATAACTTACTAACTATCATCGACTACAACAATCATACTATAATTTTGTTAACTTATCAGTAACAAAAGTAGTTATATAATCATTCAGTATACCTACTTAGTACGATTTACCACTGAAGAAAATTACGACCTAAAGTAATTATAACTATTTGAGGAACTAAAATTAATTTACTTTGATCTGATAGATTTGTCAGAAAAGCGGTTTTGCATTCCTTTAATAGATGGCGCCTCAATGACTTGATACAATGTAAATATGGAATAAAGCAATCTTACTGTTTGAAACATTATATTTTTAAATCGTTACTTATTGACATTGATACTAGTAGACCGACCAAAATAATATAGATGAGTTTTTTTAATAACAATTTTAATAACATTTAACACTTGCTGCTTTATGACAAAATTGCGTCTGGAGAAACGTTTACTTCCATAACCTCGGCCTCCTTCGAGGCCATTGCTTCGTCCGAGGAGCTGTCATCGTTCAGCTCTTCCTCAGATACACTTTCGTTGTCAGTTTCATCATCAGATTCGTCCTCACTGACATGGATAGTCAGTTCGTCTGTCAGCGCATCGATGATAAGGTCACTCTGGTTGTACTCCTCTTCGATGGTTTTAATTGTCTTGCAAAGGTTGCCTATTTCCTCCGTCATGTCCAAAACTTTTTGTAGAATGAAATGCTTTGCTGTTTCGACGTTTCGGGCATTTCCTGCGACGTGATTTTTTATAGCCGTCCAAGCTATTTCTAATGGGTTTAAGTCCGGATGGTAAGCAGGCAACCTCAGCACTGAATGGCAATTTTCATTAAGAACTTTGTCAATTTTGTATTGTTTGAAACCACATCTGTGCGCACTTATTAGTTTATAAAGCTGTGGTTTGAGCATCGTGGAGTAGAATGGTATTCCTTTATCGAGAAGCCAAGTTTCCATGATGTATCTTTTTGAGGTTGATGTTGGTGCTGCGTCTTCTGATTTGTGAAAGTAAGGGCATTTGCCGACTACTACAACTGCGTTTTCAGGTAGGTTCGGAATCAGCTGTGTGCGGATCCATTGATCATAGTTTTGATTGTCGTCGCCTTTCGAACAAGATTTAAACACGAGCAGGCTGTCAGGCAGGAAGCCTGCGTCTGACGCGGCGTGGAGTATCACCACTCGTTCGCCTTTCTTGGATCCCTTGGCGCTGGGCTCGGTTGTGTGAGTCGTGTCAACATAGCACGCGTCCGCGAAAACTACAGCTCTTCCTTCCGTGCGATACTTCGAAATAGCTTGTAAATAATCAATGCGTTTTTGTCGAATACTCGCGTGTTCAATCAGAACTTTCCGATTGTCTTCTGTCTTCTTCCATTTGAACCCTAAATCTGTTAGGATTCTTCTCATACTGGACGCTTGGCCTTGGAATTTGATTTTTTGTTTCAGTTTTTTGAGGAGAAGTTTTACTGTGGGAAGTTCTTTCTCCGTGATGTGAAAGTTGTGAATGCACCTTTTTATGATGCCTTGATTAGTGCTGCTTATCGCCGTGACTTTTTTCTTTCCCACTCTTCTTTTACCGGGTGTTCGGAAGACGTCGTGCATACTCGCTCCGGGCACATTTGCAACTACTGATATCCTCCGTATGGTTCTTTCGGAGACGCCGGTGGCCGCCGCTGTTCTCTTTTGTACCGCTTTTAGATCGAACTGCAGGCCGGATTTAGCTTCGTTCTTCATAAAGGTAAGCACGTCGTGCACCATTTGCCTCGCTTGCGAGCGCAGCACGTTACCTCGGGGCATAGTTGAGGAGCGGTGTAGTTTGGAGTGCGTGAAACGGAGTTCGAGCTCCGACTGAGTGGTGCAGGGTGAGACGGACGGATGCCTCTCCCTCCCGCACTCCAGTTCCCGCCAAACTTTATGGCCGGTCGGTTGGTTCGCACTTGCCCCGCCCCTCGCTTCTTGTAGGTCGAGTTTGGCGCCAATCTTTTTGACCGGCTGTTATTTATGAGCGCCCCGCCTGGACAAAGATATTCCAAAGCCTATTCAGATCATCGGTCTTAAAATGTAACGCTAAATGTAGGGTTATCCTTGTACTATTGTGACGGCTCTACTATTATGGCTAATTTTATGATTGTTATTATGTTTATTTATAGTAGGTATCAATCAGACAGTAGGATTTAGAAATCGTGCAATTAAAAAAAACGACGCGACGCGGCGAGGTGCAACATTTCTTTGTCAAAACAACACGTTTTGAGCAGCCAATTAAATAATAATTCGAGGATCATACTAACACATAACAATTTGATAATGTTGAATCGTCCAATACTCTTAAGGACCTATATGTTTTTTATTGTTTTTGTTTGCTACTTGGATTCCACTAATCCATTAGGTACTTACCGATCCTAATGGGCTATTTAACATCGATTTAAACAGATTAGAAACCTATTACGTACCTATAATATGTATAAGTAAGTTCATTGATTTGACATAGGTTCATGGATTGCGTTTTTATTTAAAAAATGTTTCATGTGATATGCGATACCATATTAATACATTACAAACGCACGTTAGCTATATTTTTTAGCATTAAAAAAGCGTGCATTTCTTTTTTTAGATAATGGCGAATTCACTATGTGATGTAGCCCAAATAGTACCTATATCTGACATTTTGCATCATCTATAAAAAATATATTTATACAATTTTTTTTAAACCGATGTTTAATTTTCTTTTTAATGTTGGCGTACATTTATAAAGAAGATAGTAGTCTAGGTAGAATATGTATTATTTCGATAGTTTGCTTCAAGTAGCAGAAAAAATTTACTCTTTGTTACAAAAGGGGTTTATATAAATATGTATGAACAATAAAAGTGTAGTCAAACTAAAATGTGATGTGCTAGTAAAGTTAGCCATCGGTTGTGCTGTTTGTTACACATACAACGTTGCTCGAGCGAGACGCACTTATGTTTGGCGCGAAGACCGAGTTGGGCGGGGCCTACTTAGTGAGAACTACCAACCGGTCATAATGTCTGGCGCCACAAAAGCGTCCGCGTTCGCTCGCGTCAGTTTAGTTTGCGTTGCGCGTCATTTCCTCGCACACCACACAATCGCGCGTTCTGTTTATTAACACAACTATGCCTCGACGAAACATCGTATTGCGCTCTCAAGCGAGGCAGATAGTTGTTGGTGTGATGAAGTATATGAAGAAAGAAGCTCAGGAGGGATTACAGTTCGATATAAAGGCGGTGCAGAAACGAACCGCGGCAGCCACTGGAGTCTCCATCCGAACCGTGCAATGCATCGCAACAGCAGCTAAAGCTTACGGCGCGAGCGGACGCGCCGGTTTCCGAACACCCGGGAAAAGAAGGGCGGGGAGAAAAAAAGTGACAGCTATGGACAGCTTCCAGAAAGGCATCATCAAAAGGAGCATTCACAATTTCCATGAAACCGAAAAGGAACTGCCGACAGTTGACAGAATTTCCAAAAAATTAAAACATTTAGTCAATTTTACAGGATCCCCGTCTAGTCTGCGGAGGATTTTAAAAGCGCTGGGATTTAAATGGAGAAGGACAGAAGATAAGCGCCAAGTTCTAATAGAGCACAGTCAAATTCGGTTAAAACGCATCGAACATTTGCAGCACATCGCCAAATATCGCGATGAAGGTCGCCCAATTGTCTACGCGGATGCGACGTACATCAACACGCAAACGCAGTCCGAGGAAACGGTGCAGGTACCAAGAAAAAACAAGAAAGGCGACCGCGTTGTGATAGTTCACGCCGCGAGCGATACTGGTTTCCTGCCCCACGCGCTTCTCACGTTCAAAGCTGGGACTAAAGCAGACGACAATAAACAATACGACAAGTGGTTGCGGAATAAACTGCTCCCAAACCTCCCTGAGAACGCAGTGCTGGTGGTCGGCAAGGCCCCATACTTCCACAAACTCGAACAAAGCGTACCAACGTCTACATCCAAACGATGCGAAATAGAGTCGTGGCTATTCGAGAAAGGGATACCGTTCATCCCCGATACTCTGAAACCGCTACTTTACAAAACAGTGTGCGCGTACAAAGATTGCTATAAAAAATATAAAATTGACTCGATTCTGGCCGAAAAACATCATACCGTCTTACGCATTCCCGCTCACCACGTAGACCTCAACCCATTAGAAATGGCTTGGACTGCCATTAAACGTTACGTCAATGAGAAAGCGAAAAATAGGGCCAAAACAGACGCTACACTAAAGCATAATGTACAACAAAAGGTTAAATCGATGAAAAAGGAGTTTAGTGTAATATGTCAGAAGCTCAAAGGCTTCGAGAATGAATACGTGCAGAACGATTTGGTGGTTGACAAATTGACAGATGACGTCACAGTTGTAGTCAGCGAGAATGAGTCAGATGATTATTCTGATAATGACTCTGGGTCTGATGAAGAACAGAACAATGACACTTCCTCAGACGAGGACTGATTTAGAGAGATGATTAAGAGAGATGTAGCTTTTATTTAATGTCACGTTTCCCCAGATGCTATCCTATCGTAATCATTCACAATAACGCCATCGGCAGGGAATCCATCCACACACCTAGGAGACGATGTGGCCGCGCACCGTGAGCGTCCAGAGGAATTTCCTCCCGCGAACACTTCGCATGTGGAAGGGTCTCCCTACCGAGGTTTTCCCCATGGACTACAGTATGGGTTTCTTCAAAAAGGGCGTTTTTGCAGGGTTAGAAACGCGCCAGTAATACCTTTTGGTGTTAAAAGCGTCCATAGGCTACGGTAACCGCTTACCATCAGGTGAGCCGTATGATGGTTTGCTACCAAAGTATAACAATGACATGTTGTGTTAAATTTAATTATAGACTTATGTAAATAAAGTACCTAATGATGTCGTTTTATTCGTATAAATTTTGTTTTATCCCTATTATTTTCAGACCTAAGTCCGACCCGATTACCAAATTGATATCAAATCTATACAAAACGTTTCTAGGTAGGTAGGTACTAGTACCTACCTAAGAAAGATATACTAAAGCTACTTAGTACCTAGGTACGAAGTAGCTTTAGTATATCTTGTAGGTAGGAAGAATTATGACAAGACAAACTTGGCTGGGTCGCATGATAACGTCACATTTAAATAGATAGGTACATATATAAATCTCATCTAGACAACCTTTGGATGGTTTGGACGTTGAAATTTAAAAACAAAATTCGTAAGGAAGTTTTTTAAACACGCGTTAAACAGTTGTTTAACTTTTTTGTGGTAACAAGGTTAGTCTTTAGTTCTAATATACTAACAGTAAGTACATTACTGCTACTGGCCAGATAAGGGGGCGTCCGTTAATTACGTGAGGTGTTCAGGGGGAGGGGTAGCCGGATCTCGCTTATTCTCACGTGTTTTCTCGACAAATATCACGTTTTTTTTTTTAATTTTCCCAATGAATACAAATTTTGAAAAGTCCAGTTGTGATAAGGGGAGGGGGTCGAACTACGTCTCGCGACGTCTCACCAGGGGGGACGGGGGGGGGGGGGGTCGTCGTCAAAATGCCTCACGTAATTACTCCCCCCTAAGTTGGCACTATAATTTTAATCGATTACAGGCATTCAAAATGGCTAACTAAGACATTCGGGGACAGTGAAGTGAAAAATCCTAAATGTCAAACTGTGTGTGAGGCGCACATCGACCCTATGTTCCTGAGGATAATCCAACGACGCCAGCTCACAGTGACACCTGACTGTGCCTTGCCTAGGTCAGTCACTTACCAACCCTGTTAAAGTATTATAATAACCAAGGAGTTTGTATGCATGTACAAATTCTTTGAGTAGGTATAACCTAAAAACTATAACCTCTCAGTTTGGCAATTGTGTAAAAAATATATATAATACGGAACATCAAGTTCCATTACCTACCAAATTATGATTTGTTTGACGTTAGCATAAAGTAATTAATATAAGACCTACAAATTCTTTGGGTAAGACTAAGGCAGAGAATATACGACAGATTTCTCTTCTTTGGTAAACATGATAATTTATTAGGGTTCCGTACACAAATGGTAAAACGGTATCCTATTACTAAGGCTCCGCTGTCTGTCTGTCTGTCCGTCTGTCACCCGGCTGTATCTCATGAACCGTGATATTTAGACAGTTAAAATTTTCACAGATGATGTATTTCTGTTGCCGCTATAACAACAAATACTAAAAAAAAAATAAAATACATATTTAAGGGGGGGCTCCCATACAACAAACGTGATTTTTTTGCTCGTTTTAGCACGATATTGATAACGGCAACAGGTAGACGCTTGAAATATTACCAGAATATTTAGTTATATATTCACTTTAAAAATAAATTATTAAATTAAAATAAATCAAATATTTAAGGGGGTCTCCCATACAACAAATTGGATTTTTTTTGCTCGTTTTTTTATATAATGGTGCGGAACACTTGTGCGCGAGTCCAACTCGCACTTGGCCGGTTTTTAAATCTTCCAAGGAAACAGGAAACAAGTGCCATGTAAACCTCCAATATCTCAACAACATTTTTACCTCATTTAGTCACACACATCTGAATTGTGCCATCACTTCACGAGACTCAAAACTGAATCAATACTTAGTGATATAGATTTTATTTTTCAGATTCTAATGAAAGTAATTGGTGTGAAGGGTTTCATCCGTGCTTAGTAAGGCTGTATCTTAGTCTATTCATTTGAAATTACAAGTATATTTTGCAGTTGAATTTCTTCACATCTACTCGGCTTTGGCAGTTCTTCTTACAGCTTGAGTACTCGTATATGTGCTACTATTGGTTATATTTTTTGTTGTAACTGCTGTAATTGGTCGGACAGTCAGACAGACGGACATGGCGAAACTATAAGGGTTCCAACTTCGACTACGGAACCCTAAAATCTGTAAAAAATCTATACTTTAGTCTCGATTCAGTTGTTGCATAAAATTAATGTTAATGGATTTGGACATGAGCTATTTCTTCTGTGATAAATTGGTTTCACTACATATTAGTTGTATTTTGTAAGGTTCAAACTCAGTTGCAGTCGTTTATTCCCAGTAGTTCTGTTGTCCAGGGGGGCAATCGCACTAATTTTGAACGATAGTACCAAAGTAAAACCAAAGCAAAAACGATACGTTAAGCACATTTCGTATCGCGCTGACTTGCGTGACATCACTCAAACCAACGTGAGTTCCAACGTTAAACACGTTCAAAATTAGCGCGATTGCTCCCCCAACCTCCAGTTCTGTTAAGCAAATAAATGTATATGACATGAATATGAACGTTTATTTGTAATTGTACTGGTGTAGCTTGCTTTGTCTATCTTAATTCTTAACAGAGAAATGTTGAGAAAAGTCACTTCTTATGGTGGTAGTGGTATCTAATAAATGGTATATGTTAGGCACTTTAAAGTGTAAAACCACTTGCTTTCTTACCTACATCAAAGAATCATAATTTGGAAAAACAAAACCTACTCAATACTACTAACCTAACCTAAATAACCATTCTGTATTAAATGTATAATTTCAGCAAAAATGAAAACAAGCCTGGACCTTCAAACCCTGGTCCTTCAGGCGCAACATACCCTGGCTCTGTAGAAACAAAACCGTCTGATACAGGCAAACGAGCTCCTAACAAGAAAACTGTAACACCATTGTCAGCGTCATCAGCCCAAGTTCCTAAAGATTCGGTTTTTGTGGCAGTTTCTGGAATTTTTCCTATGAAGGAACCCTCTGAGCTAGAATTTACAGCGATTAATAACAAGCGTTCGCATTCAACCAAAATGGCGGATGAGAGACCTAAAAAGCGAGCGCGAATTGATGCTTCAACGAAACGGGAGACTTCAGTACGTATTTTAGTTTTCTAGAAGATAGATTCATCGTTCATGATCAAATTATGTGCTTAAACGTCCACGTATATATGAATCGTATAATTATTGAATAATATAATTGTTATTTAATGTGAAATATCATCCAACGATACTACTTCGTAATTTAATTCAAAATCTTTATTTCAGGTTGATGAATTAACTACTAAAGCAGACATTTCTCAAACATTAACTTCTGAATTAATTATAAAAACTGATCCAGACTCGTACGAAGCAGTATTGCTACCGTCTGTCTATGAAGATATTGAAGTGAGACAAGAGGCACCCGAGGCCGGGGATATAAGAGAAAGTATAACTATTGTAAACGAATCTTTGGATTATAGATTTGATTCCATTGATGCGACTGACAGTACGAGATCACCAGAACAAGAAAAAAGTAACTGTTTTGGCGTTTCCATTAAAGTAGAAGAAAATGCTGAATTAATTTCGGAAATAGAAAACCATAATGAACTAAAAACCACCTTTAACAGTGAAGAAGAAACCCCAGAATCTGTTTCTGTTAGTCAAATAATTAATGATATACTAGTAAATAAACTTATAAGTCCTACGGAGAAAAACATACTGGATTCGTACAAATTAGATATTCAACTATTACAAGATAACTCGAATACGACTTCCAATACTAAGCTGAAATCTTTCGCTATTGCCCTGTATATTTACTCACACAGAGCATACGAGTACGTTCGTAATAAATATACGACCTGTCTGCCTCCAGTTTCCGTGTTGAGAGATTGGCTAGTGCAGTCAAAGGGAAAAGCCGGATTTACAAGAGAAACTCTCGAAGCGATCAATGCAAAAACGACTTTATCACAGCAAAAAAACGAATCTCGTAAAGTATACGTTTGTCTATCTCTCAAAGATGTAAAAATGGTTTCTAGACGGTACGGACGAAGGAACCATCCAGATAACATCAAAAATCCTCTGGAATATGTAACCTCTGCCGCTTATTCAGCGCTAGTTATGTCTGCTGTAGCTCTCAATGCCAACTGGAAGATCCCTATCGGGTACTTCTGGACGAATGTCGTCAAGGGTTCCGAGAGAGCGAATCTGGTCCACATCGCTATCAGCATTCTCGAGACGGTCGGTGTCATCCCTGTGGCGCTCACCTTCGAATACAACAAAGACAATCTGGAGATGTGCAACCATCTGAGTTGTTGCATTGAGAAAGTAGATTTGAAGACATCTTTCTTATCGGAAAGTGGCAGACAAATCTATATTTTTCCGGATCCCCGCGGGGTTCTCGAGGTGATCTATAAGTGTTTCAGCTACACAGATTCGTATGTAGACGAGTCTTTACAAGTCGTTTCCCTGACACAAATACCCATGTTATTGCAACTCTCGCATTTGCAGCCCACTACCCCTCAGCATTCTCTGAGAAAAGCAATTGCTGCAGAACTATGCAAACGTGATATATTCTCTTATTTTGCGCCAGCTGCCGGCATATTGACCTTTTTAAAAAACATACACATCGTCCTTGACGTTGTTTCTTCCCGAAAAGGGGGTTTGAAACTGAAGAAACCTATTCCGAAGGCAGCTAATAAGACTGCGAATCCCTCAGTTGAAGCGCTTCAAGAGGCAGGGAAATACTTCAAAAGCCTAAATTTGAATGGCTCCATGCCAATCAACGTTATGCTGCCGATATGGGCAACTGAAAAGGGGATCGGTATTCTCGGGCTCTGTGCAATCATCGACAGCACATTGATGTTGATATGCAAATATTCAGACGAATTCTCCATCGAGTTCGGCAAGTTCGTTGGGAATCCTTTTGTCTTCTTGGCAAACCTGACGCCCCCAGTGCATTTTAGAAAACGACCCTCAGCAACATACTTTCAGAAAAAATACAAGTTGATGCTGCAACAAGTAGCCACATTCAAATTGAGTTTAGCGATCGAAAACATATCATTACTAACATGCAAGTATGCATACGAGAGGATAAACCAGACCACTTATATACCTAACATCAACAATTCTACACTTATCGAAAGTGATCTGCTCAAATTGCTCAGATGCCAACTTGGAGAATACGAAGATACGTTTATGGGATACATAGCGCGTTTTGTCACCTATAGCCTCGCTAGCCAATTGCAGTGCGATGTGTGTATTAGTGCCATACGAGCTAAGCCGGATAAAGAAATGCTACCACTAGGTTTTAGTCGAAAGCGTTGTCAATTCCTTAAGAAATCTGAGGAACCTTCAAAAGATGTCCTGGACATTTGCAAAACAGCTGAAGCTGTTTACAAAGTTGCCGCCAATCAATGTGGTACAATGATTCCGAAGATCAACGAATTTAGTCTAGTGACAAAAGTGATGGAGAAATATGTGTACATGCCACTCTTCCCGGGTCTGAAGCAGCATCAGTTCGATACGGATATAATGAACAACCATGTCGTGGACTTGGCAAAAGCAGTGGCCGAAATGTATCTGGAGACTAGAATCAAAAATTGGAAAAGCAATATGTGGTCCAAGTAATGATTAAATATTGAGTTTGATTTAATGATATTTTTATTACAAATTATATTTTATAGTAGGTAGGCCTTTAGTTGATTTGTAGCTATACTAGATTAAATCAGCACGTCTAGTGAATGCGAAGAACCGATTTTAGAACTAAGTTAAATATTAAACAATTTTTTTTGTTTCACGTTATGTTAAGGGCGCACTATACCTGGGGAGACGTTAAATCGCTTATTGAGAAACAATGTTTTGTTCAACAAAGTGTGTGCTTTCAATCTGTAATTCATATATGTTATAGTTAAGGATACATGCTAGAACGCCTGTGTTGTGAAAACACGATTCCGTAAAATTTTCTCTATTGAAAAAAAATCCAAAGATGACTCCAAATTTAACTTAAAACTGTTCATAAGCGATGAATACTACAATTTAGATCTTGAAACTTTATACAGTAATTTTACACAACATAATTAAGGGCACCTGTGTTTTAAATTTTCAAAGTATCTTTTTATTTTACCATAAAATGAAAATATCTAAGTTTTGCTTTAGTGAAACCATTCGCTCCGGACGCCCCGGTCCGCGATTCAGTCTGGCCTCGGCTTTCAGACGGGGTACCCGTGACGCTTGTCGCACCAAACGAACACGTAATTCTTAGGTAGAATGTATATTTTAGTTGGTGTATGAGAAATAAGCACAACAAGATAATGAAGGGACTGAATGATAAAAAACCGGCAAACATATGAACCACGGCGAGATAGGACGTGCAGCGGCGCGCGGAGAAGTGGGGGTGAAATTCGAGTTTAGTCTGAGGTATAGTCAACTCTTAACAAACCGCCCATATTACAAATACAAATAAAACATGGGTACAAAGAAGAGAGAGTTCTTATTTAACAAGAAATCGCTTGCTTAGCTCCGTGGCGTGGCGCAGTGGGCGAATAACCGATCAGTCATCATGATCATGATCACAAATCAACAACCAATATAAATTCGGTTTAAAAATCGATACCAAGCAGGCAAGCAAGTAACTTTTAAGAGTGTGAATATGGGCGGATCATTAAAAAAATTCAAGTTATCAATTAAAATATAATTGACTAACAAAGTGGTTTAATTTCTAGCAATAATTACATTTAAATAATCACATCTTACATCCGAGGGCAAGGCAAGATTTGCTCTTTACCATTTTGCCTTTCAAGAAACCTTAGTTACTAGATATATTCTACCTTAGAATTTTCAGCTGATTCGATATTAAATTACATTAGAAAATTCTTTATTGCACTAATAAAATAATACATACGCGAACTTAATGCTAATTAGCATTTTCTTCCAGCTAACCTTTGTGTGGTGTGGAGAAAGTGGTAGTGCCAGAGAATGGCAAGTTAAACAAACTTTAGCTTGGAAATAAAAATTAATAATAATACACATACATAAATATGTCTACAAAAAGTGCTCAATTTTGTGGGGTATTTTGAAGAGAGATGAAGTGTTTGAAGAGTTTGGATTTGAAGATTCCCATAGAGGTGGCCCTGCGGATTTCCACTGGAAGAGAGTTCCACAAGCGATATAAAGCTATAACAATTGAAAATCTATTGTATTTTATGCCTGGGTTTTATGTAACAAACAAGTTCTCCAGGTCCAGTTGGAAAGACGACCTGGTAAGGGTGGCTGGGAGTCGTTGGGTGCAGTGCAGACCGCACAAGATCATTGATATCAGAACGGTGGGGCCCGCTTGCTAGGGATCTGGTTTCCATGTCAACTTAGAGCTAAGATTTTGTACTTCCCGAAAATCTAATCCCTGAATTTGTAGTTCAACAGTTCAGAAGTTATGAGCATTTATTTATTTATTTTATTATTAGTTCGTACAGTCAGAAATCAGGCTAGACCGCCCGGCTGGATCTCGGAAACTAAGGATCTGAGAGAATCAGTCAAAAGCTAAAGTTTTTGTAGTTATTTTGTTACTTTTTTGTGTTTATAAAATGGAGTTGAATCAAAGTAACATTAAACTGTACCGCCCCGCTAGTTCCCAGCATCTGGACACCTTGGAGAATCCGTCAGTAGCTCAGCCTTTTGCAGTTGTTTGGTTACGAATTTATAGTTGATTTTTTTATGTTATTGCTTCTTTTCAGAAATAAATGGATTTTAGTCAAAATGGAAGTAAGTATCACTTATATCTTCACCAAATAGTCTAGAAGAACCGTACAAAACTCAAAACACTGCCGAGGAAAATTTAATTGCAAAGTTTCACAAAATCGGTAGTGTTTTATGAGATAATTCGATCGAAAGAAAAACTCAAATTAGCATCTTATAGGTTATATTAAGATAAGGTGACAATGACTTGAAACTGTTTCAAGTAGAAATTACTTAAGTACTATAGTGTGACCATTAGTGCTGTGCACTCCCTGAGGTATGCGCGCGGCGAGACGGGGGGGAGAATCGGCTGCTGCGCTCTGTCAGTACGCCGACATGACATACACGCCGACATGACATACACGCCGTCAACGCTCGTGGCGGCAGGTAGTGTTATTTGTATCGGACTGTGTATGTCATGTCGGCGTACTGACAGAGCGCAGCAGCCGATTCTCCCCCCCGTCTCGCCGCGCGCATACCTCAGGGAGTGCACAGCACTAATGGTCACACTATACTAAAAGTGGGAGTAGGTACTCGTGTAGGTTCAAATAGGTACAGAGTTCCCTTTTACTGAGAATCATCATCATTATTACTGATTTAAAAACGGGTATTTATCGCGTATGTAATTTTCAGTTAATAAAGTAGGTCGTTTTATTTATAATCCCGACGTTTCAATTAATACGGCGATAAATACCCGTTGAAATCAGTAATAATTATGTATATTGCTAAAAGAAGGTGAGGCGTCGGATTCATAATCCATTCCCATTAAATAACATAAATCGTCCTTTATGAGGATACGCGGACTGCATTTAGTCTATACAAACGTACTCTCCTCCTCCTCCTTCCCCCCCCCCCCCCCCCGCATAGTGACACTAGAGCAAATATGTTTTTACCATACAATCTAAGTACAACTGTCATGCCCCTACTTTTTGTTTGTCTCCATAAATTAATAATTAAAAGAACTACTAGTAACCTTCTAAAATCACAAAAATTGCTTAGTCTCCCCCCCCACCCCCCACCCCTTATCAGACGTCCAGCAAACAAATTTGGCGAATATAAAAAATAAAACATAGAGGCATAACTTTTCTTATTCCTGAAAAATATATATAAATCGTTTTAGTTTTGTAGTAGAATACAGGGGAATACGAAATAGTGATTTCGTCTATTTTAAATAGGTATAATCAGTTGGACCTGTTGTTGTCTCTGTCGCTTTCTATTCAGGAAGCAATAGATTTGCGCGACAGCAACTGATCTGATTAAAATCTATTTTACAAATGTGTTGCTGTCCGCGTTTCCTCATAAGCGCTGAGGGTGACACAGAGGTCGTCGATAGGTACCTAATTACCTATTGTTACTGTTAGGTTATAGTAATTGTCTTGTAGACTCAGCGGGCGTTTCAGAGGCCTGTCAGTGTATTGTTTGCTAACAACTAACATCCGGTGATGCATCTTCACGGTGCATTGCTATGCAAATGCAGTAACATACAATACTAACTAAGAAAAAGTTAACAAGCCTGGTTATGGTTATGTTAACAAAAAATAACTAAAATACCGAAGAGAAATTAAAAAAAAGCATTAATTTCAGACAAACAATGTCCTTAATTTGTTGGTAACAATTATTTCTTACAGCTACGTAGCTCTCTTTTAGCGATAAGACCGTCCATTGTACCGTTATTTATTGTATATTTCCATTGTTACTGTATTTTATTTGGTGAGCAATAAAGGGTATATCTATCTAAAGGTTTTGCCAGAATAAGAATGCCGAGGCCGAGCTGTCGATCGGTGGCGAGCCATAATGCATAGCTGAAAGTGCTGAAACCCATTTCCTGCAGTACCACATACAATACCTACTTACCTCTTTTTAATTTTTCCTTGGTTACATTGTATATTTATTTCATTCTATTGTTCCTATGTTTGTTGTATGTAATTTTCTTTTTTGTCTTACTTGTGCTTTCTCTTTGATGTTATACCATTTAAATGTATTGTGTGAATTTGTGTGTGCTGTGGTAGCAAATATATGTCTGTCTATGTTTATGTATATCTACAACGCGGTCACATTAACTCGACACATCGCTGGAATGCGGGTCCCCGCCCGCTTCCCCCGCATTCCCTTTTCTCGCCCGGCAAGTGTCAGTACGGTTAGCATCTTTGTTACCGATACACGCGATAAATAAATAAATATTAATTGGGTAGCCATACAACAAATGTGTGTTTTTCCTATTTTTATGCTCAATATTTAATAACGGTAACAGGTAGACACCTTAAATTTTCTCAAATTATGTAGTTGTATATTACCTTTCAAAATAAATAAATATATTTTATTCATTTAACAAACTTAATTTTTAAGCACTTTTTACTCGATCTTAATAAACAGGTAGAAACTTATCTTTTATAGATGATGGTTCGGAACCTTTCGTGCGGGAGTCCGACTCGCACATGGCCGGTTTTTTTTCCACACCGTACTTGAGCGCCAAAATGACGTCACATGGTCAAGCGTCTAGTTAATGTGACCGCGTTGTATCTTTGCCAATAACTAAGTATCTACACATTTGTTATTTTAGTAATGTTCACATTTATTTAATAGCAGTTTACTTTTAAGTGATACATTTTTTTAGATTATTTTAAATTGTCGTCAGGACCGTTCTTCTTTACTATTTGTATTTTTGTATTATTTAATGAAGAAACTTTTACTGGTTTATGTAATACAAGCTTCCACCCGCGGCTACGCACGAGTGGTTTGCCAATAAAAAGTAGCCTATGTGTTAATCCAGGTTATGATCTACGCACATACCAAATTTCATCGAAATCGGTATGTACGTACAGTCAATCAAAGTACCTTTATTGCGTGAAGGGAGAGCCTGTAACCAGTCCCGATTCCCACTCAGAAACGGCTAGAAGGCGGGCACGATCTAACGGGCTGGTACACGTTTGAAATAGTTGGTTCCGTGAAAAAAATTTAGTAATAAATTGGTTCTTACTTTCATTTTATTTACTTATTTCATTTATTATTTTTCGCATTTCGGAGATTTTGACTAACAAACACTTGTTTAGGTAAGTAGGTACGATTTCAAATTGCCAAACTACTCTCATATACATACCTAATAATAAGTTACAGTTTGGCTTCACTCGTTACGTTGCGTTGCCCACCGCACTGTGTGCCCAAAGGCACGACCATTCTCAAGAAAACATGTTATTTTCAACTTTTCTAGCAAGCGCTTAGCAGATTTCTCTTACTGGAATGTTTTGAAACGCTAACCTTAATTTTGCATTCAAATTAAAACATCCCCGAGGTATAAAATACCTACACCTAATATTTTCGAAACTACCAACCTGAATGTGAAATGCTGAATCAGTTCGCGACGTTGCCGATCAGCGCGAGGCGTTGCCGATCAGCGCGAGGCGTTGCCGTACCGGCTGCCGACCGACGGATACGATGGCGCCGCGTTGCCAGCTCGTGCGGTGCGGGCGGGCGCCACGAGACGTTGCCGCTCTGCCTAGCCGTCTCTACTAAACCGTAAAATACTATTCATTCAATTAGTGTGAAGCAACATCAAACTGATGATTCGAAAGAGTTATAGCCTAGGTATGCGAATTTATATTGAGAACGTATCACATCCGAATCACGGTCATTATTTTCCCGCTATTCCATTCAAGTGCGGATTTCAAGCTACAAAATGCGGAATCCGTTTTTTCGCGAAATATTTTGAACGTTCGCGTTCGTTGGCACGATTGCCAGTGCTCTGTGATTCGGGCCGATCTCTTAATGGCGTGGAATATCGTTGATTGCACGATTTCCGTACCCTCTCCAATTTAGTCTCTTGGCTCGTGTCGATAGAAGATCCGGTTTTGCGAAGGATTATTTTGAAAGGGTCTGTGAGCTGGAACAGTCAGGCAGTCCCGGCCTTTGGGAGTCCCTCAGCCGTGCGTTAAAACCCTTTGCTTGCGGGTTTGCATATAAATAAGTTGGGTCGATAGGATGGCCTGGCTCTTTCATTATGCTACACTGCCGTCTGCCGGAGTTCCTATTAGTACTTAGATAAGCAAATTTCGGAATTATATGAACCTGTCGGCTAAGTAATCCGAGCTTTTCAACACTAGATATAAAAGACTGATTTCTGAATTATGTTAAAGGTCGTACTTTCACTCGGTCTTATTTTTGACATATCGACGTCAACCAACCAAAACACGCTAATTCGAAATCTCCAAAAAAACATTGTTTGGTTAGACAAAGTCGGAATTATGCTAACGCGTTATTTCAAAATAATTCTAAATTTTATGAACACTAAGTAGAAAGTTCGTTTCGTACTTAGATACCTATTTATACTACCTATACTCTAAAATTGTATTGAACATACGGCATTTTATCATAAATGACGCTAAATCACTCTTTACTTTGTAAATGAGCCATTCCGCGAGATACCTACCTACCATTTTTATTCGTGTCAGTCAGTCATTGCTTCGTAGTATTTACATTTCCAAGAAATCCATAAAGCCTACGGGCTTCCTACGAGCTTTAAATTTTAAATGGGATAGGTTTAAGTTATTTCATGAAAACAGGCGGGCAAATGGAACCTACATTGAGTGGTTCTTTTCTGGAAATTACATATAAACCTAATAAGTAATTTCCTAGCGATCGAAAGCTTGACTGCGAAATGAAAGTAAAGGAACAAAACCAGTTAGAATCGATTATTTCTCGAAGTATTATCATAAATTTAACAAAAACTTGGGTATAATAGAAGTAAAACTTGCTGACTCAAAGCTAAAATAAAAATCCATATTTTGGAGATTGCTTTCGAAGGCTAAAGAGACCTAAAGAGCCTATTTTGGCCTCCAAGGACACAATTAAAAAGATGTACCTACCTATGCTGAATTAAAGGAAAAAAAATCGTATCAATTATTTTCAAGCTTACGGCTCTTTCAGCAGTCAAATATACCTACTTAGCTGCAGTTGAAAGGGTCTAAGTACCTATTTATACAATTTTGTGTCGTTGTCTAGGATATCTTAAACACCCAATTTCTAGCTAAAAATTTCATATCAATAACTTTACCACTTTCCTAATTTATAGTTTCTATCTTCGTTTGATTGATCGATCCTGTTTGCAGCACGAAAATAACTAAGTGAATTCAAATTTATAGCCGAATAAAAATCTAAAACAGGATATTTAATATATCAAAGCCTGCTAGAAATACCGTCTATTTCGATCGTCTGGCCCATGCCAGAGAAGCATCGTTTTAAATTATTCTTGGCGCGGGCGACGTGTTTACGCATTACATATTTCTGGCATAAATCCATCTTGTAGTTTACTATCATGTCGAAACTTACAGTAATCCATTCACCTCCATACGATTTCAAATGATTTTAGTTAGACTTTCGCAATAGCAAGAGGAAATTATATTTCTCTCCGAATTAAATTCTTTGTTCTTTCTTTTAGATGCTTTATTCGCGTCTTTTCATTAGTTAGAGAGTCGTTTTTCTTTCGTTTGGTAATTACTTTAGCTCCATTAATAACAATTTTCATTAATTCATTTTCGTCTTTTGTGTTAACTACGGACGAAGTAGAGAAATAAAATGAAATTGTGCAAATCTACTTAAATTTTCATAGTTTATATTCACTAGAATTCCTCAGTGTTGTTACTGTCTGGGAATTTCAGTATTGACATTTGAAGTCCAACTGTATGGTGGCTTGCATTTGGTTTGGATTGATTGTACATTGACCATCGAATATTTGTTGTAAAATAAAATTGTTGTCGGTCTAGTGCTCGTGAAAGTCTATACGTCCGCTCACCTTACTTGAAACATAATATGTACATACTTACCACCTCCATTCCATACCATATTACATGTACTTTTATCAGCATGTGTGTCCAGCAAGTCCCAGACAAAACAAGTATTGTGAAACACGTTTACAATTAGTTTAATATTCATGAGAAAATCTCGCTACACCTCAGAATCGAGCTAAAAATCGATTTTGATTCAGACAATAACGGTAAACGCGTAGAAAGTTCTAGAAAAAGTCCGCCATCTTGGTCAAGCTTGACGGACACTGAACGTGGCCTTGGCGGTTTCCTGCGACTGTTGATTGCTTAGTAAATAGATAGGCCCTCGCAGGTAGGGTCTACAAAGTGCTTTCATACGATTGTATATGACGGGTATATGACGGAATATACTAGGTACATGGCACCAGTTCTATTACTTTGTCGCTGCAAAACAGGCGTAATTTCATGTTGCATAGGTCTCTTGTCCCGAAACTGCTTTAGAAAAGATTGTTGGCTTTTTTATGTCATTTACTGAAATAAACATGATTTTATGTTGTCAATACATGGAGTTTATGGCTGTAAACATGGTTTTGATTGATTACGTATCTACTGGTTGCTTTCATGTTGGATTTAAATGTCGCAGCAACATGTCATGAATAATAATCTCAAGGAGTGCATTGACGCCCGCCTGATCGCATTAAAAACATTGCCAACGCCATTAGGTACTTAACTCACTTCTGTACTTTGTTTTTATTTTGAGAGTGTGTGGCGTAACCGACTAGCACTCATCTGAATTGCAAATGGCGGCATTCGGAGACGGGGCAACGCCGCGCCCGGCGCACGGACGGCGGAGCGGCAACGTAGCATCGTGCGTATTTTTATCAAAGCATCGCTTATCTTTTATCAGGAAATTACTGTTGTTGGTCTTGCTTCGCCGGAAACGTACATTTTATGTTTCTATTTCTTGGCAAGGCTAAGAAAATATATTTCGTCAAAACAACAAAGAGGCGGTACTTGGCCGGGATTCTGCTCAAAGTACATACCTACCTACAGCTACAGCCAGTAATATTAAGTATTCTTTGGTACAGCCTGTTAGTAAGATTTATAAGATGTGTTAGGGTAAAATATTACATAAATCACAGCGCAAATGTATTCCTAACCTATAGAGGTTACATTCATTCCGTATCTCTTTCTTAGTAGCTTATCTACCTACTTCTTGTAGTAAACAATTGACGCAGGATAAGAATACCAACCTACTGCATTGCTGTAAATGTAAGCAATAGAGTATTTTAATACTCACACAAAGATTGTGGACATTATGGTGTTTGCATGTAAGATAGATAGAGAGCTAAGCTCTTTATTGCACACCAAACAAAGTGTCTATTGAAGATAAAGAAATACTTATACAAAAATAAAGGCAAGTACAATGGGCGGTCTTATCGCTAAAAGCTATCTGTTCCAGACAACCTTTATCTAAACAATGCTGAGTCTTCAAGTCAGAATGAATAGGATACTTCTAGGCGTGCGTTCCACCTTCGAACACACCATCTCTTACATTGCAATGAGGATTTCCTAGCTGCCTAAAACTTTGATGTTAGAGTTGACCACTACCTTGGTTTTTTTTTAAATTACCTATTGCAGTACCGGTCAATTAGTGATTCACTACACCTCATCGAAGTATCTGCATTGTTTCCTATATTTACAATTCAACAGTTATTTATTAAGTAATGTATGTGACTAAAAGAGTGTTAGATAATATATGAATGTGGATGGATATAGAAGTAGAGGAAGGCCGAAGAAGAGATGGATGGACTGTCTGAAGAATGCTATGGGTAAGAAAGAAGTGACAACAGAGATGCCGGCTGATAGAGAGGTATGGAAAAAATACATGTTGTGCCGACTCCACGTAATGTGTGTGGGAAAAGGGCAGGAAGAAGACAATTTATTGTACAATGATTCAGCAAGCAAAATTAAAATTGGCGAGTTTTCAGCTTTGTTTTCATAACTACGAGTCTACGCCATGCGCGCGGCGTTGCCAGACTTATCCGAATTTTCGATCGAAATCGAGGCAAAATAGAACTTGACTGAAGAGTTACAAACTTAGCAAGGTGACATTGAATAGAACAAAGTAAATACCTGACAAAACCTATTCATGTCAAAAGATGGTTGTGTTAATATATCATGGAGATATATTGCTAATATTTTATAGAATATTATAGTTCTTATGTTATTTTTTTATACCTACCACTTGGATATGGTACAAGCATATGACTTACCTGATGTTAAGTGGTAACCTTCGCATATAGCGAAGTATTGCCTCGTAGGTCACGCAGTCGTAGGAACGTGCTCTACAATGCACTGCCCTACGCCCATCAACTTTGTGAAAGTAAAGCCTCGAGTGCCTGTAATTTCGCCGGCAACCATACCCATCAAATCGAAACACAAGTAGGGCAGTAGGAGGTAGTCTCAGGAAACTATTTTGACGACCTCCGTGGCGCAGTGGCCGAATAGCCGGCTGAGACGCAGGAGGTAGCGGGTTCGATTCCCGCTGCGGAACAAATGTTTGCATGATCTACAGATATTTGTTCCGGGTCTGGTTGTTTCTCTATGTATTATAAGTATGTATTTACAAAAAAAAAGTATATAAGTATTCTATCAGTTATCTGGTTCCCATAGTACAAGCTATGCTTAGTTTGGGGCTAGATAGCGCTGTGTGAAATGTCCAGCAATATTTAAATTTAAATTTATTTAACTATTGAACGGATTCTGGAAATTCTTTTCCTGATTAAATACCGCACTATTCCTGAGTGGTATATACATACTTATAGGCTTTGTTTTATTATATATAGCTAGTATTACTATTTTATGCAAAGGTTTAGTCGTCGACAAACTCGCCAAACAAGGATTTTTGGATAAATGGCGGAAATAGTCTCTGGGGATGTTAATTACCCTTGCCTTTATAAATGAGATTACGTCAAAGGTTACGACCACTTGGCCTACATGACACTGCATTGCGCTAATCACTTTGAGAAATTCACGTGAAAAGTCTCATACTTATCAATAATAATGCTGGACATTTCACACAGCGCTATCTAGTCCCAAATTTAGCAAAGCTTGTACTATGGGAACCAAATAACTAAAAAAATAAAATAAAAAAAAATACATACTTACTTATAAAACCCGAAACAAATCTGTAGACCATGCAAACATTTGTCCCGCAGCGGGAATTGAACCCGCAACCTGCTGCGTCTCAGCCGGCTATCGGCCCTCTATTTATTTGGCTATTTCGGATATAGTGACAGTAAACCCTCAGTCGATCGAGACACGTTCTCGGAGATCCGGATGACGAAATCACCTCCGCTAACGCAGAAGAGATTTCTGAGTCATCTACATTAGACAGAGCAAACACTGCACAGATACACCGACCTCGCCGGCGAGGTCACCGAGTCCCTTCACTCGCCGCCTATACGAGGTACAAACACGTACCCGGGCGTTTCTCTCCTATTCCCATCCTGGCAACGGCCCAAGCCGAGGTTCGTACCTAAGTGGTGCCCTTGCGCTAGTTTCCTCATCCAAACTTACGGGGCTGAGCGTCATCTACGTTCGCCAAAAGTTCGGTTAAGCTGCAACGGCCTCTAGAGGTCCACAGCGAGAAAAGATCATTAAAAAAATAGATATACTTATATAATTATGTTGTGCCAGTAATTTGACCGCCATAGACCCACCATACCGTTCAAACCGGACCATAGCAATCAATGGCGACATCTTTGCGTAGTTTGGGGCTAGATGGCGTTGTGTGAAATGTCCAGCATTATTTATTATTATTAATATTATTTATCTGGCATTTTTCAAACAGTACATACATAATTTTAATATATACAAACTCTTTTCTCTTATAAAAAGCTTTATTATCAACTTATAAAATTCTACTCGACGCAAAGTATAAAAAAAATCTGTCACATTTAAAAAAGCTACCTACATTTCGCAACCCCTGAGGGTATCTACTGGATATCTACTGGGAAGGGTGTTCCCGGCGCCCTGGGAGACGGGCAGGAGGGGGGGATGCGAAATTAGATTTCCAGCCACGTACTTTCCCTCCCACGGATTGGGGAGGTTTTGAAGGACCTTGAAACAACCCAAAGGAAAATCAGCTGGCACCGTAACATCCATCTCTGAAATGTTTGGCAACACAGTAAATATATTTTTATTGCCCACTAGCTGTTGCCCGCGACTTCGTACGCGTTATACTACTAAATGTGTAGTAAACCTAGAAATAAAACTAAACTCGCTGTTGCAAATTGACACCCCATTTTAGTCTTATGCGACTTGATTTATGGGATAAAAAGTAGTAAAATCCAGGTTATAATCTACGTAGATACTTAATTTCATCGAAATCGGTTCAGTCAGCCGTTACGACGTGATTGAGTAACAAACAAACAAACAAATAAATAAACAAACATCCAAACTTTCGCATTTATAGTATTAGTGTGACTACTGAAAATATTATTTAGGGAATCACAGCTTGAATTAGCGTAGAAGTAACTTGCTAAGCTTACACGCACTGGAAGCGCAGCATAGGACGCCCCCCACTAAATGGAAAGACGACCTGATAAAAGTTGCTGGGAGCCGTTGGGTGATATTTAGGGCCCTGCATATTTAGTGTTATTCAGTTTCAATTCAATACCCCTTTAGTTGACTACCCATTTATATTAACAAACACCCTTAAACAAATATCCGTAACATTTGACTAAATTGAAATATTATTACCTACTGTTGACACCAGAATTGTTACCATTATTACCTAGTCACTTACCCTATTCCAAATTTTACGAAGATCAGATCTATAACGCTTCGAAAGTTATCCATGGACAATCATACTTACACCGATTCGTCCCAAGTTGTTTTAATCTCGCTTCGCTGTCTCACTAGCTTCAAGTGAGTCGAAAAATTACGATAAGAAAAATGAGACTGGTTACCTAGCAACGTGCAAGGCGACCTTCTAAGGACATGGCGAGCAATTAACGGTCCCTACTCGTTATAATATGTACATGGCTCATAAGGGCGACGAGTAGGTACCTACTCGTCGCCCTCAAGAGCTCATACTACCTGTGCAACTATCTCTGTCACTCCATCAGTAATACGCGCAGTGCGAGAAGGACTTATTCGAGGCACGAGAGCCAAATAGGTACAATGGTATAAAATAATAAATTATAGCATAACTGTTGGTTAATGTGAAAAATCTGAACTCATAGTAAGGTACTAGCGTCTTATAAATATCAATAACTATGCGACATTTTTACAATATCATTTAAAGTATTTATTATTTACAATTTATTGTAAGATTTGGCATGACCTTGGAATTATTTTCCATTGAGAAAATGCTAAGGATTCAAATACAAGGATCCTCAATTTTTACATAATATATATTCATTACAAAGTAAATGATGCAGTAGGTAATGATGCTCAAGAGGAGTAGAGTTCCTTGTGAAAGGACGCAGTCGGGTGAAATGTAACCTATCTCTCAACCCCGGTCATAATCTATCTGTATACCAAATGTCATCGAAATCGGTCCAGCTGTTTAGTCGTGAAAACGTAACAAACAGACAGAGGGACCGAGTTAATTTCGAATTTGTAATATCGGTAAGGATGTCTGTTTGTTGGCAATTAAAGCAGCCAGTCCGAATGTAGGTTTTTTACTCGTATCCCACAGGTCCCACAGCTGGGTAAAAGCCTCCCCATTCTTTCCAGACTACATGGTCCTGTACTGTTTGTGTGTGTCAGGAATTTATCTAGCTTATCCTACCATCTAGGTTTCTGACGCGTCGCCTTCTCGCTGGGTCAGGGGCTCAGAGCGCCACTTTATGGCTATCCATGCCCACAGCTAGGGTTACCAGATACCATTTTCAAAATGGAGGGATGTCCGTCTAGATTGCCTAAAATGCCTAATTTGTCAGAAACAACCTTGTAAGTGTTAGGTACGTAGTAATTTGCTTTGCACAATTATTTGAAATAAAAAACGGTCAAGTGTGAGTCGGACTCGAACGAAGAGTTCCGTACTTACCATTATTTATATAAACCGCAAAAAAATCTTGTTTGTTGTATGGGAGCTCCACTTAAATATTTGTTTTATTCTGTTTTTAGTAATTGTTGTTAGAGCAGCAACAGAAATACATCATCTACGAAAATTTCAACTGTCTTACTATCACGGTTTATGAGATACAGCTTGGTGACAGACGGACGTCGGAGTCTTAGTACTACTTTGTCCTTTGGGTAGAAACCCTAAAATGATTTTATTCGAAATAAGACTTAGAAATACGAGATACAGAGATGTGACGTGTTTAAATGTAGAAATTGAACTGTGCGAAACTTTTTTTTTATTCTGATGGACTATTCTCCCTGTTGGCCTCGTAAGTTTTGATGAGACAACTACCGCAAAGGCACCACTTAGGTACGAATCTCGGCTTGGGCCGTTGCCAGGATGGAGATAGAAGAGAAACACCCGGGTACATATTTGTACCTCGTATAGGCGGCGACTGAAGGGACTCGTGGACCACGCCGGCGAGGTCGATATATCTGTGAATAATACAAAGTTATTATACTAAGAGTGTCGTGGGATAATAATTAAGGGTTGAGTGGAAAAAAACAAGGACCTTAAAACTAATCAGTTGCTTACTTAATTGTCTTGACAATTCGGGAATCAACCTAGTTGCTTAATGCCTTATTAGCTAATTAGGGAAAATACCTACTTATATTATTAGAATGTTAGTCTAGCTTAAGAGTGGTAGGTATGTAACAAAACCTAAGGTAAAAACAGCTCACTTTACATGCGATAGACTAGACGTGGAGCCCAGTTCCACTTTGGCTTAGCGGCTTTGAAGGTTACGTCAAAGTTTGGGGTCCTCAAAAAAACTTTGTTATTTTCTTTTATTGAATAGGGCACTGCGTTCACTGCATTGTGCCCCAAATGTATCTTATTCCATTGAATCTCTACAAAAGGTATAGGTATTCAGAATGCAGGTAGGTGCAGGTAAACGGCAATGTGCAAATAAGTTCAAACACCTTTAGCGACTCTGAACAAAGATATTCTCAAGCTGAGTATAATAATATTGTATTGTTCGACAGCTGACATTATGTGAGGTGTGTGAATCTGATGGAATTTATGTACACAGATGGTATCTACGAAAATCATGCAGGTTAGTAGGTATATTTAAAAAGCAATAGAGGTTAACAATTAGGTACAACTCATAACTTTTAGAGAGCCAACTCCCTTGCTTGTGTAATCAAATTAAAACTCTACTCAAATCCAAATTATATTAAATTATTGATGCCTGTCATGTCTATGCAATGTTTGACGTAATAGGGCCTAAGTGCGAGTTGTCAAATTATTTTTACAGTTAGTTATTTATTTATCAGATGTCAAAGATCCAAATTTGTTAGTAAACACTTAATTAAACACGACAAATGGGTCAGTACAAAGTGTAGGCATAATTAAACAAACAAAATTCAAATAACTAGTGGTTCGGCCCGAGCTAAGATCTCGGGAATCTCCCATAAAGACAAAAAGATATTATTTGTAATCTTTGACTATCAAAATAGTGCCACGAAATGCATAACCAAATTACTTGACCTACAGTTTCATTCAAATTACAGGTAACGGAGTTCATGTTAATTGGTTTTTCTTTTTCGGGATAAAAATTGCAGATATTCTGTATTTCAAACTTTTGCCTATATTTATGTCACTAAAACTACACGCATACGAAATTTCAGCACTGTGGGGTCACTGGTGTATGTACCCTGTGAATTTTGTCAAAGTTCAATTTTTATTATGGCTAATAAATAACTTACAAACTACAAGGTTTAAACTAAAAATAAAAACGGGGTCGAAATGTACTCGCAAATACTTTTTTATTATTGGACGTGTCATTTGAACGGTTAGTCAAATTTTGGTTATTTTACCCCTCTTGAACCCCAATATCTGAACAACCCCCCCACATTTTTAACTCATTTAGTCACACCAAAATTGTGCCACCACTACCTACCTATATACCAAATTTCACGATGATCGGATAAACGCTTTGAAAGTTATCCTCGGACAAACAAACATACATACATACGAGTAGAACGCTGATTTGCCCAAGTTGATTTGGAGATCTCGCTTCGCTAGATCAATAATAGAAGTTAAAGTCCCTCACTCAAGTCCTGTGCCAATAGTCTCTCACAAAGACTATTGGATCAGAAGTCAGAACCCGATTGAAGGACTTCCTATTATTGCAATCGTCAATAGGATTCGTGAGCGGTTTCGTTTCCAAACAAACTCCTTGATGTACTTGCAGCCAACGCTATTTATTGTCTATGCGTTATTTGTCAACTCGTATTGCTCTGAGAACTTTTGTTATATTTATCAAAAAATTGTATTTAGTACAAATTACTTGGTCTATAGTCTAGTCTTTTAGGCCAGCTAGTCTCCTTCCAAAACCGGCAAGACAAATAAATAAATCGCCATATTGAAAACGCTTGGAGGAGCTACTGGTTCCCTTCCACTCACACTGAAGCGAAAACTCATCGACATGTGTATCCTGCCCATATTGACTTACGGAGCTCAGCTCTACTTGCTCCTTAACCGATTCGTTGCGGATGACACGACACGCGTGCCATTGATTTCTTGTCTTTGTGTGCGGATGGCACGCTAGTCGTGCCATTTATAAAATTGCTGTAACTTGCTCAAATTACGTTTTTGGACGATTTATCCAAGACAAAATATGCATTATTTTGCACGTAGTACATGCCCACAGCCTTCGTTTCTATATATTTTGTGAATTACAAATTTTCAGGGGTGGAAAACCTTTTTTGACAAGAGATTTTGACATAGTATTATTAATTATTATTAAAAGCGGATATGCGTCTTTTATCGTTAAATTGAATGGACATACGTAATACATCTTAATGGAATACTAGGTATTTAAAAATATTTTATAGGATGTCCGCTATTGAAATATAGTAGTTAGTACCTACTGTGTGTAATGAATGGGTCATAATTTTAAATAATTTTGTGGAAAAATACTGTGTAACTTATGTACCATTCATCACTTACGAACTTAAACAAGTTTCTGGATAGCTTCCTGATAAAAAGAACGTAAAATCCATGACTTATGGTTTAATTTTGGTTAAATTGTTGTCATACTATTAGTATGTGGCCGAAAGAGCCTACAGAGTACCATGCACTTTTAAGGTATGGTATAAGGTTTATTTTTGTTTTTCAATCAATGTGCACGTTCTCTCCGGGACTTTATCTTTGGCGCGCACTATATAAATTATACACATATTTTATTAATTTCGTGAAGCAGTGTTAACTTGTGGTAAGAACACAGTTAAATCGCGTTGTGAAGTCTTTGCAAAAACTTCATTATTTAAAAAAATGTGCCTAACAGTTTCGCCGAATAATACCTATATTTGTAAAAGTCATACCTATGCCCTATTTTTCCCATGTTAAGGTTCTTGATTATTATATATTTACTAACGTGATTATACACTGAAAAGTTAATTCAATAAAGAAAGATTTTCAGGGTGATTTAAATGTACCAACATAATTAGACTAGAAAATACAAAAATAATACGACAAAAGGTTTGTAACATCTACATAAAAAAGTCACTTACCCGACATTTCAAGGAAATCACGTAGAAGAACACGTATTTAGCCACTTTATACCACTTATAAGACCGTTCACTATCAACTTGCGATGACAACTAAACCAAATCAGGTCTAAACATGCGTAAAAAGCATAAAAATTATATATATCCTTACACATGGCTGATGGCACACTAGGTGTGTCATTATCTTCTGTGGCGGCTGACACAACAGGCGTGCCATGAAATATTTGTTCGCCGCCACGGCTAAAAGTTTGCGAAATCGGGAGCCGCAAGGAATCGGTTAACAGAAGCACAAAAGTCCCAACTCAAGATTTGCCAGAGAGCGAATGGAGAGAATCATCCTTGGAGTGAAGCGAATCGATAGAGTCAGAAATACCGACCTGCGAGATAAAACCGGCATAGTTGATGTAGGTAAGACCGCCCGCTTAAAATGGGATGGGGCAGGCCATGTGGTTCGAATGCATCCAGAACGATGAGCTAATCTGTTCACCCAGTGAATATCGAAGGGACGATGCAGCCGTGGTAGGTTCAGAAAAATATGGAGAGACGACCTGGATGCATTCAAACCAGATTGGTCAGATTTGGCTGTGGACCGTGGTGCATGCGGGGAGAAGGAGAGACCTTTGCCCAGCAGTGGGACCATATAGGTCTATAGTCTAATATAGATCGTATTCAGTTATGTGGTTCTCATAGTGCATTTACTTCAAAATTTTATCAAAAAATTACATTATTTCGCCTTTTTCGGCGGTAAGTTAATCTGTAGATTAAATAGGTATTTGAGTTTTCTGAATGAAATGAAATCTGTTCATAGAAGAAAGGCAAGCTTTGCAACTTCACACATGATAATGTAACTACATAGTAGATACCCACCTACACATCCATGCATACTTAAAACCTGGATGTATCTATTCTAATTAACTAGCAACTGCTAGTAATCTCTGGCGGCTGTTTTGGCAAGCAGCTGCAGGTGTGTGCGTTGAGAGTTCCAGATCGTCTGTGTGTGGGTGTTGTAGACGGAGGCTGGCGAGATTGCATACCGCATATTTGCGTAAGGCCGTCACTTTATCAGTGCTTCTATGATTAGATTACCTTTACGAATTATGCTTAGTTTGTGTTATGTCTAAAAATGTAATTTGGTTGGGTTACCTCTGCGAAAATGAGCTTAGTTTTTGTAATGTGACAAAAATGGCATTTAGGAATTTACCAATCAGGTTTTAAAATAGCAAATTACAAAAAAATACGAGCTTAATTTGTTTGGCGAAAATATACCTACCTACTTAATATTAATTTGTACGACCACATTTAATAAAATTTTTTGAAGTGCGTTCTTTAGGCGCGTTGAGCATTTTATGAGATGGGAAAAACCATTGAACTCGCGACACCGTTACCGACACCTCTGTATATAAGTATCTGTAGCGTAGTCTGTTCAAGTTTTCACTTCCGTCGGCACTCCCGGAGTGACACTATTTTTTTTAACATAATTTAATGTAGGGTCGTTGCGCCGGTTGGCGGCCTTTTAGTCGCCTTCCCACCTTTGCTCCTTGAAATGAGTATGATATGTCCATTATTCAGGTTCTGATTGTTTCTTTAGGCGTAGCAGATATCATCAAGTTATTTTTCGAAATTAGTATTGGAGGACTACTGTAACAGTTTTTTTTTAAATAAATAATTACCTAAAATTTTCTCAAAATGCTGGTTGACGGCCACTTTTTTCAGATCGCGGCCATCCTAAAGTTAGTTCGCGGCCGCCAGTTTTACATACAATAATGACTTACGAGTATTTCATACTTTTTTGCGTTTTTGTACACTTTTCACCATATAATGGTCCTATCATAAATTTCCACATAGGGCATAATGATTACAATTTTCACTCAAATGCCTTTACTCTTAAAAAGCACGTTCTCTTCAGTATTCTTCCCTTTCTTGTGCTCTAACTTAACCTTACCTTACACTATTCTAACATCTCTTATTTCCACAGGATTTGTTCATCTAATCTGGGGTCACGCACTACAATCTCGTCATTCAGGCATTCTAATCTCTACAGCATTTTACCTTCTCCTCCCAACTCACCTTCATAATTTCTGCAACAATTCTTTCTTCTTTCCTTTCTCTATTTTTCCTCCTTTTTTTCCTTACTTGAAACTCCTAACCACTAGGTTGTTTTTGTTACAGCTTTGTTCAAATTTTCTGGCTTTCCAAGGAATTTTCTGACGTGACTCTTCCACTGGGCTTTTAACGGAGCAAACACGCTGACATCGGCAGGCTGCAGCATATGCGTAGTGTTCGGGGGAAGAGCATATAAAATAATACGAAGCTCTTCACAGATAGAGCTCAACATTAAAGACATTACCTATGTCTACATTGAGCGACTTATGTCCATCGACTAGCAGAAGAACGGGCTTCTTGATATTATTTTCTGTTATGCAATTGATGAATTCTGTCATCCATTTATCCACCCGGATTCGCTTCTTCCTGGACTCCAGTGTTGTGGCATGCCGTCTGATAAACTTTTAGGTGGTCTAATATGTATTAGACCACCAAAAAGTTTGTGTTAAGTCTAAGTTTTTCTATATGGAAAAACTACCAATGGCGGGCACATTTCACCATTAACGTTGAATGTTTAGAGTACTGTTAGGTTATATTCTGTTCTGTTAGGTAACCACAGTCGAAACGATTCTTCGGTCACCCTAGCGCGAGCTTTGTTGATTCCTTCTGCAGATCTTACTGATATCTCAGGGTGTCGTTTTAAAAAGTTTAGATACAATGTCTGTCCAGGACGATCATCCTTAAAAGGATTCGGCTTTTTTAAATCTTTGAAGTTTTTTGCACGGTATCTAATAGCTCTTGTTTCTTCACTGGAAAAACCACATTTGGCTATATTTATAAGCCACTCTACAACTTTTTTTCGCCTTCTTCTCCCAGCACTGGCTCAGGGCCCAGTTTTTTTAGTTCGTCAGTTCTTCTGCCACATAATCGATCTTGAATTATAGGTCTCGGAATACCGAATTTACGTGATGCTTTCCTGATTGGGACTTGGTCTTCGCGAATTTCTTTTAATGCCTTCTACAGAGTTTCAGGAGTGTAAGTCACAGTTTTTTTTGGGTTTGTTCATATAGATAGATAGATAGATAGATAGATAATTTCTTTATTGCACACCATTAAATACAAACATATAAAAGAAAATACAATTTTAAATCATAGGTACAATGGGCGGCCTTATCGCTAAAAGCGATCTCTATACATCTTTATATATCTCTATATATCTCATATACATCTTTAATAACAAAACTTATCGAAAAACCAAACAAAACAGTATGTTTCAAAGAAGTGGCCGTAAACTTACACCTCTATTTGCAAATAGTCAGATAACGGCCGTCTATTTTTCATATGATTTTCGCACGGCCGCGAACCCGATTTGTTTTGTTAGCATGTTTTAGTTTGCGGCCACATTATAGATAAAATCCGTATAAAATTATATTTTGGTGGCCGTGAACTAACCATATCATTTAAACCAACCCCTACAATAAAAAAATGTTGCACAAAGAGAAGCTTTATTTACATTAATAATAGAAAAGAAAGCAAACTTATTGCATTCAATGAGCTAGTACCACGGCCACCCGGCCGTATACCCACTTTACTAAAAAAATATTGTGTTGGTTGGCGGCCACCAAATAAAGCTGGTATTAATGTAATTTACTCACATAATAAATGCAGAATTACATGAAACAATCAACTATGATCACTCAAAAAACAATCCCACTAGTAATAAGTAATCGTAAACTTGAAATACTTACGTTGAAAGCGGGACCTGTTCGCTATTTTTTGCGCAGCTTTACGTACGTGTGTACGCTGACAGCGCGGCTGGCAAAATTGACGATTTATTTCCGGCACACGGATTAGGATAACCGATTAATTTGAATAGGCATTACATTCTGCAACTATCCTACTTTTTAAAGTGCCACAACGCGTTGGTAACAGTGAGATAGAATTCTTATTATTGCAATATTTATACTGTTGGTCCTATAAAAGGCCGCGAAACAACGCACGGCCGCGATCCAGCGTAATGACCCTATAATTAATTAGATATGAAAACGAGCTTGGTCTGCGTAATAAAAAGCCTTTATCTGTCTGTATTTTCGAAGCTCCCTAACATTTGTTCTGATTTTTAAGTTTTTACAATTTTATTATTAATCATTGGGCAGTGTTGTTACATTTTGTCATCTAACCACATTTCATGCAATTAACATCATTTAATTTCAGACTGAAATACCTACGTAAGCTATGATGTAAACAAATCTAATTAAAAGTTAATTTTATTATATTTTTTTCCTACTATGCCATGTTACCTATTAACTTTTCGAGGATTTTCCCACACACTGCTAAGTATTTCTTATTCCAAAGACAATCAGCGCCCTCTAGGACTCATATAAAGAACTAAAACTATCCACTCAAATAAGGAAAAAACCTCGCAAAATGAGAAACTTTCGAATGTATCACTGGAAACTGTTGGTATACTTTTCAGTTATTTTGTCAGTCAGAGGTGTAGGATTTCAAGTTACACAAAAAAATACTCATATTTATTTTATTGTTGCAGGTAATCATCACACGAAAGCAGAAAAAACTCACAGGAAGTTCGTTAAATAGTAAAAATATTTGATAGTCGGTCTGTTTTCCAAACTCACTATGTTCAATACTTACTTTAATTTTGAGTTGTAATCGAAATATAACCAATACTCACGTTACACACCTAATGCAATAACGTCAAAAGTGCAAAAAACAATTTAGAAACAAAAAAATTAATTTTAGACTGTCAATAATTTTCGCCTAAACGCAAATTACAATTTAAAATCGGTATTTTTAGGGTTTATTTTTGTTTGAGCACTTGTGTCGTTGTTACATCGATTATTATAATTTATTTTGTATAGGTAAAAATAGGATGTACCAGACAAATTTTTAGAGATATATTTGTTAATTGACCTGAGTTCTAGTTTAAACCAACCACTTTCATCTAACTAACTATGATTCATGCAAATTTGATTCCTACGCATTCGATCACGACTCTAAAATGTCACTACGATCACAATCTCGCCGTTCCACCATTCATTCCAAGTCGAAAAACACGTGCACCACATCTGAATTCTGGAACACGACTGCCGCGAAACTCATTCAGTGAGCTGCGAGGATGTGGGCGGGGCGTGCGGGACGCGGCGTCATTGGGCAGCCGCCGAGCTGGCAATGATGGCCGCGGCCGCACTCGGCCAATGAGCGGTGCTGGAGCTGAACGCGCGTCCATCGGCGACGTTGCCAGCTCTCCAGAAAAAATACCAGATTCGACCTTCTTAGGACCCCCGGTTTTTTTTTTGTTTGGCCGCGTTATCATCACCGTCCGCATATATCCTTATCCGTGAAATGTTCGTAGGCAGGTGGACTAGTGTTTTGTGTTTGTGATATTATGGTGTGGTCCACTCCAGCGTGCGAGGTGTTGATTGACATCGTTACGAGGTTAGAAACTTGTTATTTTGGCTGAAGCGAGTTTCTGAGTCATGTGATGGTGCAAAACTGGGCGACATGGCATAGGTAATAACGTGGTTTCTATATTTATCTTGCTTTCATTCTTATCGTAATCACAACTACGCTACGCACCTAGTTACCTACGTGTTCACACGATGTCTGTCTTGCTCTTAGCCAAGCAGGATACCATACCTACCTACTTCCCTCTGAGTCATAATGCGACCTATATCTGCTGTACTTATTAGATTTGTACCGTACGTAACCCAAAGGAACTGATAATCGACTCGATATTGCTAGTTCCATTATCTGAGGTCATTGACATGAGATACAAAACACAATGTCAGATTCCTGAATGCCTATCTGCCGTTATGACGAGATAGGATTATACTGCTGATAGTTACAACATAAACTTGCTATTACAAAGCATTTCAAATCCATAATTATAATAACTTAAGCTTGAACTCTAGGTATAGCTGTGTAGATAGATACCTACCTACACGAAGAACATCATATGTAGGTAATATAGGTAGGTAGGTATTGAATAACCTACCTAGTGGATGAGTCAAATCACAAAGTTTCCGAAAGAATATTTTATTTTGAGTCTTGCTTGGACTTGGGATTGAGACGTGCTGGATAGTCGATAAGCTGAAAATATATACTCTAACTACCTAGTTGTTGCCCGTGACTTCGTACGCGTTAGACTACTAAATGTATATGTTACCGTAAACCCCCTTTATATTCCATGGGAACTGATTTATGGGATAAAACGTAGCCTATGTGGTAATCCAGGTTATAATCTACGTATATACCAAATATCATCGAAATCGGTTAAGCCGTTACGACGTTATTGAGTAACAAATAAACAAATAAAGAAACAAACATCCAAACTTTCACATTTATAATATTAGTGTGATTATTGAAGTTTTCCAACTGAACACAAAGACAAAAAATCGTCTAAGCTTGTGGTGAACTCTGGGTTTGAAGGCCACCCGAAGGCCTCCGACATAGTTTGATAATGATGATAAAATCTGTTAATTGAACTTATTGTGGCAATCGTTTGACCACATCCTCGCCTGTGGGTACCTATATACCGTAGTCGAAAATGAATCACGCTTTCCCTAAATCTATTTAATCTAGACTTGAAGACTCAGACTACTGTTACTAGACTATCTTATCAGTGAAAGGGCTCGCCCGGGCAATGCTATTGCTGCCGCTAGACAGCATTGCTGTGTTTCGGTTTGAAGGCTGTGGTTGCCGGTGAATTTTCAGGCACACGAGGATTTGCACCTGTAGCCTCAAGTTGATGGAAGATGCAATACCCTGGTAGTGCATCGTAGGGCACGTTCCTATCTATAGACCCTAATGCAATGAATGTTGACATAAAATACAATAGAGAGAATCGGGGTTAATAAAACTCAGCTAAAAGCGATGATTTTAGCACACAAGTAATCAATCTTACAAGGCTCGTAATAAACGTATTACAGTTATATCTATTGTACAAATGTCCTCTTATCAAATTATATGTCGTCATGCATTCTAGTCTTTGTCATCCATATCCCAATAAATCTACTAAATTTAACAATATAATGATAACTCTACCAAAATAGATCCTTCAATACCACAATAGTTTATTATTCTTCTATGTAAAAATAGATGGTGATTAGGTAGGTACTGGACTAAATATTCAAATTTAAATATTTAATTGTGAATTCATCATCATACCAGCCAAAGGAAGTGCACTGCTGAACATATGCCTCGCCCATAGATTTCCAGAGTGACCGATCTGGTGCGGCCTGCACCCAACGGCTCCCAGCAACCTTTAGCAGGTCGTCTTTCCATCTAGTGAGGGTGGTACTACGCTGCGCTTTCCAGTGCGTGGTCTCCACTCGAGAACCTTTCTGCCCCAACGGCCGGCAGTTCTTCGAGCGATGTGCCCCGCCATCTGCCACTTCAGCTTGCTAATTATTACCAGCTTACCCGCAACTTCGTCTTCGTGTATGGGACGCAAACGAAGTATGTAGTACTGTTCGACAACCTATTTTTTATAGGGTTCCCTTGCCATACGTCCCGTATTAAATATACGGGACATATGGCGGGTTAGGTCGGGTCCCGTATCCGACTGTGCTGCCTCGTATTTGTCCTGGATCTCCTAGTTTTTTTTTTAATTTTACTTCATAACTTACAGGCGTTACTATCATCATGCCATCTTTTGGCTTTACAGCACAAATAGTCTACGAGTAAAACGGCTGCGACTGTCATGATCGAACAGACAGACAGACGGACATAGTGAAACCATAAGGGTTACTAGTTTGATTACTTAACCCTAATAAACGACATCAAATAGTTTGAATACTATAAATTGGGTCAATCCCCGCCCTGCAAGGGCGGGGGGGAACTACTCGTAAAAGTAAAAGTAATTGGTTCGCAGCGCGCCGCTACTAGGAAATGGCGCCACTAGTTGCATAGATTATTACGTAGCTATATTGTTGCATGCGTCAGAGAAAGTATTGGTTATACAGGGAATAATTATCTATTTTATACAATTAATTACCAAATCTACATTTAATAAAAAAAGTAATAAACACAGAATCAATTTCAAAATTACGTACGATGGTATTGTACAGCGACGGAATGAAAAGGTTCGTCAATTTTCAAATAGATTCGTTCAACGTATCGCGAGTACATATTACCTTTTGAAACTTTGTTACAGAATAGACTGAGTTAGAGAAAATAATGTTCAACTAATAATAATAAAGTTCAAAATTATTCAGATCAACGTTGTTCGACTATTTATCTTGTCAAAAATAATTAATTGATTCTTGCATTACTGGTGCAAGTGAAAACCGACTCTAAGGTGACGAACCTTTTCATTCCGTCACTGTACCAATATGCAAGTACCAACTGTATGTGTTTTCTTAGAAAACGTGCTTAAGTGATCATAAAACAAAATTACCATTACCAAATTATGTTAAATCATCTTTCGGTGATTGATGTAAAAAGCCTTTACAAAGCCGCGGTTATTAAGGTCATCATATCTAAAAGCAATTATTAAGAAGTTAAAACCCGCTTTAGACACTTTGCAATATTCAGAGCGACTAAATGAAAAATACTCTGAATTCAGACAAGTGTGAAAATACTAAAGCCAGACACACTAATTTTACATCAGAGTAGACATAAAAAATGCACTGTAGGTAGGTATACATATTGCAAAGTGAAGCCCGCTTAACGCGCCGGCGAACCCTGAGCGCAACTTCAATTCGGCCGCGTCTAAAACTTCGGCCTGAATATCGCTATCCCTGTTTAGTGACGAAGTTTAGCCACGCAGAGCGACAGTGATAGCAATAGAACGATTCTAAATTTGATTAGATTTTGACCGTGTTCCGTAATACCAAAAATGATGACTGAAAACTTGTTGTATTTTTCTCATTGTGTTGTTAATCTATAACTAGACGATATAATCTATGTTCCCATAACTAGGATACGTAAGATGTTGTTGTTTTTAATACGAAATAATTAGGTTGAAAACAGGTCTTTTATGACGTAAAACATGCAGAATGCGATACACTTCTATTTTATTTTAGGTAAGTATTTTGATCTTAATATATGGTTGGGAACCTAGATAAATACTATTCAAATTAAAATAATACCTTTATTAAGGTAGATATATGCTCCAATTAGAAATGATCTTGGTAGTACGTGTTGTATGGACGATTGTCCCTCCGGTGTCCCCTTAAAAGCTACTAAGAAGCAACCATTTTTGTACACGGAGAGAAAGATGTAGGTATGTCACACTTAAATTTTAGGCGCTTTCACCATTTTTTGTACGAATTCTGAGGCTCTGAAAACCTAGACCTAGCATTTCAGACCTTAATAGCTTTGTTATAAGGTACAATGCCTTTTCAATGCAGGCTTTTTCTTTCCGCGCAAAAAAGAAAGTTCGTGAAACTTCATAATTATTGGCAGAATGCATTCACAGAGCCTTGCCAATATTTTTTTATAAATTCACTTTGGTAGAATGATTTAGCCATACGACGCCATTAGTAAAAAAAAACATTTTGTGATAATTCTGAGATGGAAGTTTTGAACTTTGCAGAAGTTGTGCTTCTCTTGGCAATTTCCATAACTTACGATACGATGCAGATAATAATCCTTTTAAATAAAGCTTTCCTCTTGTGAATACTGTGAAGTGGATAGTTATGTTAGGTGCCTAGATATCATGAAATAGTCTTTATAGGGGATATTTTCACCACTTCTAAGTTCGTTCTTATTCAATGAAAAAATCTTAACTTTTTTTTTCTCAAATTTTATTTGTAAAATTTCGAATTTTATTCTTTACTATCTGAAACGCCTCAGCTTCCCACGGATTTTTATTATATAAAATATAGTCTACAGCACTTAGGGATAGTGTAGCTTACTATCAGTGAAATAATTTTCAAAATCGGTTCAGTAGTTCTGGAATTTAGGTACTTACAACTATCCACTATCCAAACAAACTTACAAATTTTACCTCTTTAAAATAATAAGTAAATATAGATGGAAGGTGCATAATAAAGATTATTATTATTTATTATTTAATTAGAACGGATTAAGCAATTACACTAATTAATATAAAATAATTAAAATATTAATCACATAAACCATTGTCAAATTAAAATCTAAATTACAATAAGAAGCTACACAGTATACAAATTAACAATAAAATTAAATCTTCTTCTTATCATGGTTCTAAAATTAAATTAAAGTAATACACATTAATATAAATAAATTCATTAAATCATACACATAAATCATAAATTGAATTGTTAAATTAAAGACCTTTCATACATCAATCTCACAATACCTCAGACATACCAGCATCAATTCCTTCCATTCGTCAGCAAACACATCGCATTCAGGGTTGGCATCTTTAAGATAATATATTATTATAACAAAATACAAAAAAAAAGAGTTCACGTAGAGGCTAGTTTAACGATAAAAAGAGGTTCCGTCCAGCAAACCTTTGAAGTGTTTTATTCAAGGAAAATTAATATTCCTTTTGAATTCGAAGTGATGACCTCAAATCGAATACAGAACAATAATAGGGTAAATGGGACAATTATGGGTCATGCATTAAAGTTGACCATGCGTAGTCTTTATTAATTTTATTGTTTTTTTTTATTATTATGTATTTGATACAACAAACAATTATATTTAAACATTACTTGGCTTATTTATTATATAAAATACGTTGTTCTATTGTATAGGTATAAGTTATAACCGGCACTGATGTCCACAGATTAGTTTGAACTAACAATAGCGGGCAGTGAGTGAGTAAAGTTGGTCAATACAATAGGTACATATCAAAGTATTATGTTTTGAATATGACATAAGACATAAGTGAAAATAAGTTTCAATATTATTACAACAATTTCAATATTAAGTTTTTTTGTTAAACTGCTTGGAGATGGAACAAGAATATGGCCCATCTGATGTTAAGTGATAACCATCGCTGAAAACAGCCTCATTGTATTAGAAACGTGCCCTACAATTCACTGCCCTGCGTCCATCAACTTGAGGCATACAGATGTAAAGCCTCATGTGCCTGTACTTATACGTGATAGAAATACTTAACATTTGCAAAACGAGCTGACCTTATTTACACGACCTAACGAATGACCTGGATTTATAGCCACAAATGGATATTTTCTCGTGCATTCACACAGTGCCGCTTCGGTTAACGGAACGATGCTCGAAAACAGAATTGACTTTTAAAACGTTTCCTGTTTTGTGTAAAACAAAAATCACATCGTCCAGTTGTAACAGTTTCTGAGAGGGTGAGCGCGCTGGTTGAACGACACAACTGCTGACAGTGACAGTTCTGGGCTAATTAAATTGGACAGTTTGGAAAAACAAAATGTTGAGAGCGCGCTATAAAGTTAAGTCGAAAGCTGACAGCTGCTATTGTGAACCAATGGGGTAAACGAACCTATTATTGACATGCCACGAGTATGTAATTATTATGAAATTAGTACTCTTAGTACTCACGTCTATAAAATAATTTAGGCGTATGTTTTTATTATTTTGCAAAGGAATGTGCAGTCTAACAACAGTGTTCGCATACTTAAACATTTTTATAGGTACTCTTTCCATTATGTTAATTCCCTGCCTTTACTACGATGTAAAATAAAAACTCTCCTTCCTCGCAATTTTCAATGAAGTAACTTGATGAAAAGTTTACGGTAGTTTGCACAGGAATGGATACTGACCCAATCAATAAAAATATACTATTCAATGCAAATGAGAGTGCGTAATAGGTTGATGATTTAATTGATCCATAATTTAAATAAAAATCGATTACGAACTTGCTATAATTATGTGGCCGTTTGTCACTGCCTCCACCACGTGGCACGGCAGCAAAAGTGCCGCAATGAGCCTTCTTTTTCACATATTAATTAAAATAAATCCCATACGATGAGATATTATAGCGTGCACTTTTGCATACATCTTTGTTTGCGAGCGTCGACTTAATTAAAACCTGTTAGTTGAGTTTCTACATTGTAGCTTGTGTGAAGTTTCTCCAAAGAAACTCGATCTGATACATCAAGATTTTCAAAATCATCATTAAAATGTAAAACGCGACTGCAGCTGCATTTCGCACCGCGTCCGTTCTCAGCAAACCTAACATAATATCTGTTTTTGAACGTTTCTCGGAACACTGCACTTGCGTCCGACAGCGCTGCGCCTGATGTGTACAAAAATAAAAATACAATGAATGCTTTCACGACTTTATCTTGCACTTAAGCAAACTAACCTACAAATAACCCACGCGGAATATTCAAACATATGTCCATATACTGAGAGCTGGTTTTAGAGTATTTGCTTTGTGAGTTACGTCGTTTAGATTGGCATTGTGCGATGCGTCACGGAATGGCGGCGGGTGGCGCGGGTCATCGTGCTAAGCGATACATATACGTACGTAGTATCTAGCTGTATGTAGACTTGTTTGATCCGATCTCTGTAGGTATGGGTATAGATAGACAAGTTTTACGTTACGTTGTTACCAGCCGGCTGTTTGCGCTCGAAGGTCACTCGTCTCGAGCTCGTGTGTTTGCCACGAGAGAAACTTGACTGCTTTTTGCTTCTTTATTTCTGTAAAGTTGCTAATGTTTGAGTTGTCGAGTGGATTTCTTCACTTCGTCAAATGATTAATTCGCAGTTTTTTGTTGATGTTTGCACTCTGTTGCTTCATCATCATTGTAATATTTTAACTGACTTGTTGTTTTGCTAAATTATTGAGGCGCTAAAATTTTCCGTCGGCGAATATTCCTATACATAACCTTTAAATGATGTTTTCCTGTTAGATTTTTTGTTATTTGTGAATATAGAGTTGAGAAGACACATAAAGTACGATTTAGAATTACCAAGTTTTTGGCCACGGCTTTGTTTAGTATCATGTGTTTGTAATTATCATCGACATCCAACAAACCCTTCAAACCGGAACACAGATTTCCTGCCTCGCGTATCTCTCTACTCTTTGAGTTTCGGTAACAAATGTCTGTTCTATTTTAATGTTACAAATCCCAGTCATATCGATTTTGTGGCATTGAAACGCCCGTGACATACTTTCGCTATGGGTCACCAGAAAATAAGTGGGTGTTTGCTTAAAAACTATGTATGCTAAATTATACTGTATGAATTAGAAGGGAATAAAAAAATGAGATGTTGGCCAACATTTGCAACGTGGCACGTTATTGTTGCGTGTACCCTTCCACCTGAAATACATTCTGTCTAAAAATAATCGTTGTTGTTTCCTGCCACTGAGCTAAATAAAAATTCCTTTTCCTATACAATTACGCTTATCTCTATTACTAATCGGAACGGAAGACGAAGGAAACGGGCATCACGACTCAAAGACTCACGTTGTGCTTTTCCGTCGAAATAAAGACCAATGAATGGTGCAAGCATTATACCATGATACAAAATGATTTAAATGCATGTTGTGTGTTTCGATAAAATCTATATTTTAATAAACAAACTTCTCTAAGTTTTTGATCGAGCGAAAATCAGAATCGAGATCTATAAGTCAACTTGGGCAAATCGGCGTTGTATGTATGTTTGTCCGAGGATAACTTACGAAGCGTTGATCCGATCATCGTGAAATTTAATACATAGGTAGGTAGTGATGGCACAATTTTGGTGTGACTAAATGGGTTAAAAATGTAGGGGGGTTGTTGCTATATTAGGGTTCAAGAGGGGCAAAAAATAATGAAAATGAGGCTATTAGGTCAAGTGGGACGTCAAATGAAAGGTATTCAATACATTTAGCAATGAAAGGTACATTTAGACTGCGTTTTTATTTTTCGTATATTCTTTATAGTTTTTGAGTTATTAGCCATTAAAAAGTAAACTTTGACAAAATTCACAGGGTACACCAGTGACCCCACAGTGCTGTAATTTGATGTGCGTGTAGCTTAAGTGTCACAAATATAGGCAAAAGTCTGAAATCCAGAATAACTGCAATTTGTACCCCAAAAAAAGTACCCACATAACAAGAACTCCCGTTACCTGTAATTTGATTGAAACTGTAGGTCAACGTAGTTGGTTAATTTTTCATGGCACTATTTTGTGATAATCAAAGATTACAAATAATATTTTTTTGTTATAATCGAAGACTCGCGAGATCTCAGTTCGGGGCGAACCACTAGTTATTTCAATGTTTAAACCTGCACGGGGATACCAGTTAGCGACGCTGTCTGTCTGTACTTAATAGAAAGTTGCGAGTCCCGTTTCATTCGAAGCGAAATGCATTCAATTCGCAAGTGTTCTGTCGACGAAGGGATTGACACTACTTATTATTGAATCTATTGATTTAGATCAAATCTTTTTTGTCTATAACGATCTTTAGAAATTAGTAAAGCACGCCATCATTTTATTTTATTTATTTGGATTGCTAATACAGTAATACACATTTCATTAATTGATTCATCTCAGCCCACATCTACCCACTGGTTATAGGCCTCCTCGTTATCACGCCACTCTCCGGTCCTGTGCCAAGGGCATTCATTGTCTTCCCGCAACTCTCGCGTTGTCGTCCGACCATCTGGCTGGTAGTCTGCCAACTGGTCTGCTCCCTTCTCGCGGCCACCACTCGGTTGCTGCCCTCGTCCATCTTCCGTCTTTTCTCCTTCTGTCCGAGACGCACTGGCCAGCGTGGTGTTTTATGGCTCAAAACTCTTTTTAATACACATACCTACTTAAATTATAATAGAATCAGCGCTCCCTGTACTTATTGTGTGCAGGCAAGGCAACCACAGCTAACGGCTAACCACAGCATCGGTTCCTTACGAAGTTGCGACCGTAAGGACTCGCGTCCATAGCATAAGGACTCTTTATTTTGTTGGATTAGAGCCCCAGTAAGGCTTTAGTTCCTGTTCTCAGTTAAAAAGGGGTAGTGTATCTAGTGTGTGACACTCAAGAAACGTAGTTTATCAGCAGTTAATACTGTCTAATGCGACCTATATGTACCTATTTAGTGAATTTTAGCGCCATTATATGTTTTTCCGAACCAGTATAAACTCGGAATCTTCAAGTCCAGAGTGAATAGGTTCTTTCTAGGCAAGCGTGCTCCATCTTCGATCACACCATCACTTACCATCAGGTGAGGTAGTGTTCAAGGGCTTGACAATGAAAATAAAAAAATTGTAAACATTCTTAGTCGCTAATTACGTTTAGGGATTGTTGTGCAGTTGGGCTTAGTCATTAATTAATGACATCCATCTAATATTATAAATTCTAAAATGACTCTGTGTCTCTGTCTGTTACGTTTGCACGACTAAACGGCTGAACCTATTTTGGTTAAATTTGGTATACTGATAGATTATGACCGGGATTGGGAGATAGGCTACTTTTTACCCGACTGCGCAGAAGAGAAAAAAAATCTGTCACGGAAAACTTGCTTCAAGCTTGAAAACCTCTCTCAACGATTTCTTCTTGCTTATACGTAGGTCACACAAAAAAAATCATAAAAAATCATCGGTCTAAAATCTTTTCGACTTAATTCCATTTTCGTTGCGTACCTGGAATTTTGATGTGTGATAAAAAACATTTGACAAATGATTTCCCGCCAATTTTTTTTTACTAAGTTGGTTGCAACGTTTCATAAAAATATAACATTCGAAATTCAAATAGTTCCAATTAGCTAGAAGTGCAAAACTTTTAGTGTGCCCCATGTAGAAATGTCGCTAATGGAAGAATGTATCGAGAGATCCTAGTCAGTCGTCCTGCGACATGCGATCAAAATTTGATCGTCACCAATCCCCAGACACTGAATGCACGGTAATACACTTGTGTTGCCCCCAGCTGCGCGTGCGACCTTCACGCTACAAGTGTCAGAGAGTTATTTAAAACAAGGATTTTGGAGGGCCTTTGTTTTTGTTGAGAATGATAGATGTGACGATTGATCCGTGTGCGTGCAACGAGGCCTGCCTGAGAGCAAGGCGTGCAGTGACTGAAATGTGAAGGAGTCTGACGGCGGGATTTCATAATCTAGTTAAATTCAAACGATTCGATCTCGATTCCTGTCAATACAACGTTATACGTACCAACCAACTGCAAGATATTCATACCTACAACCTGTTTTGTTATGTACGACATTAATTAAAAACACACATCCGGAATCGTATTGACTGATTTTAGAGGTGGGTTTAATACCGGTAGCTTGAATACTTATCCAGTAATAGATACATTTCCAATAAACAACTTTTTACGTAAATTCGCGGCGCCTTAGTAACGATGCCGCTTAGGTAGTCAGTTTAACAGTTTACATGATGAATGAATATGATATGTTTACACAGGCTATTTCATTGACATTTCAGGACTTGATATAAAGGTTGTTAGAAAATTTAAAATTTTCAATGGTAATGAATTTGAAAAAGTCCTATTTTACAACAATACTAGCCATTAGCCCTACCCGTGTTTTCATTTAATGTCGTACATAAAACAGGTAGGATAAGATTTAGAATTATTTCACAATATTAAAAATCACTTGCAACAAATAAATTGCATTAATAAAAACGGCTGGACCGATTTCGATGTAATTTGGTATGTAGATAGAAAATGATCTGGATTGAGACATAGGCTACTTTTTATTGACAAACCACGCGTGCGAAGCTAGTTACTGATACCGTGCGAAGCCGCGGGCGAACAGTAGTCTCTTATGTAAACCATTTACCATACCCTATATCCCTATTATCTTGTTTCCGCGGATGGACTGTAGTTACTTTCCTACCTATATAGGGGTCGTTCTTTAATCACATGATGTTCGAATAGGGGGAGGGGGGTTAGAATAACATCACGATTGGGTGAAGGGGGAGGGGTTGTTGTGGCAATCTCGTGTATATATACTGTGCGACCACGTGAAACCCTGAGCGAGCGAATTTATGTCTAAAAAGCAACAAAACCACAAATTTTAGCTCTTAGCAGACTGCCCCCCCCCCCCCCCCTACCATGTCTCATGCCCGACTTTTTGGAGTTTCAGAATTTGAATTTATCGTAATTTTTCAATATACTTATCAGAAAAAAATACGCGTGATGTTTAGTGGGGTTGTGGGGTAATTTAAAACATCACGACGTATCACCAAGGGGGAGAGGGGTTAAAAAAGGTTTTTACCTCACGTAATTAACGTACGAAACCCTACCTGTAACATAGGTTTTGCATTTGTCTATTCTGCCTTTTTAGTCCAGTCATTTAAGCTTAAATTAGGTAAGAATCTCGGAATTCGAGATACCCAGCTGTAAGTCTGTAAATACTTGTATATTGACAGCCTAAAAGTTGTCTCAAAACCTACATATGGTAGGGTGTACGCAACTATTAAATTTCAAGGTCAAAGGTCACAAAAATCGGTTTTTTGCGCTTTTTTTGTAAATATCTCATTTCCTATGGGTTTTTTGCTATTTGTATATATTATCAATATTGTAGAATACACAATTCTCTACAAATTTTGTTTAAAAAGAATTTCATACGGTGAACCGTTTTCGAGATAGAGGGCTGAGAGCGCGCGGTCACAGCATCACTTCAGGTTAAATGGAAAAAGAGAAAAAAATCATTATTAAAAGTTTTTGAGCAATTGACAAATTTGAATGAACTAGCTGCAGCATTTGAGGAAGAAAATTGTTATGCCCAGAGATTATTAGAGAGTGGACCTCAAACCTTATTGGCAGTCTATAATGCTCCGAAATCTGTGAAAAGGCTCGATCATCTTCGTTATATGCATTACGTCAAGTCAACAAAACTTAATAAACTTGTGCAGCTTTCAAATATTCCACCAACAAGTGCAGCTGCTCATCAACATTTCAAACGTGTATATTATCAAGTTCAAACTTGGTTAGGGCATGATTTGGAACCCCAGGTAAAAGGTTGGGCAATGCGAAACGATTTTCTGGAGCATATCATGACAATTTTACCACCTGCTCCAGAAGATTTGGTAAATACAATTTTCTGCCGCTGCAAGAGTGGTTGTGGTTCGCGATGCGGATGCAGGAAAGCGAGCTTGCAATGCTCTTTAGCTTGTGACCAATGTAATGGGCAAGCTTATCTCAATGCTCTACCATATCAGAGCGACATTAACGAAGATGGAACCTTTGACACCGAAATCATGGAAGAACTTGAGACAAATGTCGTTGAAGACGATAATGAAGACCAGTTTGAAATTTACTAGCAGCCGGAAGACGACGATGAAAAGGAAGAAGATGATTAAAATGATAAATTGTAGTTTTTGTACCATTTATTCCATTTTTTTACTTATAATAAAAATAAATGTATTGAATGATATTTTTTAATAAAAAGGTTAATAGATAATTTATTTGTTTTTTTTTCATCATGTAAGAAGTTATTAATATTAATTAGGTTAAAATTCTAATATAATTTCTATATTGTCATTAACAATTCTGCAATTACATGGGCAGGTAAATGTTGTTAAATAAATTAATACTGAATAAAAAGTGGATAGGTTAGGAAAAAAATGATATAATATAATAGTTAAGAAAAATTGACAAATATTTATAATCATTGATTTATCGATAGTTCATCAACTATATATGGCGCGTTTTCGACCGGAGGCACCGGTTGATCTGAAGTGATCCTGTGACCGCGTGCTCTCCGCCCTCTATCTCGAAAACGGTTCACCGTATAAAAAGTTTGTTTAAACAAAATTTGTAGAGAATTTTGTATTCTACAATAATGATTATAAATACAAATAGCAATAAACCCATAGGAAATGAGACATTTACAAAAAAAGCGCAAAAAACCGATTTTTGTGACCTTTGACCTTGACTTTTAATAGTTGCGTACACCCTACCATATGTAGGTTTTGAGACAACTTTTAGGGTGTCAATATACAAGTATTTACAGACTTACAGCTGGGTATCTCGAATTCCGAGGTGAACTTCCTATAATGACTGGACTATCTATATTTATTCCTATTTCTGCTGCCAAGCAGCAATTGCTGTGTTTCGGTAAGAAGGGTATAGTTGCCGGTGGAATTGGACAGACGCAACTCGCACTCGCAAAAAAAAACTTTAAAAATTACGAAACGTAACTCTCTCTTTCTATCTTCACTAACTTATATCTACCTCTCAACATCCGTTCGCACTTTTCGTCACGCATTCACCAGCTTACTCCTCAAGTCAAGCGTGCGTAAAGAAGTTTTACTTCAAAAATCTTTGCCATAGCTTTATGTTCCTCAACAATGACTTGCAGGAACTTCATTATAGTTGCCAAGAATTGCCGAGTCGTTATAAGATCCGCATAAGCCATTCATAGTGATTGCTACTCGTATAATCTAGCTACAATGATGATTCAGAATGAATAATAGGTTGTTATGATAACGTTAGAATAGTTTGCGATGCGATGATAAAAAGCTTTTTGGTAGAGATAACTGTCGGTATAAATTAAAATGACTGGAAAGCGTCCATTTTCTAAAAAGTATCTGCCAATAAACCAAAGTGAATGAATGAATGAAAATTCCTATTATACCTTACGAGTTAGACACAACAGATATTAAGAAATAAACGAATAAATGTAAGCATAATGGGCGGTCTTATCACTTAACAAAGCGATTTCTTCCAGACAACATTTGGATGGAGAGGATCATTGCTTAATGGAAGATTGGCCGAGGTGTAAAAAGAATAAACTTAATGCCAGAAAAAAAATTACTTAACCTTATATAGTTATATACATACATATTAGGTACATAAATAATTTTAAATAAATAAATATCATATACATATGTATAAAATAAATAAATATGTGCTTACATACATATATATATAGGTATTATTAATATTAGAAAATGTATATAAAGTGAATTGATGAAAAGTGTGAACTATAGGCAGGTAACACCTATAGACTTTTCCCCCGTAGTTTTCCTGAGCGCTACTTCTACGTATCTCCTGGGATATGTTGTTATCATAGAAGGAGTTTTTCTTCCGGACTCTTTGATCTGTAGATGAAAACTTAAAAAGTTTCTCTCTACTGAAGAATAGAGTAAAATTTCTTTTTTGCGTAGTCATTCATTACACGACCGTACAGTTCTCCTTCTTCTTCCATGGTTCTTTCCATAACTCTAATATACTAATATAATATTTTTCTGTATTCCTTATAGAGAAACGATTCTATGTCTCAAAACAATATCTGAGTTTTGAGCCAATATATTCGTCTTAAAAATTTTGTATGCATAATGTGATATATGTAGGTTTATTAGTTGGGTCTATCGTTAGCTATTTATTTATGTATTAGGATTATCAGTACCTGCAGGTTTATTTATCTCCTCTTATAAATATACTCTGTGCATCGCTGTCCATTACTGCTTCGCTCCTTCCATCCAAAGGTTGCCTGGATGATACCGCTTTCAGCGATAAGGCCGCCCATAGTACTATATTTAGCATTTATAACTAATTTTTATTCTACCTGGTGATGGAACAAGCATGGCCCACCTCATGTTAAGTGGTAACCATCGCCTATAGCATAGAATTGCCTCGTAGGTCACACAACATAAAAACGCGCCCTACGATGCACTGCCCTGCGTCTATCAAGTTGAGGCATACAGGTGCCTTATGTGCATGTAATTTCACTGGAAACCATGTTAGTACTCCGGGCTAACCCGTCCTCATTCACAAGGAGGACTCTTCTAGTTTTTTAAGTGTTCCTGGTATACAATAAAGCTTTATTATTCCATTCTAAAGAAGAGCCCAGCAGTTAGTGCAGTGTTGACGGCCCGAAACGATAACGTCGAAAAGAACAACGGCTGTGTTGTTTTTCCGGCACATATCCGCGGAATAAGGAAAATTCTTCAAATAACTACGCCGTGAAACTGTAAACGATGAAAATTAATGGGAACATTGCGTGTATGTGATACGAATAATTGCGCATTTTGTAATGTGATTCATTTTTATAATTAGCATTGTTATTTATTACTATATTTATAGGGACGAGCGAGAGGCAGGCGTGGCTCGGCAAATAATAATATGTACAGTGTAAACTCCATGTAACGTCACTCGTTTTAACGACAAACTCTCTAAAGCGTCGAAATCACTCGGCTTTGGTTGGTTTAGCTTGTCTTGCATACAATGGTACACTCTGTATAGCATTACACCCACTCTCAATAACGACAACAATTTGTAATAAAAAGTTCTTTTTAAGTTGCCAAATTAGTAAAAACTGCGCAGCTGTGTATATCCTTTTGTCGTTTTATTATCCTAGACCATAATAAACTTGACTGTCGGCATCATACACACCAAACTTTCTAAGAAATCCATTCTTTTGTTTACAATATGGGATTGCTTGCACGTGTAGCTGCAGACTGTTGTTAGTAGAAGTGATGGATTTTATCTATACGTTGTCATATTCTTAGTAGCTCACAAACTTTCAAATTGTAAGCATGGCTAGTAAGAGAAAATCACTGTGTATTGACGAAAAAGTTTTAATGATACGCGCGATAGAGGCGGGAGAGAAGATAAGTGATGTTGGCAGACGCTTTGGATTTAGTCACTCTACCGTGTCCACAATATGGAAAAGTAAAGAAAAAATTCTGCAAGCAGAGGAGAATGGGAAATCTTACAAAAAATTAAAGAAACCTAAATACGAAGATTTGGATCAAGCTATGCTATCATGGTTTCACCGACAACGCCAGAATAATATGCCTATCTCGGGGCCGATCGTGAAAGCTAAGGCGGAGAAGTTTGCTGAAGAACTTGGTTTAGTTTCTTTCAAAGCATCGGAAGGATGGCTCGGAAAATTCAAGCAACGTCATAATATCAACTATGGTAAAATCAGTGGAGAAGCACGAAGCGTAGACACGAATGTTACTCACGACTGGACTAATGTAATGTATGTTACTTGCTAATATAGTAATGATAAAGTTTGGATGTTTGTTTATTTATACGTAACGGCTGAACAGACTTTGATGAAATTTGGTGTGTTGATAGATTACGACCTGGATTCAAACATAGGCTACTTTTTGTTGACAAACAACGCGTGCGCAGCCACTGGAGCAAGCTAGTTCATTCATATGTTTCTTACGTATCTTCTGTTTGTTTATAGGCCGGGGCAAACGGATCACGGGCACGGTGGCGGCACACTGGCGTACGGGGGTAAGCCAGGGGGGGTCGCGCCCCCGCAGCCGCGGCCGCCGCCCGCTGCGCCCTATGCCCCCCAGCCTTACCCCCCCATGCGGCTGCACCAGCCCGGATATGGATCGGCTGCGCTGTCCTACAGGTAAAATAATCTCCTATTTTTTGTGTGCTGTTTCATTACTTCTACGTTGAATTCACGAATAGAGCCGAAACATTGTCGGTCGAAACACCGATAAAACGGTACTTGCTAAATCCCGTTTTTATAATAATGATTGTAATAAATCACGAAAGTTTTCTAACTCAAATCTACGTCGAGTTCGGATATATTTAATATAATGAATGTTAGATATACGATAAAAAGGCGTACGATTTCATAACAATCCCCCAAATGATTCGAGAAAAATATGACTGTTTAAACTCTGTTCAAGTTCAAACCCACTTTTTTTATGTTATTGCATATGGTCTATATTATATAACACAAATATAGCAATGTTAGGTTAGGTTATCAACTTATCAAGTACATAAAGTAATACTATCCTTGATCTATATGTTAGTATTACCACATACCGAAGCAGGGTAGGGCGCCTGGCCTCGAGGTAACAGGTTAAATTGACGATTCAAAATGATCTAAAGATTTCATTGAATGAAAAAACTTTGAGTTTGAGTTGATTTCCCTAAGGGCTAACAGCCGCACCTCAACGACCGCATCTTCTTTGAGAAATATCATACAGCTTATAGGTAACCACGTCGCTGACTGTGACGACGTCCAGACTGTTCTTGCCAGCAAATAGTTTTAAGTATAGTATACCAGCTGACCCGCCCGCGGTTTCGCATGCGTAGTATTTCAATAAAAACATTACCCTCCTTTTGCACACTCGGGTAAAAAGTAGTCTTTGTCCTTCCCCCAGGATATAATCCTCTCCTTGCCAAATTTCATTACGATCCGTTCAGCCGTTTAGTTATGAAAAGGTAACAAACAATCTAACAAACAAATAGTTACTATGTATGTATTATTATACATATAAACCTTCCTCTTGAATCACTCTATCTATTGCTGAAAACTACATTAAAATCCGTTGAGTACTTTAAAAGATCTATGGTAACGGACAGCGGAAGCGACTTCATTTTATACTATGTAAAGATGTATGTTAGTTCATCATCATCCACAGCCCGACTTCACCCACTGCTGGGTATAGGCCTCCCCAAGTTTGTGCCATCCGCCACGATCCTGCGCTAGCCTCACCCATTGACTTCCCGCGACTCTTAACGATGTCGTCCACCCATCTCGCTGCCGGACGTCCTACCCTTCTACAGCCATTCCTCGGCCACCATTCAGTTGCTACCCTGCTCCACCTGTCATCACCACGTCTTGCCAAGTGTCCCGCCCAAGACCATTGCAACTCTTAACCTGTACACAGCTGCCTGTGTGAGCGTCCATGTCTCGGCACCGTAAGTCATGGTGGGCAGAACACATTGCATAAATAAGCGAGTCTTTAGACTCTGTGGAGTTTTAAGCGACTTAAGGATGTCGTCCAGCTTGCCGAACGCGGCCCATCCCAATTGGATCCTTTTAGATATCTTCTTTTGTTGATGCTCTTTACCAAAGGATAGAATATGTCCAAGGTAAATATACTGGTCAACCATCTCCAGCTTCTCATTTCCCACTGTTACCGTAGGAGTAGTTATGCCAGAAACATTCGACAGTACCTTCGTCTTGGACATATTCATCCTCAAGCCTACTTTCAAATATAAATAAATAAATATTAATATTGCTGGACATTTCACACAGCGCTATCTAGCCCCAAACTAAGCAGAGCTTGTACTGGGAACCAGATATCTGATAGAATACTTACATACATTTTTTTTGTAAATACATACTTATATTATAATATATAGAGAAACAACCAGACCCGGAACAAATATCTGTAGAATATGCAAACATTTGTTACACGGCGGGAATCGAACCCGCTACCTCCTGCGTCTCAGCCGGCTATTCACCCACTGCACCACGGAGGTTGTCAAAGAAGTTGTTCAAAGTTTTAGCATTACTTTGGAGATCATCACAGTTAGTTATGTTATGTGTCATCACAGTTAACAACAGTTAGTATGTTAGTTACTAAGTAAGGTTTAACGTCTTGTACTTTTCTATTGTTGCCTAAAATGAGATTAATAATCGAAAGTGGAGTAATCTTCAAATGACGAGTGAACAGGTTTCTTCTAAGCAAGCTTCTTCTTCTGTTGCATCGTAGACTGCACCATCGCGCGCCATCACGCGAGATCCTGATCAAACGCTAGCCTAACACACTAATATTATATAATGTGCAAGTTTGTATGTTTGTTTGTTAATCAATCACGTCGTAACGCCGATTTCGATTAAATTTAATACATGGATAGAAATAAAACATTAAAACAATATTGGATTAAAACATAGGCTACTTTTTATCCCAGATACCATGGGATAAAAATGGGGTGTCAAAGTTTTTTTTATGTTATTTGTGGGGAAACAGGCTTACGGCCCACCTGATGGTAAGCGGTCACCGTCGCCTATTAACACCGGCAACACCCGGGGTATTGTCGATGCGTTCCCTACACTGTAGAAACCTCTTTACATTTCTCTTGAAGCGTGCCATGTCGTAGCCTAACGGGAAAACCTCAGATGGTAGCTCATTCCACATCTTGCAAGTATGGGGTAGAAAAGATCGCGTGAAGCGTGTGGTGCGCAATCTATAGAAATATGATTTTGGTGTTTGCGCATGCGGAAGCCGCTGCTGGCGGGTCAGCTAGTACTAGGGTTGCCATCTCAAAAACCTGTCAACCAGGACAAGAAACGTAAAAAGCCCGGATTTTGGAGCTTACGACCCGGACGTTTGAACAGAGTATTTTTTCTAAGATAGTAGAATAAAATATAGTTTTGATGATCATAAATAAACTTTTATTTGTTATAATACAATTTTAAATTATATTACATCTTAAAAAACCAAACAGAATCTCCTTAAAGTTTTAAGGAACTGTTAGTAGTCTTCTTACATTTCTTTATTAAATAAAACTTAATAAGACTTTTAATAACAAAACAAAATTATACGGTAGGTACTGTTTTGCATCGATTTGCGGAAACCTTACAATCTACTTTTTATAACGAGTCTTTTAACACAATAAAATCTCAAAGCTTAAATAAACTACATTTTACATTTTTATTGCCTGTAAATAAAACAAAAAATTATACTCTTCAACTTCGTAAAAATCAACTTAAACTTTTCTTAAAAAAAAACTATAAAATCAACTTAAATTTTACAATCACGCTTTTCTAAATAAAACAAATCTTCATAAAGTTCTAATAAACTATTATTAGTTACTTTTATTTTTTATTTTATAAATTGCCTGTTTTACTTTTCAGGTTTTTGGTATTTTTATATAATTTTTAATATTTCAACTACTATTTTTAATATTTTTATGGTAAAAATATAAGGAATTTTGAAAATGTAAATATTACAGTGCACTTATTTATCTTATGTTGAATCACTGTATAAAGTTTCATGATCTAAATTGAAGTATTCATCGCATAAGAACGGTTTTAAGATAAATTTTGAGTCATCTTTGGATTTTTTTTCTATCGTGAATATTTTACGGAATCGTGTTTTCACGATTTAGGCGCTCTAGCACGTATCCTTAACTATAACATATATGAATTACAAATTGAAAGCACAAAATTTGTTAACCGAAACATTGTTTCTAAATAAGCGATTTATACCCGAGTCTGGGCCTAAAATTAAAACCCGGACTACAAATAAAATCCTGCCCGGACGCCTTCTAAACTAGGAAAAATCCAGGGAAACTCGGGCGAATGGCAACCCTAGCTAGTACCTATATAATAAAATCGCGTCGGAATCGGTCCGTTTGGGAGCTGCGATGCCACACACACACACACACAACAGGCGACAACCATATAGCCCTTCTTTTTGTTGGGGGTTAAAAATGTAAGAATACCTACAAGTCTTGAGCAAACAGATCTCCAGTGCACAATGTACACATACAATGAATTGTATTCTTGATATGTGAACGATCTCGTTGTGATTAGATACCATTGTTAGCAACAGGGTTGTGAGTTTCCATTAACTTGCAAGGAATTATTTTGCATAATATATGCCGAGTGAGGAAACCGACAGATAATACTACTAGTGATTCGCCCCGAACTGTGATCTTGCAAGTCTCCCACAAAACAATAAAAAATATTACTCATAACATAATCTTTGACTAATAAAATAGTGCCACGAAATGCATAACCAACTAACTTGACCTACAGTTTCATTCAAATTACAAGTAACGGGAGTTCATATTAATTGATATCTTTTTAGTAGTAGAAATTGCAGTTATTCTGGTTTTCAGACTTTTCCCTATACTTGTGTCACTAAAGCTGAACGAAAACCCTGTGAATTACGTAAAAATTCAGTTAAAGTGAATAACTCTAAAACTATAAAGAATAAACTAAAGTTAAAACGGTTGAAATGTACTAATAAAAACCTCTCATCAGACGTCCCATTTGACCTGATAGTCTCATTTTGATTATTTTTACCACTCTGAACTCCAATATCACAATAACCCCCAAACATTTTTAGCTCGTTTGGTCACTCCAGGATTGTGTCATCACTACCAACCTATGTTTCAAATTTCAAGATGATCAGATCAACGCTTCGAAAGTTATCCTCGGACAAACAAACATACATATATACAACGTCGATTTGGCTAAGTTGATTTGCAGCAAACAAATAACGTATATAAGCAATCAGTGGCATAAGACGTGACCTAGCCGTCAGTAGCCGTGTAAATGTATAAATACTGAGTTATTTATAACCGTCTTATCTCAGATAGAGATAACATTGTTTGTATATAAGCAAAGTACTCGCCGTCTATTGTACAACTATGATCCTTATCCATTAGTTCCATGACTCATAAACTCGAACATAAATAACTTTTCGAACTCATTCATTGTTTGTAATTGGCACATCAAATAAAAAGATTGTAGAAAGGTATATCAGTATACAGTGCATCTTTAGATATAGACTGATTTTACTTAGAAAACTTTTGTAATTTATTTCAATCATTAATATAAATACGAGTTAAGGCGGGCTTGTTTCGGAAATTTAGGTATTTCACGCTACCTCAGGCCCCGCCAATCTAACTAAACGTATCTGCACTGCACTAAATTGAAACGCGGGGGAATTTTTGGGAGACAAACGGCGTGCGTCCGACCTCGAAAACGTCTCGACGGGCACTGGCCGCCCGGCGCGAGTAGATTTTGACATTTTTCTTTCACAGAGATTAATATTAACTGAAGTACATATTGTTTTTACACAATTCTTTAGTTAATAATAAGCTCTATATTTTGGTATAAATTTGACATGATTTCAAGAAGAAACCTCTTAGTATCGACCGTTTAAATATCAATTTAGTGTCAACTTTATGTTTGTTTTTTTTCGAGAAAAGTATTATTATTCGCGTTTTTATCTTCACAAAGCGGTATATGTTACATATAATATACATAAAATATGTATATTATATGTATACATAAAATATGTTTTTTTGTGCATATTTTACATTTCAGTAGCGATACAGTTGTTAAAAAAAACCTAAAAATCGTCACCCTTCAAACCCCGCCTTAAGTGCGATCCGCACGGAGCGGAACGCACTCACCCTGATATCTTCTTCGTCTTATCGGTCGAAACACCGATAAGACGGTACGTGATAAATCCCGTTTAAAAATAAATTACCGACATGTTTACGCGCATAACTTCCAAACGACTGCACCAAATTAGATAAACCTTTCTTATATGTCTTCGTAATTGTCAGAAGTTTTGTATGAAAAAAATATATTATATAGATATATAAAATATATTAGTAAATATTTAAATTTCGCTAAAATTTGGTATATGGTATATATTGATTATGAACGGAATTGAGACACAGGCTACTTTTTATCCGTCTTCGCAGAAGGAAGGTAATGTTTTTATTGACATCCACGCGTGCAGCGGCCGGGTCAGCTAGTTTATAGTAATAATGGACTGATTTTTAGGGTTCCCTACCCAAAGGGTCAAACGAAACCCTATTACTATTACCGCCGTCGGTCTGTCTGTCCGTCTGTCACCAGGCTGTATCTCATGTACCGTGATAATTAGACAGTTGAAGTTTTCACAGATGATGTATTTCTGTTGCCGCTATAACAATAAATACTAAAACCAGAATAAAATAAATATTTAAGGGGCCTACCATACAACAAACGTGATATTTTTGTTCGTTTTTGCTCAATATTGATAACGGCTATAGGTAAACGCTTCAAATATTCACAGAATATTTACTTAGTTATATATTCACTTTAAAAATAAATAATTAAATTACAAAAAAATGAATATTTACGGGGGGGGGGGGGGGGGGGGCTCCCATACAACAAACGCGATTTTTAGCCAGTTTTGTAGATAATGGTACGGAACCCTTCGTGCGCGAGTCCGACTCGCACTTTTCCGGTTTTTTTAAAGTTTATGTGTTATGTATGACCAAACAATCAATAGCGCACTGTAACTAACGGTATATTTTTACTGAAATGTATATGTAGGTAAGTACCTATAATTATAAAATGTTAATGCCATACCATCTTTATCTACACAAAGATTATCTGGAAGAGAATGCTCGCATTAAGTTCGCCTTTGTACTAGCTTTATAAGTGCAACAAAGTACATATTTTCAATCAATCAATCATGGCTATTGAAGAGCGGTATACAAGCATGTTTTTGCTTAAAAGGCGATACCCAACCCTATGTAAACTATACGTTACCGAAATAAACAATTTTATTCTATTTTTATCTAAGCTTCCGCCTGCGGCTTCGCACGCGTTATTGCACATAAAGTAGCCTATGTTTGAATCTATCAACGCACGAAATTTAATCGGTTCAGCCATTACGTGATTGAGTAACAAACAAGCAAACTTTCACATTTATAATATTAGTGTCATTAACGAACTAGCAATTTATTCAACGTCAGCCTTTAATAAAATAAAGGCCTTGATTCAAGATAAATGGTGTCAGTGACGGAAATCGGCTCGTGGAATTGCCACTCATTATTTATAAGATCACTAGCTGACCAATCTGTAGCTTCGCACGCGTAGATTTTCAATGAAAACATTACCCTCCTTCTGCTCAGTTGGGTAAAAAGTAGCTTATGTCACCCTGGGATAATGTAGCTTCCCAACAGTGAAAGAATTTTTTAAATCGGTCCAGTAGATTCGGAGCCTATTCAATACAAACAAACAAACAAATCTTTCCTCTTTATAATATTAGTATAGACGACATACAAATATTTTTTTTAGTGATCTCTAAATAATTTCCGCGTAAAATGTACATAATATCGTCTATTGTCAAAAACGTACACGTTGTACATAAAACACACGCATATTAAATACCATAAAAGTATGATTCTAGCGAATTTATCTAGCCGTAAGAAAATAACGTAGGTATAACAAGTTAATTTGATTGATTTATGTCTAATTATTATCTTGATAATTAGACATTAAATCTAGACCACATCATCGCTTACCATCAGATGAGATTGTGGTCAAACGAAGATCTATCCAGTTAAAAAAAAAATGCCAAAGTTTGGATGTTTGTTTGTTACTCAACACGTCGTAATGGCTAAACCGATTTCGATAAAATTTGGTGTGTTATTAGATTATGACCTGGATTCAAACATAGGCTACTTTTTGTTGACAAACAACGCGTGCAAAGCATCTGGCGGAAGCTAGTTACTAATATTTATCACCTGTTGTTATGAATATATTTACCCATGTTTGAAAACGACTAAATGATTTACCATTTATGTACATAATTTTAGGATTAAAACGGGTATTTATCGCGTATGTACCTTTTTTTATTTGTTATCCCGCCGTTTTGGCTGTGTTGCAACAGCCGTGGTCACGGGCGGACTCCCGGATAACAAATAAAAAAGGTAAATACGATAAATACCCGTTTTAATCAGTAATTATGTTCAGTGATCGCGAAGGTTTCTAAAATACTATTTATGAACTAGAATAGAATAATTCTTTATTGTACACCAGGAATACTTGAAATAAAACTAATTAATGTTAAATATAGTACAATGGGCGGCGATTTCTTCCAGGCAACCTTTGGATGGAAAGTAAAGAGCGAAGCAGTAATGGGCAGCGGTGCACAGAGTATATTTACAAATGAAAGAAATACTTATAATCCTAATACATAAATTAATACCTAAAGATAGACTAATATGTATATACCAAACTAATAACCTAACTAAATCAATATTCTTGCAAATCTAATAAAACGAGGGCAATAAAATTAAAATAAATAAATAAATAGGTAACTATATAAAAAAAACTCGCGTTCGAATAGGTCCATCTGTTTGGGAACTACGTTGCCACAGGCAGACGAACTTATAACATCTCTCTTTTTATTTTGAGGGTTAAAAAACAGTATTTCTCGTTTACGACAGCCCTAGTTGTTGATTAAGGATGCAACAATAACATGGGAAGGAAAGCTGATGTTTTTGCAAGGTTCGTTATGCCAGATGAAATGAACCGTAAACACACACAGATAAGAGTTAATTTTTTATTATGTGAATTTTTATTGTTTTCTTTATTTCTGTCTCTGAATTCCAGTTTTATTGAGATTTGGATTGAGTACATCTACTAAGAACAGTTAAATATTTTATTACAAATAGTAGTTGACCCGCCGCGACTTCGCTCGGATTTTCAAGTACAATGTTATCTCAGTTCATCCAAAAATCCTAAAAAAAAATCAAAAAATAGCCAAATCTGTCCAGCCGTTTTCAAGTGATGCGCGTATGTACCACTGAACACTATTTAATTTTTATACCACACATTTATAGGCAAGGGGTTTACAACATGAAGAATCACACGACTTTAACGAAAATGCCCAGTTTGAATCTCTATATTCCGCCAAAGGATAACCTTATCGTTAAAGTGTTGATGAAATCTCGTACTATTTTCTGAAGACCTATTTAACCCCACACTATGGGGAAATATTATCCAAAAAAATCTAGTGTTATTGATAGAGCGAAGCGAGATCTCTAAATCAACTTGGGCAAATCGGCGTTGTATGTATGTTTGTTTGTCCAAGGATAACTTTCGAAGCGTTTATCTGATGATCGTGAAATTTGGCGTATAGTTAGGTAGTGATAGCACAATTCCGGTGTGACTAAATGAGCTAAAACTGGGGTGTGGTTGTTGACATATTGGGGTTTAAGAGGGGTAAAATTAAAATGGGACTATTCGGTCAAGTGCCACGTCTAATAAAAGGTATTTGTGAGTACATTTCGACCCCGTTTTTGTTTTTAGATTACACTTTACAGTTTTTAAGTTATTAGCCATAATAAAAACTGAACTTTGACAAAATTCACAGGGTACACCAGTGACCCCACAGTGCTGTAATTTGGTATGAGTATAGCTTTAGTGACACAAATATAGGGAAAAGTCTGAAATCTAGAATAACTGCAATTTCTACCTCAAAAAAGCGTTCCCAATTGACATGAACTCCCGTTACCTATAATTTGAATGAAATTGTAGGTTAAGTTATTTGGTTTTGCAGTTCGTGTCACTATTTTGATAGTCAAAGATTTAGGTACAAATAATATTTTTTGTTTTTATGAGAGACTCGCGCGTGCGATCTCAGTTCGGGGCGAACTAGTGGTTAGTTTTGTTTCTTATTTAATAGGCGTTACAGAAATCATACCAAATTTCAGCTTTACTGCAATAACATTCAGCGAAATGGCTGTAACTATGGACAGACAGACGAGATGAACATGGCGAAACTACACTGGCCGCCAAAAAAATCGACCCACCCGCTAATTTTGAGTAACAAAGTTGTTATCTTAAGTATGCGTTGACATATTGGTATGTTTTGCTTAATATGCTTTATAAATAAACATCTGAGTACCCACTTGACATTGTTTTAGACGAATACAAGTGCTATTGTGGGTATTTGTAACATTTTAAAAGCACTGATAAAAAATTAATGACTTTTGCATAGAGTGCAAGGTTAGTTTATTTCGAACTTTTGTCGCGGCATATTCACCGTGCATCGTAGTGATTTAATCTTTTGTTAGAGCAATCATATTCGTTGCTTTTAACCATAAAATATGGATACAACTGAAGCAGAAGCCGCTCAAGTGGTAGCTCTCGTTCGTGAAGGGCTAAGTCAGCGAAATGTGGCGAGAAGATTAAATTTGAGTCGATCAGCAGTGCGTCGAGTTTATAAACGGTACTTAGAGACGGGAGAGTACCGCCGGAGACCAGGATCTGGAAGAGGACGTGTCACAAACACGACGGATGACCGTTTTATTGCCTTGATTTCCTTGAGAAATCGGCATCTTTCTGCTGTTGATGTGCAGGGCAGGCTGAGGGACACTCGTGGAGTGGCTGTAAGTGAGAATACAGTGAGAAGAAGACTTCGGGAGCAAAACCTGAAACCACACAAGCCTGTCACGGGACCAAAACTCACTGCATCTCATCGGCAAGCAAGGTAAGAATTTGCTCAGCAACACATCCAATGGGATCTTGGTCAATGGGAGACAGTTCTGTTCAGTGATGAGAGCCGAATGTCCCTTGTAGGCTCTGACGGACGTCGTAACGTTATGAGAAGACCAGGAGAACGTTATGCTCAGTGCTGCATAAGAGAAACAGTCCGGTTTGGAGGAGGCTCTACTATGTTTTGGGGAGGCATCTCTTTAATCGGACGTACGGAGCTGGTTTTCACGTCGCCAGAATTGTAACCGGATATCTTAGGGAGGTTGGCATACCAGTTATGCAGTGGCCAGCCAATAATCCGGACCTAAATCAGATCTAACATCTCTGGGACCAGATAAAAAGGAAAGATAGAGCCCGAAATCCAGTTCCAGAGACGTTAGATCAGCTGGAAGCCGCATTAACGGAAAAATGGGAACAGGTACCCCAAGAAGACATCAAAAAGCTGATCCGTTCGTTGAATAGGTGTATGGCAGCAGTCATTAAAGCAAGATGAGGAAACATCCCATACTAAGGTGAAGCGAAAATGTTTTTAAATGTCAAAAAACTGAAAATTTGCCATTTACAGTAAAATCGTTAATTTTGCCAAATGTTATGGTTTCATTATCTTATCACATTTTTATGTAAAATATCCCGGACCACGCGAGATTTTTACGTTTTTTATAACCCCATAATTGCATTTTTTCATTATCAACATAAAAAATATCTATCGATTGTAGTAAAAACCCATAGGACACTTTTTTGCGAAAAAACGTAGGTGGGTCGATTTTTTTGGAGGCCAGTGTATAAGGGTTCCAAATTGGATTACAGGACCCTTAAAATATAACATAAATTCACAAAACCCTTTTAGTAACTTGTTTCCACTGAATAGGTTATTTTCTGTTCCAAAGGGTCTTTGTTCAATACCAGATCAAATTGTAACGTCGTTTTCAATAAAATCAAGTTCAGAAGCTTTACATAACTTGATTTTGAGTCTCCGTCATCTGCATTTAACTGTTGGAGCTTTTCCAACCAGACTGGTTATGAAAGGCGGGTCAGAAAATAGCTCAGTCAACGTCTGCATGACAGACAGATTGCACAAATGTGCGGTTTATTTAGAACCTGGCTATGGCTTTATCAATATTGATCTAAATGCTGATGCATAAAGCTAGGAATATTTATGACCGTGCAGGTTGTTTGTAAAGGAAAATAATATAATTATTACTAGCTGATCCGCCCGCGGCTTCGCACGCTAGAAATTTCCCGTTCCCGTGGGTACTTCGGGATAAGAACTATAAAAAACAGTCTTGTCAAAGTGACGCGACACTTCATGTAAATGACTTCACGTCAATGAACGACGGTTAAATTATATGGATATTTGTTCATACAAAAATACTAATAGCGATTTAAAAAATGGGGGTGGGGGTAGAAGGGTGAAAAATACTTTACGACCTATTCTCATACCTACCAAAAACACAAAAAAAAATCATTAAAATCCGTCGACCCGTTTCAGAGGAGTGCGACCACAAGCACCGTGCCACGAGCTTTATAAATATTAGATTTATTGATTACTAGCTGGCCAATCCGCAGCTTCGCACGCGTAGTTTTTCAATAAAAACATTACCCTCCTTCTGCGCAGTTGGGTAAAAAGTAGCCTATGTCACCCGGGGATAGTGTAGCTTCTCAACAGTGAAACATTTTTTTTATCGTTCCAGTAGTTTTGGAGCCTATTCAATACAAACAAACAAATCTTTCCTCTTTATTATATGATCAAACAAAAATACAATAAAAATTAGTGGTATAATGGGCGATCTTATCGCTTTAAGTGATTTTTTCCAGACAATCTTTTGTTCGAAAAAAATTCTTTTAGATTGTGTAGATAAGTACTATAGTACCAAATGAACTGTGTGGGATTTGAACCCATGTAATTAGGTTGACAAGCTACCTGCTAAATTGCAGAAAAACACGGTGTAGGTTGTTAGGAAAATTTGTAGCTCATTGAGTCACACCAGGATTGAGCCAACACTACCTACCTACATATCAAATTCACAATGACCGGATCACCGCTTCGAAAGTTATCCTCGGACATACAAACATACATACAAACATATAATGCCGATTGGCCCAAGTTGATTTGAAGATCTCGCTTCTCTCGATCAATCAATAAAGATATGTATGTACCTATACAATGTGGTAGTTCCGCGTAGTTAGTCAATAACAGGAAGGGGTCAGCGCTCTGGATCCAGGTCGCTGGGAACTGTGTCAAGGTGTGCGTGAATGGGTACATCTACTGCTATTGTTCAACATACATGATTTCAACTCGTTTGTCTGTGCCACTGGTTCTTTCTTGGTATCGATGAATGCATTGAAATCGAAATAGCTTTGATATTTCTACCAAACTGATTTACATATTTTTAAGATATTTAACAATTAAAGGCAGCTATTCCAAGATTTATTTAGGTGTTTAAGTATTTTAGACGTAGTTATGCTCGTAGCATTAATTTGAGCGTTTGTTAGAATGTTCTATAAAATGTTCGATTACGTACGGGGTTCTATTCGATGTTCAGTTCGACTAACATTATAAAACGTTGAATGCTCGATTTTATTACAAGGAATTATCAGTTTTTTTTTTCACAAAATGAATTATTAGATGTATAGTTTTCGAGCTAATGCGCTTTATCACCATCCACAGCCTGAATTCACCCACTACTGGCTTATTTTTGCCTGTCTTATTCTCCACAGTCCTGTGCCTCATCTCACAGCCTCATCCAGGTTCAACCCGCGATGTTTGCCTCTGCAACATGTTTAGCAAATTTCACATTGACGAAGGTTGCCCACTAGACTAAACTGTCTTGGATAGCGATATGCCACACTGGTGGCTTTAAAGATTCAATTTAAAACATGTTGTATATGGCCGTGGTTCATTATGATTCATTGATTTGTCTATCATCCAAAGGTTGTCTGGAAGAGATAGATTTGTTTGGCGATAAGACCGCCCTTATATTTGTTTGTTTTTAACTGTTGTTGTGTCTAGCTTGTAAACTATAATAAAGTAGTTTCATTCATTCAACGTTTCCACCACATGTCTATGGAGGTCAAGTTCACATTAACATTAAACACCCACTTTTTCTTCTGGTTCTAATTGGTCGAACGAAGCAAGATCCTTAAATCAACTTGGGCAAATCGGCGTTGTATGTATGAGTATATGTATGTTTGTATGTGTGTTTGTTTGTCCGAGTATAACTTTCGTAGCGTTGATCCGATCATCGTGAAATTTGATACATAGGTGGCACAATTTTGGTGTCACTAAATGAGCTAAAAATATTAGGGGGTTGTTGAGATATTAGGGGTTCAAAAGGGGAAAAAAATGAAAATGAGACTATTAGATCAAGTGGGACGTCAAATGAAAGGTCTTTATTAGTACATTTAGACTGCGTTTTTATTTTTAGTTAAGTTGTTATAGTTTTTGAGTTATTAGCCATAATAAAAACTGAACTTTGACAAAATTCACAGGGTACACCAGTGACCCCACAGTGCTGTAACTTAGTTTGCGTGTAGCTTAAGTGACACAAATATAGGCAAAAATCTGAAATCCAGAATAACAGACAATAAAAACCAAATCTAGGTTGATGCATTCTGTGCAGAGGTTAGTTCGATTTACGAATAAGTTCTTATTGTGTGGGTCTCTTTGGTTCAAATTTGAATACAGACGAGGTTCTAAATTCAAATCACATAGCCCATTATGCGAGGGTTTAATGAAATTGAGTACAACTTTACTCCCGGCTCAGCCGTAGGGATGTAATCACCTGCTTTCGGTGAGGTTTACGTGACATATAATCTGACAATGTCGAGCAGGTGCTGTCAAAAATAATTTCATCATCATCATCATCTTGATTATTGGATTGAAATGAACACAGATGTTCGAATATTGACAAATGCAACTAACAAATTAAAAAACTGGTGCATAATACATAAATACTTTGAAAACAACAAAGTTATAGTTGTATGTAAATTGAAGTCATTATTTCCGCCATCAACATAACCTACACTATAAAAATAACATCACGCGACGTCTTGGCAGGTTGGCACTCGCATGGTGTCACGTTCAGGCCACTCATCGCAACACAATACGGCCACGTGTGTTTTTAAAAGAACATACCACATAAATAATGCTGACGATTGACCGCACGGATTAGGGTTGCCAACTTTTTTATAATAAATAACGTATATCGTACAAAGAGCGATAGAGCGCAGCATTTTAGGTGTCAGGAGAATAGACATCATTCGGAACACTTCGCTGCGCTCAAAGACCGGCATCGCTGACGTCGTTGTCAAGGCTGCCAAGTTAAAATGGAATTGGGCGGGTCACGTCAAGACCTAAGAAGCGTTGGCGCGATGATTTGGACGTTATTAGAGGGACTGGCAGAATTTGGTACAGGATCGAGATAAGTGGAGAGATGAGGGGGAGGCCTTTGCCCAGCTGAGGCTAGATTAAAAAAACGTATCTATGTCTCACTCTAGGTTATAGAAGATAGAGTGCAGTCGCTGTATAAAATGTATTATTTTTATTTTCAAAATTATATCTACGATCTTGATCTGAACAGCGCAGTCAAGCGCATCTGAACTTTGACATAGTTTCCACCGTGCGTGTTTCAGTTCGGGTCACCGGTTCCGACAGGTTTGTGGCGCTATATTTCATGGGGCGCATATTTCGTATTATGTAAACTATTTTTTTTTCATATTATAAGAAGACCGTGATAAGTGGAAGTAAGGAGGCCTTTGTCCAGCAGTGGGATAGTACGGGCTAGTAAAAAAATGTTTCTTATTATACAATTCATTTCGTGTGGTCAAAATAAAAGTACAAATACAAATATATATATTTATTTTCTAAATCAGAATTAACATAATGTATGTATGTAGTACATAATGAGCTCCGCACTAGGTGTAACACCTGTATCGCGGATGCCTTGCACATTTTAGTACTTTATTTACATTTAAAAATATAAAGCGCACTGATGTAAAATATCGTAAGATACTTTATTATAAAGTCGGGTTGGCAACCCTAGCACGGATTACTGAGAATCAATGACCGTTATGATAATTCCCTTTCTAGGTCGCATCATTATTTTTTAGATTGAAGTATAAAAACTTTATTAACAAAACGCTGTTTGTGTCTGCATATTTTGATAATCAGTTTATTTATTTACAACTAGGTGTTGCCCGCAACTTCGTACGCGTTGGGTACACTCTTAAATGTGTAGGTAACCTAGAAATAAAGCTAAACTCGCTGTTGCAACTTGACACCCCATTTTTATGCCATGGGAACTGATTTATGGAATAAAAAAAAAGTCTCCAGGTTATAATCTACGTATATACCAAATTTCACCGGAATCGGTTCAGCCATTACGACGTTATAGAGTAACGAAGAAACAAATAAAATAATAAACAAACATCCAAACTTTGACATTTATATTATTAGTGTGATTGTAAAAGTACAATTACCATTTACACTAATTAATATTAAAACACAAACATAAGAACCATTATAAATAATACTGACTATTGCAACAAAAAAAAAATCTATCATATATGTATTTATTTTTATTACCAAAAGCGCCTAAATGGTGGGGGTCAAAATTTCAAAATTCTACTGTAATTGATTATTGAGTTACTCGTCATTTTAAATGAGAATCTTTTGGTTTCAACAAACATAGTCTCGAATTTCCTCAATTTAATTCTTGAAAAAAATACTTTGTACACACGGCTACACATCAAGCTATACATTTCCAGTATAAGCTGACCTCTCATTCTACGAAAAGCCTACACAATGCGAGGCCAGCTTATACTGGAAATTATAGCTTGATGTGTAGCCGTGTGTACTTAAAATGATCTTACTAAAATAATGACATGTAAAGTAATAAAACCTCCGACCTCCGTGGCGCAGTGGGCAAACAGCCAACTGAGACGCAGGAGATAGTGGGTTCGATTCCCGCCGCGGAACAAATGTTTGCATGATCTACAGATATTTGTTCTGGGTCTGGTTGTTTCTCTATATATTATAAGTATGTATTTACAAAAAAAAATGTATATAAGTATTCTATAAGTTATCTGGTTCCCATAGCACAAGCTCTGCTTAGTTCTGGGCTAGATAGCGCTGTGTGAAATGTCCTGAAATGTTTATTTATTATTATATTATTATCTATTTAATATTTTAGAAAACATATTCCATCGTCATTTTGAGAATAGGTATTCCACGAATTTCCTGAATCAACAAATAATTTTAATCAACGCCACATTGTAAAAATAATGTTCCATCGTCATTTTGAGAATATTCCACGAATATTCTGAATCAGCAAATAGTTTCGATCTGTGCCACATGCGTCAATAAGTAGTCATAACATAACACGTTGGTCCCCGCGTTGGCCCAACTTGGCCCAACGTGGCGCTCGTGTTAAACACATAACCTTGTCCTTTGTGTGGATCGCTCGGATGGTTGCTATAATTAGATTTACTGTGAGATAATATGGATTCGTTTAATTGGACGAAACGATTAAATAAATAAACTCTAAATTGAACAACTTGTTGGAATTTATCAGGTCGGCGTTAGTAATGTAGATTCATCGCGGCTGACGTTTGGTTTGTAAACAAAACATCCCTAAAAAATAAGCATTCTTTTTTACTTAAAAAACTTTCGTGATTGATTTCAATCATTATTATAAATGCGTGATTTATCACGTACCGTCTTATCGGTGTTTCGACCGACGTTATTCGGAGCGGATCGCACTCACCCTGATGAAGGTTCACGAATTGAACCGAAACATTGTCGGTCGAAACACCGATAAGACGGTACGTGATAAATCCCGTATTTATAATAATGAATAAGCATTCTCACATTTTCCAATGAAGATCTTTTTTTTTATATATTGCTGGACATTTCACACAGCGCTATCTAGCCCCAAGCTATGCAGAGCTTGTACCATGGGAACCAGATAACTGATGTACATTTTGTATATACGTACTTATAGATAATATATAGAGAAACAACTAGACCTGGAACAAATATCTGTAGATCATGCAAACATTTGTTCCGCGGCGGGAATGGAACCCACTACCTCCGTCTCAGCTTTACGAAGACTGTTTAGATTTAGATATTCCACCGTAGTCTAAACAAATTTTTACTAGAAATCGTATTCAAAATGAAATTAAGATTTCGTTTCGTTCTACTATCAGGTAAGCAAGTAGTGGGTATGCTGTCTGGTAATCCGTGGAAACCGCCCGACTCACAAACCCACTTAGTTAGCTCTTCTTTACGTACTGATACATGTCTTTCCTGTGAATTCACGCTGACTAGGCTGAGAGAATGTTATACAGGCTGGTCAAGCCCCATCATCATTATCCTATCTGCCTTAAGGCGTCCATTGCTGAACGTAGACCTCCCCCATAGATCTCAATAACAACTGTTATTGTGCGGCCTGCACTGCACCCAACGGCACTCACCAACTTTTATCAGGTCGTCTATAGGCATATAGTGGAGGGCCGAGCTACGCTATGCATTCCACTCGAGAACCTCTCCCCAACGGCCGTCAGTTGTTCCAGCTGTGTGCCCCGCCCACTGCCACTTCAGCTTGCGAATCCTCTGGACTATCTCTGGCCAAGCCATCTGAATTTGGTTACAAATACAGGAGGAATATTTTTTCTGTCTTTTTCATAATTCATTTATTCATTCGGAAACATGGGTAAATATGTCCAGACATGTTTTACCATATTAGTTGGCATGCAAATGCCAACAATATATCTACTTAGGTCCGATTACACCATTTTCTTTGAAAACTAAGATTAAAACCACGTTTTGTTAAACTATGTTCAAATGTGTAACTTGATCTCGGTTTCGTGAAACCGAATTCAGCAGCTCCGTTTTGATCGCGTTTACTAAAACGAAGTTACCTAAAATCATAGACAATAATATTTATTAATAAAAATATTTATTTGTATTTGCAACATCAAACAGTGCCTTGCTGCAGCTAAACTTGACAAAACTTTTCAGTATCTAAACGATCGAGACGCAATTGTCAAATAAAACTGTCTTAATCACGTTTCTTCAAAACCGCCGTAGTATCTCTCTACTTGGTCTGCGTGCAACGTGTTTTTGGTGTTTTTCATGATGTCGTTTCTGGTCAGATCACCAAGCCCTGATGTGGAACCACAACAGCAGCTGGTTGCTCAAGATATAACGAATGTTACTCTATCAAGGGCGCCTTAATCGTGTGCCAGAAGTTGCTTCAGGAACCACATCAACAAGTCGTATTAGACCAATTTTGAGACGTGGGAAGGAGACCCAAAGTCTGACTCTAGAAAGACTGAATACCCTAATGAAGGCCAACACGCATGCTAAGGTGGAGCATTATATCCAGATGCAGATGTTACAGCTCAAAGAAGAGCAAGATATCTTAGAGTTCGTCAAGAAAGCATAAAATTAGAAATTTTAGAATTACAATTAAATAAATAAAAAGATTTTTATTAAATACTTATTCGTTTATTATTATTTATGTAATTTATTAATTTTAACATTATGATGTGAATAGTGAAAGATAGAACAGACCTAGTAGGTATAAAAGTATAATGTGAGGTTAATCCACGCCATCCAACGCGTTCCAACAAACTATTTTTTTATAGGTAGGTACATAACTTGCTAATGCAAAATAGTCACAAATTCACAAAGTCTTCTTGGAATGGTTCTTTAAGTTCTACCGGCATACATATTTCCATTACTAATATTACCCAGAGCTAATAATAAAACAAAATAAGGGCCGGGCCACCTGAGTATTTTTGTTTTGAGACCATTTTTTGCTGACTTTCGTTGCGAGAATTATTTTTTATGAATGCCACTCTGTTCTCAAGTGTCGAGTAAACGATAACAGTGAAGCACTAGGGATATTGGTGTTGACCATAGGCATGTGGTGACGGTATGTTGATGTCTCAGATATCGTGAAGTGGGTAGAATTTTGTTTATTTTGTCATTTGATTTAAGATTAGTTTAACACAAGTCTACTGACCGCTACGGTTGTTTTCGGAAGTTTAACGTATAATTTGATCATTTAACCGTAAAATGACAAAAATTCGACGCCATATGGACAATGCTTCTGCTACCAAAGCCGTGACGATGATAGAGGCTGGTCAGTCGCAACGTTCCGTGGCTTTACAGCTAGGGTATTCGCGAAGGGCTATTCAAAACCTTTGGAACCGGTATCAGGAGACCGGGAGTGTATCCCGGCGTCGTGGCTCTGGAAGAAATCGTTCTACCACCGCCCAGGAAGACCGGTACGTGCGACTTACTGCGCGACGTGATCGTACTGTGACAGCGCGCGCGTTACAAAACCGATTACACCGGACTACTGGTACCCTTCTCAGCGACCAGACCATTAGGAATCGTTTGCACGAAGACCAGCAACGTTCACGAAGGCCTGTTACCCGCACTAAACTGACCGGGACTCATCGTGCAAATCGATTAAGGTTTGTATGCCAACATCTTGAATGGGGCATGGAGGAATGGCGTAAGGTGCTTTTCACGGATGAGTTTGACGGTGAAGTTTTCTAGTGACGATCGACGTATGCGAGTGTGGAGAAGAAGCGGAGAAAGATTTTCAGATCCTTGCATTCACAAACGTGACAGGTATGGTGGTCCCAGTGTCATGGTCTGGGGCGGGATCAGCTTACAAGGTAAAACTGACCTTGTTTTTCTGAATGAGGGCACTGTGACATCTCAGAGTTACATTGAGCGAGTTGTCAGGCCATATGTCATCCCATTTTCACGACGAGCGGTGGACGTTTATATCCTGATGCAGGATAATGCACGACCGCACACAGCCCGGGCGACAATCTCTGTCCTGGAGGAAGCTAATATTCAGGTTTTGGCATGGCCTGCGAACCGCCCTGACCTGAATCCAATTGAACACCTTTGGGACCAATTAAAACGCCGAGTCCGGGCAGCTGAAGAGGATGTGCACAACCAGCAACAGTTGATTGAATTGTTGAAAAGGTACGGGGAGGAGATCCCAGAAGAAAACATCCGTCATCTTATTGAGAGCATGCCATCGAACACCTCAAAATTAAACAACTCATCTGTGCGTTTAGTCTACAATTTAATGTTATTGTTCGGTGTAAACAGCCATAAAAAGTCACAAAAAGACAAAGTCACAAAAACATCCTAAGATTAAGTATTATTTGTCTAATTGCATCAAGATTCATTAAATTTAATAAAAAAAACATTGTTAAAAAAATCGGAAAATAAGTGGTGGCCCTTATTTTGTTTTGAGTAGTTACAGTCTTGATATATGATATATAAATTATAAAAATAAATTCTAAAATACTTAGGTAACAAATATTTCGCAAAATAAACCCAATGACACTTCTTGACTTTTGTTTGACAACTCTCTAAACTCGTTTAGATGAGCTAAACGGCCAAAATTAGACGTTCAGAATTTGAACCGCGTTTAGCTTTAACTGCGTTCAGTTGATGTTGGTGAAATGCTAACTGTAGCTTTGAACTCAGTTAAACGCTTAAACTGAGTTTAGCTTGAACTAATCACTGAATTCACCGTTGAAACTAACGGTGAATTCGGCCCTTAGTCTATTAGAAACCTTTCTAGGATTCAATTTAACTAAGAAATAAAATTCATTTACAGAAAACAATTTAATTTTCTTTCTCTTCTTTCAGAGACAACAGTTACGTCCGTTCCGGTGGCACGGCAGAGTACCGCGCCGGGAGCCGCATGTCGATCCTGGGCACCGGCTACCTACCGCCCCCGGCGACCCACCACCCCCCGCCGGCAGACCCCCCGCCCTTCAAGAAGATCCGGCTCACGGCGGAGAGGACCCACCAGCCCCTCAGAGTTGATACTAGGGCAAGTTACCAACAGTGGTAGGAAACCCTACTTGTGTAGGACAAGTAAGGTTTTCTACCACATGCTTCAAATGAAATATCGCTCTCCACCGTAAACAATTATTTAAGCAATGTCATTAAATTGTTATTAATTATATTAATCATTTAATTTCTAAATAAACTAGGTATCCTATTTTCAATTCCACAATCCATCCTAAAAGTGACGTATGACAAAAAGTAAGCTGCATTTTCTTTCATCTTATGCTTCTACTTACAATTTAATTTGTTGACTCGATGATCTGATGACCTCGCACTAGTGGCTAACGCGGCAAGCGCGTTTTACAGTTTCTAAAAGATTAACAAACAAATTATTTAAATTCGTGAGAAATAAAAGAGCAGCTAATTCGTTCTTGATTGTCCGCCACAGGTTGTGTAGACTGATAGATGTTCTGGAGATAAAATATATATCTCTGTAAATGGCGAATGCGTGACTCCTCCCGGACTGAATGCGACTAAGGAGCTCTTATTCAGTCCTGTCCCACATACTATATTGTACCCTGTTTTCTGCACAAGGCATGGCCTCAACAAGGCCACACTCAACGCTATAGATGTGGCAAAACAATGTTCAAAAATAGTTTAGGTTTGTCTATTGATACGTCAGAAGAATCTGTAATTGATCTATGTATAGCGACATCTATCGCCACATGTGAAAACTTGAAACTCAAGGTAACGTACAGAGATACAAATAAAAAACTCCTAATACTAAAAAACCCGTAAGTAAAAAATAATTTTTTTACAGCTGCGATCCCTTCAGCTGTAAAGAAAAAGTGCTGATAGTCTTCGGATCGGCTGATCTGATCTTCATCACACATAGCTAAGAATAGCCCCGGTTGAACTAGCTTTCCATTAAAAAAAAACAACGTCCGAATCGGTCCATTCGTTTGGGACGTGCCACAGACAGAACGACAGACAGCGAGACACACAGATATAGGCGTCAAACTCTTACCACTCCTCTGTTTGCGTCGGAAGTAAAAAAATAGGGGGGCAAAAGATCCTGGATCCTAACTCGAAGAACTGACGGCTGTTGCGGCAGAAAGGTTCTGGACCGCCACTAGATTGAAAGATGACCTGAGCTCCTAAAGTTGCTGGGAGCCGTTTGGTGCAAGCCGCACAACATCTGCCGCTCTGGAAATATATGGGGGCAGCCTAGATTCAGCAATGGACGTGTTGTGGCTGATATGATCCTAGAACCCCGAGTCAAAGCTCGCTCGGTGTTATATCTCCCCTATTGCAGACATCTTGTCTTCGGCCGAAGATGTAAAAGGCCTCATTGTCAAGACTACCAATAACAACCGCCGCTTGTTTCAGGAGCCGGTGAACTCGTACAGTACCGTGGAGGTGTTGTCTCCGAACCCCCCCTCGGAGCCTACAGTGGAAGAGCAGAGCTTCCGAACCACCAAGGATGACCTTCTCCAGCAGATCTCTAAGGTATACCTTCACGTTGTAATTTATCTCCTTTCTTTATTTCTTTCTTGTAGTAAAGTATGGCCGGACAAAAGAGACGGAAGGCGGAAGAGAATACTTTTATACAAAATATACAGAAGTATGGAACTGTATAGAATGTGACGCAAAACATACAGAGAAAACGGGATGGACGGGAGAAGTTTCTTACGAGATATGAGTTTTAATCGTAGCTAGAAAAAGCATAAGAAAGCTCAGGGCTAGACGCAGCGTGCGATAATAAATAAATAATGCTGGGCATTTCACACAACGCTATCTAGCCCTAAACTAAGCAAAGCTTGTATTAGGGAACCTGATCACTGATATAATTCTTATACTTACTTTTTTTTCTGTTTTTTTTAAATACATACTTATATATGAAATAGAGAAACAATAATAATGTTTGTAAGTAAGTACTTTTTCAACACACTTGCTCGTAAAGTGAGCCATAGTAGATAGTTGTTAAGGCCATAAACCGAACTATAACACACGCGTGCGTAATAACACACAAGTGCATAATAGAATTATCCCTACAAAGTTAAGTTAGTACCTAACTGCAAATTATATACGAGTAAATAGAGCATTTTCAATTTTACCGGGTAATACAGTTTTTGTAACAACAAAGAGGTTTTAAGACGCTGAAAATTCTATTACATTTTTGGAATAAATAAATGTATCCCTAATTAAGACGAAAAAACATTTATTATTATGAAATTGCTTATAATTCACAATAATTTGTTATAACATTTGTTGCGGTGTGGTAATTAATTGTAAAAATGTCAAGCTTTAGTACAGAAGATTTGTTTTTTCCTCGCAAGTGTGTTGAAAAAGTGCGTATGATACTCGTGAGCAACTTGCTCACTTGACACTCGACTGATTTACGCCCTCGCCTACGGCTCGGGCTGCAACCCACAGCCTCGTGTTATAATGAGCAACTTAGCTCACTTGTATCATAATATACTATTGTAAATCTTATGAGAAATAAAGAATTCTAAACCGAACATCCAGACCATATCTATAAATCGTGCAAACATTTGTTCCGCGGCTGAAATCGAACTCGAACGCAACCTCGTGCGTCTCAGCCGGCTATACTCCCCCTGCGCCACGGAGGTCGTCACGGAGAGGGTTATGCTTTGTATTTCTCTCCGAGAATAGGTTGTCGAGTGGAGACCACGCGCTGTAAAGCGCAGCGTAGCTCGGCCCCCCGCTAGTTGGAAAGACGACCTGATAAAGGTTGCTGAGAGCTGGGTACAGGCCGCACAAGATTACTCGCTCTGGAGATGTACGGGGAGGTCTGTGTTCAGAAGTGGACGTCCTGTGGATGATGTTGAATAACGTTGAATATGTGTGTGAATGTTTGTACTTTTGACATTTTATATAATCCATTGTTTTTATTGATTTGCTTATTAGCATTTCTAAATTTTTGTATGCTTTAAGTAGGTGAGACATAGTGATTCCTCTCTGATAACACCATCTGTCTTCTACAATTTACGTGTGTTTCGTGCAAATAAATATCTTGAAATCTTGAAATATTCCAGGTGGACCGCGAGATGGCGCTGTCGGAGGCCACTCTCTCGAAGCTCCGCAAGAAGCAGGAGGAGCTCGAGCAGACGGCGTCGAAGCCCGCGGAGGCCGCGGAGCCCGAGGAGGCGGTGCCCCGCCATCGCAGCCTCGCGCAGTGCATCTACGCTGATAATAGAAAGAAGGTAAGCATTATACATATATACTAAGCTTACTTATTAAGCACAGAAACGTGGTCTCTCACTATGGGCCTCAAAAGAAGGCTCAAGGTCGCTGATCGTGTTAAGGAGAGGGATAGCCCTCTCCTTGAGATCGAAACAGAAATGAGGAGATTCGTAGACGAACCAAAGTTACTGCTACAGCCCAGAGGATTAGCAAGCAGACGTTGCAGTGGGCGGGGCACATAGCTCGAAGAAATGACGGCCATTGGGGCAGAAAGGTTCTCGACTGGAGACCACGTATTGGAAAGCGCAGCGTAGGACAACCCTTACTAGATAGAAAAACGATCTGATAAATGTTGCTGGGAGCCCTTGGGTGCAGGCCGTAAAAAATCGGTCGCTCTGCAAATCTATGAGGGAGACATATGTTCAGCAGTGGACGTCCTGTGGCTGATATGCTGATGATACTACCTGGTGCATCAACCACAAAGCGGGTCTTGGCTTTCGAAACTAAAAGACGCCACTGGTCCTTATTCTGGACCACTTTTTGCCAGTCTTGACAGATGATGAACGTGAAGGTCGTTCTCCATCTCATTCTTCCAGCGATATCTGGGTCGCCCGACTTCCAGTCCTAGGTAGTCCTACACTTATACATTTATGCTATCTAAAGATGGAACAATTATACAGCCCATCTGATGTTAAGTGGTAACGCACCTTAGAATCCTACCCTAAGTAGCACTGCCCTACGTTCATCAACTTGAGACATACGGGTGTTAGGCCTTACGTGCCTGTAACTTCACCGGCAACCATACCCTTCAAGCCAAAACACAGCAATGCACGGCGCAGAATTAGGTGTGGTGGTAGCACTTCCCCGGGCGAGCCCATTCACAAGGAACTCTACTACTTAAAAGTAGGTAGTATGGGCTTCTTTGAGCCCATACAGCAAAAGGGTTTGAAAACATTTGGCATAGTCCACACACCCTGGAGACGATGTGGTCGCGCACCGTGAGGTTCCAGAGGAATTTCCTCCCGCGAACACTTTGCTTGTGGAATGGTCTCCATGCTTAGGTTAGGTCATAAGCTGACGAATTTTCAATGGCGTTCTCATAGCAACGACGGTCGTTGACAAAAGATTGTGTTAGTAGAATGCCGAAAGGTATCTATAGTGGCCATTTTGCGACGATACCATTGTCATGGTGAAGCGATTGGTTTAGTAGAATTGGGCCCCATCCACCACTGTTTTTATATCGACATGGCGTCGCACCATGTATCCTATATTTTTTGACATAGATATTAGACCATCAAAAAATAACATATTGAATAATAATTTCAGATTTAAACGGGTATTTATCGCGTATATACCTTTTTAATTTATTATTCCGACGTTTCGATTGTGTTGCAACAGCCGTGGTCGTGGGCAGACTGGAGTGCTTCGATCTACCGCCGAGATGTGATGGCAGCTGCAGCAACTACCCTCACTACGCGATAAATGCCCGTTTAAATCTGTAATTATGTACAGTGATCGCGAAAGTTTCAAAAATATTACTTAGTATCCTAAATTGTCATGTTATGGCGATAAATTGGTTATAACAATTGCAAAATGATGTTTATGAAAGTTTCACGGTATACTATTTATTCAATCCTACGTGGTTATTGCATTCACTAAAGGCGGGTTCCTATATTCGTCGATAACCGACTACGACTCGTATCTCCTTGAATGTGTCAAAAGTTTGACACTTTTTCAAGGAGAAACGAGTCGTAGCTGGTTACCGACGGATATAGAACCCCGCCATTAATGACGAGAGCTTTTTTGACCAATGCCCAAAAGACATCCGTCAAAAACCCTCTTGTCAATGTTAATAAAAAAGTAAAATTTTTCCTGAACAAAAGTTAATTTAAACATAGGCATGTTCGTTGCAGTCGACGTCTGCGCACGCGCAGCTGTCGCACCTCGGCCCCCCGGTGCTGTACCCGCTCTACAACCAGCCCCAGGACACGGAGGTCTACCACGAGAATATTAAGAAGCATCGCACCTTCAGGAGACGTTTGGCTGATCATATACGAAGGCTGAAGCTGGAAGCTGAAAAGGTATGTTTAAACTTTATGGACAAACTAGCTTCCGCAAGTGGCTTCGTACGCGTTGTATGTCATTAAAAAATAGCATATGTGTTAATCCAGGTTATAATCTACGTACATACCAAATTTCATGGAAATAGGTTCAGCCGTGCGAACTCTGGATCAGTTTGTTGTTAATATTAATCTTGTTTGTTGTATTGTTGTTATTTAATGTTATTGTATTTATTGTTTCCAGAGAGAAGATGCGTTAACGGATGCGTATACGCGGAGAGCTGCGGATTGGATGCGGAGAGTGGAGAGGATAGAGCAGGGCCAGAAGAGGAAGGGGAAAGATGCAAGGAATAGGGAGTTCTTTGAAAAGGTACCTCTCTTGACACATTTTTTTGACGTGATAACGCCTTATAAATCGATGAACGCCGGCTGCACGCATGAAAAAGTGACACTTCCGCCTGAGCCGATCGTGCAAGCGAGAGCGCGGATCAAGCAATAGAGAGACACAGTCGGCCTAAGCGTTCGGCTTGTGACGCTTCTATCTCTCTTCCACTCGTTATCACGTAAAATTATCGTCCGTAAATCGACTTTAGAGACAACCAATTTTTGTTAAACTTTTTGATTATACCACCTGGAGAAGCAACAAGTCTAAAGCACACCTGATGCAATACTTTGTAGACAGAACAATCAACTTGGGCAAATCGGCGTTGTATGTTTGTTTGTCCGAGGATAACTTTCGAGCCGTTGATTCGATCATCGCGAAATTTGGTATATAGGTGTATATAGTATGGTATATAGTGATGGCACAAGTTTGGTGTGACTAAATGAGCTAAAAATGTGGGGGAGTGGTTGAGATATTGGAGTTCAAGAGGGGTAAAAAAAAACAAAATGGGACTATTTGGTCAAGTGGCACGTCTAATAAAAGGTCTAGTAACTTTGGTTACCACTTAGGTAACCATTGCCTATACAAAGTATTGCCTCGTAGGTCACGCGATTTAGAAACGTGCCCTATGATGCACTTTCCAACGGGTGTAAAGCCTCATTAATCTGTAATTTCACCGGAAACCACACCCTTTAAACTGAAACACAGCAATTCTGCTTCGCGGCAGAAATAGGACGAATACCTACGGTAGTTTTTCCCCGGGCGAGCTCTTTCACAAGAACTCTACTACTCTCGGCGACTTGCGCAACGACGCCTAAACGTATTTAGTGGCTAAATATGACTTAAGGTGTTGTGAAATCATACAAATTTGAACATGTTTAGTCACAATAGGAAGACCTTAGTCCAGCAGAAGTCTGACAATGATAAAAGAAAAGAAAAAAAATTGATTTGTCTTCTATTTTGTAGTATTTATTCGACAAGGCCCGGGTCTTAGCAAGAGAAAAGTTGGTCGTTCCTCGCAAGATCCGAGAGGCGATACAAATAAGACGTATGCCGAACTTTAACAGAGATAGAGGATGGGTTCTACCGCCAGCCTGGAGGCAATGGCTTCATGATTCAAGCGACAGAGGAGTGAGTGAATCTGGTAGAGACGTAGTTAGTGTTGTGTGTTTGCCTACAGTGACAATGATGATGATGCAGCCTGTCAACACGATGGGCCACCGTTGACGCAATACTCACCACTCGGGCTGCGGCGCGTAGCGCGAGGCGAGACGCAGTGTGCAGCGCATTGTTATGTCCCGTATTTATAATAATGATTGTGATTTGTTTGTGGAGGTGTTCCCCGAGCTCCGCAAGCAGCGCGAGGAGCGCGAGCGGTTCAACCGGCTGGGTGCGCGCGTCAAGTCGGAGGCGGAGCTGGAGGAGATCGCGGACGGGCTGCACGAGCAGGAGCACGAGGACAAGAAGATGCGCGCGCTCACCGTGGTGCCGCCGCTGCTCCGGGACCCCAAAGACACCACGCCCGTCTACATCGACACCAACCGTAACTTACACTTTACCTCTAATTACACTCATTATCTTGTAAAATGAATAAATACAAGTTTTGTTATACTAGGTATTTTAGGTTAATTTTATGGATCCTAGAATGCCCCTAAACTCAAGGGGAAAATGATTCAATGAATTAATGAAAATTCTTTATTATACCTTACAAGCTAGACACAACAGATTTAAAGAAATAAACAAATAAAAGTAAGCATAATGGGCGGTCTTATCGCTTAACAAAGCGATCTCTTCCAGACAACCTTTGGATGGAGAGGATCATTGCTTAATGGAAGATTGGCCGAGGTGTAAAAAGAATAAACTTAATAACAGAAAAAGAAAAATTACTTAACCCTAAATAGTTATATACATACAATATTAGGTACATAAATAGTTTTAAATAAATAAATATCATATATAAAATAAATAAATATGTATTTACATACTTATACTTACATTAATAATATTAGAGATCAGACTCTTCGTGGAGATAAAAGTTTTTGAGTCTAGCTTTAAATACGGAAGGTGAAGGGGATTTCCTAGTGGCGACCGGCAAGGTATAATACCCATAAAATAAAATAAAAAATAGAAAATTTACAAGACGAGCATAAGACCTGTCGTAAGGTATGGTTCAGAGTGTTGGACGGATGAAAGAAGAGTGCACGCGGCGCAAATACGTATGTTGCGATGGATGTGTGGGGGAACGAGAATGGATAAGATAAGGAATTATAGAGGATTATAGGTATATTAGAGGAAGTTTGAAAGTAGCGCCTGTGATAAAAGTTGAGGAGTAAGATGTATAGGCATGTCATGCGGAGGAAAGAAAATCATTTGACTAAAAGAGTGTTAGATATAAATGTGGCTGGGTATAGATATAGAGGAAGGTGGAAGAAGAGATGAATGGACTGTGTGAAGAATGTTATGGGTAGGAAAGAAGTGACAACGGAGATGACGGCTGTTAGAGGGGTATGGAAGAAAAATACATGATGTGCCGAGCTCAAGTAATATGGGAAAAGGGCAGGATGAAGATGTATTTTAGGCTAAGGTATATGTATACCTTTACGAGCTGTAGAATCTAGTTATCTACTTTCCTCAGTTAAAGTTTGAAGCGTTCCAAATCAAATGAACAGGCAGGTGAACGATGTAGGTCGACCACGGGCAGGAAGTGGAATAATCGATAGTACGACGTGCACTGGATGGCAAGCGTTATTTGAAACAATTTTTTTTAAACATACTGTTTTATATTGAAGAATTTGGCACCCCCTGAAACTGCCGCCCGAGGCAAGCAACCGAGGCTGCTCACTTGGCCTTCAGAATTAGAAATGTTTTAGTTCATATTACGGCACACTACACTAACCGTATCTACGCACTTAGGTGACCAATCACGATCTGTTTACCTATATCTGCGTCATGGAAGTCGTCTCTCAATAAGTATATTTGTGGTCCAGGTCGGTGCATGGACATGGAGTCTGAACACAAGGAGCTGCATCTCCGCAACGTGTGGTCGCAAGCTGAGCGCGAGGTGTTCCGGGACAAGTATCTACAGCATCCGAAGAACTTCGGCCAGATCGCCTCCTTCCTGCCGAGGAAGAGTGTTAGGGACTGTGTTAGGTGAGTCGAAAACATTACAAATAAAAAATCCATTATATTTTTTAATTCGGTAACATATAAATAGTTCACATTTTGCGTTAGGTTAGCAAATAACTCCTTTTAAGCAAATATATGCTTGTATTAGAAGATACCGCTGTTCTATAGCAATATCAATAATCTCTTATAAATATGTAGTTATAAGTTTAGAAACTACTAGCTGACCCGCCCGCGGCTTCGCATGCGTGGTATTTCAATAAAAACATTACCCTCCTTTTGCGCACTCGGGTAAAAAGTAGCAATGTCCTTCCCCAGGCTATAATCTATCTCCTTGCCAAATTTCGCCGTTCAGCCGTTTAGTTATGAAAAGGTAACAAACAAACTAACAAACAAACAGTTACTTTCGCAGTTACTATATGTATTATACATATAAACCTTGCTCTTGAATCACTCGTATCTATTGCTGAAAACTACATTAAAATCCGTTGAGTAGTTTAAAAGATCTATAGCAAAAGACAGCGGAAGCGACTTCTTTGTATACTATGTAAAGATACTCCGACTACGCAATACCCATGTCGATAACAATACGAGTCTATTGACACCTGCGGAGTTATTTTAGAACGTCGGAAAGCTGTCGGATTCGTCATTTGTTTTCGAAATGTATTTGGAATCCGAGAATGTTTTTTTTGTAAACTATCAACCTTTAAATCTGTGTGGAACAGGTATCATTCCATCTAGTGAGGGTTGTCCTACGCAGCGCTTTCCAGAGTGTGGTCTCCGCTCGAGAACCTTTCTGCCCCAACGGCCGTCAGCTTTCTAATCCTCTGGAATGAGGAGATGAGAAATGAGAGGATTCGTAGTAAAATTTAAGACCTTAATTTGACTAGGAATTGTCTCATTTCTGATTTCATCTGTAAGAGAAAGACGAAGCATAGTCCTTTCCATAGTAGTATAATGTGATTGAAACTTATCAGCGTTGATTTGTTCTAGATTTTACTATTTATCAAAAAAGGCTGAGAATTACAAGCAACTGTTAAGAAAACCGCGGCAAAGGCGGTCGGCGAGGAACCCCCCGCGGCCGCCGGTCGAGCCTGAACTACCTGCGGGCGTCACCACACGCTTGCAGCGATCGCAAGGTAACTAACAACCTATTTATCATTCTCAGCCCGTGTCGACCCACTGCTGGGCATACGCCTCTCTTTGTTTCTGCTATATTCCCAGACCTGTGCCAATCTGAACCACATACGACTCACGGACTTATTGATGTCGTCGATCCATCTCGCTGGACGTCCCCTATTTCTGTGCACAGTTCTCGGCCTCCATTCGTTAGTGCCTTAGTCACTACGTCTGGCCAGGTGACCTGCCCAACTCCACTTAAAGCCTTATTACTTTAATCATCATCATCCACAGACCGACTTCACCCACTGCTGGGTATAGGCCTCCCCAAGTTTGTGCCATCCGCCGCGATCCTGCGCTAGTCTCACCCACTGACGGCTCGCGACTTATTACGTTATTCTGTATTTCAGACTTTTACCTATATTTGTGTACTAAAGCTACACGAATACCAAATTTCAGCATTTTGGGATCACTGGTGTACACAGGTGAATTTTGTCAAAGTTTGGTTTTTATTATGGCTGATAACTCAAAAACTATAAGGACTTTACTAAAAATAAAAACGGAGTCTAAATATACTATTGAAAACCTTTCATTTGACGTCCCACTTGACCTGATATTGTCATTTTCATTTTTTTTACCCCTCTTGAACCCCAATATCTCAAAAACCCGCCAACATTTTTAGCTCATTTAGTCACACCAAAATTGTGCCATCACTACCTACCTATGTATCAAATTTTACGATTATCGGATCAACGCTTCGAAAGTTATCCTCGGTTAAACAAACATACATACATACATACAACGCCGATTTGACCAAGTTGATTTGGAGATCTCCCTTCGCTCGATTAATCAGGCTCATCAACAAAATGTACATAAGTACGTGCATATTTGCTGACTTCCGTGCCGCAGTGGGCGAATAGCCGGCTGGGACGCAGGATATTTTGATTTCGATTCTCGCCGTGGAACAAATGTTTGCATGATCTACAGATATTTGCTCCGGGTCTGGTTGTTTTTCTATATATTTTATGTATGTATTTACAAAAAAAAAGTATATACGTATTCTATCAGTTAGGTATCTGGTTCCCTTAGTCCCTTAGAACTATGAACTATGAACAAGTTCTGCTTAGTTTGGGGCTAGATAGCGTTGTGTGAAATGTCCAGCAATATTTTTTTATTTACACAACATTCACATTACACCCTGGTATCTATTTATTTTATAGTAAATTATTAAACTAGGGGATAAAGCAGTGTCTTGCGTCACGGCCGCTATTGAATCCCGAACGTTACGAAGGATTCTAGAGTTAACTCACGAGCGGAGCGAGAGAGTTAATAGAATCCTGAGTGCGAAGAGGGATATAAGCACGCCCAAGATGCAGACAGCTGTATCCACGTGTAGAGTACTCTACTTTTCGCACTTTCTGCGAGGCAATAAAAACCAAATCTAGGTTGGTGCATTCTGTGCAGAGGTCAGTTCGATTTACGAATAAGTTCCTATTGCGTGGGTCTCATTGGTTCATAATACAGATAAGATTCCAAATTTAAATCACATTATAATGTGATGAAATTCAGTACAACTTTACTCCCGGCACAGCCGTAGGGTTTTAATCACCAGCTTTGGGTGAGGTTTACATGATATGTAATTTGACATTGTCGGGCAAGTGCTGTGAAAAATTGTAATAAGTGTATTATTAGGTATAGTGTTATTCGAACACTTACGGAAAATTCCAGGATTTATGAGATAGTTTTAAAAATGTTATATTACGTGACTAGGCTATTATTTGGTTATTAAAAAGTGACCTGTTTATTTATATTATGTTGTTTGTTTAACATAAGTATTTGTTTGAAGGTACAGTCGGCGGACGAGTGCTGTGCGACTCCGCGTCGACGGGCTCCGTCGGCGTAGGGGAAGGGAAGGAGGGCGAGGACGAGGTGACGGGGGTTCCTCTCACCTGCATCCCCGTACCGCCCACCGCCCCCTTACATCCTACGAGGTTAGTGTTCCTTGTTTTTTTACTATTTGGGGTTAGAAAAAAGCATATGGCCCACCTGATGTTAAGTTGTAACCATCGCCAATAGCAAATTATTGCCTCGTAGGTCACGCACTTTAGAAATGTGCCTTACGATGCACTGCCCTGCGTCCATCAACTTGATGGTATGCCTCAAGTAAAGCCTCATGTGCCTGTAATTTCGCCGGAAACCATACCGTTCAAACCAAAACACAGCAATGCTGCTTACAGGCAGAAATAGGTATGGTGGTGGTTTTTCCCGGGCGAGCCCTTTCACAAGGAACTCTGCTACTCTTAATATCTTACTTTCATTACTGCAAAGATCTATACTAATATATAAAGAGGTATGTTTTAAGATTTATAAAACCTTTTTAAAAACTTACGCCATAAGTTTAAAGAAATAAATATTATGACATTCCCTAGTCAATACATCTATGAAAATCTGATGTATGTTCACAAAAATAATAATTTGTTTAAGAAAAATAGCGATAATCTTAATTTTAATACTAGAAATAAAGATAAACTCGCTGTTGCCACTTGTAGACTCCATAAAGCTAGTAAATCGTGTACGCTTTTATAACAAACTCCCAAGTGATGTACAAAAATTGACAATTACGATATTTAAAAACGTAATTAAACTAAAGTCTTTATAAAAAAGCCTACTATATAATATCGGATTATTTAGATGATAGAGTTCTCTTCTCTATCATCTAAATAATCCGATCTTGCTTGGGATTGAAATTGCTCCAACTCGTTCAAAATGTTACAATGTAGACGTAATTTATTTCCTGTATATGTTATGTATTGTAAAAAGATCATTAAAAAAAACAACCAGCCTTGTTTCTTGCCTTTATTCCTGGCTTGGTCGCGAAGGAACAAGCAGTAAAATTGACGTTTCAAAGTGATCTTTGTGATTTTAATGAATAAAAGATTTTGACTTTGACTTTACGAGCTGGACGGGACTTGAACCCGCAACCCTTCCTCTTGATACGAGGATACACTGCCAATTGTGCTAAGCCCGGCTTGTAAGTTTTTGAGATGGTTTAAAAAATCTTAGGATTCCCATAAGTATCGGACAACACTTTAAAAATAAAAATACGGTCTCTGTTTGTATGTCTCTCTGTCTGTTTGTTGCGTTTTCTGCAACGGCTGGACCGAGTTTGACGAATTAGAATTAAAACAAATCAAATGAAGCCAAATTCGAAGGGTGTACTAGTAGCCATCGAGGAGTTACACTAGGCTATCATCTGACTCCATCGTCAAGGCATGCTATGTGTAATTCGAAATATTCAAACAAACTTTAAATAATAAACTTGTCTACATATCCCTGTTACCCTGACGGACAAAACCTCCCTCCTAAACTGTAAAACGTTTGGCTACCAACGACATCTATCAGTAGGCTTAATTAATCAAACTATTAGTATTAGTCTTCTCGTATCAAAACCTTACAAAAGGCTTTCTATGAAAACGTTGAGTTGAGTTCGAATAGCGCCATCTATTATCAGACTGGATTACTTTTACCTAAATGTTTCGTTGTTCGTTTTAGCGCCCTCTAGTCGTGGGTGGCGTAAAAGTATTTTTTGGAACCTTTCTGGTGTTCTGAGAAGCAGCATCAAAGTTAACTATAGATGGAGTCAGTTACTTAGAACATGTTAAAGATTTCTGTTCACAAAAACTACGCAACTTTTGCCCTGGGGCCCAATTCTGCTAATTAAGAGGAATAACGATTATGGAGCTAGACTATTATTAATTAATTTATATTTCGATTCGTTTAAAACTGAGCCCAGTTGTGAAAAAATAGGTTAGGACGTTAAGAAAAATAATCCTAACGTGTATGTACGCACGTAAGAAGATCACATGTCCGACGTCAACATGGTCGTTTACGCAGGATAACTTCAGACCGGAACAACTAACTTCATAGCGTTACTTACTTCCTTAATATAATCCATACTTCCATAATAATTTATAAATTAGAAAGAAATCTGTCTCTTTGTTTCGTTTTCACGACTAAACGGCTGGACCGATTTCGATGAAAATTAGTCTATGGCATAGATAGATTATGACCGGGATTGATACATTGCGGCTTCAAAAACCATTACCCGCCTTTGCGCAGTCGGTTAAAAACTAACCTATGTCGCAATCCCGGTCGTAATCTATTTATACACCAAATTTTATTGAAATCGGTCAATCCGTTTAGTCGTGAAAACCTAACAAACAGGCGGACAGAGCTACTTTCGAATATATTATTAGTCTGAATATTACTCATGGTTAGTGTAGGTTTTATAATTTTTTCTTTAATATCAGTAAGTACAGGACCCTCTCAGTGGCTTTTTAATTATATAATGTCAACAGTTATTCCTGCTTCTGAATTATTCAGTTGCTCTGGGATGCGATCGTATTTTTAGGGTTCTGTTATCCGTTTTTAACAGACTTCAAAAAAAGGAGGAGGTTCTCAATTCGTCGGAATCTTCTTGTGTATATTTCCGGATTTCACGAAAACGCCTGGACCGATTCGAGAAATTCTTTTTTTGTTTAAATAAAAGGATATACATCCTAAGTGGTTCCATCGGCACTAAGTCAGGATCTGATGATGGGATCCCAAAAAAATCGAGAGCAACCCTTAAATTTTATGGGGACGCACAAATTGTTTTATATATTTTCTATAAAAATACACTATTAGGGTATTTGTTTATATAAAAGGAAACTTTCAGATTGGTCCCATAGAAATTTCATCAAAATCGGTACAGTGATTTGGTTAAGTCCGTTTTATTTTTGTTAAAACGTTACTTGTTCCAAAGAAGGAAAAACGGTTACCTTGTCGTGACTTTTGGTCACTTCAAGTTCTTTTAACGAGCAAAGCGTAGAGCTCAGCTTAGAGAGCAACTTCCACACCCCTCTCTGTTGCCTCTCGTGTGCAGGTGGATGGGCAGATAGGGCATGAGAGCAGATAGGCCATTGTTTGTAAGGTGGCCCCGCAGTTGTACTGGCTCCGGGTTGGGTCGATGTAGCCCCATCTGGCTAGGTTGTCTCAGTAGCGGCCAGCTGGAGTGCGCAACCGGTTTAGAGACTTCCAAATTGGCCACTGCAGCTTGTAGCCGGAAGGACGATTCGTAGACCAATTAATGTCACTGACATGGCTTAGCAAATAGTGATGTACATTTCGCGAGTAGCATGTGAAAAATTTACTTCTGATCTTCACCAAATCGGCCCCCTTATTACCTAAGCCAAATTGCTGTCGTGTCGCTATTGCTAGTCAGACCATCCCTTTCACACGTGAGGTACGTACTGAACGTGTGAAAGGGATGTCCTGAGTAGCGATAGCGACAGGACAGCAATTTGGCTTAGGTAATAAGGGGGCCGTTCAGTGGTTTGGTTTTTCAATCAAAATAACTGGATCTGATTTTCTGTTTTCTGAAGTCCGGTAAATCTTTGTTAAAAAGTGACTTGTTCTGTTTGTGTTAATTAGGATATGGGCTTTTATGTTTCCTGAAGATGATATTTTTATTTATTTAAAGCCGATTATATTAAGTCAATATTTTTCTTACGTCTACTGATTCTCATGTAAGTGATAATTATTATCTCGTTAAGAATATTTTTTTTATGATAATAAGTGCCATGTGCGGAACTCAGGGCGCGAGTCTTACACGCACTTGTCATATTTAACTCCCCATCTTTTTGTTTGAGCAGGTAATGTTGTGGGTAAGTGAATGGAGAAGTTACATTTTGGGTAGTTTACGTTCCGCGCGGTCACCACTTGTATTTTTTTTAATAGCCACAAACTAAGCAGATCCTTGTATTATTATATGGGAACCAGTTAACTGATAGAATACTTATATACATTTTTTTTTGTAAATACATACTTATAATATATAGAGAAACAACCAGACCCGGAACAAATATCTGTAGATCATGTAAACATCTGTTCCGCGGCGGGAATCGAACCCGCTACCTCCTGCGTCTCAGCTGGCTATACGCCCACTGCGACACGGAGGTCTTTGTGTGACCACTAGCTCAATACGAGATAAGATATCTACAAGTACAGCCAGAGACATTGCTATAAGCGATAAGATAGCCCATTGTGTATTTCTATTGTTTTTACATACTAGCTGACCCGCCCGCGGCTTCGCACACTTGTAGTTTCTCGTTCCCGAGGGAACTTCGGGATAAAAACTATATAAAACAGTCTTGTCAAAGTGACGCGACATTTCATGTAAATGACTTCACGTCAATGAACGACGGTTAAATTATATGGATATTTGTTCATACTAAAATCTCGATTAAAAAATGGGGGTGGGGGTAGGAGGGTTAAAAATACTTTACGACCTTTTCTCATACCTACCAAATACACAAAAAAAAATCATTAAAATCGGTCGACCCGTTTCGGAGGAGTGCGAAAACAAGCACCGTGACGCGAGCTTTTTATATATTAGATTTATCTTTGTATTTTTTTTTGTTCTGTAATTAGTGTTATCTATACAGAAACAGATATAAAAAAAAGAGGTAAAGTTTGTCAGTTTGTAGGGGATAATGTCGGAAACAACTGAACCAATTTTGAAAATTTTCTCACATATAGATAGTTACACTATCCCTGAATGCCATCCATTGACACTAATAATATAATTTCGAAAGTAACTCGTACCTGTAACTTTTTGTTACATTTTCACGACTGAACGGATTTCGACGAATTTTAGTATAGATTATTACCTGGATTGAGACAATGGCTACCAGCCGGGGATGGAAGCTAGTTTAAAATCAAAAATAATTTTTGTATCTTAGGACTATTAAATCCAATCACTACATTATTCCAATTCTAATTTCCATAAAGCGAGGGTTTTGTTATCTGAGCTTCTGTTATATCGTCTACGGTCTGCGCAGGGGGGGATCTAGGATGGAAAGTAAAACTGGGTGAATTTGTAAACAGTCGACTTTGCGAGACTGGACTCGAGTAATATATAAAATCGTTCACGATCATCATTAGACAATATCCTCATTTCTCCATACAATAATCTGTTAAAATCTAATAATATTGGCGGTTTTCTTATTATGGGGTTTATTTATTATTATTAGATAGATAGATAGAAAACGCTTTATTGTATACCACACTTAAATTAACAAATCATATTTAAAACACTTAAAACTAGACACGCCATAGTACAATTGGCGGTCTTATCGTTAAAAGCGATCTCTTCCAGACAACCTTTGGATGGACTGGATTTTACGAGAACGTTAAAGGACGGTAGCATAAGCTTTTTATTTAATTGTAGGTACATAAGCAAAACAGAAGAAATAGATACCAGGGTAGGTAATATTAGCATAAATATTATACATAAACATTCTATGATATTAAATATACTAACAATAAATAAAATATAAAACAGCTGTAATACAAACAGTAACAACGACATATATGATAACAAAATAAAATTACTCAACTCTCTGATGCAGACAAATAGTGCTTAAACAATAGCGTTTTAAAGATAGGAAGGGATTTGGCAGATCTAATAAAAGAAGGAATAGAGTTCCATAAACGGATAGCTTGTACAGTAAAGGAGTTGTCATAAAAGTTAGAAGAGTGGATAGGAATTTTAATTATTACTTACTATTTATAAAATAAAAATATATCATGTCCATATTTTATTTTAAAAAAACTAGGTACTTATAGCAGGTTAAAATATGTTATACTAGCTGTTGCCCGCGACTTCGTACGCGTTATACAAGTAAATGTATAGATAACCTAGAAATAAAGCTAAACTCGCTGTTGCAACTGGACTTGACACCTCATTTTTATCCCATGGGAATTGATTTATAGGATAAAAAGTAGCCTATGTGTTAATTTAGGTTATAATCTACGTACATACTAAATATCATCGAAATCGGTTCAGCCGTTACGACGTGATTGAGTAACAAACAAACAAAAAAAATATATAGAAACAAACATCCAAATATTCGCATTTATAATATTAGTGATAAGATATGTTAATAGGCATTAAATATGGATACTCCATACTTAAAAAAGGAAGAAAGAAAGAAAGAAAACCTTTTATTCAACAACCACACCGTAATAAAGGAAAATAAAACACAACAACAATAAAATCTAACCTAAGCACTAACAAACTTAAAAGCTCTGTGTGGAGATGAATAGGTACTCAGCTCAGCATGATGCTACGGTATGTTAATATGCCGCAGCGCTGGTCTTCCGCTGAGTCCAGTTACTTCGATAATCTACACCAGAGGTCGGCAACCTTTTGGCAGGCAAGGGCCGCAACATGGCAAAATTAACTAAAGGCGGGCCGAATTTGTGATATTAACCTTAGAAGCCCAATATACCTACGTATAATTGGTCATATCCCATAGAAAAAATAAAAATTATATTAAAAATTCTTAAAACCTACAGAATTTAATTCGTACACATAATACTTACATTATGTTTATATGTTTGGGCTTTATAGCTAAAAAAATAACTAATCGTTTTAATCGGAGGGAGCGGGGAAGTCGTTCCGCCCGCGCCCCTCCCGCGCGTCGCTTATTTGTTCGTTCACGGGCAGAGCGAAGCGTGTTCTTATGAGGCGCGAGAATGCAATTTATTTTGATATTTATAACTTATTTACAAAACATTCACGGGCCGCATGCGGCCCCCGGCCCGCGTGTTGCCGACCGCCGCTCTACACTAAACGTGTTTTTCACAGTAATGCGATGTTTAGATAATAAATTTAGATATTTATCAATTTACCCTATTTTATACCGTAAACCTTGGGTAAAGTTTCCACATTAAAGTGCCCAATGATCTATTGCAGGGATGCACAGACCTATTAAGACTAGGGGCCACTCGGGCAAATTATGAACTGATGGCGGGCCGCCAGAAGTATAGGTAATTAAAGACAATAAAGAATTGATAATAATGTATTAAAATTGAAAAAGAATTTATTAATTTGAAGCGTGGCACTGCATAGTGCTTACAATCTTTTTTATATTTGGCTCAAATTTACTTGTAGCAACACGTAAAACTGTTTCCAAACTTTCGTTTGCAAGGCGGTTTCGATTTTTTTTTATTATTATTTAGTATTGAAAAGGTTTGTTCACATATATAGGTAGAACCAATTAAGCTGGCACATTTCAGAGCGTTTATGCGCAACTCTTTGTACGTATTTTTATCAATGCAGCGGTAAAAGTTCAGCAAGTCTCCTTCGTTGAATTTGTTGCGTAAATCTTGGTCGTTTTGAATGTCGATAATTTCTAACTGCATTGACTCTGGCGCATTTTCAACTGAAATCGTGAAAGGATTGCTGAATATGTCCAACAGAGGTTTCACTTTTTTAAACTCCGAAAATCTGTCTTGAAAAGATTGAATCAAAATATCTAGCTTTAGCTATTTTTCTACATAACTGAAATTAATCGCAGTTTTGTTGAATTTTTCAGCCATTTTCTTATAATTCGGAAAATGATTGTAATTTCCAGAATTCAATTGCGATCTGAAAAGTGTCAGCTTGCATTGAAAGGATGATACATGAGCGTAGAGCTGGGATATCAGTTGATTTTTGCCTTGAAGCCGTGTGTTCAAGACATTCAAATGATTTGCAATGTCAACTAAAAAAGCCAAATCACACAACCAATCAGGATTTTTAAGTTCCGGGACATCCCTTTGCTTTTCCGCCAGAAATATTCCAATTTCTTCTATTAAATTTAGAAATCGTTCCAGTGTCAATCCACGACTTAGCCACCTTACTTCTGTATAATACAGTAAATCTCCATATTCGCTTTCGATGTCATCAAGGAATTGTTTGAATTGCCTGTGATTGAGTCCTCGTGATTTTATGAAATTTACAGTCGAAACTACCACTTTCATGATATTTTGAAATTCAATTTTTTTAGAACAGATGGCTTCTTGGTGTATAATGCAGTGAAACTGCATGAGATCTTCAGCGTTTATGTTTTTTTCTTGTAGATGCTTTTTCAGCAAAGTAACTAGCCCAGAATTGACACCAATCATCGAAGGAGCACCGTCAGTCGCAACTCCCGATAATTTTGATAAGTCCAAATCAGTTTTTGAACACTCATCCAAAAGTACATTGAGTATATCAACTCCTCTGGTTTGACCTTTCAATGAACACATTCCAAATAACTCTTCTAAGACTTCAAAATCTTGAGTAACACCTCGTATGAATATGAGAAGTTGAGCTGTGGAACTAATATCAGTGGATTCGTCGAGTGCTAATGAAAAAAATTCAATGATCTTAGTTTTTTCATTTAATTGTTCCGCATTATTACCTGACAAAGACATAATTCGTCTTTGGATAGTCATACGATTCAGTTGAATTTTCTCAAACTTTTTTGCTGCTTCTGGACACATTTTCTTAGCGGCAATTTCTATGCATTCTTTTACAAAATCCCCATCATTGAAGGGGCGACTTCGCTTTGCTATCATCCGAGAAATTTCATAACTAACTTCTGTAGCTGTTTCTGAATCTTGAATGGGTTTTGTAAACATAGCTTGTTGACCAGTAAGCTCCCGTTTTAAAGACAACATTTTTTGCTTTCTTAATTCGCCTGTAAACTTGGTAAAAGTAGGATGCTGCGTTTCATGCCTTTTTACATTATATTCCTTTGCAATCGCAACAGAATTTTTGCAAATTAAACAAACGACTTTGTTATGCGACCATACAAAAAAGTATTTCTCAGTCCAAATTTCTTGAAACTGCCGATTTTCATGTTTAACCTTACGTTTTTTACTAAGCCCTGGCTTTTGTCCATGTTGCGTTCTAATCCTGGCTATGATTAACACAGAACCTAAAAACAATTACAGTACCTACTTAAATTACCCATCCTTTTTTTAATTACCAAAAATAATTGATTAAATATGTAGGGAAACACTTATTAATAACAGAGTTTTACTTACGATTTCACAACACAATTAATAATTATACACGGCACTTGACGGGAAATCTACGTTGAATGTGGATCAAAATATATGGCACCGGCTAGTCGAGTTAATTAAAATCTACACTAGAACTATTGACACTTCACTCAAATTAAAACCGAACTGTCGGTCGCTGCGGTTATCGTGGCTTTTATACCGCGCGTATAGAGTCGAAAACTGTCTGGAGAAATCTCGAAACCGACTCTGGAAGCTTCGTGTATCTACCTACGCGAGCAATCGGGAATTCGGGACTATTGCTATCTCGCTTGCTCTAACAATATAACCCGTGGATAAGCCGCCACCGCGCTGCCGTCGTCGCCGCGCCGGCGCCGCCGGCCGCGGCGCTTCCTCAAGAAAACTAATTTAACCGAGATCGGCACGAACATTACCGACCGCTGTTACCGACGCATGCACTGCGCACCGATAAGCGCACTTAAGAGCGCGCGCGCGAGAGATTCAAATTACTTTTCGAACATATTTTATTTGGTTTTATACTGGAATAGAATTCAATATTTTTCGAATGTATGAGAGTATTATTTTTGCTGTCGGCGGGCCACCAGTATTCGACCGGCGGGCCGCATGCGGCCCGCGGGCCGTGGTCTGTGCATCCCAGATCTATTGCTTCCTTCCATCCAAAGGTTGTCTGATAGAGAGAGACGTTTCTTCTTTTTAATTGTAATGTTTGATGGTGTGCATGATATAATTATCTATTTACTTGATTGAGGTGGCACATTCGCGAGCTTTCAGTTGGGGGCGAACAGTCAGTTTAAATCCTCAGTCCGACCCTGTCCCCCATGTTTGCACCGCCACTCGCCTTTATGAGGTTCATAAAACGAGAATAACTCAATTTTTCATCAGGAAGATTAATCGTTTAAAATTCATCCATTCTTTTATCAAGTCTTCCGCGTTCTTTACTGAAACTTTTAAAAGAACAGTTGGGTATTATACTTTTTGTTTTAGCCGGTTACTGTGGTACTTTTATACGTTTTCTACAGACGTAGGAAATGTTAGGTATTCTTCCAATTAAGTATTAGTTAATTTTACAAAGGAAATTGGCAAATGTTTAAGAACGTAGAACACATAAAATAACAATTTATAAGCACCGACGCAAAGAGGGCTGTTATTAGTTAGACGCCTATGTCTGTCTGACTGTGAGTCTGCCTGTGTGTTTGTCTGTCTGTAGCATCGTAGCTCCCAAACTGATATACCGATTTGGACGCGGTTTTTTTGAATAGAAAGCTAGTTTGACTTGGATGTTTCTTACTACTGTAATCCATGTTTCGCAAATAAATACAACTTTATCATTCTTTTATCCATAACATATAATAGATGGGAGTCGGGCGCTTGTTAAATTTTTTATTTGTGCGTGTTACAAAGAAGATAGGCGAATGTCTAAGAACGCGGGGAACAGAAAAAATATCTATTTTTGAGACTAAAGTTTTAAACAAAGTGTTGGAAAATGTTTACGACAGAGTATTATCATTGACGCCACACTAATCTATACTAATATTATAAAGAGGAAATATTTGTGTTTTTGTGTGTTTGTAATGAATAAACACAAAAATAAAAATGTAATTTAATTATTTATTTTTAAAGTGAATATATAACTAAATATGCTGTGAATATTTCAAGCGTCTGCCTGTTGCCGTTATCAATATCGAGCTAAAACGAGCAAAAAAATCACGTTTGTTGTATGGGAGCCCCCTTTAAATATTTATTTTATTCTGTTATTATTATTGTATTTATACTGTGTTTGTTGTTATAGCGGTAACAAAAATACATCATCTGTGAAAATGATAACTGTCTTAACTATCACGGTTCATGAGATGCCGTTTTAACCTTTGGGTACCGAACCCTAAAAACTTCTGGCTCCATTTCAAAAATTATTTCATGATTAGAATGCTACATTATCCCTGAGTAACATAGGCTACTTTTTACCCAACTGCGCAAAGAAGGGTAATGTTTTTATTGATAAACTACGCGTGCGAAGCTGCGGATTGGTCAGCTAGTTATTTCATATATTGCTTGCTTCCTGTCAATCTTCTTTACAAGACAAATACAGTCATAGTTAAATAAACAAATAAATATTGCTGGATATTTCACACAGCGCTATCTAGCACCAAACTAAGCAGAGCTTGTACTATGTGAACCAGATAACTGATAGAATACTGATATACATTTTTTTGTAAATACATACTTATATCTGCAAATCATGTAAACATTTGTTCCGGGGCGGGAATCGAACCCACTACCTCATGCGTCTCAGCCGGCTGTTTGCCCACTGCGCCACGGAGGTCGTCATTTTGTGTAGGGGTTAAGACCCTTTTAACAAGGCGAACTATCCGTAAACATTACCAAATCCTCTGATAAATCACTCGAAAATGGACCCCACACTGATTATAAAACCAAAGCAATTAAGGGGACGCCCGCGCCGGGAACTCAAACATAATTATCGCTTCGTCTCTTTTAATTATCCGTTGGCCCGTGGGGACGGGACGGCTACGTACGGTAAACGTGTCGCCTAAACGTTGAACTGATGCGCTAACACATTATTAATTTTATTTATTTATTTTATCATTTGTCAGTACTTCCAGTGGCGGATTTACATAATAGGTTAGGGAAAAAGTCTTTTCACATTATAGTATGTATGAACTTGTAATAAAAACTCTTTGGCTATACTATTTGTATCTGGCTGGTTTTGGTATCATTCAAAGTTTAAATTTTAAAGACGATAATTCCAAATTCAAATTAGGAAAATGTGTGATTTTTATTTGTTTTTCGTACTGTAAAGATGAGTGAATTTCGATACATTTTAAAATTTTACTACAAAAAAGGTAAAAATGCAACTCAAGCCGGTAAAAAAATTTGCTATGTTTATGGACCTAGTGCAGTGTCTGTGAGAGTAGCACAAATTTGGTTTAAGCGTTTTCAATCCGGAAATTTTGATGTCAAAGATGCACGTCGCTCTGGTCGCCCTATTACGGATAAAATTGATGCCATTTTTTAAAAAGTAGAGCAAGATCGGCATATCAGTAGTTGCGACGTAGCTGAAGAACTGGGAATTGACCACAAAACTGTTTAGGCGCATTTGAAAAAAACTGGATACACAAAAAAGCTCGATATTTGGGTACCCCACGAGCTCACTGAAAAAACCTAATGAACCGTGTACTCATTTGTGATTCTTTATCACAACGTAATGAAACCGAACCATTTTTAAGTAGCTGATAACTGGTGATGAAAAGTGGATCACGTACGACAAGAACGTGCGAAAAAGGTCGTGGTCAAAGGCCGGTCAGGCTTCACAGACTGTGGCGAAACCCGGGTTAACTGGCAACAAGGTGATGCTGTGTGTGTGATGGGATTGGAAGGGCATTATTCATTATGAGCTGTTACCACCAGGCAGGACCATCGATTCTGAACTCTACTGCAAACAACTGATGAGATTAAAGCAAGAAGTTGAGAGAAAGCGGCCGGAATTAATCAACAGAAGGGGTGTGGTTTTTTATCATGATAACGCTAGACCTCACACAGCCACTCAGCAAAAATTAAGAGAGTTTGGCTGGGAGGTGTTAATGCATCCGCCGTATAGTCCTGACCTTGCACCTTCAGATTTCCACCTGTTTCGGTCTTTTCAGAGTTCTTTAGGCAGTGTCAGGTTAACATCACGAGAGGACTGCCAAAATTACTTGTCGCGGTATTTTGATCAGAAGCCCCAAAATTTCTTTAGCAATGGGATCATGTCCCTAACTACAAGATGGCAAAAAGTTATCGAACAAAATGGTACCTACATACTTTAGTTAAATGTAAATAAGCTATATTAAAAAATGTTTTGAATTTTCTTAAAAAATGCTAAGAAACTTTTTCCCCAACCTAATATTTCTCGAGTATAGTACACTCGAAAGAGTAATTTGTGTCTGGAAACGTTGCCATTTTTTTTACATAGATTAGTTTATTCTTTATTGCACACCAAGAAAACAATACAGCTAAAAAGAACATGTAAAATATGTAATACAATTGGCGGTCTTATCGCTGAGTAGCGATCTCTACCAGACCATGGATGGAATGGACTACGTGGACATTACCTGGGGTGTAATGGTGTCCCTAAGATACTAAATATACATGCTTATACATATACAATAAAAAGTTAAAAATAACATAAATGGATGAATCTAAATAATAACTACTTATATAAGAAAAATATTAATTAATAAAATCAATAAATAGATATTTAGCGACAAATACTCAAATATCTCTGAGCATACGTTTAGAAATGGCAAGTGAGTTGGCACATCTGATAGCTACCGGCAGCGCGTTCCATAATTGGACAGCCTCCACTGTTGAAGACTTATCAAAGTAGGAGAAGTGTACAGGTGTTCTGAGTTGGAGTGTGACAGATGAACGCAAGGATCGAGGATTGGCATGATGAAGTAAATGGTTCTTTAAGATAGGAAGGTGAGGAAGGGTTAAACAGGGTGTTATATAAATGGTGAAGGATGTGAGTATTCCGGCGTGTATCATACCACATTTACAATGAATAAAATGATTTCAATAGACTTTAAAGCCCTTCAATCCAACAGTTTAGTGGACATTGCAGAAGAAATAATTTTTATGCTTTTGGTATGTTTCTGAGCTAATCAAAGCTCAATCATGTACGATAAGGCGGGTTAATGTTTTACCAAAGAATATAAAAATTTGTGGTACCGTTGCTTAATCGCGTAGGTACCTACCGTTTTTAGGGTTCCGTACCTAAAGGGTCAAACGTGACCCTATTACTAAGATTCCGCTGTCTGTCTGTCCGACTGTCACCAGGCTGTATCTCATGAACCGTGATAGTTAGACAGTTGAAATTTTCACTGATGATGTATTTCTGTTGCCGTTGTAACAACAAATACTAAAAACAGAATAAAATAAATATTTAAGGGGGGCTCCCATACAACAGACATGATTTTTTTGCCGTTTTTATAGATAATCGTACGTAACCCTTCGTGCGCGAGGCCCACTCGCACTTGGCCGGTTTTATTTTCAGTAAATGTCGTTCGATAAAAACGGTAATAGTGGAAAATGGGAAATGTTGTCTAAATCACAGTGACACAGACATTATTTCAAGTCTTATTAATTCGTAGCCAGTTATCGAGTTTGTTTTTAAATGGGTTGACATTTCATAAAGAAAACAAGTCTTTACTAACAGGGACGTTTGTCCATTATCACAATGATGGCTTTCACGCCATCATGCGCAATTAAACTGCATCGCTGATGAACTGAGTTCGGGGCAGTCAATAGCATCCAGGTGACGGTGGCTAAGTGTTGCACATCTCCGCTCTGGAAGTGCCGCGTGCGAAGGGTGATTTGAAGGAAATAATTTCCTCAATTTGTTACCTATTTTTCACCAGAGCCGTATTTTATTTTTGGTTTTCAACTGTGTGTTATTTATGATATAGGTGTTATGCTGCCTGTATTATTTTATTTACATAATTTAATTTTTTTTCGTCACGATTGCACGTACATGTAGACTTACCTATGACCACTGATATATTAACGGATTTGCTTAGTAAACTGGGAAAGCCAACAATGCAAAAAAAAAAAACTATTTCTTGATAAAAACGATTATTATTTAATTAAAACCAGATTTGCTGAAAAATCATAAAATCTAGACGTATCAGCTCTTTCGAGCCTGTATTTAAACATCATTAAAATTTGCCCAATTAATACCCGCTAGGGTGGTAATTATCTCCGGCAAACTCCGGTCTCCGGGGGTGAGGGGGGCTGCAAACACCGGGTCGGGATAAACCCGACAATCAAATTAATCTCATCCAGTTTGGATTGTAAACTGGAATAGAAGTGTTTTTGTAGTTTTGTTAATTGGGAGACGTGTTTGAACAGAATTTGTATTGATAAAAAACTATGCATGGTGAATTTATGAACAGTTTCTGCTATGCACGTAATAAAGAACAATAAACTGAGATAAGTTCAAGAAACTTTAGAGCTTTATAGGTAGGCAAGATTTTAGTTCGTAAACGCCTAATATCTCTATAAAGCCAAATTTTTTTATATCTTTTCAAAATTATGTGTAATAAGTTATTTACTTTAGTTTTTTAGGCCATAGTTTAGTTTTTTCACTATGAAACTATGACCCATTTTATATAATAGAAAGAAAGATTTGTCAAGGAGGTTCTATTTAATTTCAGCATTTATAAATGTAACCTCTTTTATTTTAAAAAGAAATAAGAGTTTGTCATGGAGGTTGTATTTCATTTTAGTATAAGAATGCAATGAGCGTCATTATATTTTAAAATTTACTTACGGCTCTAGGGCCATAAATCGCTTTTCAAGCTAACAGTTACCAACTTTCAGGGCATGAGAGATGAAAACTTTTTCTTAATCAAGTAGGTACATTATTCTATTAAAGCACCAAACAAAGAGGGTAAATGAAAACGATTGCCGAAACTCTTTTTTCTTCTTTCCTTCTCGATTGGCGAATGCTTTTAATTAAGGCAATTAGAAATATGGCTCCGCACTGTTTGCGTAAAAATCTAAACAAGCCAGCAGCAGAGAATGCTAGAGATGGGAAAGGATACATCGATGGTAACTTTACGATTATATACGTACCTAATAGCTTTAACTTTTTGTCGATGAAATTTTAGAAAACTTCGATGTATCGGTGAATAAATAATAGTGAATAATGCTGGACATTTCACACAGCGCTAACAACTTCTTCTATCGGGTCAATGGCTGATTAATTTTTAAATTTTAGTAGCTCAATAGAGAGCAACTTCCACACCCCTTTGTTGCCTGGTACAAGTCCTCTCTCGTGTGCAGGTGGGCCATTGTTTGTAAGGTGGCCCCGCAGTAGCACTGGCTCTGGATTGGGTCGATGTAGCCCCATCTGGCTATATTGACTCGGCAGCAGCCAACTTGAGTGCGTAACCGGTTTAGGGACTACCAAATTGGCTACTGCAGCTTGTAGCCGGAAGAAGGATGCTCCATAGAATAGCGCTGGCATAGAATGCTTGAATACATTTTTTTTTGTAAATACATATTTATAAAGAAAAATACCCAAATACAAATATCTGTAGACAATGCAAACATTTGAACCGCAGCGGGAATGGAACCCGTAACTTCCTGCGTAACAGCTGGCTATACACGCACTGTGCCACGGAGGTCGTCAATAGTTTTAACTTACTACTTTTTAGCGATGATATTTTAGAAAACTTCAATGGCTCGGGGAATAAATAACGCTATAAATTTCACAAAGCGCTAGCAAATGCTTGAATACATTTTTTTTGTAAATAAATACTTCTAGTATATAGAAAAATATTTAAACCGGGAACAAATATCTGTAGACAATGATCTGTAGACTTTTATTCCGCAGCGGGAATCGTTCCCGTAACTTCCTGCATCTCAGTCGGCTATTCACCTACTAATGTATGTAGATTGTTTGGCGTGCGATAGTTTGTCTTAAGAGTTGACTATACCTCAGCCCAAACTCGAATTTCATCCCCGCTTTTACGCGCGCCGCTGCACGTCCTATCTCGCCGTGGTTCATATGTTTGCCGGTTTTTTTATCATTCAGTCTCTTCATTATCTTGTTGTGTTTATTTCTCATTACTGCATCTTTACAAAAACTAACTAAATATAAATTCTACCTAAGAATTACGTATTCGTTTGGAGCGACAAGCGTCACGGGTACCCCGTCTGAAAGCCGAGGCAAGACTGAATCGCGAAACGGGCGTCCGGGGCGAATGGTTTCATTAGTGCAAAACTTAGATAATTTCATTTTATGGTAAAATCAAAAGGTATTTTGAAAATTTGAAACACAGGTGCCCTTATTTATGTTGTGTAGATTTACTGTATAACGTTTCAAGATCTAAATTGTAGTATTCATCGCATAAGAACGGTTTTAAGATAAATTTGGAGTCATCTTTGGATTTTATTTCTATTGAGAAAATTTTACGGCATCGTGTTTTTACAACACAGGCGCTCTAGCACGTATCCTTAACTATAACATATATGAATTACAGATTGAAAGCACACAATTTGTTGAACAAAATATTGTTTCTCAATAAGCGATTTAACGTCTCCCCAGGGTATAGTGCGCCCTTAAAACATAAAATATTATAGCACCTTCATAGTGTGCGACGCGCTTTACGCTCTATGTAGTTTAGTAACTTATCAAAATAAATATTTATTTCCTTCCTTCAATTCTCGAAACAATATCGATATATTAGTCAACAAATTCAATCATAAAAATATGAGTCGTCTAAAACCATATTGGCGCAGCATCGACAATCATTCCCATCACATATGCTGATTGGGCGGTCCCCGGGGACGGTCGGCAAATAATCAGCGGAGTGATTGTCAACAGTACAGATTATTCCATATTTTCTTGTGCCGTTATTACACCGACTTCCCCTCATTGGGTTTCTGCGGTACTTTTAAAGATACTGGTAGATCCGTATCGAATACTATAGGGTAGAAAAGAATAGCATATATATATTTGGCACACAAAGAAACACAGAACGGATCATAAACTAAATAGATAAATAAACAAAAAAAAATAACAATGGAATAAGATAAATACCTACAGTTAGGTACTACCTACTAATATTAGGTGAACTATTGAATTTATAAGTTTAATTTTCGTGGTTTTTCTTTTTTTAAGACACAATTGTGACCTCTGTGGCGCAGTAGAGTGCTTAGTTGTACTAATTTATTAAATACTATAATGCAAAAAATACAAACTACATGTACTTACAAAAGGTGGGCTTAATGCTAATACCATTTTCTACCTGACAACCTCAAAGTAATTTATTTATTTTTAGTTTTATTTATTTGTATAGTTAACTCACATTTTCAATATATTAATAATTACATACCAATATTATGAAATGGTGAATAATTGAATACTGAATAGCCGGCTGAGACGCAAGACTGGGGTTCGATTCCCGCTGCGGGATAAATGTTTGCATGGTTCACACTTCTACAGATATTTGTTCCGTTATTTTTCTATATGGTATAGGTAAGTATTTACAAAAAAAAATATATAAGTATTATATTATATTATCTGGTTCACATAGTACAAGCTTGGCTTAGTTTGGGGCTAGATAGAGCTGTGTGAAATGTCCAGCATTATTTATTTATATATGTTAGAGATATTTGATCCATATGATTGACCCTGCCTAATGGTGCCCATCAAAGTACAGAATGTTATTTTATTGAATTAGTATCGGTTCGAATTCCAGGTCTGGCTATCGTATTTTCAAAAACTTATGAACGCGATTTTGCGTCTTTAAAAATTAAGGATTGTTTTCTGTGAGGAAACTTTGCTATCTGCGGTATTTAGAGAACATTCCTTCACGGTACGGTTCAAAACTTCCATCCTGTATGTAACTTTATGAATATTTTTAAACGTTGTTAATTTCTTCCTCAGCGTGGAATTAATACGAACGCCGCCGCTACCTCCCTCCCCTCCGCCCGCGTCGTCAGCGCCACTAACGCTAGCGACAACGTCGGCGACGTCAACGTTAGCGTCGACGTCAATAAGCGTTGTCGGCAGCCCGGCGCCGCCGACGCCGCCGCTGCCGCCTATGGAAGCCACGACGGTTACAGTCACGAGTGCAGATGTTACAGTTACTATAACTGCTATTACGGTGAGAATAGTATTTAATGGTAGATAATTGTTTCTTTAATATTTAAAAAACCTGCCACAGGCATATGTATGTACGACCGACACAAAAATTACGACGCTGAATTGAAAATAGGTGGCCTTAATGGGATGTCATATAATATGTAACGGTTTAGCTACATTTGTAACTTTACTGAGCCATTTTATTATTTTATATTTGTATACTGGGGGGTTTTATATCTTATATTTTAAAGAAGATTTTCAATAAGGAAGTTTATAAAACTTGTTTAGCGCTGTTATTCGTACTATTTTGGTATAGTTTTGATGCGGACGTTGTTAAAAATGACGGCCATGCTATAAAAAGTTCTCTCTACATACAGTAATTTAACCATTATCTTATAATAATCCTAGTATTTCTTTACAGACGTCGGCACCTTCAATACCAATGCCATTTCCCCCCACATCATCAACGTCCTCCACGCCCTCACCATCAATGATCCCGACACCGCCTATACCGCCGCCGTCTACGACGCCGTCTTTCGCGTCAGTGACGTCAGTGGTGACGTCAGTGGCGTCAGTACCGTCACCGCCGCCGTGTTCGACGGCGGTGGTGACGCCGACGGCAGCGAGTAGCGGGAGTGGGAGCGCTCCGCCGACGCCTCAGCCGGCTCAGCCGCCGACGCCGACGCAACCGCCGACACCTGAGACTGGTGAGTTACTTTAAGATATTGCTGCGTTGTTATCGTCATGTTAAATCAAGCTTGGTGGTGTCAATGCCGTCACCACCGCCGCCGTGTTCGATACTGAAATTGGTTTTGAATCGGGGTGATTTAAGGTACTTTTCCGTCCTCCGAGCTACACTGCCTACTAGAACCGGAGAAAGTCATAGTACCTAAATATTGATCATTTTGAAAAAGCGTTCGCAACTTTGTATGACTTACTGCATTTGCTGTGTTTCTCGGACCTTTAACGTTATCACAGCAGTCGTCGTTTTTAATTACTTCAGTTTAAATATTCTATGTTCAGCCGTAATTGTCACCTGTATTCAAGTTTATAGGTGACGTCACTGGAGATTGACAATAGTGACATTTTTGTATCACTTTCTCTTTATATGTAAAGTTGAGATAAATAAACCTCTGGTGCGAAATCGCGGCCGTGCTTCTTTTTTAAGTATAATTAATTAAAATACATTGGTAAATACCATTTCGTTTGAAATACATTCACCAGTAAATTAAATTGAATTCAATGTAAACTCACAGTTATAAACCATCAATGATAAATCCAATGGCAGATTGGTTTTTATTTGCAACAAAATATCGACGTTGAAAAACAAATTTATATGAAAATCAATCATGATTTATTTTCCTTTGTTAAATAAAATAGCATATACTGTCCCACTGCTGGGCAAAGGCCTACCCTTCTGCCACTTGTCTTTGTGCTTAATCCTCCCAATTACTTCGGAACACGTCCAAGACATCGCAGCAGCCTACCTCGGCGTTTCCCGTCTATTGGGTTCCATCTCGTCGTGATCTTAGCTCATCTCTGAGGTTGCATACGGGACACCACGGACGGCCAGGGAGACTATTCCCTTAACTTAAAATAGTAAAATTCCAGTATCGATCTAGTCACGTTATGTTAAATGTCCTAAACGGTATTCACGTAACTGACAATACAATGGTATGAGTTGACTGGTATGCGATTATACACTTTATTTGTATCAAGCTAAAATTGTAATATTAATGGAGCAGAATGCAATATTCAATTCATAATCTAATCTTATTTGGGTCAACTTTCGTTACGTATTACTTAGAAAACTTTCGTGATTGATTTCAATCATTATTATAAATACTTACGGGATTTATCACGTATCAGTGCGAGACGAGACGTTATTCGGAGCGGATCGCACTCACCCTGATGAAGGTTCACGAATTGAACTGAAACATTGTCGGTCGAAATACCGATAAGACGGTACGTGATAAATCACGTACTTATAATAATAATGTTCGTTACAGTTTTAAAATCGTATTACGTGTATTGCCCCCCTGAAGTGGGAAAGTCAAGGCTAGTAAACAAAATTACTTAATAAAACATCACTTTAAATTAAACATTTATTAACGACTTACAATTTAACCTTATTAAGAAAACTTCTATCGACAACTATCTATCAGCTCTCTCGATAAAACGGTACGTGATTATTCCCGTATTTGTGATATAGTGTTCTACAGCTCTCGCGATACAACGGTACGTGATTATTCCCGTTTTTTATTACCATTTTTGAAGAAGGTAAAAATTATTACATTAAAATCAGAAACTATCGTCCGTAAGCTCGTTAAATCCATTTTCTGATATGTGCTAAAATCACTATATTTAATGTTAAGTGCTTTTATTCAAAAATCTTTCTACAAACCATTGTAGAACTAGTCTCTAACCGCGTGGTGTCCCGATAAAAGTAGCCTATGTTCTATTCTCTATACTTGAAAATCATTCAGGATCGCTAGAAATATACTAAATATTTAAAAATAGTTTTGACAGTTTTTCATACTATATATAATAATGGTTTTGGAAATACAAAAAATTGATAAAAAAATCTTGACTTGATTCACCGATTTATATTTGAGCACAGGTCTTAGGTGCCCATGGTCCATCGAGGTGAACTGAACGGGTGGACCACGACCAAGGGGGGTCTAGAATACGACTCTCAGAGACCCACCCTATCATACAAGCTTACATGGTACAACTCATTTGACAATACAATTATAATTTCGAGCAATTGTTATGCGTTTTGTCAGAGTGGTCACCGGGTGATTACAAGAAACAAAATATAGGGTTGGTTAGTAATCACTTGGAAAGATTATTGGGATAAATCTAACCCGGTATGATTGCGTAGAAAAACAGAATTAACCTTAAATTGTAAAATTATATCTTTGTACCCATTTTAATAAAAAATAAATGATAATTAAATCCATAATTAAATCCTGTAAACAGATCCTATGTGGTTCCAATTCGTATTATGTACTCAGTACCCTCACTAAACACTCTGAGCTACCATTGTAATGCGACCCAAACCATCGTAAACTTTAGCCTTGTTACCACAAAAAAAAATAACACTGCTTAAAAAAATTATTGCTAATTTTTGTTCAGGATTTTTTTAAAACAGTGTTTATCGGGTGTTTTAATTTTTTTTTAGTAAGACCCTAGATATTTGTCAATGCATTTTGCCCTATTTAATTTCTGTACATCGTGAGTATAGTTTCCATCAGGGTGTCCAATGATCATTGATTACAATCTGATTTGCCGTTAAGTTACCACAAATATTCACGCAAAGTTTTAATTTATAGAAGAATTGGATAATAGTATTTATTTGACTATATTACTGTACATTTATGAAAATTTAGGTGCAACTTGAAATATAATTTACATTGCGTTCTTCTAAAACTATAAAACTATTTTGACACACATAACTTGTTCACTTGATTTTTCATGAATCGTTGGCTTTTCTCGACTGAAGAAATCGCCGATAAGTTTCACTTTCATCATCACTGCTGTTTCGAAGTTTAACATAACAGCTGTTGCTCTAAGACGGTGCACTGGAGGTGGACGGTTCTGGTTGAGGGTGGATGGGCTCATTTAAGTTCTGCGTTTCAATAGCCAAGTCGATTGGTGTTTCCTCTCCGTGGCAGCGCTTTCTATGCTTATGCACAAAGTAATACGAAGGGAACTTGCATCCGCAGGTTTTGCACGGGTAGTAGTGTAGCGTAGGTCGCTGTTTGCGATGTCGACACGGCCAGTTCCGGTCAGAACCTTGCTGCCAGGCTGTGTTTAAGACTCTGCTAAACCTAACAGGACCGTCGCAAGACGCGATGTCTAGAACAGTGTTGCTAGGGTTTTTTGGTTCGTCCGGTGTTTCGATTCGCTCGACGTCCAGTTCGCTGGATGTGGTTGATGATGGCGAGGGGGGTGGTGGACTGGCGCGTTGTGGTGATGGTGCTTTGGCTCGGCGGGGAACGGGTCTGTGGGCTCCGGGGGGTGGGGCTGGTCGGGCTACGCAGGGACTCGGGCCGAGCCAGGCGCGGTAGAGGGACAACATCCCGGCGCGAGGTAGGCAGTCGACTGACGCGCGGCGACGTGGATCGAGCATTTATATATGAGCGGGGTAAAGTTGGAGTCCTGTAAAGTTTTCGAGATTTTAAATGACGAATTGTTATGTGTTTGTGATTTGTTCGGAGTGAGTTTCTTTGATTTGGTACGTTTGTAGCGTAACAGTAAGATATGGATTAAAATAATCGCATCAAACTTTATGGAAGGAAAAACTAATATCTGTCTTTATGTTATAATAACTAGTACATTGTCATCATTATCATTTTAAAGCCGTGTCAATCCATTGGTGTGCATAGGGTTTGTTTGTGCCATTCCCTCCGATCCTGTGCCACTCGGAACCATTACACTATTATAGATTAAGATTATAATAATCTAATCTAGGTGACATTCGTAAATGTTTTTCTTTTTACCTCAAGTCGATGGACGCAGGGCAGTGCATCGTAGGGCACGTTTCTAAAGTGCGTGACCTACGAGGCATTGTTCAATGCAATGGTTACAACTTAACATCAGGTGAGGCATTTGTTTGTTATCTCCAAGTTGTATTGAAAACAAGAGTAAATTTAAAATATAAAAACTACTGACTCCCTCTTTTTGCGTTTCAAAACTGACATAGCTAAGAACCACTCCGGTTAAATTAGCTGTCTATAAAAAAACCGCGTCCAAATCGGACCATCCAGAGAACTAGAATGCCACAGACAGATATACACACATACACAGACAGATATAGGCATCAAATTGGTTACACCCCACATTTTGCGACGGGGTCTAAAAAATAAAAACAATCCCATGATACCCAACTTTCGAATTTACAAAAAACATTCCAAAATGATCCTAATTGAAGTGAGGTAGGACATTTCAAAGATTTGTATGATTATATGAGGGTTTCTAGAGGATTCCCTTCGGTCGGTTAGACGTAACGCGTAATATTGGAGTCTCCAGGGACCCTTCCGGGGACGATCTCGGCAGGGATGGGGGTGTGCAATATCGAGACAAGATTATTTATTGAATTAATGCATTATATAATAATTGCGCGTACATAATATGATAACAATCCCCCATCCCCCACTGATCCCACCATCCCCCTTCCATCAAAGGACAAGCAGGCGCACGGCTCAGTACCATCCGTACCTAGTTGATATACCATCCATTTGCACACACCGTTTTGGTTCTACGTTCTTGATGCGTACGGCTAAGGTGTGGAACACTTTAGACGTCGTCTGTTTTTTCCTAAAAAATACAATCCGGGCCTCTTTAAAGTAAGAGTGAATAGGTTTCTTCTAGATCTTCGTGCTACATCTTAGACCACGTCATCGCTTACCATCAGGTGAGATTGTGGTCAAACGAAGTTCTATCATGTGTAAAAAAAGGCCCATATCTATAAATACCTTAAAGACTAACATACAATAAACAATAAACTTAAAAAATTACACTTATTTATCTGGGGAATTTTGGAATGAAAACACTTTATTGTGCACCACAAAAGAAACAAACAAATATAAATAACTTTTTATTTTATCATAATTGGATATGATTGGCTACTTTAATGGCATCAGGCGAGTTTATTTCATAATTATATTCATTAGCTGACCAATCCGCAGCTTCGCACGCGTAGTTTTTCAATAAAAACATTACCCTCTGCGCAGTTGGGTAACAAGTAGCCTGTGTCACCCGGGGATAGTGTAGCTTCCCAACAGTGAAAGATTTTTTAAATCGGTCCAGTAGTTTCGGAGCCTATTCAATACAAACAAACGAACAAAGAAATATTTCCTCTTTATAATATTAGTATAGATTTAGATATATGTTTGTTTATGAGCGTACCATGCTCGGCATCAAACTCTTAGATCGAGTTCCAAACGTCGACATCCGTAGAAGAACGAAGGTTCATGATGTTGGGAATCGAGTTATGGAGCTCAAATGGTCTTGGGCGGGACACTTGGCAAGACGTGGTGATGACAGGTGGAGCAGGGTAGCAACTGAATGGTGGCCGAGGAATGGCTGTAGAAGGGTTGGACGTCCGGCAGCGAGATGGGTGGACGACATCGTTAGTCGCGGGCCGTCAATGGGTGAGACTAGCGCAGGATCGTGGCGGATGGCACAAACTTGGGGAGGTCTATATCCAGCAGTGGGTGAAGTCGGGTTGTGGATGATGATGATGATATGATTCATAAGATAATGTTTTTATTGCAAATCATTTAAAAAAAAATGATAGGTACAATGGTAAATCGACATTATGTATGTAATTCTAAACGGCCAGTAACCAATTGAATTCTATAAGGTAACCCTCCCGCTTACAATTATTTACATTAAAAAAATATTACCGTATTAAAAATAAAAAGTTTTATTCTTATTGCGTTCATGTTAAAAATAAATTATTTACGGTGTAGCATTTAAAATTACAAGACACGCGAAAATACATATAGGTTTTTTTTTTGGTTTTAACAACAGCGTGTACCGAAATTTTAATATTTAATCGAACAACGAACTTTTTTAAATGGATGACTCTGTATTGCATGCCGCCATTCAGCACCGCGGGATTCTTTGAATAGCACACTTATTATTGAAGTGATTCCACTAGCAAGCAGAATTATAACAATTCGTCTTTGTTACCACGATTGCCCTCTGGGACCTTATTCAGAACAAAAATGGAAAAGGAATAACTACTGCTCAAACTCAAAAAGAGTTTTCATGAATGTTGGTACTGAGTGTTTAACTTTTCGGGAACGTATTTTTCTTTCTTTTTTCTAATGGGTCAAGCGCTTAACCACTACTTCACCTGGTGGTAAGTGATGGTGTTGTCGATGGAGTACGCTTGCCCAGAAAGAACCTGTTCACTCTGGACTTGAAGGCTCCTGAGATTTTAAGTGGACATAAATAACACCTTCACATGATAATTTAGCTGCTTGGACATTCTTCTATAAACATTCGGGAGTTTCAAACGCAACCTAATGCCGATGTGGTGAAAGGACATTGGCCTTATTTTCGGCGTCTCATGAAAATCAAATTAGCAATTACCCTAAAATGATAATTGGATAATTAATCTAAGTGCTGTACTGATACTGTAATCCGGCAAAAGTGCTCGCACGGCTCGATTGATTTAAAATTCCCTGTGTGGAGCTTAGCGGTGACATGACTGTTGACTGCGTTGTGCCATATCATATGCCGTGTTGTGTAGCTTGCTGTAACTGTGTGCCAGTGTGTCTCTTTATAAAATTACGAAAACGTGATGCTTTGGAAAGGAACTGAAAATTTGAATTTTTGTTCTGTTTTCGAGGTACGGATGAGATTTAATTACGTAATATTGGCAGCGCGCGTCATATGCATGTCAAGGCGGCATGAAGTTCGGCGGGTCACATACTCGGACATTATACTAGTTGACCCGCCGAACTTCGTGCCGCCTTAACATGCATATGACGCGGTCTGCCAATGTACGTCACCCAGGTAGAATTGTCAATCGGCCATCATTAGCTGCATATATGTATGAGAAAATGAATTTTCTTCATAATTTGTTTTTGCGTGAATTTTTCCGATATTTCAATAGTTATTCTGCTATTCGGGGCGGAGACAAATCCAACAAATCAATGATCATCAAATCGGTCCCGCCGTTCTTGAATTATAAATGGGGTAACTAACCCGACTTTGTTTTATATATAAGATGATTATTATTATTAGATACCTATCTATGAACATTGTAATCTCGACTTGTGTTACTGTTCCGAGAGTTAAATTTAAAGCTCCAAAAATCATGTACCGTATTAAAATTGAGCATTTTTCCGTTCAGTTTATTCAGTCTTTGATCTAACTTAAACATTCACATCGGTGAGGGATGTCACGTATTTGCCGTGCTCGCTCAGCGTGCCAATTTAACGAGCTGCGAGCTAACCGACATGTTTGCCAAACAGAGACATCTTCTAGATTAAATGTTTTGCGTAGATCTCTCTACAATGTTTGTCTTGTTAATTTAATGGGAAGTTTTTCTTTTTTAAATTTTAAGCATGTACTTTCGTGTGTACGCTTTTTCTGCTTGATGGGCGCGTTAAGGGAATACCTGTTCATAAGAGGAGTCGAGTAGATCGAAGATTCTATATTAATGGCGACGTCCGTGCCGTGGCGGGCGAGTAGCCGGCTGAGACGCAGGGAGGGTTCAATTCCCACCGCGGAACAAATGTTCGCATGATCTACGGGTATTTCGGGTTTGACTCTTTTTCTATACTTTAAGTATGTATTCATAAAAAAAGTAAAGTCATATATATTTATTGTTTCATGTTTGTTTTACAATAGATAACAAACATTTTTTGGTCCAAAACATATTTTGGTATTCTGTCGTTTATCTTGTTCCCATAGTACAAGCTATGCTTAGTTAGGGGCTAGATAGCGGTGTGTGAAATGTCCAGCATTATTTATTTATTTAAATCAAACTATTCTGTAGTTTCCTTTTTACAAACCAGGCCCCTGGTGAGCGCCCACTATTTACAAACAATAACAGCATTTATAGCAATAGCTCTGATCAAAGCTCGGATATGCAGACAAAAAGCCATCATCATCATCATCACCCACCTCTGGGTATAGGCCTCCTCAAGTTTGTGCCATCCACCACGATCCTGCGCTAGTCTCACCCATTGACAGCCCGCGACTTTATCGATGTCGTACACCCATCTCGCTGCTGGACGTGCTACCCTTGTACAGCTATTTTCGGCCACCATTCAGTCGCTACCTTGCTCCACCTGTCATCACCACGTCTTTTCAAGTGTCCCGCCCAAACCATTTGAGTTCCATAATTCGATTCCCAACGTCATAGAACCCTTGTTCGTCTACGGAAAGCCAATCTAGTATATAAGTTGTTGTACCCACCACCAAAAAACAAAAATAATTAACAACAAAATAAATACTTAATATTATAGCGAAGTACAATCGGTGGTCTTATCGCTATGAGGTTTAAGTTATTACAACAGTAAAGCAAAAACTGATTATTTTTCGTAATTTCATTTCGTTCTTGAACAATTTTATCCTACTAATATTATAAACGAGAAAGTTTGTATGTATGGATGTTTGTTACTCTATCACGCCGGAACGGCTGAACCGATTGCGATGAAATATGGTATGTACGTAGATCATAACCTGGATTAACATATAGGCTACTTTTTATTGGCAAACCACGCGTGCGAAGCCGCTGGCAACAGCTAGTAAATTAATATTTTGAAAAAGAAGTTTTACTTCAGTCGTGTGATTTTTAAAATCATCTCAAAAATTTCAAGCCTACACGGGACTTGAACCCGCGACCTTTCTCTTGATACGAGAACGCCGTGGTAGTGCTTTCTCGTATCAAGAGAAAGGTCGCGGGTTCAAGTCCCGTCTAGGCTTGAAATTTTTGAGATGATTTTAAAAATCTTGGAATTTTTCGCATGTGTTCGGATAACACTATAAATAAAAATACTATTCAGTCGTGTGGTCTAAAGCACACTTGATTGTTTTATAGTTATATACATGTTTTTTATAACAACGTGCTTTATTTTCTAAGATTACGCAGTCACTATTTCACCACTCTATCCAGCAGCTTACTTGAATACAAAAAAAAATATTCTTTGACTAAAAAATATGATCAAGTGGAAGAACCCTAAAAATGTAAGGTTTTCGAGTCCCGTGATGGGCGACAACTATGATATAAATAATATAAATATTTACTTCAGGCAACAATAGACAGGTACAAGATGTTAAAACTTAATTCTACGCCCCATATAAATATATGCCTTAGTGCCTTACATACATATACTTAAAACTATTTGCTGACACGTACAGTCTGTGTCGTGTGACGCACTTGCGCTGTGTCGTGTAGTTATTCGCGATACAAAACACTGTGCAAAGAGGGAGAGCTTTAATCATAGCGATAGAATAAAGCGGATCCAATTAGCTCTTATGCAAATATCCAGTAATTGGGAGGGATTAATTGACTGAATCCGCCGGGGATGTAGTAGTAAAGCGCGACTAGAATCGACTGAATATTGAAATGGGGGTTTTAGTTCAACATTTTTTTAGTTTCTGTTTATTTCTGGTTAGCTTAATAGTATTGACTATTGAGTATTACCAGAAATGTATTGTATTCCACAATGCAATCATCATCACCATCAGCAGCCGGGAGACCTCCACTGCTGAACATAGGCCTCCCCCTTAGATCGCCACAACGAGCGGTTGGTAGCCGTTTGCGCCCAACGGCTCCCCGCGATTCTTAATAGATCGTCGGTCCACCTTGTGGGGGGCCGGCCTACGCTGCGTCTTCCAGTTCGTGGTCTCCACTCGAGAACCTTTCTTCCCCAACGGTTATCGGTTCTACGAGCGATGTGGCCTGCCCATTGCCACTTCAACTTGCTAGTTTTGATAGCTATGTCGGCAACTTTAGTTCTTCTGCGGATTTCCTCATTGCGGATTTTGTCACGCAAAGAAACCCCGAACATAGCCCTCTCCATAGCTCGTTGAGCGACCTTGAGCTTGGTCATGAGGCCATGAGTAAAGGACCACGTTTCAGTGCCATAGGTCATCACTGGCAACACACACTGGTTGAAGACTTTAGTCTTCATGCTCTGGGGAATTTTGGACACAATGCAATGATAGGTGGTAATTGATAGGTGATAGGTACATGATCATACATTTATTGCTTTTATATGGGAACAAATATGTAACAGGTAATCTGTAGGTAATTTCACATAAGAACCCTTGCAGAACATACCAACAAGGAGGTTTTTTAGATAGTTATACTTTCGTGTCTTTAATCAATCGTGTGCGCCAAAATGGCGGTGCCATCTCTATTAGAAAGTTCTTTTAACCAGTACTTTATGGAACCATTTGTGTTAAAATCTTCATTAGAAAATTTGGTACTAAATGTTTTAGTAAATGTACCAAATGGGTAAAACACCAACAATCGAAAGCACTCGAAAAGCTTTTGGTCTTTAAAATTTTTAATAGTCTGTAAATACCAGCTAGTGAGAGCCCTCAGATCTGCTGGTTTTAAGTCTACTCGACTCTGTACTGTGCAAATACTGGTAGATTAACTCCCTTAAGTCTTTAGCGGGCTTCAATCAGCTCGCAAAGACAAACGTTACAATTAGCTCGCAGTTCACAAACTCATTGCATACCTCAACTACCGCTGTTCGGGGTTCAGACGTTCAATTAGTGTAATGCCTAGAGGATTAGCTAAAGTTGCATTGGGCGGGTACATAGCTCGAAGTACTGGGGCAGAAAGGTTTTCGAGTGGAGACCACGGACTGGAAAGCGCGACGGCCCCCCACTAGAGGGAAAGACGATAGGTTGCTGGAAGCCGTTGGGTGCAGCCGCACAAGATCGTCACTCTTAAAAACTATGGGGGACGCTTAAGTTCAGTAGAGGATGTGACTGTAATTTACCTAAACTTGACTGTGAAAGAACACTAAAACGGTCTCGGCAGAATAACAGCGTCCAATGCTAACCCAGTTGACATAATGCTGAGTCGAGGCCCTTTTGCTGCTAGGTATACCACATAACACAACATTTACAAAAAGTTAAAACTTGAATAAGTAACAGGCAGCGGATTTTCGTTTAAATCTACAATGCAACAGACAGACTCTGCCAAAACGTGGTAATTAACAGAGGAAACTGCTGATATCAATACACACTGATCTGTGCTTGTATTCTGCGCCCTTACCACAGGTTTCCTAACGTTACCGAGTCGCTAGTGAGTTCTAAGAATATCAAAAACGTACTACATGTAAACGTTATTACCACAAACAAACGCATACTCACCCGCTAATCGCTAGTATCATAAACATACATGTAAGATTTTATTGATTATAATGTCTTACTTAATGTCTTAGTATCATCATCATCAGCCCACATTAGTCCACTGCTGGACATAGGCCATTCCCAATACGCGCCACTGAGCCCGGTTTTCAGCTCTTTCATGCAATTTCTGTCCGTCTCCTGATGACCATAATGACCTACAGTGCTGAGATGTGAACGCTCACGGTAGGACTAGTCCACCAATTTAAGGTCGCGCAGCTATGGAACGGGCTATGCTTGAAGTTTCTCTGGAGGATAAAATCCGTAACGAGGTTATCCGACAGAGAACCAAAGTTACCTACATGGCCCAGCGGATTAGAAAACTGAAGTGGCAGTGGACTGGCCATATGTGCCAACAACCGTTGGGGTAAACGAGTTCTTGAGTGGAGACCGTGTCTTGGAAAACGTAGTGTGGGGAATCCCCCGGCTAGGTGTAGCGATGAGATAATTATTTTTACGTAATTTGTATTAATAATTATTAATTACACTTGAAATTTACTGAATTTTATGTCTATTTAGTTTGTTATATTTTGATGAGAAAATGATGTCAAGTTTACTCACTTAACCAACCGCAAAGTTTTTAAATTGGTAAGTATTTTGTACCAGTAAGAAAAAAACTAGAGATTCATTTTGGAAAAGGGTTCTCTTGCCCAAAATAGTTCGGGAAGGGAGCATTAAACTAATCAATGAACATTATAATATGAAACTATCTACTTGTTCTATTCTATTGTGATTCTATTTCTGCTAAATATTTTCGACTCAACGGACTCGCTAGCGACTTGATACCGCCACAAACCAGTGGTAAGGGCACTGTACATCCCACGGGCGCACGCCAGCTACTTGTCGGAGTAAATAGATCTGTGCAGGTTTGATTCTGCAGCGCTAACTTTGTAGTGGGCTTCCGAAAGCTTGGCAGGTGGCCTAATAGGCGAAATTGTACTTTGACTATAGAACTTTTTAGTATAAGTAATAGTGAAACTTTGGATGTTAGTTTGTTGTTGTTCTACAAGGTTCACTTTACAATCACGATTTCCAGAACAATAACCTAATAATATTATTTTTTTAATTGTTTTATATTAAATTTGCCTCTCCAAGCATCCCTATCTGTCGCTATCTCCCACCATCCTCTTTGGAAGGTGTTGAAGTCATCCCGCCAGTGCATTCTCGGCCGACCCCGACGTCGCCTTCCGTCTCCGGGATGCTTGGAGGGACTGGGGGGAAACCTTTGCCCAGCAGTGGGCCGAGATAGGATAGAAAAAAAAATTGTAGTCACACAAGCTGACGGGTCTCCTGATGTTAAGTGGTCACCGCCGCCTATAAACTCCTACAGGACTCTTGGTAGTGCAGTCGCGTTGCCTGACACTATTGTATACATATATTATAACACCTCTCGAAGGCGTGTTTTCTCTCGTGTTATTATTATTATTTCAGGTTTATAGTATATAGGTATGTTTTGATTATTACATATTATGTAGATACACCGCCGTCATGTGATCAATTATTATCCTGTTCATACAAAGGTTGTCTGGAAGAGATAGTTTTTAGCGATAAGACCGTCCATTATACTTAATCTATATGTAAAAATTAGGTTCTGTATTTTATTTTGGTGTACAATAAAGAGTTATCTTAATCGAGATGCATTTGTTTCCATCAGTTGAGGAGTTTCGGATGTCTACCTGATGGTACTCCATCATTAGATCCTCACCAAACTTATACGGTCCCACTAGCTTCCGCCAGCGGCTTCGCACGCGTTGTTTGTCAACAAAAAGTATCATTATGTTTGAATGCAGGTCATAATTTATCAACACATCAAATTTCATCGAAATCGGTTCTGCCAGTAAGACGCGATTGAGTAATAAACAAACTTTCACATTACTAATATTAGTGTGATATCAGTTGGTCCCCTATAAGTACCATGTAATCCTGAAGGTACCACGGGCGTAGCCAGGGGTGGGTTTAGGGAGTTCAAACCCCCCTTCCCCCGTACTTAATATCCAGATTATTACATTAAATTGTTATAATTGAAATAAGGAGGAGTATAAATTTATTACATTAATATTTTATGCAAACATTTTTATCGCTTGCTAATTATGTTTATGACCGACAATCAACTTTTTGTAGTTTTTTCACAAATTTAATTTTTTTTCTTGAACCCCCCTCTAGACCCTCTCCCCTGTAACCCCTCTCTACCCCCTCTCTACCCCCTATCCCCCTTCCCCCTACGATACTAAAATCTGACTACGCTTGTAGGAGGTAAACCCTATAAAATAAAAACAATAATTGAAATCGGTTAAAAATTTTCGGAGATATCGTGCAAGATACTACCTACATACATACAAATAAAAAATACTGCCGAATTGAGAACGTCCACAATTTTTGAAATTGTTGATAACTAGCATTATGTTTAAACATAGTAGAGTTTATTTATAGTAAGTAGAGCCAGACAAAGCCGGGTGGGATAGCGCCTAGTCCGTGCATATTAACTAGTTGGTTTAACATAACGCCTAACATTTAGACGGCGCTGTAAATCACAGCTAGGGTTCACACTGCGATATTTTCAAACACTTTGCGATATTTATTTGCCATTGTCAGTTCATACGACAGACTGTCATTCATATATAGTATTTTTATTATTATAGTGTTATTAAAACCATCTTAAAAATTTTCAAGTCTGTCGTGACAAAGCCCGGTAGCACAAATGGTAGTGCATCCTCGTATCAAGAGGAAGGTTGCGGGTTCAAGTCCCGTCTAGGCTTAATTTTATCATTCGCCTCTCCTTCTCCATATAAAAATTAACTATGCCAAACTAATCTCTATCTCCTTGCGCGCAATAAGCTTAAAAACTGGTGCAATACAATGTTTTCACATTTTTTATTTTTCCACCTGATGTTAAGTTAACCATCACCAATAACAAAGTATTGCCTCGTAGGTCATGTACCTTAGAATCGTGCCCTTCGATGCTCTGCCCTACGTCCATAAACTTGAGGCATACAGGTGTAAAGCCTCATGTGCCTGTAATTTCGGTTTAAAGAGTTTATTCTCATAAGAACAAATTACAGTTCACTTAAAATGAGCTTAAATATAATATAACAGTAAGTAAACAAGGCATGCAGTCATCATGTAAGTATTTAATTTAAAACATTTCACAGTCATACTATTCAAACCGAATCAAAGCAATGCTGCTTGGTGGCAGAAATAGGTTTGGACTTGTTTCTGACTGCCCCCTTGTAGGATATCTCACTCTGCGTTCTGAGTAAAAGATTCGAGGATGGCCATCATGCTATATTACAGTTTTTGTCAAAATAACCGTTTTGTTGCCGCCCCTAAACGCTCTGCACTGAAATATTCAGTGTTTGCGCTATGGGCGAACTGATAACTGGATCTGCTAGAATATTCTATATGCATCAATACACCCACACAGTTATGGAACTGTTTAAATTCTCTGTTGCACTGCTAATCATTGATCAATTTCTGCGTTTCACAAAATAATTGATTGATACGATTTCCGCGATTTAAAATGATCTATTTTAATGAATGGTTTCATTTCTGTTCATTTATTTTCTACTGTAGGTGGTACATTATAGGATACTAAGTTAAAAAATAAAAATACAATATCTTTATTTCAATATAATGTAGATATCTCTGAATAATATAGATATCTATAGATAGGTATAAATAGTTCCACTTAATAAAATAAGTACCCTAATAGAGGCTAGCACTAATAAATGTAAACAGTAAGTTATAATCTGTACTAATATTATAAAGAGGAAAGATTTGTATTTATTTATGTTTGTAATGAATAAACTCAAAAACTACTGAACCGATTTCAAAAATTCTTTCACCATTGGAAAGCTACTTTCACCCTGAGTAACATAGGCTACTTTTTACCCCACTGCGCAGAAGGAGGGTAATGTTTTTATTGAAAAACTACGCGTGCGAAGCTGCGGTTTGGTCAGCTAGTTATCTAAATAGTTAAGATTATAACACCTACATAAATTCCATGGTAACGTGCCATTCCTTAACTTTTTTGCATTATATACTGAGCAATATTAACCAGCTATTTAAATAGAAATTTGACTATTTGGTGTGATAATAATAATATGAGAAACTGATTATCATATTATTACCATATTGGTTTTGCCTGCATCATAGGTGTAAAACCTATATTTAGTATTGTTACGAGCTGAGGGTTCGGGATAAAATAATGAAAATCAATCTGACCGTTATTTTGGTCAGATTGATTTTCATTATTTTACTTTTATTCAACACTGAAATGATAAATACACGACGATCTTAATAACAAGCAATCACAACACGGTTGCACAATAAACCACTTAAAGTTACCGAAATGTTCGCACGTATAGCCAAATTCAGATTGACTCCTTCGGGCGTCACTACGCACTATTTATACCGCGCCAGTACTATCTCTCGAAGTTTCTCGACGTTTCCACTGGCGACTAGAAAAGTGTAAGTATTTCGACTGACTACTATTTCTTATTCTGTGCAACTGTAGGTAAAAACGTAGCATGTAGGTATATTCTACACCGAGTATTATCTATTCTGTGACACAGTGGGTATAACTTCGAGAAGCCGACTATTACTTATTCTGTAACAGCCTCGGCGTAACAGTTTTCTTCTCTTTAGTGGTTGTTCCAGCGAGAGATGCACTGCCCGACGAGATACAGTCTCAAACTAGTTCGGAGGGCAGGGTCTTATAGAGCTTCTCACTTCATTTATGTACCTAAATAAAACGTTATGATTGATATACTCTCGTATACAAATGATAAACAATAATAAACGCCTCGGATCTTGTCACCGAAATCTTCGCTCCTATTGCTCAATCAGCACGTGCCCACGGCACGCGCCACTCGCAAGCCCCGCCCTATTTCTTTCTTGTCGCGACCTGCGAATCCAAATCGATGCGACGGCTCCGCATTTGCTGACGCGGATGCGAAAATCCGCAACAGCCCTGTAATAAACGACTTGTCAATTGACTCTGATAAGAAGTAAGTTTATTTTTCAATGGCCGTTTTTTTTTTGTCCAACAGCCGTCACGGAACGCATCCCAACCCCGTCAAGCACGGCAACGGTGACGACCACCTCCGTGACCACCACGCTGCCGTCCTCCTGCGCTGTTTGCGAAGCACCCGGCGCCACCAGGACCGTCTCAAGATCAAGGGCCTCACATTACGGACTAAAGGTAAATACACGTACAATATGATGGGATGACGGGCGTTGGACAAAGGTGATAGATGAGAGTACTTCAGGAGGTAATGTACTCCGATTCGTGAGGGAGAGGACCCAGGGCCGTATTACAGGCACGTTCCGAATGTCTCTCGAGCGACTGGAGACCATCAGAACTACTGACTTCAAGTCCATCTTCTTCACTCTCCAGATTCTGGCGAAGTATAAGGATGTACTACTTAAGTTTATTACGTTTATGTAATGTTAGTCTTTAATATATTTATAGATATGGGCCTTGTTATCATATTTTGTATGTGAACATAGTTGCCTCAACTGAACGTTATATTATTTGTGTATATACAATTTTTGAGCTAGGTACATACAGTTGTAGTTTAATTACAAGCTGCCGCCCGCGGCTTCGCACGCATGGTTAATATAAACATTATCATCGAAATTTGGCATATAGAAAGATTATGATCGGGAATGAAATATATGCTACTTTTAGACTACTGCACAAGTATATTTTATTCGTAAACCACGCGTGCGAAGCTGCGGGCGGGTTAACTAGCTTATAATAATAGAGAGGATGTCAGTGCAGAACTATGTTTTAACTCCCACAGGAGGAAATGGTAGGGTCTCGAGTGTGCGACTCCTGCCACAGTCGATGCGTGGTCTCCCGATACACGCACTGCTCCGTCCCGCGCTGCGGGGGCCCCCGCGTGCGGGCGAGGAGACTGCGCCACCTGCCGCCGCGGTGGCACGACCTGCCGATTGAGACTAAGAGGCCTATTATGGATGAATTTCGTAAGTACACAATTTGTAACTATACTGTATCCGCCAGAACAAGATAATTGAGCGTAGTCTTTGTCACACAATCCCATACAAAAGACAAGGACACAAAACGTCAACAATACAGATACAAAGTAAAGGTGTGTTCATATAAGATTGCATAGTGAGTGTCGTATCGTAGAACAAGCGTACCTACCCCAAGCGAGTGTCGCAAAATAGTAACTTTCTTATTAACTTGAAATAAAATATTTGTAAATAAATGTTATCTTTATTTTTATATAATGCAATTTGTGTACAGAAATCCCTAGCGAGCTGAGTAAATGCTGCCTAGCCTGCTTCAAGCGGATAACGCGCCGGCTAGACGGCTGCGGCACGAGCAGCGAGCCCACGGAGGAGGAGGCGGCTCGCTTCCGGAGCCTGCTGCGGGAGCACGGCACCGCCTGGGAGGCCATGGCGTCGCAAGCCGGGAGGCCGCCCGCTAGTCTCAAGGCCTTCTACTTCACCTACAGGTTGGTGACACATCCTCACAGATCAAGCAAGATCGTGCCCAAACAAAAGCCTACGGTGTAAAAAAAAATTACAGATGCGTTGAAAATTGAGCCTCGTGGTATACAATTTATAGAACAACTAGCTGACCCGCCCTTGGTTTCGCACGCGTGGGATACCCTTATTCTGCGCAGTTGGCTAAAAAGTTGCCTATGTCCTAACCCCAGTCATAATCTACCTGTATACCAAATTTCGTCGAAATCGGTTTAGCCGTTTAGCTAGTCGCGATAACGTAACAAACAGACAAAGAGACAGAGGATTTCACGTGGTCGCACGGGAAATATACACGCGATTGTCACAACATCCCCTCCCCCTCCCCTGCCATCGTGATCAATCTTGATGTTATTCTAAACCCCCCCCCCCCCTTTCGAACCTCACGTGATTAAAGGACAACCCCTGACTTAACTTACGAAAACTTTCCAAACACTTACGGAAAATCTAAGATTTGTAAAACCATCTCAAAAACTTTTAAGCCGGAAGGGACGTGACGTGACAAGAGCCTATAGCATAATTGGTGCATCCTCGTATCAGGAGGAAGGTTGCGGGTTCAAATCCCGTCCGGCTTGAAAGTTTTTGTGATGGTTTTAAAAATCTTAGAATTATAAAAAGTAACCTAACCATAACCTTAACCGTTTCATACATAAACACATTTACATTTATATCTAGATGTACCATTGCTGAACGGAAGAGAACTTATCTCCACAACGCAGGTATTTACCTAGAGTGGAGGTAAGTGCACAACCAAATTTGCATCCATGTGTCTATCACGTACTTTAAGTTTTATGCCTTTTTTGTGTTTTTATACCTTGTTTTGTACACATGTGTTTATATATATTTTGAGTAAAAATTATTAAATTATTATTTGTTCACAGAAAAAAGCTGTCGCTAGACGCGATAGTGTGTGAAGTGGGGAGGACAGCAGCGCCGCGCACCTCCACGGAGTCGTCCGTGAGCTCGGGCGACAGCGACACGGCGTCCGCCGGCGAGTCGCCGCGCCCGCCGCCCCCGCCGCCGCACGCCGCGCGCCGCCGCCGCGACGAGTACGACTCGGAGGCCACGGAGACCGCCGACGAGGAGACTGACTCGCCCGCCACCACCAAGGTATACAAGTACCACTTCTAACTCATTATAGACATTAGAAGATTACGAAACACTGTGTTGCGTGATGGCGTTTGCTGATGAGACCACTTTTGGGATTGCTGATGAGAGAAACGGCCAGACTCAAGTGGGACTGGGTGAGTCACGTTAGGCGGATGGACCCTGCGAAAAGAGTAAATGCCGCAACCCCTTGGCAACCTGAACGAACGCGACGTCGTGGTCGGCCGAGAAAATGTTGGCGGGACGATATGGATACCTTTGAGAGAGGATGGTGTAGGGGCGATATGAATTAAATACAAAAAAGTAGTATTTCATTTCTTTTATACCCCATAATCCGTTTCATAAGCATTACTCTCACAATAGCTAGAACTCTAATCCATTTGTTTCAATAGTACAACCATCTGTCTCAACTCCATCTTGCCATAGTGAGTTTTATAAGAATAAACAGGCCTCTTGTTCATTGCCTTTGGCCCCGGAAATGCCTTTGTGAAGGTCCAGGCCTAAAACTTAAGTTATGAAATATATATGTGGAATAATAATGATAGAATAATGAACCCGCAAGGCATGCTTGAGGCGAACGTTTGGTACGAGGCGACACTGCGGAGCCGCATTTTTTGTTTCTCTGCGAAGAAAACTTTCGTGATTTCTTCTGATTAGTAAGTACGGGATTTATAACGTACTGTTTCGCGTACGTATATTAAGGGTCAATTCGTAAACCTTCATTAGAGTGAGTACGATCCGCTGCGCACTACGCGATTTAGCTCGTAGGTCATGTTCCCTACAATACACTGCACTGCTGTGCCCACCAACCTGAGGTATAAAGCCGAGTGTGCGTGGAGTTGTGTGTTTTTTTAACATGTATATTTTCCTCACAGGCGCTACCACCAACATCAATTCCGGCGCCGTCGTCAATCTCTTCAATATCGTCGACGACCCCGACGCCCCCGGCCCCCAGTCCTAGCGCCCCCACGCCGGTGCCCCCCTCCCCCGCGTCCGCCCTCCACCGGAACGGACCGAACGCGCCCCAGAGCGTACGAGACGTGGTCTTGAACCTTATAGAGATCAGTTTGACGCGGGATTCCCAACCACCAAGCATCAAACCTCATCAGTTAAAAGTAAGTTAATAAATCATTTTTTTTGTGGAGAAATGACTCTCCAGGGTGTAGAATCAGGTCATGCTTACCATTCAAATGCATTGTCACCGGAACTGAACCAACATGTCAAATTTCAACTCCGTAGGATAAGAGGAAGAGGTTCTAATTCAGCGCGCAAGATTTGACCTAAACCAACTAACTAACAAACTAATATTGCAAGCTAAATAAAAACTTGTAAAAATAAAAACTAAACTAACTGACTGAATAAATGCGTGTTCGTCAGGTATCCTCGTCAACATCAAACCGCAACGAGTCCCTAGCCACGCTTAGCGTGGTGAGCTCAGCGCACCCCACCACTGGCGCCCGCTCCCCCCAGCGCCCCGCGACCATCACCCCCCTACCCGCGGAGGGGAAAGAGGGGGTGATGGTGCTGCATATAGAGCCGAGACAGGAACCATTGTTAGATCTCAGCGTGAAACGGAGGCACGAGATACCGAGAGATGGCAATTTTCAACATCCTAATAAGGTATGATTTAACATTACTACCCCTACTCTTCCCCTTATAACTCCCCTCAAGTGTAAAAGAGACAAAAAAATACAAGAGATGGCGTTTTCTACGTCATAATAGGTATGATTATACATTAACAGGAAGGTAGTGTGGTCCTCTACCCCGTATAACTCCCCCTCAAGCTGTTAGAGAGACAAAAATTACAAGAGATGACGCTTTAAACATCATCATAAGGTATGATGCGCTGATTGGATTAAATAATCTCTCCTTACTCCTATAAATCGCATTCTCATATCAAGAAGAAGGTTGCGGGTTCGAGTCCCGTCCGATTACACTATTAAAATAAAAATAACGTAATAATTAACGTAAAAAAAAATATCTATATGTTATATCAGTTATCTGGTTCTCATAGTACAAGCTCAGCTTAGTTTGGATCTAAATGGCGCTTTGTGAAATTTCCACCATTATTTGTTTATAATTTATATTATTACATTGAGATATTTAACAATACCTTATATTTCGTTTATAAATGTTTTCTCTTTTTTCCAGATATACAGAAACTCAGAATACCAATCATTCCGCGCGCAGCCCGAGCGCGAATCCCCCACACAATACAACTCGAAGCCCAAACCCGTCGCCACCCCTCCCCGTGCGCCGCTCAAACCCGCCGCTAAAGGCTCCATCACCCTCGGGACCCCGGTCGAGACCCGCTTCGAAAGGACCCCTACGGAACCCAAGGCCGGGTCGATAACTGCGGGCACGCCGGTGCACAGCCACCATGTGCAGGAGAAGAGGGGGTTCGATTACTTCAAGCGGCGGAGTCCGGGAGGTGCTTATTACGCACCTTCGAGCAATCAGCCGAGGCCGCAGTCACCCTCCTTCTCACCGGTAAGTCTTAATGGCCGCTTTCAATAACCGTCGGTAACCAACAACGACTCATTTCTCCTTAAAAGGGGGCAAAAGTTTGACACTCAAAGAGCAACGTGTCCAGCTATAAGACTACTTCCTAGGGTTCTAATGGAGACCCTGAATGGTTTAATTGATTAAATCTATGAAGATTTCAAATGGACGTAGCAAAATGGTTATGAAAACATTGAGGGCCATAATTTTGACAGAATTTTCAGACCCTATTTTTTTGTTTGTACAAAAGTAATGCCACTCACTTCATGGTACCTAAAAGTCATAAGTAGCCTATATCTCAATCCAGGTAACCTGATGACCTGAATGCATTTTCATTGACAAACCACATATATGAAGCTGCGGGCGGAAGCTAGCTAATAATATTTTCTTTCATTTTATAAGAACTTTGTTTATACTCACAATTTTTGTATTAGCGTATTTGTGTTAATATTGATGTATTACCGTGTCTGTTTCTTTCAGAATGCTAACACCCCCTACTCCCGAAGCCCGTACGGCATGGAACAACAGCGGCAGATCATCATCACGGACTTCATCACCTCCCAACAGATGCATCAGGGTAGCCGGGGGAGTAGAGAGCGCGCCCCCAGCCCTCCCCCGCAGTACTACCCGCCGCGACGTGAGCCTGCTGTGTCAGTGATCCAGCGACACTACCCCCCGCATCCGCATCACCACCCGCATCAACACCCACATCCGCCCCCAGGTAACTAATTACGTAGCTCCCAGCAGATGTATCAGGGTAGTCGGAGTGGGCCCCAGCTCGCTCCGCAGTACTACCCGCCGCGACGCGAGCCTGCTGTATCTCTGAATGCTAGAAATCTAAAGTAAAAGTGGGCCGGACAGTTCAGCCGCATGCCCAAAGAACTCAGGTCTAAGTAAGACGACCACTGAGTGAATACTGACGCACGGCTCCCACGTGGATGGAAACATCAATCTATTTTAGTAATATTTAAATTTCCAGCTTTGTATGTTTCAAAGCCACGATTTGGCGCGCCAATATCCTATTAACTAAAAAAAACTTACCCTTTTTTTTGACAGGTCACGAAGCATTCACATCTTTAGTAGACGTAGCTTCCGCGGCCACAGCTCTTCCCGTCCCGAGAGGGGAGGCAAAACCTGAATCTAAACAACCAACGCAACAGGCGCACCCGAGTCCACACCAAACACACCAGAACCCGCACCAAACGCATCAAACTCATCCGAGTCCGCATCAAACGCATCAGAGTCCACATCAAATGCAACAGAGTCCACATCAAACGCATCAGAGTCCACATCAAACGCATCAGAGTCCACATCAAACGCATCAGAGTCCACATCAAACTCACCAGAGCTCACATCAGACGCATCAGACGAGTCATCAGAGCTCGCACCAGCAAGGGCATCAGCAAGGGCATCAGCAAGGGCATCAGCAAGGACATCAGCAAGGACATCAGCAAGGACATCAACAACCGCATCAGCCTCCACATCCACATCCTCATGATATCAGGTAATTAATTTTAATTATATTTTGCCAAATAACCAACCGATATGACAATCATTGTGTTGAAAAAGAATAGGTGTATATCCTTATCTCTTTTTTTCTGTGTTTGGTTTTAGTTGTATTTCGTGTTTTGTGTTGAAACAAGAAAATTTAAATTAAATTCATATTATTTTCAGATTACGGTCTCACGATATGAACTCCCACATCAGTCAGAGCCAGAAGTACCACCCGCAGCAAATCCAGTACCAGGTGCTGGAGCGGCGCGCGCAGCAGGCGCAGTACTTGGAGCGGGACAGGCAGATCCAGCTGCAGCAGAGGAGAGACACGTCAGTACTTACCCTTATCTTTTTATCCCACTTCAGTTTCCCCGCTTGCTTTTTTTTAAGTGAAAACTTTAGGCGCGTTGGGCATTATTTGAGATGGGGGGAAAAAGCCATTGATATCGCGACACTGTTACCGTTACCGACACCTCTGTATATAAGTAGTGAAAACTTCTTTAGGCGCGTTGAGGTATACTGTTTTATCTGTTAAATTTTATTAGTTTTTTCTTTAATTATTGATTTTATATTGTTGATTATTTGGACCCTAATTATTTAATTAATTTTAATTACCAATTATACTAACTTGCACTTGTTACTAACTTCCGCCAGCGGCTTCGCACGCGTTGTTTGTCAACAAAAAGTAGCCTATGCGTTAATCCAGGTTATAGTCTACGTACATACCAAATTTCATTGAAATCGGTTCAGCCGTTACGACATAATTGAGTAACAAACAAACATCCGAACTTTCTCATTTATAATATTAGTGTGACTATCAAATTTTGGATGTAATATCTGAAATAAAATTGAATTGAATTGATTGGACTTGTTAAGATATAAGTAATATTGGATATAAGTAATATTGTTGTGTCCAATATAGTCCATAATGATCACGTATCTATTAATGAAACACATTGTGGAATACAATAAATGATTGAGAATTGAGTATATTATAATAAACAACTATTCAATATATAATAAATATATTTTCACACCACCTACTCGACAATGTCAAATTACATATCATGTAAACCTAACCCAAAGCAGGTGATTAAATCCCTACAGCTGAGCCGGGAGTAAAGTTGTACCGAATTTTATTATTCCCGCGAGTTTTGAATTTGGAACCTCATCTGTATAAAAATTTGAACCAAAGAGACCCACACAATAGGAACTTATTCGTAAATCGAACTAACCTCTGCACAGAATGCACCAACCTAGATTTGGTTTTTATTGTCTCGCAGAAAGTGTGAAAAGTAGAGTATTCTCCTGGTGGATAGAGCCATCTGAATCTTGGGTGTGCTTATATCCCTCTGCACTCAGGATTCTAGTAACTCTAGAATACTTCGTTACGTTCGGGATTCAATATAGCACCCGTGATTCAAGACACTGCTTTATCCCCTCATTTAATAATCTATTATTACCCAAATGAGCCTGTCACTCAAGCAACTAGTTAAAATTTTGACTATGCTATGCCTAGGAGACCTAGGTAACCGAACCAATAAATCATTTTTAATTTTCGTTTTTCACATTAAAGCAAGCTGAAGTGACAGTGACATAGCTCGAAGAACCGACGGCGGTTGACTAGACTAGATTTTGAATGATGTTGAATTGTTTTTTTGCAGTGAAAGAGCAATGGCGGCGATACAAGAGCGGCACGCGCAGCAGCAGATAGAACAACAGCAGCAGCAACAGCAACAACATCTGATGCACGAGCGGCAGATGCATGCTCATGTAAGCATACCCTTCTGTTTGTTGCCGATACACTCAGCTCTATATATCCTTTCAGTCACTCCAACTGTGACCAACACTCTGTCATCTGTCGCACTCTAGATAGCTACAACAAAAAAATAATATAAATGTAATAAATATTATTTCAAGGACTTTTCCAGTCTAATAAACGACTTCGGACTCCGGACTCAGGTTGGGCGGTGGGAAAACCTCTGTAGATGGGGAATGCGAGTGCCTTCGCTAACCAGCTGGGATAGTCCCACCTGCTTAACTGCCCTTTGTCCCCAACGACCTGCACAAGGGACGATCTTAGTAAGGCTACCATAAATGACGTGGCCTGGTTCTACTCAACACTAATATAAAAAATTGCGAATTAAAACACATTGTAAAGTTATTGACACGAGTGAAGAAGAAGGACTTTTCTCAAAAGATATTTTCTCCAATAGAAAGCAACTCTTTGTTTTTTATACAAAAAAATTTGCTAGCGTTTGATCACGATCTCGCCTGATGGTAAGCGATAATGCAGTCTACGATGGTACACGCTTGCCTAGAAGTAACCTATTCACTCGCGACTTCGCGACCCAGGTAAGACCTGGGTATCTATATCTGTATAGTATCTATATAGACGAGTTATCGCCAAATAAAATAATTTATAGCGCCTTCTTAAAATACCTTTTAGATGCACATATAACATACACACTCCTTAAAGAGAAGCACCTAGCTAAACTAACATAGTGTTATAGTACTAACTAACTCCTCTAGATTTAATTTTAATAACAAAATTGAACAACACAAAAAACCACACTTCCGCCTGGTAGTGATCTGGAGCAGTTGAGCTATCTATAGATCGTTTGCAACGGTCTTTAGATGATTCAACTGTTTCTCCTGTATTATAGTCTTGTAAATAATTTTATATTATTTCTGTTAACAAAGGCATTTTGCTCAATAGAAAAATAAAATGGATCCATTGTTATCTGAATAAATAAATAAATTATTATTATAGACAGTGGGAATCGCTTAACATCAGGTGGGCCATGAGTTTTTGCCAATACCTCATATGATAAAAAAACCCCTTGACCTCTCCTCTTTTCCTTGGTGGACACCTATCAACCTGTCGTCCGCCATAAACAAAAAATACGACCTCCGTAGATCAGTGGGCTACCCAGCTGAGACGCAGGAGGTTGCGGCTTATATTACCGCCGCGGAAAAAATGTTTTCATCATAGTTGTTCTGGTTTTGGGTGATTCTCTTTAAATTTTACGAGTGTATTAAAAAAAATATATCAGTTACTGGTTCCCATCGTACAAGCTTTGGTTAGTTTGTGGCTAGATAGCGCTATGTGAAATGTCCAGCGTTATTTATTGATATATTATGTTTTGTTTTAGAGTGTCGCGAATGAGGTGGAGAGGCGCGGCGCTGTGACTTACAGCGCCGCTAAGCTACGTGCGCACGCGCCCCTGCACGCAGACAACAGACAGAAAGACATGTGAGTTTACACTCTTATTAATGTTCTATAAGTAATACTGATTAGAATATAACAGAAATCACTTTTATTATTTCATTTGTTCAGAAACAATTTTTTCACAATCGTTTATGAATGTCACATAAATTTACACAAATTAAATTAAATACAAATACAACAATTGTTGTCTCATCAACAAAATTTACATGAGTACGTGCTTATATACTAGGTATTGGCTATTATTACATACAATTTCATTTAAAGACCAACACAACATGCACATTACACCCTGGTATCTATTTATTTTATAGTAGATTATTAAACAAGGGGATAAAGCAGTGTCTTGCGTCACGGGCGCTATATTAAATCCCGAACGTAACGAAGAATTCTAGAGTTATCTCATGAGCGGAGCGAGGGTTACTAGAATCCTAAGTGCAAAGAGGGATATAAGCACGCCCAAGATGCAGACAGCTGTATCCACGAGGGGAATGCTCTATTTTTTACACTTTCTGCAAGACAATAAAACCAAATCTGGGTTGGTGCATTCTGTGCAGAGGTTAGTTCGATTTACAAATAAGTTCCTATTGTGTGGGTCTCTTTGGTTCAAATTTTAATACAGATGCGGTTCCAAATTCAAATTATAATAAGACCGCGAGGGCATAATGTTATTCTGTACACCTTTACTCCCGGCTCAGCCGTAGGGATTTAATCACCTGTTTTCGGCGAGGTTTACATGACATAGTAATTTGACATTGTCGAGCAAGTGCTGTGAAAAGTATTTTATTCCTCTTATGTAAATACACGATAAATTCTTCTTGTTATTTATAAAGCTAACCGTCCTTTAACGTTCTCGTAAAATCTAGTCCATTCGAAGGAAGATAACGCTTTTAGCGATAATACCGCCAATATACTATTGCGTATCTGCCTGGTGTACAATAAAGCGTTTTCTATTCTTTTCTATTACAGTTAAGGCAATAGTTTAGCTTCAAAGAATCTATTGTATGGTTTATGCACTGCCTTAAGAATGGATGTTATTTATGTTGTGTTCTTCCAGTCGTCCAAGTGTATCGTCCGGCTCAGCCCCGGGCCCCGGACCCGGCCCCGGCCCCGGGCCGGCCCCTGCGGCCGCGCCCGCCCGTACGGAGGGCACGCTGACGGCGGCCTCACTCATAGACGCCATCATCACGCACCAGATCAGTCAGACATCAGATCGCTTTCCGGTGAGTACTATTATAAAAGACTAGTTATAACATTTATCAGGTAATTTTTCCATCTAGTAAGTTTACACACTAGTAGAGATTTGATTGAAAATAATTTATTGCACAAAATCAACATATTTGTACATAGGTAAACTTAATGCTAGCCAAGCATTCTCTTCCAGTTAACCCTAAATATTATTTATTGATTTATTTGTATATATTACTAATCTGTTGTTATTAATATTTCCAGCGTGATTGCGAAGTCCCCGCGCCGCCCGCAGAGCGGCCCCCACCCGCGCCGGCGCCCGCGCCCGCTCCGCACCCGCACCTCGACAGAGACGACCACCAGCAGCTCGGCCAGCACACCACCAGCTTCAAGCTCGGAGATTTGGCATCCAACATCATCACCAGGGACTTTCAGAGTCCCACTACGTCAAATCTAATACACAAGTAAGTTGGACACTAGATTAAACCCTTCCAGTAACAGTTGGCCGATACACTACTGCCAGTTACTACCTAACATCGGCGAAGGCAAGTTAATGTCTACTTTGATTTAAAATCTAAAGCCGAGTTCACAATATAAGGCTCGGACTATATGGCATCCGGGTCTCCCCGATCCTGCGAATCTGGAGCATGTCCCGGTTGCTTTCTGGTAAAAATCGGAGTCGCATAGCCTCAGGTCGTGTGTAGTCGATTCAGGAAAAAATCAAATGTTTGGTTGTGCGACAGATTGGTCAAGGGCCGTTAAAAAACGGTCCCTGACAAGCCCAGATGCCGTATAGTCCTAGAGCCTAAGAGTTTACACGGATCAAGATTGCTCGTACGACTGGTTTCAATCCGATTTTTATGCGATTGTGGACACCTACAAGATTTTTCTCGTAAAGGATAATAATTTTCCCGTCTATTATCTAAATATGTGAAGCCAAGTCCGGGAGTGCCGACAGAAGTGAAAACTTGAATAATTACGAGACACTTATATACAGAGGTGTCGGTAACGGTGACGGTAGTGTCGCTATGGTTTTTGCCCATCTCAAAAAATGCCCAACGCGCCTAAAGAAGTTTTCACTTCAAAAAGAATACGATCTTTTGTCGCTGACTATTGAAATTGTCGCAGAAATGTTAATCTGATATATAAAATTCTCGTGTCACAATTTTCGTTGCCATACTCCTCCGAAACGGCTTGACCGATTTTGATGAAATTTTTTGTGCTTATCCGGTATCTATGAGAATCGGCCAACATCTATTTTTCATCCCCCTAAATGTTAGGGGTAGTCCACCCCTAAATTTATTTTTTTATTTTTTAGACAAAATTTTTAATTTCTATTTTTTTATGATACAACATACAAAAATACATACAATCCTCAATTTTCACTCTTCTACGATCAACCCTTATTTTTTAATAGCAATTATTTATATGGCAAAACAACGTTTGCCGGGTCAGCTAGTAGAAGAGTAAAAACCAGCTTCCATATGCCATTTTTTTAGGTCGAGATTTGTTGTTTAAACGACTTTGTATGAAACTCGGATACGAGTCAGCTGGAAAAGATGAGCGCGGTCCGATTAAACACGGATTGGATACAACGTCCAAGTAAAATCGGATACGATTTAGTTGATACTATAATTTATTTGTTTCACTGAAATTTAGTGTAAACGTTGATTATATAACCTGGATTAACCCATAGGCTACTTTTAATCCCATAAATCAGGTACCATGGGATAAAAATGGGGTGTCAAGTGAAGTTGCAACAGCGAGTTTAGCTTTATTTCTAGGTTACCTACACATTTGGTAGTGTAACGCGTATGAAGTCGCGGGCAACAGTTAATATAACAATAAACCACTTATTTCCATCTTCTTTTCAATAAATAACATAATGTTTGTGCTCAGTAACAGGTTCCCGAGCAGTTCCGAGGGGTACCAGCCGGCGTCGAGCGTGGCGCCCCCCGCGCCCGCCCAGGCCCCGGCGCCTGCCCCCGCGCCCGCGCCCGCCCCCGCCCCCGCCGACCCCCGCGCCGACGACTGGAAGCGGAGGAACGACAACCCGAAACACGCGCCCTTCCTCGAGCCCGTCTCCCCGCCTGACAACCACCACAACAAGTTAGTAACGCACCTCTTCACACCACCTGCTCGACAATGTCAAATTACATGTCATGTAAACCTCACCGGAAGCAGATTGGTTGGTGGCGCCAGCCAGCCTTTCGACTATTTACTTATTTGATTAAATCCCTATGGCTGAGCCGGGAGTAAAATTGTACTGAATTTAATTATGCCCTCGCGGGCATAATGTTTGCATTTGAATTTGAAACATCTTCTGTATTAAAATTTGAACCAAAGAGACCCACACAATGAGAACTTATTCGTAAATCGAACTAACTTCTGCACAGAACGCAAAATATTGATAATGTTTTGTTAGGAATTCTTATGTCGTACGTATATTATAACGCTAATGCCGCAAAACGCTGTTCCAAAAATAAAATTTGTCTCGAAGTAAGTGTGAAAAGTTCTCCTCGTGGATAAAGCTGTCTGCATCTTGGGCGTGCTTATATCCCTCTCTGCACTCAGAATTATAGTAACCCTCGCTCCGCTCGTGAGTTAACTCTAGAATCCTTCGTTATAGACGTTGGGTGGGCATTGCCACCTAAACTACTTAAGGTGATTTATTGTGAATTATGTGTATTGTATTGTTTTGTGTGTAGTAAATGTGTATGGACCTCATGAGTCGGAAATAAAGATTATTATTATTGTTTCGTTCGGGATTCAATATAGCGCGCGCTTTATTCTTTCTCCCTTCCTCTCATAGCCACTACATTAAATATATCTATATCTCAGTCAGTAGTTCGTTTGCGAGTTTGCTAGCGTTACGAGAACGGTGAATTCTTGATTATATTTCGTAATTTCATTTCGTAGAAGTTTTACTTTAGTCGTGTTGTCTAAAGCACACTCGTTTTTTTGTTACCCCTCTTAAACCTCAATATCTCAACAATCCCCCAACATTTGTAGCTTATTTAGTTACACCAGGATTGTGCCATCACTATCTACCTATATTAGAAATTTCACGATGATCGGATCAACGCTTTGATAGTTATCCTCCGACAAATAAACATACATACATACAACGCCGATTTGCCCAAGTTGATTTGGAGATCTCGCTTCGTCCGTTTAATAAAATTAATGTGTAAAGATTTGACATTGCATGCGTTAAACGCTGAATATGGCTGTACCTTGTTAATACCCATATTACGCAAAAAATAATTTCGAAATGTGCTTTATAATATAAAAAACCGTAGCATAATGAGTTTGTTGTTTTGTGTGTGCAGTAGAGGCGCAAGTGCGAACCGGCGGTACGGCTGCTCGGGCGCGAGCTTCACCGCGTTCGACTACGTGACGACGCGCATCGTGGAGGTGATGCGCAGCGACGCCGAGGAGCGCAGCAAGCAGCTCCCGCACTTCCCCACAGCCTACGCCTTCCCCTACAGCGCGCTCAACGTGGCCACGCCTCCCGACGGTACCCGTACACCACACATATACATTCATTCATTCCTTCTACAGCCGGTCATATTATAACCCGAACGCGCTCAACGTGGCCACGCCTCCCGACGGCACCCGTTTACACTCCCCACACATACAGCTGACAATGCTGTAATGACACTGTAAGATACAGTGCTAGTTCACAAGTGTGGTTGTTACAGACATTGCTTACGGAGAGCCTCTAGCTAAGCTTAATGAATAAGCTTGTGTTTTGGGGCTCAGAGTACTGCATATCCATTCATTCTACATGTACATGTTGGTCATGTAATCTGTATCTGGATACGGCATAAGTTCTGGATCACTGAAAGGTTTTTTCATTTATATAATTAGGATCACCAGCTCTGACGTACATGTGAAGCAATCGCAGCACTGTACCAGATAAATAAATAATGCTGGACATTTCACACAGCGCTATCTAGCTCTAAACTAAGCAAAGCTTGTATTATGGAAACCAAATGTATTATATATATATTTTTACTATACCGTACTATCCTACTGCTGGCAAAGGCCTCCTCCTCTTCCTTCCACTTATCAAGTATATATTTACAACAAAAAAAAAGTATGTAAGTAGGTATCCTATCCGTAATCTGGTTCCCATAGTACTTTGCTTAGTTTGGGGCTAGATAGCGCTGTGTGAAATGTCCAGTAATATTTATTTATTGTATTACCTATTCAAAACGTAACTATCGAAAAATATTTCAGACAATGTTACACAATACATATACCTAGTCTTGCCATAAATACTGTATCAAAGAAAATAAAAATTATTTTTCTTGCATATAACATTTATTACTTTTACAGTGTGTTAGTTTAATACATAAATATAAAACAATTTAAAATATAAAAAGCTTATTCGAAGTGGTCTCCATTCGCTGCAATACAGTCCTTTTAACGTTGAGGCCAGTTATCAATAGAAGCACGCACTCTTTCCATGGGAAAATTCGTTACAGCCAATCATATGGATTGTTTTAGGGACTCCAAACTATCATGGCGTTTAGAGCAAGCCATACTCTCTAAAACTGACCATAAATCATAATCCAGCGGATTAAGATCGGGACTAGACGAAGGCCAGCCTTCAGCTCTGATGAAGTCTGAAACGTTCATTTCCAACCAAGACTGCGTAGACCGAGCTTTATGACCCGGCGCCCAGTCTTGCTGGAAAGACCATTCTTGGTTATTGAACATGGTGTTGTTAAGGGACTTCACTACCTTCACAAGAATCGTATCTTGATACACTTGTTTTGATACCTTTTTCACAAAAGTATTGCTCAGTCACTGCATCATAGCTAATACCTCACCAAACCATCACTGAAGTCGGATAATGCCCACGTTGCATTCTGTCGACTAATTGGGAAGCTTCCTTAGAGCTGTGAGCATAGATACAGTAATTTTTTTTGTTAAAATGTTGCTTAATTGTAAAAATTTTCTCACCCGTAAGCAAAACTTTTCTGTGACCTCCCTTTGCGCTTCAGTAGATTTTTCGATTTTACCACCCTATTCTTTTTTAAATTATCAGTTAAGAAAATGACCAGTACGTCTCTTATAGGCTGCAAGTCGTAAGTCATCTTTTAAAATACGCGACATGGTTCTAGGTGCTATCTTCATCTCCCGAGATAAAATATTTTGCTTTCGGACAGGATTTCTTCGAATTATTTCTCTTACTGCTTAGACCACCTTTTTCGTACGAACACTACGTCGACGGCCAGATCTTTTTCTGTCACAAACAGAGGAGGCCTCATTGTATCTATTAATAGCCCGGTACACAAACATTTTACTAATACCAAGCGTATGGAGAGTTTTAAAAATTGCATTTGGCTCCATACCTACTTTGTGTAATGCAATCACAGCGATTCGGTCTCTTTATCACCCCACTCCATTTTAATATCGCAAAATTTTGTACAATGTATTGGCGCCAAAATGAGAAAACATAATGAACAATCATATAAAAATCACAGAATCCAAATTCAAATGTAATTTTTTGTTTATTTTTATTTGTAACAGTATTTATGGCCAGCCTAAGTATATTTATACAAAACACACTAATATTGTCAAAAAAACATTTCATTTGAATAATTCTTACGAACTACGATACACTTTAAAGGAAGATGATCCCAATACGTCTGTGTTCAACATTAACAATCTAACTATTTGTTGCAGGTGCACCCCCCACCTCAGTGCCGGCGCCCCCCACCCCCGCGGCGCCCCCTCCTCCGGAGCCCGCCCCCCTCATGTCTGCGCAGTATGAGCCGCTCTCGGACGAGGACTGACGACGCCGTCCCCTTCGCGTCACCATCCGCCCCGCGAGGTGACAAGAGAAGACTGTCTTCTTGCGACGAGACTGCGAGAGAAGTTAGCTGGACTAAGCGGAAAATGCAATTTTACTTCGTCGAAATTGCAAAGATGTGTTGAAAAATGCAGTTTAACTACGTCACAATTATAAGAGGTGTACATGAAAAGTGCAGTTATGCGACATAATTGTAAAGGAATTGTGTCACTACGCCAAAAAAACAATGCTCTACGTCAGCAACTCAATGTTGCATGATTTGCATTAGCCTATGCCCAGCACATTTGAACAAGAGATCATTGCTGCGAAGTCAAGAGAATGAATGTTCAAAAATAATCAAAACTTAATGGATATTTATTACTTCTGTAATAAATAAAATCCTTAAGAAAATTAAGATATCAACAAGAAAGACTACGCGAAAAGTGCGACTACGCAAACGCAAGTAAACTACGCAAAAATGCAAGAAACAAGACAAACCGTAGTTGGTGATGTTAGTGGACACACCTTCTGCACATGGACGTGATTGTTGATACGGAATTTAAAATAAAAGTGTTGACAGTGCAACACATGTGAATAACTTGACGCTGTAAAGAGAAGCGTAAAAAACTCTGTGAAATTAAGTGGTACTTCGAAAAGTGAACGGTTATGCACTACGCCACTACGTAGTTTTTGCAAAACTACGCTGAGAATGCAGTGAATATTAATTTCGGGTATATGAAATATCAAGTTGTTTTATGAGCTTACGCGCAATAATTAATGCATTTTGAGCTAAAAATATTCAAATATCACTCTTAATAAAATTATTCGTGTATCCGAAATTAATGTAGGGGTTAATTAAAAATTCAAATGTCTTCTTAATAGGACAGTTTAAAAAGGGTGCATTTTTTTGTGATCTCCGACAACTTATGCCCTAGAAATTATATAAAATTATAAATAATGATTCATAATTTATAAAAGGTTGGTACTTTCGTTGTGGCAAAGCTTTAAGAGTCTGATACAATGCCTGGAAGTCTTTATGTCTCAAAACTGTGAAAGATAGGTTTCCACTGGTGAATCTATCAATCTTAATTCCATGCGGTCAATATCCATCAAACTTTATGGCATTTTTCGGACTTACTTTTCAGACAGTTAATTGGGCAAATGGTTTTGACCGGGCAATATCTGTCAAATTTATTGCCTTATTACCTATCAAACTTACGGCCAAGGCATGTTAGAACCTCCTTGAGGGGCAATTAAATGGACAAAAAGGTTTTGACCGGTCAAAATCTTTGAAAGTAAAGGCCGGTTGTCCGGTATTAGGCACATAGTTAAATTAACACACACTTAAATTGACTGATAGAAAATTAAATTTGTTTTCTAGTTAATAACATTACGCTTATGAATCAGTAGTTTAATTGTTCAACTATAGATGTAGGAGGGAGCGTATTTCGACAACGATATGTGCCTAATACCATCGAGGTATCTTATACGCGATTATAGTAATCCCATGGCTTACTTCACGTAGCTGATTTGAAGTTACATTTTTATATCAATATATTCAGAGTTGCGCATTCGTTGTTAGGTGACCGAAATGAAAAAAAACATACTTGTTTGAATTCAGTTGAAACAGAGAACTGACCAAACTGTCATTAATCTCTGCAATAATAATGCGCATAAACTACCCATTTGAATGATGTTTCTTTTTAGGGCAATCGTTTATTTCCCAGAACAATATTTAGAGTGCTTAACTAGTTCTTCAAACAATTCTACGGTCCCACATATTTCACAGAACATGTAAGCTACAGGTCTCCACCACATGTTTTGAACGACCGATCTTGTGCACTAAATGACTTCCTGCAACCTTTATTAGGTCTTACAAAAAAACAAAACGCAAAAATACAATGCGCAACTTATGAATAGAATGATAAAAGCTTACGTGAATTAAGTTACGGTGAACTGAATCGCACCGCTGCGAAGTTGTAGGGTATTTGAGCATTGTTGGAATATATTACTAAATTTAAGTAAAATGTAGTCCGCTAGCTAAAAAAAAATAATTATAGCATAGCAAGGTGCAGAATAAGAATTTATAGTGGTATGATTACGTAATGTTAGCTTGTAAACGTTCAAATCTCGCCACCCCATACTTTTTGACAATATTGGCGATTTTTATGTTAATTTTTGATATTAGATTTTTCGTAGATCCCCTTTTTCTTGTACCCCTCCACATTGACTAATATTAGAGGCAATTCTGTTGGTACGAATTAAACTAAATTTTTGGCAGTTCTAAAATTTACGCGATCATTTTCTGTTTCTGGACAGAGATCGACAGCTGTCATATAAGGGCTGTCAAAATAGTATAATTTGTGCGAACAGAATTGGCACATTAAGAATTTTTGTTGTTTTGATGTGTAGAATTATGGTTAATGTTCAAATACCTTACTAGTTTTCTACGTAAATTAGTGTTTTAATGAAAGTACTTTCATTCGATTTCTTGAAGACTGAAAACTGACATTACTGAGGTAATCTTCTCGGATGGCTCAGAGAAGATTCAAAGTACTGAAATAAAAACTGCGGTTTCTTTTAGAAATGTATTTTAAACAACATTTTTAATTTAATAAGATTTTTGGATCATTTTGAATCATCGATTTACGCCTGTAGCTCTAGCAACCAAACACCGTCTAACGCTATAGGTACATAAATCTTAGAAAGTACTCTTTTTTTAATATGTCAATAGTCAAACACATTTCTGACAAATATATCAACTGCTAGTACACGGGCTACTCATTATTATTGATCTATTTCTCTGAATTTTGCAATGACTCAATTTGATATGTTGGTCTAGAAGAAAGCGTATGAAAGTAATGCTAAATTACCTCAATATCTAGATTATTCGGCGCCTGTCTAATCGACTAAAAAAACGAATTAGGTGTTTAACTACAGTCTTCCATCGACCCAGGCCCATCGCAAGCTAGCGTAGCATCACGCGACTTCGTCCAATGTACTCTTAACATAGTTGTAAACCGGCCATTTTTGCTGGTTCCCTTTTATGTATAGCCAACTTTCTGTGTAGTTTATATTAAGATATAAATATAAAGCAGTGGGAAGGCACTCTATGATTATGATGTAAAATATTGTACGTTACATTTTATAATGCGTTTACGTATGCTAGATTAAGTTAAGTTAGTAGCTTCCGGAGCTCGTCGGCGTTACTTAGCGGCGGCGATTATCAGTTTTATATAAGTTTTTACTTGTAAATAGCTATGTTTTATCTATAGTTTGCGAGGCGGCGAGCTCGCCATTCAACTGTTTCTCGGTACATAATGTTAGCGTACACTCGGTTTACGGTTTACTAGAAATAATATACATAATGTTAAAGTGTATTGTTTATGTATATGCATTTTTAAACAGGTTATAGCTAAGACTTACTGTTAGAGATTTTTTTTTTCTAGTTAGGTACGGCCTTCGGCTGGGGGGGATGGGGGGGGGGGGGGGGTGCGACGCGGCGTCTGCCGCCGCCGTTGCCTAGTGTTGGACGCGAGCTCCGAACGGCGCTGCGCCACTGCCATGCCATGCCGTCTAGCGCATCACACTTCCACTACACTCGTGTTTCATATTCAATTGAATGCTTAAACGTTTTAGTTTAGGCGTAGTCGGTCGTTCTGTTTAGATGTTATGGGTTTTGTCTGTTTGTCACTAAACGGACTCTGCTTTAATAGTTGCACCTTCATACAATTTGTTATATTTTCACGTAAGCTTATTATTAATTTGTGATTTAGAACGCGCTGTCGGTTCATCGGTACGCACTGTACTAATATTCACCGATTTGATTTAAAATCCTCAAAGAGGTTAATTATTATGGCTGTGTCTGTTAATATAGGTGAGTTGGTGTGCGTTCGGGGTTCGTGTGCTTATTTTTGTTTCAAGTTATGTAAAAAAAACGACTGAATAAAGTTATGTTGATTGAGGCGAGCGGCGCGCGCCTCGTTATCTCCACAATGTGATTTCTTTATAAACTGTAATTTAATGTAAGTAGCTGAAAGAAATGAATAATCATCGTAGTCCTGTCGTCCGTCGTGCGGAAACAAAGTTTTGGGAGGACAAATCAATAAATAACATCCAAAATCTACTCTATTGTTTTATTTACATAAGCGCAAGCGCAAGCGAGACAGGAGCACTCTTCTATCTGTTTTGCACCACGTGCCTCTCCTACATTTTGTATGAAAGAACATTGGCAAAGCGTCAACAGGGCCGGATTAACCCTATCGGGGCCCCTAGACAATGCAATTCTCGGGGCCCCTTTTCTTACTTTTTAAAATAAGTTTTCTATTTCAAAAGTCGAGTCGATCAGATCGCCTCCTGCTTTTTGCTTTCATTGAAATGATCGTAATGAATATATTATGGTTATAGTTAAGTATTATGATCCAGGTCACATGATGGAGTAGGGAAGATAAATGAGACGTGACGCGGTTATTTTAAATTTAATTTTGTTAAATTCAATAATATATATTGTATTCCGAACGAAAATATTTTTGTGAAGCAGGTACAATAAGTGTAAATAGCAACTCATCTAACTTTTTTAGATACAAAATCGTTTAAAACATCTTGGAAGTTGACCTATAGGTAAAATATTTTTTTCTATGGCAACATTACCGAATGTAAATAATCGTGAATGTCACAAATAAAACTTTTTTTTTCTTCGTGCGTGGCCCGCATCGTCTAGATCCCCGTGGGCCCCTAGTCGGTGTGGGGCCCCTAAGCAGTTGCCTAATCCGCCTTATGGATAATCCGGCCCTGGACGTCGAGACGGCACCGAAGGCGCACACTCCCCGTCACCTCGCCCACACCGACGCCGGTTGTTTTTGTCCCGCCCGGCCTGCGCTTCAGTCGGATCAAAATCAAACACTTGAATACTACCACTACACACCGTCCCGTCGTGAGTGTGTGACGAGCGCATCCGATGCGCGCTCGATGCACCTCTTCCGTCTGGCTTGCGCCTTACACTTGGATCATTCACAAGCAGGCAAAATAAAATATTTTATATGCAAGGCCGGTAATCGATCTATTACTTCATGCGAGGACATTAAATTGACTAATCTCCCGCACAAGAGAATTTACAAAAAACAGAAGAGGAAGAAATGTTGCTGAAATATTGGTGTTCAAGAGGGTAGAACAAAGTTAAAGACTAAAAGGTCGAATGAAATTTCTTTATATGTCGACTCCATTTTTAGTTTAACCCTTGTAGTGTTTGAGCCATAATAAAATCTGAACTTTGACGAAATTCACAGGGTAAAATACACCAGTGACCCCATAGTGCTAATGGTTTGCGTGTAGCTTTAATGACACATAGGTATATAGGGAGTATGATAATATACGCACAAAAATGAAAGGTGTTATTTAGATGAGCATAACAAATACATTTGGGAAATGTTTACCAAAGAAATGTGAAATTTATTTTAGCATACACACAACACTTTAATAAACTCATGTTGTGCTATTGCATAATGCTTGCCATCTAACCACAGATACTACAGTATTGGTGACGTCTCGAGATATCTATTGTTGTCCCTTTCTAACCAAAACCCGCAGCCTTTTCCGAAAGAGATATCAAAAATACAGCCTGCCGAGAGTAGGTACTAACCTACCTTATATCTACGTTTTGAGTTTTAAACAGGTAGACGTACCTACTAGGTAAAAAATATCCCTACTAGGTACCTACTACATTCGCCAGTTCTTTCTTGGTCCAGTGTAGTACAAGCGATCGGTGTCATTGACTTGAATTATGATAAGTCGGCAAACCGGTATTTATGGCCTAACCTAGGTAGGTACCTACCACGGATGTCTTATTTCTGTGGTACCTACCTACATTAATTCGTCGTGTCACTTACTAGTTCTTTCTTGGTCACTGTGAGCTAGGTAGGTACCTACGTCAGTGCAGTGATTAGGTTGAGATAGGTAGGTATGACTTAAGGGCTTATTAGACCTTACTAAATTCAGTCGTCTAAATGATTCAGTCACTAAATTCAGACAAATGCAATCGCATTTAGGCAAGGTAGGTTTCTAAATTTAGAAAAAAGTACGGCTACTGACTCACTAAATCATTTAGGAACCTAAATAGAATCGACTAATTAGACGACTGAATTTAGTAAGGTCTAATAAGCCCTTTAGTCAGTGGCGGATTTACTAATTTTCAAGGTATAGGCTGAATAGTTTTTGCCGCCCTTGCATCAACAATTGTCATATCATTCATTATTTTTACAATGCAACAATTTCGTTGAAATTGCACGTAAAATAATTTTTCGGTATATTTTTGAGCTAATCGAAGCTCAATCATGTATGGGCGGGATAATGTATGCTATTTACACAGTAATGAACATTTGGTGATCCGATTTTGTTTTCGTTTTTCGCCTCGATTTGTTCGGGTAACCGGGGTAACCCACACGGTTATTGGAATAGAGAATGAAGCACGCTACGTGCACGTGCAACATTGACGTCATTGATAACATTGTAGCATTAAAAAAATACCGCGTTCGGGGATAAAATATTATTTTTACTTAAGACTATCTCGCTATTACTGTTCAAGTTTTTTTTTAATTCCAATCGAATTTTCTGAAGCTACTAGTGCATGTGAAACACATAATAGTCGATACATAAGATTGAAATCGGTATAATTATGCACTAAATTATTCATTATATTCGAATAAAAATCGAAAAATTATACAAACCATCCAGTTCGTAGCCTCCAACCAGTAGTAAGTTATATACAAACCATCCAGTTCGTAGCCTCCAACCAGTAGTAAGTTATATACAAACCATCCAGTTCGTAGCCTCCAACCAGTAGTAAGTTATATACAAACCATCCAGTTCGTAGCCTCCAACCAGTAGTAAGTTATATATAAACCATCCAGTTCGTAGCCTCCAACCAGTAGTAAGTTATATACAAACCATCCAGTTCGTAGCCTCCAACCAGTAGTAAGTTATATACAAACCATCCAGTTCGTAGCCTCCAACCAGTAGTAAGTTATATACAAACCATCCAGTTCGTAGCCTCCAACCAGTAGTAAGTTATATACAAACCATCCAGTTCGTAGCCTCCAACCAGTAGTAAGTTATATACAAACCATCCAGTTCGTAGCCTCCAACCAGTAGTAAGACTGGCATGTATGGTTTATTACTGGGAAGAGGGGCATATTTTTTACAATTTCGCTCTTTTCACTCATAAGAAGTGTGAGCAAAGGGCGCAGAGGCGAGAGGCCGATTACTGGTTGAGGGGCGGCGAACTTGCTGTTTTACTCTAGATTAAGGAAGTTTGCTACTCTCGGAATGTGCAATGACAAGTGAGAGAGAAAAGTCATCGACAAAATTTGTTGCAGACTTCTATCTGTAAGACATCAGAAAACCGTCGTAGAAAAATCTTTTTGATTTCTATGAGGTAAAAAAAAAAACCGTTCCCCAAAATTTGCCGCCCCCAAAATCTGCCGCCCTAGGCTCGAGCCTACTCAGCCTGCTGGTAAATCCGCCACTGCCTTTAGTGCCCAGGTGGCGTTTCACAAATGCCTACAGCTCAGGCAGAGTGACCAAGACTGAATTGGATAGGGTAGACGTGATCTTTGCAGTGACTAGCTAAACTACAGAGAAAAATTGAAAAATAATAAACAGCTGATGTAGTATTATAAAGATTTATTCAATTCAAAATGAAGTACCTAATCAATTTAGGTAAACTCGAGCTTTCCATTCCAACACACTTTTATTAGGCTGTCGACTAATAAATTAGCGAGAATAAAGTAGTAAGTAGCTCTTACCTACTTACCTCAAATCGAGAGGTGAGTAGGAGGTGCCTTCACTTTATCAACGATAATTTGGCGTGTTTGAAAGTTTATGTTTAGTTTACCTATGTACACAATTATGTACAATACAGTTATCAGTTATTTACGCAATTTAGTTATTTACAAAATGTACAGTTACACAGAGACTCACACAAGTTACCTACAGTTATTATCACAGATAGGTACAGCTAAACTATTTTTTTCACAAAAGTTGTTGCACGTACCTACTTGACTTCTTGCTCTAGGCAAAGCATAGCACGGCGACAGCAATGTACACGAACTCGTGCCAACACGTGACTGTCACTTCGTAACACATTAAAAGCGTTAACAATTCGCGTTCTAAGTTCTAAGTCACTTTCTATTGTTGCCAAACACCAAGTCAAGTTAAGTTACAATTAGTTAAGTAACGTTTAGTTTTGTTACGTTTAGTTAAGTTACGTTTAGTTAAGTTACGTTTGGTTAAGTTACGTTTAGTTAAGTTACGTTTAGTTAAGTTACGTTTAGTTTTGTTACGTTTAGTTAAGTTACGTTTAGTTAAGAGATGTTTAGTTAGACCCGTTTAGTTAAGTTACGATTAGTTAAGTGACGTTTAGTTAAGTTACGTTTAATTTAGTTATGTTACGTTTAGTTAAGTTACGTTTAGTTCAGTTACGTTTAGTTAAGTTACGTTTATTTAAGTTACGTTTAGTTAAGTTACAATTAGTTAAGTCACGTTTAGTTTTGGTGTTTTTAGTTAAGTTACTATTAGTTATGTTACGTTTAGTTAAGTTTTAGTTAAGTTACGTTAAGTTACGTGCAATTAAGTTACGTTCAGTTAAGTTACGTTTAGTTAGGTTACATTTAGTTAAGTAACGTTACGATAAGTTAAGTTACGTTACGTTTAGTTAAGTTACGTTACCTTTAGTTAAGTTATGTTACGTTTAGTTAAGTTACGTTTAGTTTAGTTGGTTTTAGTTATGTTACGTTTAGTAAAGTACGTTTAATTAAGGTACGTTTAGTTAAGTTACGTTTAGTTTAGATATGTTACGTTTAGTTAAGTTACAGTTAGTTAAGTTACGTTAGGTTTAGTTAAGATACGTTAAGTTACGTTTAGCTTAGTTGCGTTTAGTTAAGTCACGTTTAGTTAAGTTACGTTTAGTTAAGGTACGTTTAGTTAAGTTACGTTTAGTTTAGATACGTTTAGTTAGGTTACGTTTAATTAAGTTATGTTTTGTTAAGTTATATTTATTTATGTTACGTTTAGTTAAGTTACGTTTAGATAATTACGTTTAGTTAAGTTACGATTAGTTACGATACGTTTAGTTAAGTTACGTTTAGTTAAGTTATGTTACGTATAGTTAAGTTACGTTTAGTTAAGTTACGTTTAGTTGCGTTTAGTTAAGTTGCGTTTAGTTAGGTTACGTTTTGTTAAGTTACGTTTAGTTAATATACATTTACTTAAGTTATGCTTCGTTAAGTTACGTTACGTTTAGTTAAGTTACGTAACTGAACTAAACGTAACTTTACTTATCTTAACTTAACGTAACTGAACGTATTTTAACTAAACGTAATTTAACGTAACTTAACTAAACGTAACCTGACTAAAATAAAGTAACTAAACTTAACGTAACCTGACTAAAATAAAGTAACTAAACTTAACGTAACTTAACTAAACTTTACTTAACTTACGTAACTTAATTGCACGTAACTTAACGTAACTAAACGTTACTTAACTAAACGTAACACAACTAAACAAAACTTAATTTATCGTAACTTAACTAACCGTTACATAAATAAATATAATTTAATTAAACGTAACTTAATTAAACGTAACTAAACTAAACATAACTTAAATAAACGTATATTAACTAAACGTAACTTAACTAAACGTAACTTACCTAAACGTAACTTAACTGTACGTAACTTAACTAAACGCAACTAAACTAAACGTAACTTAACTATACGTAACTTAACTAAACGTAACTTAACTAAACTTAACGTAACTAATCGTAACTTAACTAAACGTAACTTATCTAAACGTAACTTAACTTAACGCAACTTAACTAAACGTAACATAAATAAATATAACTTAACAAAACGTAACTTAATTAAAGTTACTTAACTAAACGTATCTAAACTAAACGTAACTTAACTAAACGTTACTTAACTAAACGTTACTTAACTAAACGTAACTTAACAAAACGTAACTTAACTAAACGTAACGTAACTAAACGCAACTAAACTAATCGTAACTTAACTAAACTTAACGTAACTAATCGTAACTTAACGTAACTAATCGTAACTTAACTAAACGTAACTTATCTAAACGTAACTTAACTTAACGCAACTTAACTAAACGTAACATAAATAAATATAACTTAACAAAACGTAACTTAATTAAACGTTACTTAACTAAACGTATCTAAACTAAACGTAACTTAACTAAACGTAACTTAACTAAACGTAACTTACCTAAACGTAACTTAACTATACGTAACGTAACTTAACTAAACGTAACAAAACTAAACGTAACTTATTGAAACGTAACTTAACAAAACGTAATTTAACTAAACGTAACGTAACTAAACGCAACTAAACTAAACGTAACTTAACTAAACGTAACTTATCTAAACGTAACTTAACTAAACGTAACATAAATAAATATAACTTAATTAAACGTAACTTAATTAAACGTAACTTAACTAAACGTAACTTAACTAAACGTATCTAAACTAAACGTAACTTAACTTAAAGTAACTTAACTAAATATACCTTAACTAAACGTAACTTAACTAAACGTAACTTAACTAAACGTAACGTAACTTAACTAAATGTAACTTAACTAAACGTAACGTAACTTAATTAATCGTAACTTAACTAAACGTAACTTATCTAAACGTAACTTAACTAAGTGTAACTTAACTAAACGTAACTTAACTAAACGTAACATATCTAAACGTAACTTAACTAAACGTAACGTAACTTAACTAAACGCAACGTAACTTATTTTAACGTATTGTAACGTAACTAATCGTAACTTAACTAAATGTAACCTAACTAAACGTAACTTAACTGAACGTAACTTAATTGCACGTAAGTTAACGTAACTAAACGTAACTTAACTAAAATTTAATTAAACGTAACATAATTAAACGTAACAAAACTAATCGTAACTTAACTAGACGTAACTTAACTAAACGTAACTTAACTAAACAAAACTTCACTAAACGTAACTTAATTAAACGTCACTTAACTAAACGTAACATAAATAAATATAACTTAACTAAACGTAACTTTAATAAACGTATATTAACCAAACGTAACTTAACTAAACCTAACTAAACTAAACGTAACTTAACTAATTGTAACTTAATTTAAAGTAACTTAACTAAACGTAACGACACTTAACTAAACGAAACTTAACTAAACGTAACGTAACTAAACGCAACTTATCTAAACGTAACTTAACTTAACGTGACTTAACTAAACAAAACTTAACTAAACGTAGCTTAATTAAACGTAACTTAACTAACCTTAACATAAATAAATATAACTTTACTAAACGGAACTTAATTAAACGTAACTTAACTAAACGTAACAAAACTAAACGTTACTTAACTTATTGTAACTTAACTAAACGTAACTTAACAAAATGTAACTTAACTGAACGTAACTTTATTGCACGTAACTTAACGTAACTAAAACTAACTTAACTAAACGTAACATAACTAAACGTAAGTTAACTAAACGTAACTTAACTAAACGTAACTTAACTAGACGTAACTTAACCAAACGTAACTTAACTAAACAAAACTTAACTAAACGTAACTTAATTAAACGTAACTTAACAAAACGTAACTTAAATAAACGTATATTAACTAAACGTATATTAACCAAACGTAAATTAACTAAACATAACTTAACTAAACGTAACTTAACTAAACGTATCTAAACTAAACGTAACTTAACTAAACGTGACTTAACTAAACGTAACTTAACTAAAAATACCTTAACTAAACGTAACTTAACTAAACGCAATTGAACTAAACGCAACTTAACTAAACGTAACTTAACTAAACGTAACGTTACATAATTAATCGTAACTTAACTAAACGTAACTTAACTTACCTTAACGTAACTTAACTAAACGTAACTTAACTAAACGTAACTTAACTAAACGTAACTTAACTAAACGTAGCTTTACTAAACGTACCATATCTAAACGTAACTTAACTAAACGTAACATAAATAAATATAACTTAACTAAACGTAACTTAATTAAACGTAACTTAACTAAACGTATCTAAACTAAACGTAACTTAACTAAACGTAACTTAACTAAACGTACCTTAACTAAACGTAACTTAACTAAACGTAACTTAACTAAACGCAACAGAACTAAACGCAACTTAACTAAACGTAACTTAACAACACGTAACGTAACTTAACTAAACGTAACGTAACATAATTAATCGTAACTTAAATAAACGTAGCTTATCTAAACGTAACTTAACTTACCTTAACGTAACTTAACTAAACGTAGCTTAATTAAACGTAACATATCTAAACGTAACTTAACTAAACGTAACTTAACTAAAAGTAACGTAACTTAACTAATCGTAACTTAACTGACCTTAACGTAACTTAACTAAACGTAACTTAACTAAACGTAACTTAACTAAACGTTACTTAACTAAACGTAGCTTAACTAAACGTAACATATCTAAACGTAACTTAACTTAACGTAACTTAACTAAACGTAACATAAATAAATATAACTTAATTAAACGTAACTTCATTAAACGTAACTTAACTAAACGTAACTTAACTAAACGTATCTAAACTAAACGTATCTTTACTAAACGTAACTTAACTAAACGTACCTTAACTAAACGTAACTTAACTAAACGTAACTTAACTAAACGCAACTGAACTAAACGCAACTTAACTAAACGTAACTTAACTACACGTAACGTAACTTAACTAAACGTAACGTAACATAATTAATTGTAACTTAACTAAACGTAACTTATCTAAACGTAACTTAACTTACCTTAACGAAACTTAACTAAACGTAGCTTAACTAAACGTAACATATCTAAACTTAACTTAACTTAACTAAACATAACGTAACTTAACTAAACGTAACTTAACTAAACGTAACGTAACTTAACTAAATGTATCTTAACTAAACAAAACATAACTAAACGTAACTTAAATAATCGTAACTTAACTAAACGTAGTTTTACTTAACTAAACGTAACCTAACTAAACTAATCGTAACTTATCTAAATGTAACTTAACTAAACGTGACTTAACTAAACGTAACTTAACTAAACGCAACTGAACTAAACGCAACTTAACTAAACGTAACTTAACTACACGTAACGTAACTTAACTAAACGTAACGTAACATAATTAATTGTAACTTAACTAAACGTAACTTATCTAAACGTAACTTAACTTACCTTAACGTAACTAAACTAAACGTAGCTTAACTAAACGTAACATATCTAAACTTAACTTAACTAAACATAACGTAACTTAACTAAACGTAACGTAACTTAACTAAATGTAACTAAACTAAACAAAACATAACTAAACGTAACTTAAATAATCGTAACTTAACTAAACGTAGTTTTACTTAACTAAACGTAACCTAACTAAACTAATCGTAACTTATCTAAATGTAACTTAACTAAACGCAACTTAACTAAACGTAACTTAACTACACGTAACGTAACTTAACTAAACGTAACGTAACATAATTAATTGTAACTTAACTAAACGTAACTTATCTAAACGTAACTTAACGTAACTTAACTAAACGTAACTTAACTAAACGTAGCTTAACTAAACGTAACATATCTAAACTTAACTTAACTAAACATAACGTAACTTAACTAAACGTAACGTAACTTAACTAAATGTAACTTAACTAAACAAAACATAACTAAACGTAACTTAAATAATCGTAACTTAACTAAACGTAGTTTTACTTAACTAAACGTAACCTAACTAAACTAATCGTAACTTATCTAAATGTAACTTAACTAAACGTGACTTAACTAAACGTAACTTAACTAAACGTAACGTAAGTTTAACTTCAATATCCTATTCGATTGCTTCTTGCACTTTAATATCGTCTTTGATTGCTTTATTCACTTCGTCATCCTCATATAATGCTTCAACTATCTCAATATCCTCTTACGAGTGCTTCTTCCACTTCGATATCCTCTTTGATTGCTTTTTTAACTTCAATGTCCTTCTACTTCGAGATCGTCTTTTATTGCTTCTTCCACTTCGATATCATCTTTAATTGCTTTTAAGCCTTCGATATCCTCTTTGATTGCTTCTTTGACAAATAGAAAAACACGAGCTGCTCGCAGCTCGCGCTCCACGCGACCTCTAGTTTGTATTCTCTAGTTGTAATATAACTTGTAGTTTTTTTTTCTAGAAGTCTTTTTTTATGTTTTGAGAAAACGTCCCTTGAATATCGTCAGTATATTACCAAACTGCCTGTATAGAGAAAAGACTGAAATCCAGAATAACTGCAATTTCTAAAAAAACCCCTAAAAAATTTAACTTCCACTACTTTCCATCCAAAGGTTACCTGAAAGAAATCGCTTCAGCAATAAGGCCGCCCATTGTACTATATTTAGTATAAATTAACTTTTGATAAGTATTCCTTGTGAACATTAAAGAATTATTTTATTCTATTCTTGTAATTTGAATGAAACTGTAGGTCAAGTTAGTAATTTTTTGTTGCTATATTCGCGAGATCTTAGTTCGGTGCGAATCACTAGTTAGATTACTTAATAATAAAAGGAACAACAAGAAATCTGACATCATGTGTGAGTTTTTGAAGTAAAACTTCTTTACGCACGCTTGATTTGGGGAGCTGGTGAATGCGTTACGAAAAGTGCGGACGGATGTTGAGAGGGAGATAGAAGTTAGTAAAGATAGACAGAGAGAGAGAGAGAGTAGTAGTAGAGAGAGTATTACTGTAGGGGCAAGAGAGAGAGGTGCGAGCACACATTTTCTTTCTCTTTCTCTCATAGCCAGTTGATTTGTCGCATATCTCCTATCCCAAATGAGCCTAAAATATACAAACTGCAAAAACAAAACACTCCTTCATGCTGTATAATAGAGTTCATTTTGCTATGGATAAAAAAAAGTATTTACGACGTTTCGTATTTTGAATCTACCAGCTTCGATTTACGACAAAGTTCAGCTATTCCACAACAGATGGCAGGCATCAGCAGAAAATAACTTATGTACTTACTGCGTCACTATGTACTTACTTAACTCAGTCGTGTGGTCTCAAGCACACTCGTTTTTTTTACTTAAGACCTAATTATCAGAATAATCAGTAAGATTACTTAGGGAAAGAATGACACAGGAGCCAGAAGGTCTATGCAAATAATAAAATAGATATTTGGTGATTATAATATATTTATTTTACAATAAAAAAAATACAATTAATACAATTTACATAACTTAATGCTATCGAATGTTGGTACATAAATAAAATAAATTATTTTAATGGACATCACAGTAACATAAGATTATAATAATGATTATAATGATTTAACCGGCTGCGCGAATCGATAATGATAGGGTTCATATTTGCCGTCTTAGATTACAGTTCAAATGATAACTTGCTTTCGACCGCGGCTTCACACGCTTAGTTTGTCAATAAAAAGTAGGCTTTGTCTTTATGCAGGACATAATCTATCTACATACAAGCTGTTTTATGTACGACATTAATTTAAAACACACATCCGGAATCGTGTTAAGGTTCGTTTCCTTTTTATGCGAATATCTCGAACAAGACTATGGCTCGGGTGTTAAAGAGAGATAAACAAAAATAATAACACCCAAAGTTCCATTCATTCATCAAAAACTAAATGCATGAAAAAAAATTAAATTTAAACAAATAACATTCGTCAAATCAATTAATTTGTAACTCGCGTTTTCGTAAAATGAGCAATTGTGTGAATTATCTAACCCTGTTGTTAGCCAAAAAACGACTCGTAAAGTTTTTAACAAAAATAACATTCAACAAAAACATTGTCTTCTTTTAAATGTATTTAAAAATTTTTAATATATTAATACAATATTTCAAAATAAAATAATGAATAAAAACTGCGCAATTTTGAGCTTCAAAAGATGTCGTTTATTCGAAAGTAGAAAATTTATAAGTTAAAATTCACATACTATAACAAAGATCAACATTTTATTTACATATAAAAAAAACTGGAAGTGTATTTTATTATGATTTTTTTAAAATCACATATAAAATGATGAAACGCAACGTGGCCCTGGCCAGTCTGCGCCGAGCGCTTTTGGAGGGAGGACGTATCGCTCTCGTCGCGCGCACTATACATATATACGTTATACATAATACTATAGGCAACAGCCAGTACCGGCATACAATTATAGCGTGACCGAGTGATTTGATCTGTAAGTATCCATTTTATAAAATTATTATTTTGTAAACTTTATTATCCTATCAGATTATAGATAGTTATATTAAGTATTAGAATCCTAATGCTTATGATGACAGCGACCTGATCTGATGATGGAGTCAGGAGCTGTGCCATGGAAGTCTTCAACAAGTTATTTGATTGAGCTGAAACTTTGCACACTGGTAGAATTCGAATGACAATACTTTTCAATAGTAATAAAAAGTGTATGTATGTTAGATTATCCGAGGATAACTTTCAAAGCGTTGATCCGATCATCGTGAAAATTGTTACATAAATAAATTGGTATTATTGTAGGTTTAGTGATCGCGTACCTTTAGTAACACAAATATAGGGAAAAGTCTGAAATCTAGAATAACTGAAATTTCTACACCAAAAAATTATAGAACCAATTAACATGAACTCTCGTTACCTGTAATTTGAATGAAACTGTAGGTCAAGTAATTTGGTTAGTCATTTCATGGCACTATTTTGAAAGTCAAAGATATATATACATATATATAAATAATATATTTTTTTTTGTTGTTATGGGAGACTTGCGAGATCTTAGTTCGACTAGTTTATCTAGTAAATCTCGATGGTATCATTCACAGAATATTTGGTTATACTCGTATATTCACTTTTTTTAGTTTAATCTTTATAGTTTTAGTTATTAGACTTATTATTATTAGCCATAATAAAAACTGAACTTTGACAAAATTCACAGGGTACACCAGTGACCTTGCAGTGCTGAAATTTAGTATTTGTGTATCTTTAGTGACACAAATATAGAGATACAAAATTCACAGGGTACACCAGTGACCTTGCAGTGCTGAAATTTAGTATTTGTGTATCTTTAGTGACACAAATATAGAGATACAAAATTCACAGGGTACACCAGTGACCATGCAGTGCTGAAATTTAGTATTTGTGTATCTTTAGTGACACAAATATAGAGATACAAAATTCACAGGGTACACCAGTGACCTTGCAGTGCTGAAATTTAGTATTTGTGTATCTTTAGTGACACAAATATAGAGATACAAAATTCACAGGGTACACCAGTGACCTTACAGTGCTGAAATTAAGTATTTGTGTATCTTTAGTGACACAAATATAGAGATACAAAATTCACAGGGTACACCAGTGACCTTGCAGTGCTGAAATTTAGTATTTGTGTATCTTTAGTGACACAAATATAGAGATACAAAATTCACAGGGTACACCAGTGACCTTGCAGTGCTGAAATTTAGTATTTGTGTATCTTTAGTGACACAAATATAGAGATACAAAATTCACAGGGTACACCAGTGACCTTGCAGTGCTGAAATTTAGTATTTGTGTATCTTTAGTGACACAAATATAGATATACAAAATTCACAGGGTACACCAGTGACCTTACAGTGCTGAAATTTAGTATTTGTGTATCTTTAGTGACACAAATATAGATATACAAAATTCACAGGGTACACCAGTGACCTTACAGTGCAGTATTTGTGTATCTTTAGTGACACAAATATAGAGATAAGTCTGAAATCTAGAATAACTGCAAATTCTAATCTAAAATGAGTACTGATGAACTCCCATTATTTGTAACGTGAATGCAACTGTAGGTCAAATTAGTGGGTTGTGAATTTCGTGGCACTATTATACTAATGGTTCGCCCAGAACTGCGATCGCGCGAGTCTTAACATAAAAATATTATTCATAACCTTTGACTAATAAAATAGTGCCACGAAATACACAACCAACTACTTGAACTACAGTTTTATTCAAATAACAAGTAACGGGAGTCCATTTTAATTGGTTACTTTTTTTAGGGATAGAAATTGCAATTATTTTGGAATTCATACTTTTCCCTATATGTGTGTCACTAAAGCTACACGATTACCAAATTTCAGCCCTGTGGGGACACTGGTGTATCCTGTGAATTTCGTTTAAGTTTAGTTTTTTATCATGGCAATAACGCAAAAACTACAAGGATCCAATAATAAAAACGGAGTCTAAATGTACTAATGTACCTTTCATTGACTTTTACGGTCCATTGAACCTAATAATCTTATTTTTGTTGTTTTCATCATCATCATATCAGCCGTAGGACGTCCACTGCTGGACAAAGGCCTCCCTCATTGATCTCCAGGAACTGCGGTTGGAAGCGGTCTGCATCCAACGCCGACCTGCGGTTCTTACCAAGTCGTCTGCCCATCTTGTGGGTGGACGTCCTACGCTGCGCTTGCCGGTCCGTGGCCTCCACTCGAGAACCTTTCGGCCCCATCGGCCATCTGTTCTGCGCGCTATATGGCCTGCCCATGCCATTTTGTTGTTTTATCCCTATTGAACTCCAATATCTCAACAATCTCCAAACATTTTTAGCTCACGTAGTCACACCAGGATTGTGCCAACACTACCTAGCTATATATAAAATTTCACGATGATCAGGTCAACGCTTCAAAAGTTATCCTCGGACAAACAAACGTACATACGGCCAATTTGCTCAAGTGGATCTGGAAATCTCGCTTCGCTATATCAATTAGTCAAAGATTGTGAATATTATTATTTTTTTGTTTTGCGGAAGACTCACGAGATCTAAGTTCGGGGCGAACCACTAGTTATTTTACTTGTAGAAATCTTGTCAGACCTTTATAATCTCGGACAAAGGATCAAAATTGTTTGTCCTATAATGAGATGTATAGGACACAAGCACACAAATCCGCGAGCCGCGCATTCGGTAAGCCGCGAGTCGCGCGCCCGCCCAACTTCGTAAATACCTAAACTTGACAGCGGCAGATATGGGAACGGCCTCTTAACTGATTTTAGAGGTGGGTTTAATATCGGTAGCTTGAATATTTTTCCAGTGATCGATACATTTCCAATAAACAACTTTTTAGGTAAATCGGCGGCGCCTTTGCGACGATGCCGCTTAGTCAGTTGAACAGGTACCTACTTTACATGATGAATGAATATGATTTGTTTACCTATTTTATAAGAGGCTGGTTCATTGATACTCTAGGACTCGATAGAAAGGTTGTTTGTTTTTTTTTATTGTATTGAATTTGTAAAATACGTATTTTACAACAATACCAGTTATTAGCTCTAACCGTGTTTTCACTTAATGTCGTACATAACAAATTTTATCGAAATCGGTACAATCGTTAAATCGTGAGAACGTAACAAACAGACAGACAGACAGAGTTACTTTCTAATTAGAACCGATTTCAATTTAATTTGGTATATATCTATATAATCTATCTAGATTGAAACTTTAAACTTTTGGTATGCTTGGATTCCAGACACAACATAATAGTAGATTATTAAACAAGGGGGTAAAGCAGTGTATTGCGTCACGGGCGCTATATTGAATCTCGAAAGTAACGAAGGATTCTAGAGTTAACTCACGAGCAGAGCGAGGGAGTTAATAGAATCCTGAGTACAGAGAGGGATATACGCACGCTAAAGACGCAGACAGCTTTATCCACGAGGAGAATACTCTACTTTTCACACTTTCTGCGAGACAATAAAAACCAAATCTAGGTTAATGCATTCTGTGCAGAGGATAGTTCGATTTACGAATAAGTTCCTATTGTGTGGATCTCTTTGGTTCATATTTTAATACAGATGAGGTGTCATTTTCAAACCACATTATGCCCGCGAGGGCATAATGAAATTCAGTACAACTTTACTCCCGGCTAAGCCGTAGGGCTTTAATCACCTGCTTTCGGTGAGGTTTACATGACATATAATTTGAGATTGTCGAGCAGGTGGTGTGAAAAGAGTATCATGTCTCACACAGATCTATCTTTCAGCATAGCCACAGGGCGTCCACTGCGGAACAGAGGCCTCCCCCGCAGTATTCCAGCATACCAAAGCATAAATAATCAGTAGCTAATCGTAACAAAATGAATACTAGAGTATTATACGTTGCGAATGTGTCTTGTATGAGTCCTGTGCACGCCTTGCATCGCGCTCTTCACCTCTTCCAAGAACGATGCGGAGTTGTGTACTGTGGTCCCGCCTAACACTACCTGAAATACACAGACAATTTCACATTTAAACGGCTATTTATCGCGTATATACCTTTTTTATTTGTTATGCCGATGTTTCGAATGTTAAAAAAAAATTCTTTATTATTTTCTATGGGGATTACATGGGTTGGGACCTCCACAGTTACGTTGCATTAACCTGTATTAGAGGAGTCCCCTCTTTCTTACGGTGATCTTTATAAACATTAAACTTGAGTATTTTAGGGCGCGTCCATTAATTACGTGGTGTTCAGGGGGGCGGGTTGGTGGCGAATCTCGCCAAATCTTACGTGAGGGTGAGGAGGGGGGGGAGTCTCGGCAAATTTCACGTAATTTTTTAGATTACGAGAGAAGGAATCTTGAATAAATATAATGAAGCCAATTGTCTTTTTTTTTATAAGTACAACGCATTTACCCGAAAAATCTCACGTGAGATAAGGGGGGGGGGGGGGGGGGGGGTGAACAAAATCTGGCTGTTAGTTGTTACGACCTAGAAGAGATCTTTGTTTCTTGGTACGTTAAGGATTTTAGCCAAAAGATTTAACGTTGTGTTGCAACAGCCGTGGTCGCGGGCGGACTGAACAATATTATATTAGTGATGAGATTAAATCATCCACACTAATATTATAAATTCGGCTTGGCTTGGCCGAGTTCGATGAAATTTGGTACACCGGGTATTTAATTTAGATGGGTCAGTGAGGCGAAACCCTAAATGGTAAGAGTTATCAAACAATGCTCAAAGGGCGAGTCCATTCAGCAATTTTCACAAATTTTATTTAAAAAAAGGCATTTGAAGATTTTGTAAAAAAATTATACACGCCTCGGGAATCTAACCAACTCTGTTGTTTAAAAAAACCTTGCTTGTTAGATAAAGCGCTTTCGGAACATAAGATTGGCAACGTCGCATGATACAGAGTAGCTTAGAAAGCTAGAGACGTTTAAAACAGAAAAACCCAAGTACAAAGGTTTAATTAAATCAACATCTGAGGCTTACATACACTACAATTGTAATGTATTTTTTTAATCAAAATACATTTTTAACCTCTTTTAATCTAAAGTTTTGTATGGAAAATTTACGTGATTTGAAAATATTAAATTATGCGGAAATTATCATCATCATCATCATATCTGCCAAAGGGCGTCCACTGTTGAAGATAGGCGTCCCCCATAGGCTTCCAGAGCGACCGATCTTGTGTAGTCTGCACTCAACGACTCCCAGCAACCTTTATCAGGTAGTCTTTCCATCTAGCGAGGGTTGTCCTACGCCACGCTTTAAAGTGCGTGGTCTCCAGTCGAGAACTTTTCTGCCCCAGCGGCCGTCAGTTCTTCGAGCTATGTGCCCTGACCTGCCCACTGTCACTTCACCTTGCCAATCCTTTGCGCTGTGTGACTTTGGTTCGTCCACGAATCTCTTCATTTCTGATGCCTCATTTACTTTGCGCATTTTACATAACTCTGTACATACGTGTGAAAGTGCAGTAGTGTTGAATAGTGTGCGAGTATACAACACACATCGTACACATACGATCTGGGGTACGTGTGTGTGAGGGGGCGTGTATGTAAGGCGGCGTAAGTTCGTGTGTGTGGTGTATGTATGAGTGTGTGAGGTGTGTGTATGTGTGTTTGAGGGGGTGTGCGTGTGTGTCATTTACTAACCCTGACTCCCGGATACGCCAGATTGATCTGATGAACAGCCATAGCCTCCTCGTAGGTAGCCCCTCCGACTATAAACACTATGATATCCTGGGGCCTGCGTCCGTAGGACAACTCTTCGCCCCCCAGCGTCGGGTACAGGTTCTCGCGCAGTTTGCCCTTTATGAGGTCTTCGAGGGTGTCTTTAAGGAGCGGCGTGTGTTGGGTGTAGATGTTTTCCACTCCGTTTAGACCCTGAAATAAATATAGATGTTTTTTTTAAGGCAGAGTTAAACTGTGGAGTGTGAACAAGCTTTGCTTAGTTTGGGGATAGATGGCGCTGTGCGAAATGTACAAAACATTATTAAAAAAAAGTGGGCCGATGTATACCTTGAAGAGTCGCTTAGTGATTTTGACAGCGTCTTGCAGTCCGAAGAGGTCGCTCTGCCGCGCGTGCGCGCCGCCGTACTCCAGCACGCTCACCACCGCCTTCAGCAGCGCCTCGCCCGCGCCGCGCGACTTCAGACCATCTGAACAACAAATATCTTGTATACAGTCTGTCACCGCATTCACGACATTCATTTAAAACAAATATGCATAATCGTATTAACTGATTTTAGAGGTGGGTTTAATACCGGTAGCTTGGTTATTTATCCAGCAATCGATACATTTCCAATAGACAATTTTTAACGTAAATCGGCGGCGCCTAGCGACGAGACGATGCCGCTTAATCAGTTTAATAGGTTTTTATCTATTTTAAACAAATTTATTAATATTTTAGGACTTGCTATTAAGGTTGTTTGAAAATAAAAAAAAAACGAGTGTGCTTTAGACTTAAGTAAAACTTCTTTTTCAAAATATTAATTTATAAAATTGTTCGATTACAACATTATTTACACGTCTGTGGGTCGATCAGTCTATGTTCATTCTGGACAGACGCAACTCGCACATTAACGTTTAAAAATATACGAAGCATAACTCTCTCTCTTTCTATCTTCACCAGCTTACTCCCAAAGTCAAGCGTGCGTAAAGAAGTTTTACTTCAAAATTTTCTATGGTTATGAATTTAAAAAAAAACCTAGTTTACAACAATACTAGCCATTAGCTCTACCCGTGTTTTAATTTAATGTCGTACTTAACAAACACTACGTATGTAGCATATAACACATCTCGATTCATTTGATATACAATACAATCTCTAAATTCCTATAAAATTATGTGTGGATGTTTGTTACTCTTTAATGTAGTAACGGCTGAACCGATTTCGATGAAATTTGGTATGTACGTAGATTATAACCTGGACATAGGCTACTTTTCGTTGATAAACCACGCGTGCGAAGCCGCTGGCGGAAGATAGTCGTAAAATATAGTATGCTACAAGTATAAAATAAAAAAAAATTCCCCGACACCCAACACAAAGCCCGTTATAAATTTTCATTTTAAAGCTGATATTTTTTTATTATAATAAAAAAATAACGTTTTTTTTATCTCTGGACTTTTTCGTCCTTTATCCTTTCGGCACTCAAGGGGAATTCCGTCTAAAGTCTTAAGTTTTGACCGACGTCTTTAGTCAAAACTAGTTTTACACTGATTTTCTCAGTCAAAACCGGTTTTGACTGGTTATGAGTTTTTAAATGTAATGTGTGTGTAATATAACGCCTAAAATCGATAAAAGAATTATGTAATTTTTTTTTATTATACACTTTTTCTAGGAATTTCATACTAAAAAGCAATCGTATATTCGACCCTAACTACCTACTGCCAACTGCAAGTGGATAGCAGTAGGTCGTTCGGTTTACAATTCCTAGGTCTCACACATTCGCGGTAACAAATATAAAATTCTCAGCAACTACTTATCCGATTCTGAAAATTTTTCACTGGTAGAAAACAGCTAGTCCTATATAATAAGCTTACCAATAAATGTCGGCAGTGCGTTGCTCGCATGCTTTTCGTACCGCAACGCGTACAGAGCGACTAGCTTAGCCGCGTCGTGGTGACGCACCTTTTCGTTGGCGAGAAGGTTTTTCAGCGTCTGCGAATGAGAGGAACCAAATTAGTTCCCAAGGTAGATGGACTAGATAGCAGTACATATCGGGTATGCAACCTTTGTTTATATCAATTGTGATACTTTTTAGACGACCTCCGCGGTGCAGTAGGTGAATATCGGAGGCTGCGGGTTCGGTTTAATCGTCTACAGATAACTTTGTTTCGTTTCTGGGTGTTTCTTCCGTTATGTGCAATAAGTATTCTAACAGTTATCTGGTTCCCATCATAGTGTAATGTATATTGCATACATAATGTTATAGATATACATATTTTTACGCCGAGGCTGTTACAGAATAAGTAATAGTTAACTTCTCGAAGTTATACCTACTGTGTCACAGAATAGGTGATACTTGGTATGACATATACCTACATACCACGTTTTAACCTACAGTTGCACAGATTAAGAAATAGTAGTCAGTCGAAATACCTACACTTTTCTAGTAACTAGTAGAAATATCGAGAAGGTTCTGGAAATAATGCGCGGTATAAATAGTGCGTAGAGACGCTCGAGACAGTCAGTCTTGATTTGGCGATACGTGCGAACATTTCGGTGACTTTTAGTGGTTTATTGTGTAACAGTGGTGTGATTGAGTGTGTTGTGATTAAGTTCGTGTATTTATCATTTCAGTGTTGAATTAAAGTGTTATTTTGGTTAGATTAATTTTAATTATTTTATCCCGAACCCTCAGCTCGTAACAACATGTAGCAGCTGACAGCTCATACCTGGCTATGTTTAGCGTGGTCGGTGTGGCACGCGAGCTGCTGCTCCAGCTCCGACACCTCGAGCAGCGCGTGCCGCCCCACGCACGCTGACAGCTCACCAACCACCGTCACGTGCTTCGTAACAGTACCTGGAGCAAGACAGATTGATAACGTTTGCCCGAATATCTTGAATAAATATAACAGTTACCAATTTGTAACAGAGACAATACTACCCATTAGCAATTTATACTAAAGGAATAGGTCCCATTGTACGTCTTGATAACATTGTACGAGAAATCGAAAAATCAACCGCACACCAAACAATCAATTTGTTATCCATTGAATATAATTAACAAGCACTATTATATTGAAAACTTTCACTTTATATTGAAAAATTACACTCTGAAACACTAATTCTGGACCCATATTTCAATGTTGCATCATTTACTGGTGGTAGAGCTTTTGTGAACGGGCTCGAGGAAGTGGGCACCACCGCCTTACCTTTATCTGCCGCCAAATAGCAGTACTTGAGCTCCGGTTCCGGTTAGATGGTAATGGTATGTTCCTGTAATTACTGGCACATAGGCATAACAGCTAAGTCCTATAGTATGGCAACGTATCCACATCAGATCAAGACAACATAATAGCTTGTTTTGAATTCTATGTGGATATCCATGGGCTGCAGTAGCCACTTAACATCTGGTGGACTGCATGCTCCGTTGCCATATAAGTAGTAAAAAAAAAAAATTGGTTGTTGTTCGTTGGTAGAATTTAGACACCTGTCCTAACCTATTATTATATTTTTGCGGTCTTATAGCTTTGAAACGATGTCTTCCTGACAACCACTGAATGGCGAAAGGAAGTTTGCGGTAAAGAGGAGTATCGATGAGGTTTGACGATGATAAATAAGAGTATATGATGAGGTTTGGTGAGAATTAGTGTTTATGTATATATGTTTATGTGTATTAAAGTCTCACCCGACATCTTCTTAAACAGAGGGTAGTTTTCTACGAAGTTCTTCATGTCAGCTATAGACTCCACTTTCTGGTGGCTCTTGGCTTTCTTCTGGAACTCGTCCATCAGGGATTTGATGGTCTGACCGATCTCACCGAAGTTTGAGTACAAGTTCTGAAATGATACAAGTTAGTATTCTTAGTTAGCCGCATAGTCACAACAATAAAATTCTTTATTTGCAACTTAAAGAATGGTACAAATGATGTGAAAAACGATGATATCTGCAGTAGTATTAAACTGTGTCGCAGACATCAACGCCCTCCTTCGGAAAATATTAAAGTAGGTCCCAGTCAAAGTACATTAGTTACACAATACAATACGTTTTGATACATGTACTGTTCAGGGGGGTGGGGGCGGGGGGAGGTTGTCACACGCTTGGTCACAGGGGCGGGGCGCTTTTCGAGCTGTATTCAAATATGGCGCGCAGCGTTTGAAGCCTTTCAAACTTGTAATTAAGGTGTATTTATGCACTCACTCTTGGCGTCGCCGTATAAATAAAGACAAATATGAGCCAGGATATTTTTTTTTACTATCTATTTGAAAAAAAATATTTAAAGCTTTATTTGTGAATTATTACGTGAAAACTAGAGGAGGGAAGGGGGTGGAGGGGGGGGGGGGCATATACTACAGGTGATCACCGAGAGGGGTAAAAAATTGTAAAAAAAATGGGTCACGTAGTATGGGTACGTTCCCTAACAGGAAGGACCTATGTATGAGGCTGTGTGTGTGTGTGTGTCAGTGTATGTGGGTGTGTAAGTGTATATGTGTGAGTATATGTGTGTTTGTGGGTGTATTTGATGGTACGCGCGTGTGTGTATGTATACCTACATGTATATGTGCCGCATAGTGCGTAGACTCAAGAGAACTAAGCCTTTTTGAGTTAGTGGAGTGTAAAGTAGTAAAAGTGTTAGTGCTACCTATAAATAAATGTTATAAAATTATGCATTAGCTATAAGAGTTTGTTTACATTGAAATCAAGTGCTAATTATGTAATGAATAAAAAAGAACACACGAAGAAAGTGTCTTCCCTTTAACTAGAGACAGTAATAAAAGTGCTATTGGACACATTCTTAGTTTCATACATATATTAAAAAACTAGGTCAAAATTAAATTACACCTACACATGACCAGTCGTAGTCATGTCATACTCGCCCTAGAAAGGTTCCGTAGCAGCTTATTATAAAAGTTCTTGTAGTTCGTTGTAACTTTTTTATATTTGAGTTGATTGAATGAAAGGTAAATTGCGGTTTACGATTTATGACGTATAATAAAAAAACGACTTACTAGATCTCGTTCAAACCAATTTTCGGTGGAAGTTTGCATGGTAATGTATATCATATATTTTTTTTAGTTTTATTATTCTCTTATTTTAGACGTTACAGGGGGGGGGGGGGGGGGGGCACATTTTACCACTTTGGAAGTGTTGAAATATCTAGTTTAGAAAAAAATGATAAAAGAAACCTCAATATTATATTTGAAGACCTATTCATAGATACCCCACACGTACCTATAGGTTTCATGAATTTTTTTTTTAGTTTCTATGGGGAACCCCCAAAATTTATTGTTTTTTTTTCTATTTTTGAGTGAAAATCTTAATGCAGTTCACAGAATACAACTGCTTACCAAGTTTCGATAGTATAGTTCTTATAGTTTCGGAAAAAAGTGGCTGTGACATATGGACGGACAGACAAACATGACGAATCCATAAGGGTTCCGTTTTTTGTCATTTGGCTACGGAACCCTAAAAAAAGTTAGCCGCTGGTGTTTTCATGGCCACCCTACGCTACTTATAGTCCAGCAGTCATAGTTTTTTTAGTGTGTCAACAGGCTGAATCTTCGTGAGCAGGTTCGGTTCGACGGGACGCCCAAGTTTTTCCGCTGAAAATTCTCGATAGAGGCTGCTAATGTAGAGAGCAGGCATAAAACATGTCGATTCGGTGGGGTGTTGAAATTGTCTGAATAACGGTAAGTTATTTTTTTAATATTGAGGTAATCGAACGATAAACTCGGAAAAACAATTGTCCTACAAAATGGATGGTTTGACTGGAGCGTCCTACACGACCTAATAACGAGGTCACCAAAATTATTGATACCAAGCTGAGTTTTTGTATGCAGCTTAACAAATATTTGTACAATCAAATGGCCACATAGTCCTACAAATGTAGTGGTACGGTTTTCCAGTCCTACGTTTAGAAGTTGTCCATTCCACGGTAAGACTTTTTTAATAACTGTAGGACAAAAATAACACGGTTGAGTTACTGAATTCTTTGCCTAAATAAAACAGTGTCCTACAAACCTTAAAAACCTTACGTTTTCACGACTAAAGGGGCTGGACCGATTTCGATGAAATTGACTACCTCCGTGGTGCAGTGGGCGAATAGCCGGCTGAGACGCAGGCGCTAGCGGGTTTGATTCTTGGCACGGAACGAACGTTTGCATGATCTGCAGATATTTCTCTAGATTTGGTCTGGATGTTTTTCTGGATGATAAGTATATATTTACAAAAAAATGTATAAGTAAAAGAAGTCCAATTTTTAACATCATCATCATTTCAGCACGTCTGCACGTCTGCACCCACTGCTGGCCTTAATAGAGCGGAGTGAATGGCATATTTATATGGCACTAGCGACTTTGTTCGCGTGGACTTTTATCCTTATATTTCTTTATTGTCATAACAGACATAAGGATGCTTCTGCAAAAAAGTTGAAACACGTATTTCTATATTTCTTACCAAAAGCCTAAATATGAATTTTTAGTTCCCCAATTTGAGGAATTATGACTTGCCCATACAACCTTTCAACCCCTATTTCATCCCTTCAAGATTATTTATTGCGACAAAAGATAGTTATGTCCTTCCCCAGGATATAATCTATCTCCTTGCCAAATTTCATTAAGATCCGTTCAGCCGTTTAGTCGTGGAAAGATAACAAACAGCGTTACTTTCGCATTTACAATATTAGTATGGATTGATGTGGTGTAGTGAAAGTCCAATTTTTAACAGCATCATCATTTCAACACGTCTTCAGTCAATGCTTAGCATAGGCCTCATTCTAAGGCATTGTCGGTTCGTCAGGAATCCAGGAGTCTAGTTACATACCTTGGCGTAGAAGTCGTCCTGCTCCGGAGCCAGCACCACCTCCTTGAAGTCCTTGTGCACCTCGGGCAGGTGCGCCAGGCTCACGCGGTTGTTCTGGATGCTTAGCAGCTCGTGCACCATGGCTTGGTACGTCCACTGGAAATGCAATAACTTAATTAGTCTTCATGTTCCTCTTCTTCTCCCACAGCACGTGGGGTCGGCACAACATGTATTCCTCCTCCACGTCTCTCTATCAGTCCTCATCTCCGTTGTCACTTCCCTCCTATCCATATCATTCTTCACACAGTCCATCCATCTCTTCTTCGACCTTTCTCTACTTCTATATCCATCCACACTCGTATCTAACACTCTTTTAGTCACATGATTTTCTTCCCTCCGCATGAAGTGCTCATACCACGCTAGCCTCTTACTCCTTAACATATACAATATAATAACTTATTTTTTAAGTAGTTCTATTATCATGAATTTTCTGTAAAGAAAAATACATCACTGATGCCAGGTTACATAATCCATGTACAATTTTTAGGGTTCCGTACCCAAAGGGTAAAACGGGACCCTATTACTAAGACTCCGCTGTCCGTCTGTCACCAGGCTCTCATGAACCGTGACAGTTGAAATTTTCACAGATGATCTATTTCTGTTGCCGCTATAACAACAAATACTAAAAACAGAATAAAATAAATATTTAAGGGGGGGGGGGGGGGGGCTCCCATACAACAAACGCGATTCTTTTGCTCGTTTTTGCTCGCTATTGATAACGGCAACAGGTAGACGCTTGAAATATACACCGAATATTTAGTTATGTATTCACTTTAAAAATAAATAGTTACATTAAAATAACACAAAACTTAAGGCTCGTTTTTATAGATAATGGTACGGAACCCTTCGTGCGCGAGTCCGACTCGCACTTGGCCGGTTTTTTTAAATGTTAACAGCGATGTCCAACTAAGCATGGAGCTTGTATCTTGTGGGCTTCTAGAGTGCAATTAACAAAAGTATGTAAGCTCATAAGAGGTAATATTTCTAATTACAATATTGAATATATTATAATATTGAATTAATTGTTGTTTTTTTTAAACAATTGTTTTTATAGTATTAATGATTTTTTTGAATTTTAATATTGTCATTTTTAAATAAATACCAACTGACAAATATTAGCAGCCCCGTATGCAGTTAGAATACATTGACAAGCATAGATTTAAGACCGATTGTATTTGTTTGTAAGCTAAAAATAAATTTTGAAATTCTTTCGAATTTCGAGCACTGGCAACAAATAATTTTAACACAAAAAATTAAAACTTATTTCTTTGGAACATAAACAAATTAGAACAATAGGCAAATGAAATGGTTGACAACTGCAAAAATTCAAAACTGTGTAGCTAGCAGCGTCAGCGGCCTCTTCCAAAACCAAGCAGAACCACAAGTCCATACTAGTCAATGTTTATTCTAATTATGATTTTAGGTTGAATACTGCGTGTGGGTGTGTGCGTGTGTGTGATGTGTGTGTGTGGTGTGTTTATGTGGTGTGGTGTGTGTATAGAAATGTATTACCTGACTGAGCAGCGGAGTGACCGGATCATCTCTTCTATCGATGACCAGTAGCTGTGGAACCGGCAGCTCGCCGTTAAACGGCACGTTATTATCCAATAGCGCGGCCTCCCTTCTCAGCAGGTCCCGCACTTTCTCGGCGAGGCGCGCGCAGGGCTCCGACGCCGCCTCGTACCGCACGGCGACGCGACGCCTCAGGGAGAGCAGGAGGGCGACGAGCCCCTGGGAACAGCGCTGCAGGTGGCTCTGGTTCCAGAGGCGACCTGAAAGAGTTACCTGAAGGTAATCTTTAAGAATGTAATTATTGATACGCCTGAGTCATATCACAGAATAGATAAAACTAAGTATAAGGAAATTATATTTAATGCATTAGTTGTGATTGCGAGTTTAAAAAGTTTATCCATGTAAACATACAAAAATATTGTACGTCCTTAAACATACAATATTTTTGTATGTTTACATAAACAAAGAATTGTTAAAATTTTAAGAATAGGATCATTTTGTTGCCCGTTCGCTGTCTGTCTGTCACGAGCATTTTATTAAGAAAGTGGAGGTATCAAGTTGAAATTAATAACAAGTACATAGGTCTATAGGGTGTCTATCAGCGTAGACTTAGATGCTATTGAGCGGCGTAAAAGTCAAAGCATTTATAAAATACGGCATAGTTTTATTGACATTCAAATAAATCAAATCCTATAAGGTACTTCCCGTTCACCTAGAACCATGAAATTTGGCAAGCACCGAGCACTCACAGCGCACAGTAAGGGCGTTTGTGCACTACAAGGAATTTTACTGTCCGGCAGTCCGTTTTTTTACGGTCCGATATGGCACGCCATAAATTTATATACTAGCTTGTGCAGTAGAATATACTTTTCCCCATTCCGGACCGTATAAAAACTATATTTCGTCCTGCCTCGATTTATTGTGGTTTATGTAAAATGAAGTGTATTCAGTGTATTCTACCGCCTATATAATGGGGAAATTTGATCTCATCCCGTCGTCGAGATTTTACCACCGCACTTCTCGACAACGTAATAAAGCTCATCCACATATCATCGACAATTGGGTATCACACACCACACGCTTCACGCGATATTTCTACCCCATACTTGCAAGATGTGGAATGAGCTACCCTCTGAGGTTTTCCCATTAGGCTACGACATGGCACGCTTCAAGAGAAATGTAAAGAGGATTCTACAGTGTAAGGAACGCATCGACAATACCTCGGGTGTAGCCGGTGTCAATAGGCGACGGTGACCGCTTACCATTAGGTGGGCCGTAAGCCTGTTTCCCCAAAAATAACATTAAAAAAAATTACCCAGTTAGGTATCTTTCACTTAAAAGGGGAGGAACCCAAAATTATTTTTGTCATCTACGTCTTCGCACGTAGAGTATGTAATAAAGCCAGCAACTGCCGACGTTCCAAGAAACTCATCGTTCCTAGCGTATTTACGCGTAGTTTCAAAGAGAGCTACCCTAAACTACGCCGCACCTGCGAGTAAAGACGGACGGAGTAAAATTCCTTGCAGTGCACAAGCTAATCATCCGTGTTTTTTATGCAGCACTGGACCGTAAAAAATCGGACTGCCGGACAGTAAAATTCCTTGTAGTGCACAATCGACCTAATTCGCAGATACGAAAAAAAAAAAATTGCCGAATCCTCGGTGCGCGAGTCTCGCATTTGTACGGTTTCCTCATTGTTATTAGCGCTTGAAGTCACTTGATGATGACATTGCATCTGCTGTTTCAGTGGTGCACTCCAAGATGACTAGTGTAGCCAATCTTAGCTTTAAACGTGTGTCCAAGTCAGAGCGCCGTTTACATAATTGTATTTTATGTTTGCAGGCGGTCTACTCTTAAGATGGTCACGTCTTTTACATCGACATAACACAGTTTTTAACTAGCACGGGAGTTATGTTCCGAAATCTGAGTGCTTATATTATTTACACTATTATATAATATTTAGCCATTGATCGTTTGCGATACAAAGCAATGCACTATGTATTCCTAAAGTTGTGAAATAAAATTATTCTTATTATACTTCTATCTATAAGCTCACCATGCAAACACCCCACTATATTGAAGGAGAAGAGATGGCGGTCCAGTGCGAGGTAGTCTGCAAACACCTCCTGTACTTCTCTCACCGTTTCCTGTTCATCGCACTCCGCTAACGTCTTGATATCAGCTTTGGAGACTACGTTACTGAAATCTGGAAGATATAATTTTAATTTGCTTTTCTATACAAATATCATAAAGAGATAGTTTATTTGTAGGGATCATTATAAACTACTGATTTGATTCTGAAAATTCTTTCATTGATAGAAAGCTGCACTATTCTTGAATGTTTTAAGCTATATTTTATTTTGATAAAATCTATGTGAAGCCGGGGTGACCTCCCCGGTGTATGTCAAAGTGTTGGTGCCGTCCTGTATTAGAAAATCCTTTTCACCAGTATTTAGTAACAATTTGGTACCTCAATAGATTAGAAAATATTTAACCAAGTAAGTGGCGCAGCCATCCTGGCTGTAGGCACTAGCGGCGCCTCGAACTTTATTGAATTTTTTCTAGCCACCACCAATTTACATCAGGTCAACTAGTCATTTACATTAAAGATGATTTATGCAGCACCTCGTGGCAAGTTGCTGCAATAGTTGGGCTGCTGTAGTACCTAGGAGAATACTTTTTAGTTAATAACTTACAGATAAAATACACTCCATACTTCGGATGCCGTAACTCCCTCGACAGTAAAGCAATATTCTCAGATGTGGGCCGGATGAACACAATACACTTCATATGCTTTAAGTTATCCCATTTCGAGTGACTGTCGATGCGCTCAAAGAGGTACACCTCTTTTAAAAGGATCTCTGATTGGCTGTACACCATGCTGACAATGCTGGTCTGAAAGGGAACACTATTTTAAGAGCAAGTCATCTTCCAACATTGAAAAACTGCTGTCATCAACCAAAAGTCCTACTTTGTTTTTCAAGGAGGTAGGATGGCTGAGTTCAAGTAAAAAGGGCGGGTAATGAACCATATACCCTAATGCGGGACATCAGTATAGTAGATATTGTTCCCCCCACCCTAGAAACAGTATTATCAGAAATACTAATGTATAGAGCTCACTAAATAAATATTCATTTGTTAATTCGTTGTGCAAATTTTGGGTGTAGTACTATTAGACCAGTAATTTGATTGTAAATTTAAAACATGTAAATTTGACAGGGTACATTACATGTTGATGATAGAAAATAGACTGAATTCTGCAGTTTATGTTCTAGTAATTTAGGTTAAATTAAAAAAGCAGACTTAATTAAAGAACATAGATTTGGGGCGTTCCAATATCACTCACAGTTTCTTTATCCATTAATATAACTTTCATCCCAGGACCACTTTCCTCCGTCATCTTCGTTATATACATTTTTACTGCCTGCACCACGTTCATCTTGGAATTCTATGATTATTCCTATTTTATTTAATTATAAATGTTTTGTTTGTAAATTTTAGTCCCTTTTTTTCGTTCAACTAGCTGAATGTTACCAACGCTATAATTAAAAAGCTGCTAGATTCTCAAACTCTACTGATCGACAGTTGAGATATAAATCGGACATACTTAAACGTTGTTGGTGGCAAATAATTTTCTTACAGTCAGAAAACTGAGATTATTAATTGGTGCTATTAAAAGTCGCAAAAGTTCGAGCATTCGCTACTGATCTCACAAAATAGAATATAAAAAATATAATTAGTTAGTTGGTAGCACTGGCTGTCTGGGTATAACATTGACTATACTTGAATTGAGACATTGACGTTGACACCAAATGACACTGAAACACGTTGGCCAATCTACAAACAGAAGTGACAGCACAAGTTTGAAGTTACAACACTAGTAGTTATCTTCGAAAGGTCGCTGGGGTCAGGAGAAATCTGACTTTATTAATCATTTTATTGGTAATTCCTTCTGCAATAGCCACGAAAAAATGTTCTCGCGAGTGCTAAAACCCGTTGTTACGGTTGCAGTCCAAAATGGCAAGAACTTCTCCACCACATCCCAGGTACCTACTAATTAAACTTGCATTGAACATATCTTTTCACTAAGTATTTTACTGGATCAACAAAAACCAGTCCAATATAGGCCTCGTTTGCAAGTATCTATGCACGGTTATACCGGAAAAATCGTATAAGAAAATGTTATTTTTCGTTTTAGAAAAACTTCAAAGTTGTCGTTGCTGGTGCCTCGGGCGGTATCGGCCAGCCCTTGGCTCTCCTCCTGAAGCAGAACCCGCTGGTGACCCAACTGGCGCTTTACGATCTCGCCCCGGTGACTCCTGGTGTCGCCGTAGACCTGTCTCACATGGACACACCTGCCCACGTCACAGGATACAAAGGCCCTGAATCACTCTCCAGTGCCATCAAAGGTACCTTTGCCATAAAAAAGAAAATATAAAAATTATAGGCTCCTAGTGATGTGCTGAAACTATTGCATAACCTAACCTACAAAAACAAATTCATGTACTAAATTTAGTTTTCAAGGTTGCCTCACTGGTAATGTGATTTATGCAACTTCATTCAGTATTTCCTCTGTGAAATAAACTGAAATGTTTTTTTGAAATGGAGTACAAAGGTAACCATGGAGTTTTTATGCAAAAAATGCTTATTTCTTACTTGTGTTTTTGTGACTGGACTTTTGATTCTCTATGTTCTAAGTAAGAACTTATAGCAAGGGTTACTTTTCAAGTAGTATTTCATGTCATGGATCTATTTGTGACTATAATGGGTAAGACCCTGTTCCCCAAAAGCCAATAAACTGACAGATGACAACTTTAAGAAGCATGATTTTAGATAAGTGTTCTGTTGTTTCGAATGTAAGGTTTATAGGAAAGCGCTTAACAAGTGCTACCTTTTTATTTTTTTTAAGTAGTGCTTATAAGTTTTAAACAAAATGACCAATGTTTAAATTAGATTTTTGTTGATATATTTGATAAAACAAGTTTTGTTTTTGTACTTATCTCTAAATAGAAGTTTAGAGGCTTCATCGTCCAACAGGCAATATGCCAAAAAACAACAACAAATTGATTAAAGAAGACAACCTCCTTACTAAAGAACATACCAGCAGAGGATTTTTGGGTTTATTTTTACATACCCTCCTTTTCCATATTAAATTTATCTATGCCAAATCTCACTCCTGTGTGTGCGCAATAAGCTTAAAAAAGAGTTTTCTCTTCAAATATTTTTTATAGATTACATTTTTTTATGAATACAGTCTGTCACCGCATTCACGACATTAAGTTTAAACACATATGCAAAATAGTATTAACTGATTTTAGAGATTGGTTTAATACTGATAGGTGATATTTATCAATACATTTCCAATAAACAATTTTTAACGCAAATCGGCAGTGCCTTTGCGCCGATGCCGCTTAGTCCAGTTTAAAAGGTACCTACTTACATGATGAATGAATATGGTTTGTTTACCTATTTTATACAGGCTGTTTCATTGATATTTTAGGACTTGAAATTAAGGTAGATTGAAAGTTAAAGAAATTCCATGGTAATGAATTTGAAAAAGAATATTTTACAACAATACTAGCCATCAGCCCTGCCCGTGTTTTAAAATAATGTCGTAAATGCGGTGACACGCAGTATACTTAACAAGAACAATGACATCCTCCTATTTTCTTATTTATTGTTGTGGTACCTACCTAATTACCGATTATTATAATACGAATATGTGATTGAGTATTGAGTGTCCACAAGGACTTCAATACTATAAAGTCAAAATCACAACGATCACTTTGAAACGTCAATTTCAATGTCTGTTCCTTCGCGACCAAGCCAGGAAAGAAAGGCAAGAAACAAGGCTGGTTGTATTTTTTAATGATTCTTTTAAAATACATAACAATAAAGAAAAAAAAAACAAAGAGTTGGAGCAATTTCAATCCCAAGCTTCTCTATCATCTAAATAATCCGATATTTTATAGTAGTCTTTTTTATGAAGATTATGTTTCATTGCGTTTTTAAATTTGTTAGGTGTCAATTTTTGTACAACACTTGGGAGTTTGTTAAAAAACGTACACCTTGCCCTTTAAAGATTTGGGAACAGATATGGTGTAAATGAAAGTTTGTGTCTTTCTTATCATGTCAGTGCCAATGACACCCCAGAAGTCTTCAGGCAGCTGGTAATTTCCAGAATCGACATAGACAATCATTTATTCACTACATTATCATAAGAATTACATTTTAAAACAGAGAAAAGACAAAAAACTTTTTAACCTAATCCCACCATCTCCGTTCTATCATCGGACAACCAGACGCTCTGCGGTGCGCCACCGCTATATGGTAGAAATACCTCCCATTCACATAGAGCGGTCAGTGTTTCCTGATAGCTAAAACCTGGGTATCTTCAAGTCGCGAGCGAATAGGTTACTTCTAGGCAAGCGTGTACCATCGTAGACTGCATCATCGCTTATCATCAGGAGAGATCGTGGTCAAACGCAAACCTATAAGAAATTACGGTGCCCACGGTGCCCAGTCTTGGTCACTGACTGAATCTCAAAACTCCAGTCTCGGGGTTTGCCAAAGAGCGATGGATCGCAACATTTTGGGTGTCAAGAGAATAGACAGGATTCGGAACACCTCGCTGCGCTCAAGGATCGGCATCACTGACGTCGGTATCAAGGCTGACAAGTTGAATTGGGATTAGGCGGGTCATGTCTCCCGCATGTAACCAAATAGGTGGGCTAAGGTCGTAACTGGATGGTGTGGATGGAAAGCGACACCGTGGAAGGCCTAAGAAGCGGTGGTGCGATGATTTGGACGCTTTTTATAGGGACTGGCGGGATTTGGTACGTAAGATCAAGAAAAGTGGAGAGATGAGGGGGAGGCCTTTGCTCAGCAGTGGGACTGCACAGGCTAGATAAAAAAAAAACAATGAAATATGTAGTAAAGACGAAAAACATAAGAATTGGCCACCAACTCACAAAGACTTGTTTCAGGTGCCGATGTGGTTGTAATCCCAGCTGGAGTGCCCCGTAAGCCGGGCATGACCCGTGATGACCTGTTCAACACCAACGCCTCTATTGTGAGAGACCTGGCCATCTCCATCGCTGAGAACAGCCCCAAGGCTATCGTATGCATCATCACCAATCCTGTCAACTCTATGGTGCCTATCGCTTCCGAGGTCTTGAAGAAGGTAAGTCACTTAACAACAAAAACAGCAAGCAGAAAGATATAAATGGTCATCTTTTTTAATGATTGATCCTCATTTAGTTTTTACTTTAATCTGTTTGGAGCTACGCATAAAATGTTTGAGATGTAGAAATTAAGTTTGATAGAGCGATGTTGGGTCCCAAAACTAAGAGAAATAAGCATTTAATTATAAAGTTCGATACATTTTTAACATTTACCATATTTTACCACTTTGGAAGTGTCTCTTGCGCAAACTATTCGGTCTAGAAAAAAATTATATTAGAAACCTCAATATCATTTTTGAAGATTGATTGATACAACACACTGGTTTGATGAAAAAAAAAATTTTTTTGAGTTGAGTTCTAAGTATGAGTTACAACAGTACCAACAGTATCTATATTTCTTATAGTTTCGGAAAAAAGTGGCTGTAACATACGGACAGACAGACAGACAGACAGACATGACGAATCCGTTTGGCTACGGAACCCTAAAAAGACCCTAGAAGGGTGAAAAGGGTGTTAAAGTAAAAGTATTTATTTCACGCGGATGGAGTCGTGAGCGTCCTCATCATTTAAATTAATATCTTAGAGAGGAAAGTTTGTTTATAAGTTTTTATGTCTGTAGGAGGTAATCTTAGAAACTGCTGAACCGATTCTGAAAACTCTTTCACTAATAAAAAATTACGCTATAGGTTATATCTTTGAGTGCTATAGGCTATATATTTTTTTATGCCAACCTATATTGTCCCACTGCTGGGCAAAGGTCTCCCCCAAGTCCTTCCATCTATCTCTATCCTGTGCGACACTCCACCACTCCTGCTCGAAGGCAACAAGATTGTCTCGCCAACGCTTTCTTGGGCGACCCCGACCGCGTCTTCAATCAGGGCTCCAGGTTGTGGCTAGATTAGTCCACCTATCAGGGTGCATTCTTCTAATGTGTCCCGCCCAAAATCCCATTTGAGCCTAGCTGTCTTTTCTCCAACATCGGTAATGTCTGTCAACAAAGGTAGCGTAATGTTTCTCACTCGATCAATCCGTTTGAATTCGAGAACGCTGCGTTTCTTTAACCTCTGGCAAATCTTGAGTTTGGACTTCTGTGGCTCGGTCAGCGACCATGTCTGCGCACCGTAGAATAGGACGGGCAGGATACACATGTCGATGAGCTGGCGCTTTAGTGTAAGAGGAAGGTCACCCTTCATATGCTCCTTCATGGACCAGTAGCTTTTCCAGGCGTTTTCGATGCGACGATCGATCCTGCCTGTTTTCGAGACTTGCTAACTGGCCCAAGTAGGCTATAGATTATTAAAATTCCGCGCGATGCCGAGGCGGGTTAACTAGTAAATCATAATAAGCAATCAGGACAATATTCGACAATATACATATGTTTTTGAATAAATATGAACCCCAGTACATTTCTGAATGACGATAAGCACGCAAATAGCTCTATATTGTCAACAACTCATTAAGTCAGTCGGTCAAAGCAATGTTGTAATCATAACAAGCGCACACTTAATATGCACTTGGATTATAAACGACTCTAGATACACAATTGCAAAGTGAACAATAAGGGATGATTTATATTAGACCGGGCCGTGCCCGGGGCGTACCGTGTACGTGGCCCGGACGGGGCACGGATTTGAAACGTTACATAGTGCATGATCCGTGTCCCGTCCGGGCACGTGTACTAACGTACGACGCTCGTCTACACCACGGTTGTTGCACGGTCCCGCCCCGTCCCCTCCACGGTTCTGGTTCTTCTTACTCCTTGCTTCTGCTTCCTCTTCATCAATAGCGATCTCAATAGCATCCATCTCCAGTAAAGAAAACTCCATTATTATTAGATTGCAATAATTGGGAATTATTCACATCACTGCGCTATATTGAAACGACCGTGGCGGTTTATAATCCGTTAACACTCGATGTAATATAATCGTGCAGCACGGACAAGCTCCGCTCCGGCCCGGCCCGGACACGGACCGGCCTAATATAAATCTTCCCTTAGGTTAGTATTACACTTTGATCTTAGCCAAAAGGTCGAGAAGCGATAGGTTGGTATTAATGCCCTACTAGGTTATTAACGAGGGGTTTTCAGTTTTCACGGCAATGTTTCTATAACTGCTAACAGATGGCGTTGCTCTGTCATACGCTGATAAACAAAGGAAAGTGAATTGTCAATGTCAATTGACGCATTATCATTATTTTAAGAGAAGCTAAACTTTAAAAAAATCATTTGTGTTTGTTTAACTGACGAAGTGAGGTTGGTTTAGACAAATTTTGATATTGTGTTTTTGAGATTTTGGCATACAGACCATATTTTTTGCCGGCGTATCTTCAGAGAGCGCCATTTATTGCGCTAGTTAGAATTATTTTGTTTGTAATCGAAAAGCCCTCATTTTAAGTATGGCTCCGTATATTATTTTTTGACAATGCGAGTAGGCTGTCTTTATAAGCACCTAAAAAAGTAGGTATATGCAATTATGTAATAAGCATTGATGGAACCAAGTGTTTGATTGTGTTTAAACCAAAGGTTTCAATAAATGAGTATGAAAAATTACAACTCGAACAACATGTTTGTTCCAGTTCTGTAATTCTAGTTTTCCGAGCTGTTTGAAAGCGACGCGGTATCTAGACAAGTAAATACCTAATGAAAGACTTCTTATCGCGCAGAAGCAGTTAATGTACCGTTAGTTGATGTAAGGTTACTGTTTAATTGCATATTGTTTGCAATTAATGGAATGACGTCAATGATGTGAACTTGTTCGCAAACAGGTCAGAGAAGTTATTGATAAGCTTTTCTCTAAATATACGTAAATATATATATATATATATATTTAAATTAAATATATAATCTATACCTATATATGTATAAAAGAAAGTCGTGTTAGTTACACTATTTATAACTCAAGAATGGCTGAACCGATTTGGCTGAAAATTGGTGGGGAAGGTAGCTTAGAACCAGGGGACGGACATAGGATACTTTTTATCCCGTTAGACCGCGTTCCCGTGTGACGTGGCATAAAACGTCAAAGACAATACAAGTCACTATAAAAAATATCGTAAAAATTCACGCAAAAAGAAATTACGAAGAAAATCATTTTCTCATACATAATGATGGCCAATTGACAACTCAACCAGGGTGACGTATATTGACAGCCCGCGTTATATGCATGTCAAGGCGGTACGAAGTTCGGCGGGTCAACTAGTAAATATATAAATATTGCTGGACATTTCACACAGCGCTATCTAGCCCCAAACTAAGCAGAGCTTGTACTATGGGAACCAGATAACTGATAGAATATTTATATACTTATTTTTTGTAAATACATACTTATAGTATATAGAATAACAACCAGACTCTGAACAAATATCTGTAGATCATGCAAACATTCGTTCCGCGGCGGGAATTGAACCCGCTACCTACTGCGTCTCAGCCTGCTATTCGCCCACTGCGCCACGGAGGTCGTCAAATATTACACGTGTTGTTCACGCATCAGCTTCCGCCCGCGGTTTCGCTCGCGTGTTATATCAATAAGACTTATCCTATGTCTCAATCCAGGTCATAATTTATCTATATACCATATTTCATTATGATCGTTCCAGCAGTTTAGTCGTGAAAAGTTAATTTCGAATTTATAATAGTAGAGGCTTCCGCCCGCGGCTTCGCACGCGATATGGGATTTGTCAGTAAAAACTTTAACCTCCTGCTGCGCGGTCGGATCAAAAGTAGCCAGAAATCTTCAGAAGAAGAAAAAATTTAAAAAATTAAAAAATAATAATTAAAAAGTAATATAAGTAGCCAGAATAAGAAGAATTCCCTTCATAATCCCTCCATATATCAAATTTAAATTTTCAAAATTGTAATTAGCCAGAAGTCTATAGTCTAACTAATTACTCCACAGCATAACACGGCTACTTACTCTGACTCTTACACCATAACCGCTACTCGTCTCTGGAATAATATGCCACCAAACTATTTCGAGGCTACTTCAGTGGAAGCATTCAGATTGAGAATCTATAGGCACCTTCTCGGTCAAACCGACCAAAAATGAGCAACTTAATCTTTCTTATCACTTCTTCTATTGTTAAGTATGTATTTTTATTTGATATTGTTACAGTTTAGTCTATCATATAAAGTATTTAAGTAGGTTTATTTAAGTAGTATGTACCTATATTATGCTATATTTATTAGTCCTGTGCAAATTTTCTTTTTTACCTTTTCTGTGCACTACCTACACATCTTTGTCTACAATACACAAAGGTTATCTGGAAGAGAATGCTCTTTAGCATTAAGTTCGCCTTTGTACTAGTTTTATAAGTGCAATAAAGTATTTTCAATCAATCAATCAATCTAACTTTTTATTAGCTGCAGTAAAATGACGTTTCTAAATGTCATTCCGTAAAATAATGTTGCCAGCCTAATCTCAATAGGGATGTGATTCAGTTCACAAAAATTAATTAAATAACATTATTATGACGTTTTTGTTTCATTTTGAATGTACCTCCCTATACTTCCACTAAAAAAGATCAATCCTCTAGTATAGTAATAATAATAGGTTAAAAAAATACATTACAACTTAATATTAAATCTCAAAAAAAAAAATCAAACTGATTATTCATTTATGATTCACTCATTTAGCTACATCCCTATTTATTTTTCTTCAAAAACCGGCAACCCACAAAACGTCATTTTACTGCAGCTAATAAAAAGTTAGACTATATGTATCCCACCATCTGTTATTGTGTTTCCTGTGTATGTCATGTCGTGTCAAATAAATAGGTATTCTCATTTAATTTCATCAAGATCGGTCTAGCCGTTTAATCGAGATTACGTAACAAACAGACAGACAGTCAGAGTTACTTTCGAATTTCTAATATTAGTATGGATGTATTTCGACGAGTGATGAGCGCGAAAGCTATTCGTCTCGCCGCTCGCCTGGCAGCTTGCGCTACTCAGTCAGTTCCACATTATCAAATGTGATTCTCATACGTTTTCTTCGTTTCTAGGCCGGAGTGCACGACCCTAGACGCGTGCTGGGTGTCACCACACTGGACGTGGTCCGCTCCGCTGCGTTCATTGGCGAGATCAACGGCGTGGACCCTCGCTCCGTCACCATCCCCGTCATCGGCGGCCACTCGGGAGTCACCATCATCCCGGTGCTGTCCCAGAGCCAGCCCGCTGTGAAGCTGACAGACCAGGCCAAGATCAAGGCGCTCACTGAGAGGATCCAGGAGGCTGGTACTGAGGTACGAGCCTTTTAATACTTAAGGAGTCATCAAAAACCCCATAAAAAATTTAATGCCAGGCTGTAACCAGCATAAAATCAAGGCGCTTACTAAGAGGATTCAGGAGGTTGATACTAAGGTAGATATATACCATACGGCAGGACCCATATGAGGTCTTCATAGACCCCAAACTATAGTTGACACCAGAAGAGGCTGGCACCAAGGGTCTCACTAAAAGGGTCTAAAAGGCTGGTTCTAAGTTTCACATCGGCGAGATCAACGTCGCTCCCAGAGAGGATCCAGGAGTCTGGTACTGATGTAAGAGCCAGGGGGTCATCAAAGACCCCATACTAATTTAGAGCCAGTGGGCTGCAATCAAGATCAAAGCTTTCTCTAAGAGGATTAAGAGGCGGGTGTATTTCTGTAAATTAACGTTCTGTAATATTTTTCAAAATTGGTACTGTATCGTTTTTTTTTGTATTTCAGGTCGTGAAGGCCAAGGCCGGCGGCGGCTCTGCCACCCTCTCCATGGCGTTCGCGGGTGCGCGCCTCGCTGACTCCGTGCTTCGAGGACTTAAGGTATGAACCAACTCTTCGCAGCCAAAATGTCGGGCACATGTCTCATCAATGTTAAACTTCAGTTCTTTCGACTACCAAGTCAGTTTTCTAAGTAAAATATTATTTCACGATAAATATATGTTTTTTTCCAAACATAATCCACGGCTAATAACATAATTACTACTACGGTATAACGGTGTAACTTAAACTTATAGCCAATAAGAGTTTTATGTTTTATAAATTGCTTCAATTAAGTGTACTTTTTGCGTATTTGACAATGCGATATATGACGATGCTATTTGTCCTAACAAATAAGATGATGTAATGACTGATATAAAAGTTCGACAGATGCAAGAACCATGTTCGAAATTCAAAATTGTTCTGAAATACGAAATGTTTTTGAATTGCTCATGAGAGCATGGAGTTCCTAAACTTCTTAATCGCTACAGTATTAATACTTCTTTAATGTGCAATTAGAATGTAATAAAATGTTTGTTGGAAGAATTTTGCTTTGTCCTGTTGTATGAGAATACATTTTATCAAATTTGACTAAGTTCCGCTGCTCAGATTTTTTTCATCCGATACAATAAAATGATCCTTACATAGGACTGCATCGATCGGCTTCAAAAAAAATATTTACCAACTTGATTCATTTTAAGGCGCTACTCACGCTTGACCAAAAAAAAAATAATCCCAAAATGTTTTTCTTCGAAAACGAGCTGATGTTTTAAAAGAAACTGCACCTGTATCTCCTCTGGTAATGGGTGCTGCCGTACTGTCCCAGTTAAAAAAAACACTGTATAATAAACAATTAAAAAACCGGGCGAGTGCAAGTCGGACTGGCGCACGAAGGGTTCCGTTATCTATAAAAACAGAAAAAATCATGTCTGTTGTATGGGAATCCCACTTAAAAAAATATTTTATTCAAAAGCTTAATTTTATTTATCTACTTTATTTGAGGTTGGTGGCGATTATGCTACTTGTCCTCTATATTGTATGAGCGCCCATACAACTCAGAGGACTATCTTAATTTGCGTCAAATATGTATGTATACACATATTACATATACACCCTTTAATTTTAAAC